>OV121094.1:29938113-31138113 GCA_921293015.1 Phorcus lineatus | reverse complement strand
TGGGTCTCTATGTGTTCTCTCAGAATGGCAGCCTTGCTGAATCTCTGCCCACAGACATTACAGAGATGTTTCTTCTCTCCTGTATGACGTTCCATATGAGCGGTGAGATATCGCCAATGACTGAATGACTTATCACACACATCACAAGCGTATGACTTTGTTTTTAAGTGGACTGCCTGCATGTGAGTTTTCATGTCCGTGGTGGCTGAAAATGACTTCTTACAGATCTCGCAATACTGTCGGTCTTCTATATGAGTTCGCTTGTGGTCTCTCATCTCGGTAGGTTCACTGGTTTCAAAGTCACACTTGTTGCAGTACAGAATGTCCGGGTTCTTTTTGTTGCTCATGTTGTGAGCATAACTCTTGTGCCAGTTGAGGGACCGTTGCTTGTCACAAGTGTGACCACAGAGATCACATACAAATGTTCCCTTTCGGTTACGAGGACCGTGGTCATTGTCGAGATGAGTTCTTCTGTGTCTTGCTTTCTTGAAGACTATTTCACACACGTCACAACGGAGAACATCATAAGCATTATGTTCATTTATGTAGTGATCAGTAAGATCAGAAAATAATTCAGCAACAAAACCACATACACTGCATTTGTTGACTAGTTCTTCCGAGTCATGTTGATACACCTGCCCATCTGACAGTGGGAGAGGGCCATGCTTCATGATCATGTGATGTGTGAAGGGTTTCTTCCTGACAAAGCTTCTCTCACACACATCACACCTCAAGTGATCTGTGATATTGTGCACATCTATGATGTGGTCTGTTAGGGCAGAGAACGACTCTGCCAAGAAAGGACAGTCCACACATGGATACTGCTTAAAAGCTTCATCTATGAAATAATCATCAAATGTTTCACGTCTTCTGCCTCTTCCTCTTCCCCTACCTCTGCCACGACGCTTGGGTTTGGGAGTTGGGATAAAGTCAGGATCAATCAGCTCTTTCTTGATAGACTGAAGAAACACATCCAAGGCTGTGTCTTCTGGTTCTTTGTTTTCTTTCTGACTTCGAGGAACACCGGCAAATCTGATGACAGGAATGGAAGCAATATGATCTTCAACAGGGGGAGCTACTGGTTTTGGTCTCTTTCTTGGCGTGCCTTCTTCGTTGGGTTCATCCTCTTCCTCCTCTTCATCATCTTCACTCTCAGGTTTCTCGACCATGACAAAATCTGGGTCCTCATCAGAATCTTCAATCCTTTCATCATGACTGATGATTTCTGGTTCATCCTCCTCGTCCTCCTCTTCCAGACGAGGTCGTTTTGGAGGTCGACCTCTACCCCTCTTTGCAGGTCGACCTCTACCTCGTTTAACTCCACTGCTTGGAGTTCGACCTCTTCCTCGACCTCTGCCTCTTCTGGGAGAAATGGAAGGAGTTTCATTTTCATCATCTTCATCTCCCTCATCATCGTCATCTTCACTATGGATGACAGCAGCTGCTTGTTTCTTCCCAGAGTGAAGTTCAGAGAAGTTCACTTTTACCCCTCTGGTTGAATATTTCCGTTCAGGAGTAACAGGAACAGACTGTCTCTTCTTCCTGGGAGATTTTACAACTGGTTTCAGTACAGGATCTTTCTTTTCTTCTTCCTTCTCTGCAGGCTCAGCCACCAAATCTTTCACATTTGTCTCAGGTGCCTCAGATTCTTTAACGCTTTGGTCTTCAAAAAGCTTTTCCTGAAGTTCAGCGCCAGCTTGAGTATCTGGTTTAGATATATTCATATCAACAATTGTCTTCTCCTCAGGAAGCTCAGACTCCTTTACCTTCTCCATCTCGACATCATCAGACTCCTCAGTTTCTCTCTTGGTTTCTCCTACACTTTCCTCCAAACTGGGAATCTCAATGATCCCAGTCTCGGTGTCCATTACAGTCTCAACGTTCTCTGCAGGTTCAACTATTTCAGGATCAGGCTGGAAGATGTTCTCCGAGAGCTGAGCATTAGGATCTGTAGCTTCAACCTGTTCACTGACAACCAACTCTGCTGCAGCCGCCTCCATCAAAGAATCAGCAAAGTTTTCTCCCATCTGAAGATCTCCTTGAGGGATTTCTTCCACTGACACTTGAGGTAGTTGGGCAATGCCGTTGGAATCTGCTGTGATTATCACCGACTGCTGTAACAAGTCTTCGGTAAGAATTGTCTCCCCTTGAATACTCTCGAATGTGGAAGTATTGACCGGTTCTTCAGATGAGATGTGGAGCTCCCCAGTTCCAATGTCTTCTAGATTTTCTGGTTCTTGAGCACTCTCCTCTATCTGTTCCACGTTTGTATTTGTCTCTGCTAGCACCTCCAGATTGGGTTCTTGTGGTGGCACGATGATTGTTGACGGAGGGTCAGCCTGCTCTGCCGGGATTTGTTCTACTTCTGGGATGTTTGTAGGTTCACCTGAAGCAGAGAGAAGATGAGTTAAGAGATTTATCACAGAAATTCTAATTTCAGTAGAAACTAGGTTTGGTTTGGGTTTGGTTTTTTTTACCTAGGCTCAATATTGGTTTTGACACATTATAGAATCAACTTAATTTTCAAATAATTCTGTAACAAAAATCTGCAAATTTAGTTTTGAATCAGCAAATCCACAATGCACAACATGCCATTACCCAGCAAGACTCTATAAATGTACAGTTATTTATTGTAGCAATTCATAGACTAATTAAGGACACTCACAAGTTGGGAAGTGTAGGGGTGGTTCAAATTCTTCCAATGCAGACCGTTTGGCTTCCTCTCTCAAACGCTCTTGCTCATATTCCTGTAACAGAACAGTGTCAACATGACAATTTCAACCATAGGGTAAAACATAACCAGTGTCAAATCAATCATAAGTGAAAAAATACCTACAAAATATTTACTTGAAGTATTTCACAGTCCATCAATGAAGTTGACCATAGCAAGAGAAGCAGAAAGTTTGCTGACAATTTTTGCACAATTAAAAAAGAATAGAAGGGGATGGAGACACTTCAAAGAGTGCGTTAATCACAACCTTTACACTGACTGACTAAAACGTGTCGGGTTTTTTCTGTCTCCATTTGAGTGAAAAATAATCACTATTGTTTCGTCAATGTCATTTTGCCTCATTTGCTCAGACAGTCTCTAAGTATGTTCACTTCTGAAATCATTCACTCGATATTTCATGTATCTAATACAAATTTTTGTTTATTGTTGTTCAGAAAAAAGTTTTAAAAAGTTCACCTTATTGGCTTGAAGACATACAGATGGAAGTATCTTGAGGTTTAGAAACTTGATAATTGCTATGTTGCCCAAATTTTCAGAGATTTAAGTTATACATTTTGAACAGAGCTGTTTTTATGAAGAAAGAGAATCAAAACAGTGTAAGTCAAGGGACACAACTCCAGGAAATTGTGATATCAGATTTTGATTATTATTTAAAGTTTATGAATTAATGTCATTTCTATAATCCTGAGTAATCAGAGTATATAAATTCCCTTCATGGGATAAAATGATGAAGGAGTAATGATAAATTACTCAAAATGGTGTGTATTTTCACAATGAAGAAGTTCTCTTCCACACAAGTGTTTTCCTATGTGTGCCAAACGTACATGCTTTCAGAGATCTAAACTATCGATTTTCAGTGAAAGTTTCAATGTGTCTCCCATTGAATGATGACCCATAACCAATGAAAAGACTTTTGATGTACTTCATTCCTCCATAATTTCATCATCAAACTTATTTTAACAATTATCATCACATAAACTCTCTTACTTAAAATAAGAAATTGTCAACAAACCTCTTTAAGTTCCTTTAGAAGCCGTTTTGCCTTGACGAGGGCGATAAGGTCACCGCTCATCACATAGACAGGTTCCATAGTTCCTGGTGACCAGCTCCACGTGATGCCGGTGTTCTTGGACACATCGTCTAGGACGTCCTCTACGCTTGTACTGGCCGCAAGAGAGGAGATGATCTTCTTGGATATGACAGCTGTCACTTTGTCAAATGCCTAAAGAGAAAATCTATGAATTAGATCTCCTTCAAAAGTATAGAGCTTGATTATAATATCAAAGGACAATATAAATTGATAATAATCCTTTTTGCAAGTATTGTTCCTTTTGGAGGGTTCTCAGGAAATTGTGTACTCCACCCATTTATTTTGGTGTCTCTTACAATATGGCAAAAATGGCCCGTCAGTTGACCACTAAGTAACAGCACTGCTATTTGGTCCTCGAACTAGGCAGTCATTCAAATGGACTGCAGCAAAGCTTAATTGTACAAAAATTGTACAAAATTTTTCAATTCATCTCTTAGGCACAATAATTGTGATAGAAAAGTCTTAACAAAGGATTAAGTCCCTTATTACAATTAGTGATAATCTAAACTTGCATTAAATGCCAAAATACCTTCAGATTCAAGGGAGATAACTCTTATATCCTAAAGTTGTGACTTCATTCATCCTACACTTTCAGATGGCCCATGATTGATAAAAAAAATTCTAATTAGACATTAAACTTTGAAATTGTCTCTGGGCGTTTTCCACGGTGAGGGAGGGCGGCTGATAATACTGCGTTCTCTGCCTGGATCCACTAAAGGATGCCAGATGGTAGACTAATGGCGGTACCAAAAGTAAAGAAAAAGGTCTGAAGAAGCCACCCCCACGGGTGGCAAAACGTCACTAATTAAATCTAAAACTGAATTCCTGTGTTTCTCTATCTGTTGGATGGTTCACCCATGCTCACTTTGAAATTGTAAATGCATCACAATAGTCTAAATTTCAAGCCAAAAAAGAAAGACAAATTCCCTCAGGATCTCTTCTAAGAATATAGTAGTTGTCCAGCGACATGTGCATGCAAAGAGAGGGTACTTCAGATGACCAAGGTTGTAAAGAAAAGAATAATCCCTCCATACCTCCATCTCATCATCCGATGACTCTGCCAGTGCCAATATTGCCTTCTCCTTTGACAGGGCTGGTCCCTTCCCCTTGGGGGTGCGAGTGAGAGGGACAGGGGGTGTCGGTGGACGAGGGGGAACCTCCTCTATTGTCGGTACTTCTTGGACCTCCACTTCAACCTCCATAGGTGCTTCTTCAGGCCTCTTGTCAGCCTTTCTGGGTCGACCCCTAGTTCTCGGGCTTGGAGTTGGAAGCGTCTTCTGGTTAGCCATGTTGTCTGCGCACTTCATCAGGTGTGTCTCGAATTGCTCCTTGCCTTGGATGATATTTTCACACTCGGGACAGTGGTAATGTGTCACAGATCTGCTGTAGCGTCGGTCCCGACAGCTGTTGTTGCAGCTTGCAATTATCAAGTCTGGAAGATGGATTATAGTTAAGTAACTTGTCTGCAAGGATAGGCAATAGGCATAATTAATTTTCAAAAAACGTTTGTGTCAATACCTTTACAAGGATCAGAATACATTGTGTAAATAAATAGGGTTAGGGAATAAAATCTAATGTTCAGGATTCAAACGGATTAAATTCTAACCTTTATACTCCACACGAGCCTTCCAATGCACCTGGAAGTGGTCTCGTACATCACGAGCGTACGAGGGTTTGAACTTGGACTTTGTACACAGGGGACAGTGGTAGCGCTTGTCACAGCACGTCTCAGAGTTACATCTCTGTACTGGGAGGTCTGTCATTGTGTGAACAATAGACAAGTGCAGCTGAAAATAGTGTATAAATCACACTTTAGATTAAACATAGCCTGGCTGAAGGTCAATTTACAATCTTAATGACAAACGTAAGATAAAGATAAAGAAGTTCCAAGCCTGGACAAATAAATGTCATGTTACTGCATTTTAGTTCCTGGATGGTCACTATTCTAGATGGGGTCAGTTTGACGAATTCTGAACTCATAGACCCCTTTACAGTAGCAAAAGTATCCTACTCCTAATGTATCCTGCCGAGCGCTCGCAACAAATTTCCAGGCACAATGTATTGCGGACAATAAAGAGTTATCATTACTATCTATTTGGTTATGTTGTCCATATAACTAAAACATGTGGATATTAATACAGCATTACCTGGTAATGCACAAAGCTTATAGTAAACTGCTTTCATCCAGTTAATGATAGGAGATGTTGGACATTTATATGAGCATGCGAGTGAGCAAGATTAATTACGTCATAAAGATATTGATTCAGATTTGTTCACAGGAAACATGAAAGGATGTGGTGAAAGAACTATCTTATGGCTTCTATTTATGTTCTTTGCAGCTTATTTCTTCTTTTCAATGGAATTTCTTGGAACGATTTCATGATTAAGACCACTTAAGTTATTATTCTTATCTAAAAGTTTGATATCCCATTTTTCTTTTTTTTTCAATCAAGATTTGTTCTTTGCAGCTCATTTCTTCTATTCAATGAAATTTTTTGGATTGCCTTCCAAAGATTTCTTGATATCAATATCCTGTTACAGCATTTAGATAAATGGGCTACCTTTTTCTTCTGTGGGGTTTCTTTGGCAGCTGACTGTTTCTTTGCTGTTTTCTTTGGCTTTGGTGTTACAACTGGTGAGGTCGTTGTTTGCTTGCCCTCTTCTCGACATCGCCACAGATGCGCCATCATTGGTCCCAGTTCCGAGAAATTTTTCATCTGACACAACGGACAGTGGTAATGTTTGCCCAGTGCGTCTTCACATACCTTGGTACACAGTGGTATCTCGTTGCCTTTGAGAATAGACATAATGTTGAGTAACTGTGTGTTAACAGTTCTTGTTTAATAATAGTAATAATAATAATATTAATAATTACAATAATGGAAATTTTATTTATGCACTGTATCATGTACTAGAAAGCACATTTCATAATCTATTCCTCTTGAAATGAATTTTATTTGTATTTTGAGTTGGTTTTGCACGGGTCTTTAAAAAAAACCGTAAGGGACTTGCAACAATTAATATAATTCTAATTTCTGTCAGTGTTTTAACATTTTATTTTACAGATTTCATTGCCTTGTTTTCAGTGTTAAAATGCGCTCATTACAGAAGCAGATGCTAAGTGCATTAATATTGCCAATCAAACATTTAGCATTGTTTGAAGATGATAAGATGATGAGGGCTACACAAATCTATATTCCAGTTTCTCAGGTTTTGATGTGTTCCAATAACTTACCATCAAACACAATCATTCCCGGTTGTTTGAAGTCAGGGGATTGAACAACATTTACATCTTTTCCCTGGAAATAGGAAACAAAATTTATACAAATCAAAATAAATCCTACAAAAGGGTGTGAAAATCAATTAGGGATGTAAGAATAGATCGAACTATCAACTTGTCACAAAAGTTGCTGTGCCGACTGCAATTTTTTTAAAAACAATCAATATTATTGATACCACGTCTAACTATCGATAGCTTTGATGGGCAAGTCAATTTTGTAGTTTACTTGAATCTATCATTGAAATTGCCAATGTTGCAGAAATTAGGAAAGAAAATTATAAAATGAAAATCTGTGTCTGCTTCATCTACCTGAAACCTTCAGGCAACTTTTCATTTACGCTAGAGTTGCTTTGTTATATATGGTCCTGATTTTAGAAAGTCATCCCGAAAAGAATAAGAAAATCAATCAATTCATATTGTCTGGCCTTCTTTTCAATAAAACATGTATATACCCACCATCTTCTCCACATGTCCCTGGAGATGCCTAGAGAATGCTGCTCGCTTCCCAATCTGTCTCTCACAGTGTGGACAATGGTAATGTCCAGCCGGGATCCCCGTAGTGCATTCCCGGAAACACTTCACAATCATCATACCTGCCAAACCATACTATGAATTAATAAAACAAAAACCGACTTTTTAATACTTCAACAAAGCTTGTGAAGTGGCTAGGCTATTAGTGGCCATTAGTGGTGTAACGATTCATCGATAGTACTGATGTTTGCATCGTCTACTACACGATACGAGTGCATCGATACAAAACATGTTTAGACAATATATCAGGAAATTTATATCGTGAGGGTCCACAATACATCGTTTTATCGCCATGAGAGACAATATATCCCAATATTGTTACCATTCAAACAAATAACTATAAAAGCTAAAAAGGTTTTTCTTCTATTTCAGAGATAACAGTGATTGGAACAGAAACAGAAAGAGAAATAATATGATATTTCTGATATTTTATATTTAATTTCACAGTCACTCTAATTTTGTGATTTCCTTTCATGTAATATCTTTGACAATTTGGTATCTAAGGATTAACATTACTGTTCTATGTCCTATCTATGGTTTTTCATAAACTGTAGAGAATCGGGATACGTATTGTATCGCAACCACTGTATCGTCATGATAATCGTCTCGCAGGTTCCTTTGTAATAATTCCATGATATATCGTCTCGCCTAATAAAACTAGAATCGGGATATATATCGTCTCGCCACTAAGGCTAGAATACACAGGTCTAGTGGCTATTAATGAAATCAACACTTGTTTCGTTTAAAATGTCAAAATGCCTCATAAACAGATGCACAGAAAAATATGCCTGAACTGATACAACATATTATCGTCCAAAACTGTGTTCCACAGGAGATATCGCTTGTGGAAGATCAAGTGATATCTCCTAGGAGATATCTTATTGACAGTAGATTTTGAACAATGCCCTATTATTCATGACATCACAATTGTTTTACATCATCAAGTTATGACTACACAATGCTATGACGTCATAAACATGATGATGTCACAATGCTATGACATCACTCCACTGAGAGTCTTAGAGTAGTGCAGTGTTCAAAAATACACATTTTCACGGAATCGAAATTAAAAATGATTTTGGATGATAAATAGAATCTCAACCTCATGTCTTCTGATATCGAATATATCAACACTCGTTGATAAAAGTAAAATATCCGAGGCTTGCCGAGGATATCTGTACCTTTATCAACTCGAGTTGATATATTTGATATCAGAAGACACTTGGGTGAGATTCTCTATTTATGGCATATATAGAACTGTCAGCCTTAGTTTACCCTTTATCAGTTTTTTTCAACGGGTTCCTTGAGAGCTGTGTCCAGATTTTGATCTTGGTTTCCTAAATAACTGTAAATTTAGGGTACTTTTATCATTGACTGTCTGCTGGTTTTTGGACTCAATCACAAAAATCTCCTTCAAAACAAGCCAGTTTGGTTGAAAGTGGGAAAGTGTTTAATATGTTAGGGTTTATGAACAACTTTATGATTTTGAAAGTAACAAAATAATTGTTATTCATCACCTATGAGGGCAATCATATCAGGTTTATTATGCCCTTGAGCAAAATATCTCTTTGCCGTGGTGATGTGAGGTCATGAAAAAATATCATGATGTCTGTGTACTAAGGGCCTGACTCCATCAAAAATATTTCAGAAGAGGCTTTAAAACTTGATCAAGAGCATCCTTAGGCGCACCCAAAATCAAAATTTTCATTCATCTACATAAATATATATATATATGTAATTGTTTCTGAGAAAACTTGTCTCCATTGGAGCATCAAACATGTCAGTCAAACAAAGTGTAATCCGCCCTTCAAGGGCCATAACTCTGTCAAAACTAATATTTCGGAACCATCTATAACTCTATCAAGAGTATCAGAGTACCCACAGCCAAATTTTTCTCATCTAGATGTAGTAATTTTGAGAAAATCTTTTTTCCCTCATTTTACGGATATTTCAGATGTATAAAAAAATTCAGGCACCCATGATATGACAATTGAGCCACTAATAACATTCGCTGAAAATCTTCAACCGGTAAGTACTGACCATCGTAGTGGACAGCATGCATGAAGTGCATGAGGTTGAGATGGTCTCGGACCCTGGCGGGCTGGGTAGGCTTGTAATGGTCAGTGTTGCAGAAGGGACAGTGGACCTTCCCACACATACAGCTCTCTTCCTCACATCGCTTCAGTACAAACTCCTCGTTGGGTCGCACAAAGGTCGAGTGGTCAAGCATCCTTTTGGGGGCCTGAAAAAGTGAATAAATAGTGCAGAAATGGATAATAGTTGTGTCAAAAACAAAGTAAAATTCTCCTAAGGATTATGACATCCTGGTGTGCTTCCACATTATCTCTATTATCTAACATGGCAAATGTTATTGATACACTTGAGGTTTTTTTATCTTAAAAAAAATAGGATGATATGATATGCAGGCACCATTGTATATAATTAATAATGAAGTCACAGGAAAATAAATACCTGGGGTTTCATAAATGAAAAAGTAAAATGTTCTATCAATTATTTCCCAAATTCTAAGAATGAAGTATTCAGAAAGCCTCATTTGATCTCATCAGATCATCGTATTATTTCTCACTATTGAAATGGCCCCTTTCAAATAAGTTTGAGTGAACAAACTGATTTTGCAATGTGAATCTACATTGAGGATTAATTACTTAACAATTAATAACAACATTTAAGCCTAGAAAATCTATGGCGATTAATCTGTCATATTGGAATCGTGTATTAAATGACATTAGTAGCTGATATAAAGTGTAAATAATCAGAATAGAATGTGAATGTCATGTGGTACAATTCAATTCTGTAAATTGAAAGCCTTCAAATCCTTTTTCATCTTTAAGACTAATAAGTTGTTATATTATCTCTAAACTTAATTTTTATAGAGGAGAATATATACATTTTAATTGCAAAGGTAAGGGTGTAAATTTAGCCATGTTTCTTGAAAATAAACTTCTTGCTTTGAGGAAATATGGATAGGTTATATTTAGATGTGATTAATAAATGACAACAAACAAAATAGGTCACTCCTTGATCCATAATAAATATCAAACTCTGTTTTTTTTAGACAGAAAATATTTCCATTGATAACTTCATTGTTGACTTTATTGCCAAATCCTATGTTGCTTCACAGAAACCCTTCAGTTCTTGCGAGTGTGCTCCGATGCTGAGCATAGAGACTCCATTTTGTTTGACCGTGAAAGGACAACAATACGAGTCAAGAATGAGATGCAATTCATTTGCTGTTTCATTTTTGGTTCCCTGAAGACCCTGGAAGAAGTTGTCATCCAATACCCAGAAAAAAATATATCCCTACATGCCCACTGTAAACCAAATATTATGTGCCACAAGTTGTTCGGAATATAGTTTGAAAATTCATTGTTTTTTGGTAAATATTTATGTGTTATTGACATTTGCCGGCTCTAAAATGTCTGAAAAGAAAGCATATTCGTCAATTACCAACTCCTCGGCCACTTCTGTCTTTTCTTCCGTCATTTTTTATTCTTTTATGGTCATTTGGATATCTTCTTTCGACAGAAGTCTATCTCTTTATATCGCTCAATGTTCCAAGATGGCGTCCTTCAAACAGTCTCGAATGTTGTGACGTCACCATTGCGCTCATTTTTATGAAAGCGCGGCCGAGGGATATTTGAATAGAGTTACCTCCCTTATATCAAGCAGCGACGCAATCAGAAGGAAAAAAATCAAGAGAATCTAGTATTCAACATTAAATCATTAATATTATTTTTGCATGAGTTATATTATGTACTCATAAAATTGATTCAAACAAGAAAAGGTTTTTAAAAAATCAAACAACCGTTATAACAAAAAACTTATTCTAGGTCATTTCGAATTAATCTATGTACTTTGATGGAAAAAAGAATCATACGATATGGATAATTGTTATTTCGGTGTGAGATGTAAAACAATGATATTCTTCGGCGTATCTTAATCTGTATTACATAACCTAAAATGAAAAGATTAACAAACAAAACTTTAGTTTTTTTGTTTTCGAAAATCGATTGCGCTAGTCTGATATAAACATGTCTTAATGTTTCCATCATATTCTCAAATATAATATTCAAGGAACTTAATTGAAAAATGCGAAACGAATTTTGTTCTATACCTCTAGCACTCTTCTCTTGCGATTTTGTCAACATTCAAAGAGTTATTTATGGGATTATGATCAGATTATGTCACAAAATTTACAAATGTATGTAAAACAATTAATGTACCGCTAACCCCTAACCCCCATCTTTCTGAAATTGCCCCAATTTTGTACACACCAGAAAATACTATTTCTACTAAAATATTCAATATTATTAATTTGTGCCGATAGAGAATAATTCCCTTGAACATCATTATTTGCAGACATTAATTATAATTGCTACTAAACCGTCATATCTTGCAATGTATCACAATGACCAGACATTAACATTTGCAACACGTTTTCACAATATTATTAATTCCACATTTCCTATGATAAACGTCAATGGTAGTATCGCAGTACTTAATAAATTATATTTATACACACATACTCATTGGTACAGGCTATGCATTGCGAATATGTGTATCGGTATATATTTTTAATAAATTAAGGAAAATATCCAGTGTTAGCGTTTAATTTTTTAATTATCGCGATGAAAGAATTAAATACTCCGGGTACACATCATTCAATGAACAATGTGAGACAATAGTATCGTGGTACGTATTGTTCATTCCCTGGATAAATACGGTTTGTAATGATCAATTGGTCCAACAAAAAGCCCTGACGCGTTATATATATAATCAACTACCGTTGTTCTCTGTTGGAGAAATCGTAGTTACATCAACTATCGTGGTCTGCAGATAGGTGGATAATTAAAAAAATTATTTAAAAAATTGCATGAAATAAACTCTAACATTCCCACTTTATAAGAGCAAATATGAATTCATTGCTTTAATCTTAAAATGTTGTATTTGGACTCTGTTGACACTGAATTCAGGTCTCAGTAAAAAGTTTTGAAAAAAGTCAAACATCAAAATTAAGAATTAAAACTCTGTTTTAAATCACCCAAGGTTAGTTTAATACTACAGTCGCGTAGCTAGGTACTTAATTAATGCACTCAGAATCTGATTATGAAAATGGTTATGGGGAACGTGAGAGAGTGTGTTTCATTTTCCTCGTGAACTATGAAACCTTCACTATCACTGGCAAATGTGTATCAAATATTAACCATGATTATTAATCAACATTGACATGTAGTTACCTTGAGAGAAATATCCAATTTATGGCATAGAACACCGTGGTACCTAGTTTGATAATCAAAATAGTACAATAATGAATGTAAATGAACGAGAGAAGGTTTTAATTTACGAGCCTCGGACGGCGGGGCAGTCTAGGTAATTCTGGCATCATCACACGCCCTGTATACATAATACGAGCATTTGTATTTCAGTTCGAAAACCTCGCACGGCTAGTCGGCATCAGGTAGGCTAAGTAGTGCAGGAAAAAGATTCAGTTTTGGTTTGTGGTTTGATAACATTGAGAGAATTTAACCACACCATTTCCATCACAATCTCATTGAAATCAGATCGAAACTTGTCCCTCGTACCTCGTTGCGTTTCTTGCGCAGCGAGGTACGAGGGACAAGTTTCGGTCGATTTCGATGAGATTAATTTCACCACATCATGTTTTTTTTCATATTACTAATGACATGAGCTTTGATTTCATATGTAGATATACACCTATATTTCACATATATATAATATACCTTTCTCAGTTATGGATAAAAATTGAAGGAATATTTGAAGGGATATCGAGTCTGTGTCCTGCCCTATATATGTTTACATAATGTCGTTCAAAATGAATTATTATTTTATTATCATATGTTATTATTATATAATTGTCACATGTCTTATGTCATGTTCTGTTTGATGTGAGAAGAATTACATTTTGGTTGAAGTGTTATGTTATGTAAATCGGTCGATGTATGAAGTTACATATTTTCATATTGTGCTCATGATTATTTGAACTTTGGATAGTTTCTGAAATATAATCACTGCTGGTTGTCAGGTACTTGTTGAACAATTACATATTGTTATAGTCATCAAACGATGTACACGGGGTAACTATCGTTATGATATTTACCAGTCAGAAAATATACTCGATCTCTTATTATATTTATTTATTTGAAGCGTTAAATTTTCTATGGCTTAGTGGTATGCAATGAAGTTGGGAGGAAATTTTGCAGTTACCTCCCTTGCTAGTATTTGGGTCCACGTGCTCAGCGCGAACATTTAACAGACGTAAACAAGCGTTTCACACAGGATTTTATAACTTGCGTTTTCTTCTTGTTTAAGGTGACTATTTATTACTAGTGGTAAGGTAATTTGTTGATCACTACTTTGTCAATTATGAGTTGTTTTAAGTTATTATTAAAGCTTTCGTATCGAAAAAAAGTTGCATAAAGTTTGCACCTGTGTCAAAATGTCATTCAATGCCCCGTTTTGTTAGGCATTTGACAAAGTGATGACAGGTAGGCCTACATATCTATGTGTCCCAGATAAATTAGGTCTTTAAGAAAGAATTTGCTTTTGATTTTAATGCTACACTTACAAGCTGTATTTTGCTGACAAAAAAATTATTCTCCTCACTCGTCATTTAAATTGTTTTCAACAATAATTTATTTTATGTTTGAATACAAATAATGCAGCCTACTGCAAAGCTTGACAAAATAAAAAAACATGTTGTTTTCAAAGCAAAATAATTCATACACAGGAAATTCTATTTCACATATATATATATTTTTATTTTAATGAAAGATTGCATGATCAATAGAATAATTATTTTAAAAAACAAATTTTCAACTAGTTATTTTATTGCCTTGGAAATGCTCAATATAAATTGGATTTTTTTTATGATTTTAAAAAATATTTTGTAACTGTCAGAATGATCTGTAAATATGAAATGATTATAAACAATTCATTGACGACAGAAAATGGAAAATGTTTTGCTGATTGGAAGTGGAGGCCGGGAACATGTCTTGGCATGGAAACTGTCACAGTCAGACACTGTGAAATCAGTTTTTGTTGCTCCTGGAAATGCCGGGACGGCAAGCAGTGGGAAAATCAGCAATGTTGGTGAGTTGAGTGTCTAAAAAATGTGTAATCCTTCAAAATTAGACTTTGAAGTTGAACTTTATTTATGCACTAGTTATTTGTACTAGCTCAAACAGATTTCAGCAAGATAAATGCATTTATTATATTTCGAATGGTGAAATATGTCATTTATCGGTGAAAATAAAACCCGTATTTTCACTGAGTGAAATAAAAATGGTATTCTACTCTGTAAAATGATGCAACAATCATATGACGTCGTCTGTGACGTCATGAAACAATTGAATGACGTCATGCAACAGCCGCGCTAGCGAAGCGTTTTACACCAATTCTCACGAAATGTGCACAATTACACATGACAAATTTTAAAAAATCGTTATCAATGATTTATTTTTTAATTAAACATGGTAAAATAACACTAATCAAAGAGTCAACATGTTAAATTTTAGGACTCATACTCTTAAGATAAGTTCTGTGCGGTTTGGTAAAGTAAACCTCTCAATTGTCACAATGTAATCTACGTTATGCATAATGATTACATAGTCATGCCAGTAACTTTGTGTTAAAACAATAAACACATGTGATGTTATAATGTTACTTTGTGTATGACATCAGATGTTCTAAATAGTTGCTAGCAAAAATGTACTGTCATCAGAAATGGAAACAGAGTCAATTAAAACAACAGTCCATGCTCTCTACAAAGTGTGTACCTTGACACAGTAACTTCCAATTCAAACAAAGTTGGCTTATCTACAGCAATCAAATAAACTCGTAGGAAAAACAATATGCTGACTTGTCAGGAGGAACAATGTTTTCTACAAGCATCAAGGATAATAAACATAACAATTTCAGGAATATTCTAAAATTGTCTCGTAGATTACAACAACAAGTAACGAAAATTTCAAGTTTTTCAAATAGAACAAGTGAAGAAATAAAACACAAAGAATACTCAATGAGGCTACTTATAGATCAATCAGAATTGAACAGCCAGTTTGCTTTGTCTTAAACCATGAAATAATCAAATCAACTGCTTGAGGAATTGTAACGTAAATTACATAACATTTCTGAAAGCCTTGATAATGTTTGCTTCATCATCAATTGTGAGTTTGTAAGTGCGTCCATAACGCCCAGAGGCTTCAGGGGTCTGGACTTTGCTTAGAATATCCTCAAAAGACACCCAAATTTCATCCAAATTTCTTGGCCACTTGAATTGATTAGCTTTACCCGATTTCTGCATAAATGAAACAAGGCAGTCACTCTCTTCTTGATCCACTTCCTTAACTACACCAAGATACCAATTACCTTGGTACACAGCAGCAATAAATTCACCACTGGTTGGTGCAAATCCTTTCAGTTCAGGAGTTTCAGGAGCTTGGCTCTGCTTCTGATTGTTGACATCCACATCTGTCAAAGGCTCTGCTTGTGCTGAAGGTTCTTCAAATGGTTCTACTGCAGGTTCTTCAGCAGGTTCTGGATCAACAGCTTCTGGTTATGGTGCTGTGGACTTCAAAATATAGGAAGACAGCCAGTCAGTGTGATATTTACCATCCAGACACAAGGAACAGTAGCATGATGTGGTTCTGGTCATGATGTTTCCCTTTGATGTTCCGATCACTGCATGTATCTTCATTGTTCCTTTCAGGGGAATAGTGTCCTTTGTCAGGTCTTGAAGCTCCTTCCTGGTAGCAGCAATCTCTCCACTATTGACAAATAGATAAGTGGCACTTTTGTGGTGAACAGTTCCCCATTTGAAGAAATCTTCAGCATCTTGAATAACAAATTTCTTTTGTCTAACAGACAACTCTGCCATCCTCTTTGCAGTTCCCCCAACTCCATCACATGGCCCCTTCCCATGACCAGCTTCAAAATAATTCCAAGTTGCAGGGAGCCCTAGTAAGTCACGGTGATCAGATATGAGGAAGAAGATTGTCTTGTTGCGATATTGAGAGGAGGGACTGTCTGTCCAGTAATGAATGCACTGAACATCGCCAATATCTTCCTTGAGCTTTGGAATCAAGCGCTTCAGAAACGCAAAGACACTTCCTGCGTTGTGCCCAATGTCATCTGATACAAACACATAGCTTGTGTGTTCCAGTTCCCCTGAACTTGATCTATAATATACCACAGTTGGATGGAGAGTGATTGAACAAGCATTCCAGTATGCACTCTGGATTTCATCAGCGTTGGAACAGGTGAAGTTTTCGGCAAAGTCCATTTGGACGATAACATGACCCAAAGGAAGTTCTTGTTTTAGGTCGTTCAGTGCCTTGTATTGTTCCTTGATTCTACCAGAATGCTCCAAAAACTCAGCAGTGTTCTTATGGACAAACAAACAAAAGTCTATCTTGCTAAGATGTTTCTCAACCACTTTCATCCTTTTTTTACCATCTTTGCAATCAACTCGTTGCCATTGCTCATATACAACATCACCATCATGAATGCCGGTCAAGATACCATTAAGATCTACATCCTTAACTTTCTTGGCATAATCTTCTGGATTAGATGGCACATCAGCTCCTGCACTTCTTATCGCTTTCAGCAGCAAAGCCATGTTCTGATGTTTTTGGCAAAGACATCTATTTTTAGAGGTGTACTTTGTGAGTGAAAGATGTTTTGGACGTAGACGACAGAATGTAGCAAATGACATTTTGCTTTCTTGTGATTCTGAGGTATACTTCATGAACAGGTTCTTCAGACTGTCTGTCAATATTTTGCGTTGTTTAGTTACCCCACCTTCTTTCTTTTTGTCTGCCTTCCCAGGCATCTGTCTACTGTTGTCGTCTCTGGACAAAAAGTTCTCAACTGACAGCTTTGTCTTTTCATGTAAGTGCTTCAAACGCCACTTCTTCTCGATGAAGCAAGTCTTGGAGCCAACGTGGAGAGTTCTTCTGTTCATGCCAACTTTCTTGCTAAGAGCATATTTCATCCTGTACTTTTTCAAAATTGCACCTGAAACTATCTGATTGATAACACGTTTTCCTTTTTTTCCAGTCACATTCCTTGCACATTTCAATTCATCTGAAACAACATTCGCAAGTAGTAGTTTCTTTACAATAACTTTTGGCAACTTTGATGGACTAACACCACTATCTCGTAACTCTCTATCTGTTCTCTTCCTAGGTGTGCACTGACTTTCTTCTGAAGGACCTGATGTACCGGCGACAGGAACAGGAACAGGATCCTTTTGAACAGCTGTCATCTTCTTCAGCGTCCTCTCATACCTCTTACTAGCAGTCTTGTACTTTCTCGTTAAGTTTTTATTCATGGCCGTAAGCTTGTTGATCTGTTTTCTCTGTCTTGCTGATACACGGCTTATCCTGGTTCTTGTTCTGGTTTTATCCGGGGATACAAATGGGAACCGTACTACCAGCTGTGGATTTGCTGTTGGAACTGTACTGCTAACTTGATTTTCGTCTTCTTCTGTTTCTGGTCTCACAGTAGTTTCCTTACCATCCTGTTCTGCGGATTTCTTTATATGTTCATCTCTTTCTTTCTGTCTGTGCTTCTGGACCCACTTCAAGACATCTTCTCGTCTCTTCTTTACATCCTTCTGTGATCTTTCTGATATTGGAACATAATATTTTTTCATCCGTTCTCTCTCCTTTTTGTGATAACTTTCTCCTTCTTTCTCCATCTTTCTTCTTCTATAATCCTTCTGAATCTCAGCACGTGTCTTTCCCATGTTATCTCTGCAAAACCATAAGCATTTAGTGAGCACTTTGCAAGTTATTATGCCTCAGCGAAAACCAATCAATAATGTAATTTTCGTTACCGTATATGTAATCTTCGTTACTTTCAAAAGCAGAACAGAACACCAATAGTCTCTTACACAAATGCATGCATCTTCTACAAGGGGACATATACTTGTCCTGTCAACAACTGTATTATCAAAATATTGATCAATGTTTCAATATTGAGTATTGACTTGCAAAATAATAGAAAGGAAGAGTTCTATATTTTTTGTAATCTTCGTTACCATTACTTTAAGACACTGCCTAGACAAAATAAATGTACTTTTTCTATTCAATATATGAAAAACATAAAGTCCAATTGAAGAAGGCTCAAATGAAAACACATTCAAGGAAGTTATGTCATTGATATTGTATCAGTTTGTTTGTAAGAATCTCTTAAAGTATCACTCATGTGTAATCACGTTACCATCAATGAATCACAAAAATTTCATATGTTTTCAAACATTTCTTCACAAGACCCGGAATGATGTATGCATAATATACTTTCATAGTATTAACATACACAATTGACAAAATACATACCTTTTCGCTGCTTGGTAATCTCTTAGAAGACACCCACTGCCACTTATTGTTTATAATGTCTTCTGTATGACGTGAGACGCAAAATGGCCGATCTAAACCACGCTGTTAACGAAGGGACGTAAGTCTCAATTGTCAAGGAAACATCCTAGACATGCAGACCACCAAAATACGTGATCTTTGATGGAAAGTTTTAAATGTGGTAACGAAAATTACATCACGAAAATTACACATCAACATTATTATTCCTCTCGAGTGGAAGCCTGTCTTGATTTCCCACTAGTGCGGCCATTGTAATAATGTATATCTGTCATTTATTCCAAGAAGGGATGGTAACATTGACAAACCTCTATGAAATTGACAACAGGACAGTCACGTAGATTACACGCTTAAAACAAACCTTTCATTTATCAACTTTGAGCACAATGACAATGAAAAGTTATTTTCATGACGGAAATATGAAAGTGCTATTGGATTTTAGGGTCAATTGTATGTTAATTTGTCCAGAACTTGAGAGTTTTTTTTAATGTTTAGGATGTTTAGATTAAAGGAAGTAAATGGTAACGAAAATTACAAGAAAATTGCGACAACTTTCAATCACATGTAATTTTGTCTGTTATAAACTTGTGAAAAGAAGTTAAGTCCCGTAAAACTATGAATATCTTAGATCTTTTTAGACTCATTTTCCCTTGTTTACACTGAATATATTTCGAAATACATGAGGAGTTTTAAGTCTACCCTCCTGTGCGACAACAGCAAAATGGCTAAATCCAAGCCTTCAACCATGGAAAATATTGTTCCAACCACCACACGTACAATAGTTGTTAGTTGGAATACGAAGTAGACTGTGTTGCTCATTGATAAAATTCAAAATTAACCCCACGAATGCACAAATACTTAAAATAGATGACGACAGGTAAAAACACTATTTGTGCACATTTCGTGAGAATTGGTGTTTAGCTTCTCAATTCATATAGTTAGGGTCATTTACGGGGTTTTGAGAAACATAATAAATAGAACATTTGACATTTCTCGTCGAATACCATGAATGATCTCTATGACCATATCATTCAAAATTGTAAGTAGTCCTTCGAACTTCCACTCATAACACTTTACTTGCCCAAACTTTTTTCACAAGGTCTACCAAACTAGTGCTAATTTAAAACCTGTCAGATAATGAAATAAGCTTCTCTTCTGTTTGCTATTATTATTATAATATGAAATTGAAATTTACACATCTTTCCAAGATTTGCCATCTATACACTTCAGGATGGCTTTGCCTTATCAATTCTATTTTGCCAACTTTAAACTTCAGTTTTGTGCAAAAGGGTGATATTTTATGGTAGCTTCAAACAAAACTCCTTACACTGATTTGCATTAAAGGTTTGTTGGCTGTTTTGAAATTAGTTAATAATTTCAAAAGACATAGAATTGCGTCCAACCAATAGATAATGTTACGCAGCTAAGAATACTGAATAATGCTCTGCAGGGCTCGACATTAGCTAATATGCTATCTGATGAAACTGCACACTAGCAAACGCTTGCTCCCTTCGGAGTGATATTTTTCATTCACAATGTTTATGTTAATTAATTCGCTATCACTTTCAATCAAATACTGCATTTTAAAGTGTAATTTTTCTGAGTTTTGCACTTATTTATACTAATATTAATATTTAAAATTCCTGCTGTAAATCATTTGTAGGTCAATTCAAGTATGACTTGCACAATAGAGTAAGGGAAGCAGGATTTATAGCAAAGCCGAAGTTTGCTGCCACCAGGTACAGGAAGTTTACTAACCATGATATGACCAAGAAGCAAGCATCTGCAACTTGCACAAGGTCTAACAGTTAGTTAAATGTCAAAGAAGTTCTATAATCTTCAAGATGTCATGTTTCAGACATAAATGTGAAAGACTTTAAGGAAGTGAGCCAGTGGTGCAAGGATAAGGAGGTGGAGCTGGTGATAGTTGGTCCAGAGGATCCACTGGCTTCTGGGATAGCTGACACGCTCAGTTCAAATGGTGAGTAATTGATTCCACAATCCCCCTCAAGCTAGATATGAAATTTGGCTTTCTAAAATCAATCATACCCATATTATCTAAATTAACTAATGAATAGAGGGCTAATGATAATCTTTTGACAGTGATCCTTATCATTCAATGAGAAAGTTGAAAATTAAAATAGATGAAGTTTGAATAGCATTTACCTAATCAGAAATTATCTGATTTTAAGACAATTTTGACAATAATGACATTTTGTGACCCCTGAGGAGTTTACACAATTATTTTGTTTGCAGGTATTAAATGTTTTGGGCCATCAGCTAAGGCTGCAGAGATTGAAGCAAGCAAAGCTTTTGCCAAAGATTTCATGGTTCGTCATAACATTCCAACAGCTCAGTACAAATCCTTCACCAACCGGGAAGCTGCTTGCAATTACATAAAGAGGTAAATTATTCAAAATGTTTAGCATGGTTTCTCTTATTCACATTTTGTTATGAAATGGTGTCAGGCAAGTGAAATTCCACATTTAAACTCTTTGTACCCAAGAATCATGAAGGAACCTTTTCTTCTTATTAAAGTGCTTTGAGCATGCCTTTTAGTGAGCTAAATGTGCCATATGAAATAACCATTGCAATTGCGACCTTTAGATGCAAGATTTTTTCATGTCTTTTTCTCTGTTGTGATGAGGTTTACATCCTGATCTTATGTATTCCTGATCTAAATTGTGAATTCCCTTGATATTGAATTTTGCAAACTTAAATTTTTCTATTGTAGTGGAGAACTTGGAGGTAAGATGGTAGTGAAGGCGAGTGGTCTGGCGGCGGGGAAGGGAGTGGTGGTGGCGGAGTCTCAGGAGGAGGCGTGTGCTGCCGTCAACATGATGATGCAGGTGGGACAAAAATGTCAGGGAGTTGCAAATTTGGAAAGAAATCTCATATTAGGGAGGATAGGAGGAAAATAGTGACTTTGCAGTATAGTTTCTTTTTCTGTTTTCAAGAATATGAGTACATTTCATTTGATATAGCAATTTATACCTAAAATACATTTGGGTAGGATAATGAAATAACTATATACAGTATCCTCTATGATTTTTGCTTTAATAAATGTGTGATCTTGCATCACTCAAAACAACATCTAAGTCGATAGATAAAGGTTATATATCTGTCTTTCCCAGACAAATTATGGCAATATTTTGTTAATCTCATTGTGTGAAGTTGGAAAGTATGTTTTTCCACGTTTCGCGCAGCAACAAGGGATGAACATTTGAACTTTTCTACCTCATCCGTTGAGAAAAACTAATGTATTTGTCGCTTCAGTATGTGACTATTTATGTTTGATATTGAACCATTCCCCATTTTAACTGTGTATTTGTACTTAGTGTATTTATACTTCTAGGTGATATCATTACAATGTTCTGATTGCATCACTTGAGTGGCATTAATTTTATAGAGTAGAGTGATGATAAAGGTTCTCGCCTCTGTAGCCAGGTAGAGGGCATAGTTCACCAATAGAACAGAGTATCTAACTCTCAATCTTCTAATAAAAAAGAGATACCAACTCTGAAAAATGTATAAACAAGTTATTTAACAAACTATCATTGTTTTGATAAGATGTCTCACGCTCTGACAAGAGCATAGTGACATCTGATTTAACAGGCGGGTAAGGGAGAGTTGCTTTGATAGATACCAGGGTATGGTACATGATACACATACTCTGATGTAGGAGGATGTTTGTTCTAGATATGTACATGCTGTATCTCCTCAGGAGGGTATGGTACATGATACACATACTCTGATGTAGTAGGATGTTTGTTCTAGATATGTACATGCTGTATCTCCTCAGGAGGGTATGGTACATGATACACATACTCTGATGTAGTAGGATGTTTGTTCTAGATATGTACATGCTGTATCTCCTCAGGAGGG
The DNA here is from genome assembly GCA_921293015.1 of Phorcus lineatus. Lineage (NCBI taxonomy): Eukaryota > Metazoa > Mollusca > Gastropoda > Trochida > Trochidae > Phorcus > Phorcus lineatus. Next base: position 31,115,179 of record OV121094.1, on the reverse strand, counting down.
TATGGTACATGATACACATACTCTGATGTAGTAGGATGTTTGTTCTAGATATGTACATGCTGTATCTCCTCAGGAGGGTATGGTACATGATACACATACTCTGATGTAGGAGGATGTTTGTTCTAGATATGTACATGCTGTATCTCCTCAGGAGGGTATGGTACATGATACACATACTCTGATGTAGGAGGATGTTTGTTCTAGATATGTACATGCTGTATCTCCTCAGGAGGGTATGGTACATGATACACATACTCTGATGTAGTAGGATGTTTGTTCTAGATAAGTACATGCTGTATCTCCTCAGGAGGGTATGGTACATGATACACATACTCTGATGTAGGAGGATGTTTGTTCTAGATATGTACATGCTGTATCTCCTCAGGAGGGTATGGTACATGATACACATACTCTGATGTAGTAGGATGTTTGTTCTAGATATGTACATGCTGTATCTCCTCAGGAGGGTATGGTACATGATACACATACTCTGATGTAGGAGGATGTTTGTTCTAGATATGTACATGCTGTATCTCCTCAGGAGGGTATGGTACATGATACACATACTCTGATGTAGTAGGATGTTTGTTCTAGATATGTACATGCTGTATCTCCTCAGGAGGGTATGGTACATGATACACATACTCTGATGTAGTAGGATGTTTGTTCTAGATATGTACATGCTGTATCTCCTCAGGAGGGTATGGTACATGATACACATACTCTGATGTAGTAGGATGTTTGTTCTAGATATGTACATGCTGTATCTCCTCAGGAGGGTATGGTACATGATACACATACTCTGATGTAGGAGGATGTTTGTTCTAGATATGTACATGCTGTATCTCCTCAGGAGGGTATGGTACATGATACACATACTCTGATGTAGTAGGATGTTTGTTCTAGATATGTACATGCTGTATCTCCTCAGGAGGGTATGGTACATGATACACATACTCTGATGTAGTAGGATGTTTGTTCTAGATATGTACATGCTGTATCTCCTCAGGAGGGTATGGTACATGATACACATACTCTGATGTAGTAGGATGTTTGTTCTAGATAAGTACATGCTGTATCTCCTCAGGAGGGTATGGTACATGATACACATACTCTGATGTAGGAGGATGTTTGTTCTAGATATGTACATGCTGTATCTCCTCAGGAGGGTATGGTACATGATACACATACTCTGATGTAGGAGGATGTTTGTTCTAGATATGTACATGCTGTATCTCCTCAGGAGGGTATGGTACATGATACACATACTCTGATGTAGTAGGATGTTTGTTCTAGATAAGTACATGCTGTATCTCCTCAGGAGGGTATGGTACATGATACACAAACTCTGATGTAGGAGGATGTTTGTTCTAGATATGTACATGCTGTATCTCCTCAGGAGGGTATGGTACATGATACACAATTACACATACTCTGATGTAGGAGGATGTTTGTTCTAGATATGTACATGCTGTATCTCCTCAGGAGGGTTATGATGGTACATGATACACATACTCTGATGTAGGAGGATGTTTGTTCTAGATATGTACATGCTGTATCTCCTCAGGAGGGTATGGTACATGATACACATACTCTGATGTAGGAGGATGTTTGTTCTAGATATGTACATGCTGTATCTCCTCAGGAGGGTATGGTACATGATACACATACTCTGATGTAGTAGGATGTTTGTTCTAGATATGTACATGCTGTATCTCCTCAGGAGGGTATGGTACATGATACACATACTCTGATGTAGTAGGATGTTTGTTCTAGATATGTACATGCTGTATCTCCTCAGGACAAGAAGTTTGGTGCAGCTGGTGACATGGTTGTTGTTGAAGAGTTTCTGGAAGGAGATGAGGTCTCGGTAAGTTCTGTTTTTAGTGCTTTGACTTATGGTATTTGAAGTTATTGGGAAGTGAATAAAAAAAAGAGTATCATTCATAGATCTTTAGTCAGATCTTTTGCTGGCAATTGAAGGAAAATTAGATTTAAATGTGTACTCATTTTACAATAGGAAACCTATGCTTTAGATCATTTTTAGAAAGTCAGAAAGAAACAGAAAGAATGTTCCAATATCCACAAAATTACACCCAAAAAATAGATGTCAAATTCAGATTTGAATAAGATTGAATTCATTCCGGTTTTTTTAACAATTGCTGTGATGTACATAACCAAAGATTCTCAACCAAGTTTTGCTAGCTGTTGAATGTTTTATTGAATGCACATCATTTCACGTCACTTTATTTTTACAAAATAAACCCATATGCTAGCTGTTTCATGAAAAAGACCAACAAGTTGAGAGAATTTTGTTTCCTGCAGGTGCTAGCATTTACAGATGGAAGCAGTGTAAGCCTGATGCCTCCGTCCCAGGACCACAAACAGCTGCTGGAAGGGGACAAGGGGCCCAATACAGGAGGCATGGGAGCACTCTGTCCATACCCAAAGGTTACTATACAAATATCTATTGATAATGGCAGACATTTTATTTTTTATTTTCCCTACCAAAAAAAGTTTGTCAGGCATATAGAAATTACCTACATCCATCCGTCCAAACTCATTCCCTGTCAAAAACTCAAAAACCACAACACCTAGCTCATTGAAACTTGGTGCCTTTTAGGTTTCATTATCTTCCTACATTTATTTTTGGCCATTTCCATAGAAATTCAACATATAATTTTTATTTCCCCATCAAGAAATCAAAAACTAAAGGCCTAGCTCATTGTAAGTTTCTAGATGGATCAACCTCATTTCAGGTGCGTTTTATGCTTTTCAACTTTTTCCTCTTTAATTTTTAATATTTCCATATGGAAGCATTACTCAGAATTTAGGTTCTGAATCAGAAATAAAAAACTATAAGGTCTGGCTCATTGAAACTTGATGTAAAGAGCAATCGTCAAGTTTGCTGGTGCCTTTTGAGTTTTTCACTTCCTCAAAACATTTTTTGGGCTGTCCAATCGAAATAAAAGTCACAGGACTGTTTCAAAGGTTGACCCCTAAATATCTTTAAGGCTTAACATTAAACTAGTGGAACTAAGGATCTTTAACAATCATCTTCTGTAAGATAATCTATTTCCTGCTTAGGAAAGTCTTCAAATAGGAATATGAGTTTAAGAGGGTTATTAAAGAATGCAATTTCTTGACTATCACGAATATGTCAAACCTTTACCACTTGTTGGGGGATATAGCTGAATCTGTCTGATTGTTATAATAAAGTTGATATTGGAAATACTTTTTGAACATATATACTTGAACTGTGATGAGTGTTTTTTAATTTTGGTCTTTATACATACAAGCGACTTCCACAAGAAAAGCAAGATTTCAGCATAAGTACTTTGGTATTGCAAACATATACAAAGCTGGAAAGTATGCTCAAACATGAGGTGGTATCTAGGATAAAAATTCAGACAAAGTTTGATATGGTCCCCTGTGTTGATTTGATTCACCAATTTCAAAATCTCTGTCTAATACATAGTTTTCTTGTGTAGTTATCAACGGAGGACATGCAGAAAATAAAAACAGATATTATTGAGAAAACTATCAAAGGACTTTCAGAAGAAGACAGAAAGTATGTTGGTAAGACTAACTTGAATCATTGTTCTAAGTCCATATTCATGATTGTTGCAGGGATTGGGAAAGACACCTTTGACAATGGGCCATTTTTAGGGCTTTAAGTCCTTTTCAGATTTTTGAATGGGCCATTCCCCCTTGTAGCAATGGTAAAATTTACAATTATGATGGGCCATTTTTTCATCCAATGTGCAAATTGACCAATGGCCCCTGCCTTTCCCAATCCCTGTTGTTGATTTACATTCTGGTTTAGCTTCCATGTGGCGTTGTTAAATCAAGGTAGAATTTGTAAGGGGTAATATCAGAACATGAAATAAGCTGAAACATGTAAAGTAGCTAACTGAATATTGTTTTGTGACTTAATGTCAAAATTGAAGTCAAAAGTTGCCAGTCAGGACCAAAGGTAACAGGGTTACTGGCTTTTAGATGGATTTTTTTTCAAACACTGGTCAAATATTCCTCGCCTCCCTGACTGTAACAAGGGAAATGAATTGTCTCTTCCCAGCAGGCACACGACGTGGCAGCCACGTCGCATCAAAGTCGCACGGCAACGTCGCCGTTACGTCGCCATTAGGTCGTATTTGCACCATTTCATGGTTTGCCAGCGACGTGGTAAGGCGACGTGTCTACAACGTGTCAAGGTTACGTCCATACGACGTGGGAAAAATACGTGGCAGATACGTTGTATGAGGGTTGCGAGGCAACGTTGCCGTTCCGTCGCCATTTGGTCGCATTTGCACCATTTCATGGTTTGCCGGCGACGTGGCAAGGCGACTGTCTTCCAAGTTGTATGAAGGTGGCGCTGCAACGTTGCCTTTCAGTCGCCTTTAGGTGGCATGTGCACCAGGTTTTGCTGGCGACGTGGTAAATGACCACCTCGGAAACAATACCTACCGAGCTGAAATGTGTTGCGAGTACGATTATGCGAAATCGTCAGCATATGATCATGTCACTTGAGCGTTCCTTGTGTTGAAACGAAAAACGTAATCATAAATCCTTCTATCACCCATTGGGAATTTCACATTAAACATTGTGATATACAGCAAGTACCATATTTGCTTCAATAGATGAAGGCCTCTGACAGATACCGGCGAGTGTAAGGTGATAGTGAAAATAACTTTTTACTGAAAACGCATTATATTTTGTATTTTCTAACATTTAGAGGAGTATTTTCTTGACTGAGTGAGACCGGTTTCTATTATAGCAAATATGGAATATATTCCTGCTAAGTAACTTGGCCGTAATAAATTAAAAGACAAAACACAGAAGAATAGAGTTTGCATTATTTATTCAAGCACAAATTACAAGAAATGCATGCGTCTCTGTCTATCTTCACTGTACCGTTTCTATCTTCTAAGCACTGTTCATCAGTAAAGCAGCGGTCTGTAATTGAAATTTAACGCCAATAATAAGGGATGGCTGGCCTATAAAATGAATAAAAAGATTTAAGTGTAATCTTTAAATAGTGTATTAAATTTTTATTTAAACGTATTAAAAAAGGTTGACTTTCATTAGGACTTTTAATTCAATTATAGTTCTGAAAGTATATGAATTCATAATACCTGATAATATGAGTTTATGAGTTCCCTGTTCGGATGGAGCGTGCTCAGATTCACACACGTGCTATCTACCCTGTCTATTTCGTCTCCTCAGACTGGTCCTTCTCATGCAGAAGGTAAGCTGTAAGGTAAAATCAGGTATTTTATCCAACATTGAAAGCTATCAAGAAATATTATAGTTATCTCAAAACGACATGTCATCGGATTTATGTAAAATGTTTAAATGCCGAAAGAATTCTTTAACCCCTAATTTCACGTGTGGAATATTATTATTATTATGCATTGGTAGGTTCGACTCCGGTTGTTAAGACTAATGTAAATAAGTAGGAAAGTGCATTTGTCAATAATAATCAAAGTTCTTAAATGCCTTTCAGTTCATTTGATGACTGATGTATTTGATTATTCGAATCTAAAAACAAGTTTAGAGGCCGATCGCATATACAAACCTGTGCCAATTATGTTCAGACGGTGACATTATTTTTTATAGACTTACAGCCGTGTCGGGTAAAGATACGCACTCTCAAGTAAATCAGGATGAGTGTATAAGCTTGTAATAGATTGATGTCTTTGCATCTCAAGGCAATTTGAAAGATATCATGAAGTTTTTAAAAGGTAAAAAGGACTTACATATTGATTAGTGGCACAAAATAAACTGACAATATACTTACCAAACGTATCGTCATCAAACAGTTCGCCTTCCCACATAACAATTGTCAGTGGAAACCGAACTATTGTTCGACTATCGGTTTGTCCTTAATCTCCTTACCTTAACTTCAGAAAACAGTTTTAAAATCTATCAAAATCATAATAATGTAAATGTAGGTGTATTCAAACCCTGCGTGCGTATCTTTAGCCTACACATGCCGACCTGTGCAATTAGGGGGTAGTCGATTGAAAACTTTCAGTGTCACTGACAAACACATTTCACCATGCATTATCTTCTTATTTTTTTGTTCTTAACGCCATCCAAATTTAGCTTTTTATTCCATTTAGCAATATCATTCCTACCCTGTTTATCTTTTCACGTTCCCTTTTTCCTACGCATAAATAGAAAATAAATTTCAAATACATGCTGATATATATTATTCTCAATAATCAAACTGAACTACTGTTTATTATTTGAGTGAATTTGATTTTACAGTTTGATTTAAATTCAATGTATCTTTTCATAAGTTGAAAAGTAAACACATTAAAAAGTATCGTAATTTAGTTTCTTATAAATGAGTTAATTTTAAATTAGATTATGTAATAGATATATTTTGTCCTATGAAACCAGTTCATAACAAGTTTTAAAAAATGCCTCCAATCCATCAAACAAAATACAAACTAAACCCAAGAAGTCCTGCACCAAGTGAACTCGCAAACAGCTGATCAGACACCTCACGAACTCCACGCAACACTTGTGACCAAAGATGCGTCATCAAGCACGCTGAGTTAAAACGAAACACGGTAAGGAGTTTGACCATGGTTTTGAAGCCGGGCGGGTGACAGCAAAACTAGTTTGCTTTCGTCTTTACAATGTGGCTTTTTTAATATATACAATATTTCAAGGAAAGGTTTTACAGAATCACCATAAATGAATGCTACTAAATCTACGGCAGTTTTGACTTCTAAATTTTCACTACACAATTTGCTGTATACAGCGAACTGAGGGTTCAACTTCTGCCCTTGAGTGTTGTGACATTGTCACTGACAATATCAACGCGTGATTATTGTGATAACTCAAATTATTTTCATTAATCCAAGCGAAAAGCATTTATAAATGTAAGAAAGAGTACTTACTTTAAGTAAGAGAGGCGAAGCCAATGCCGGTAACTGCATTGTAAACATGACTTCACTCCTTACGGCGACGTCAAACATGGCTGTGACAGTACTTGTGTTGTGACGTTATAGTGACGTCATCATTATTTGTGTTGGCGCGAAAACGTGGGAAGCTACATACATAGTCTAGTCAGTACACACTAAAACTTCTGGAATTAATTTATTTTAATTTCCAATGTATGATAGAAATATCATTGTATGGATGACATATGAAAGCTGGTTAGGAAAGATAAAAATATTCTCTTATCTCATAATTTTACAAGATCATCTCTCCCATTCACATTTTAGCTTCTGTCACCTTTCACTATAGTTCGATCGTCTTTGAGTAAATATTCTATTGCTTAAAATGGACTTTATTTAATTAACATTTTATTGTCATCGAGTTTCAAAATGTTGAAAAGACATAAGCGTAGTAAAGCCACGTTGCAGAGACGTGTCCGTGCGACGAGAAAACCAAACTGTAACGCGACGTAACGGCCACGTCCATGCTACGTCACACTGCGACTGGAAGGTGGCAACCTCATCGTGACGTGGCAGCGACGTGACAACGACGTGGCGACCAATTTACCACCTGGCAGCGACGTGGCTGCCACGTCGTGTGCCTGCTGGGTTATTCTGCTTTAGTACATGTCAGTAAAAGAAACTGTTCTTCACTGTTGCAATCAGGAGTTCTCTATGCTGGCTTGATGCTGACAAAAACTGGACCTAAGGTGCTAGAGTTCAACTGTAGATTTGGAGATCCAGAAACTCAGGTACGTATATCCATTTCAGAATACATATATAAAAGGTTTGAAGGAACCCCAGTGAAATTTCCTGGATAAGACTTTAACATTTCCAAGAAGAGAAATGTGCTTCAGATGTTACCATCATATATATATATATATATATATGCCTTTTATGGATTTTGATATCCAGTAGTGGTGCCTTTTACTGTTTCATGTTTTTAGAAGGAATAAGACATTGGTGATTCGTTCAGTTGATTTATCTTAGACTATCATGGTTGTTATCTACCTATCATGCTTCATGTCAGGAATTCAAAGCAATGTTGACCATTATTCTCTGTATCCAGCCACCAATTGGGTACAATGCATAGCATAGCTTTATAAACTTGTCATTGGCTTTATTTCCTGTCTTGACTCAGCATTGTGATAAAGTGAACTACTCTGTAAGTGGGGTTCACCATTAAATTATCTCCCTCCATAGTCTATCTACATGTTTGAAAAATACTTCACTTTTCTCCAAGGTACTGCACTTTACATTTCTCCTTCCTGTTGTATTTCAGTCAATCATGCCCCTGCTGAAGACAGATCTCCTGTCTGTGTGTAAAGCCTGTGTGACTGGAGACCTGGACAAACTCACTGTGGAATTTGAAACTGAGAAATCTGCTGTGGGGGTGGTTGTTGTCAGCGAGGGGTACCCTGGCTCTTACAAGAAGGGCATCGAAATCTCTGGTAATCTTGATTTCTCTTCCATTTATTATATTGTGGCCGTCTACATATAGCAGCACCACATGAAAATTGAACCAGAAAGGTTTTTTTTCCTATGAAGTCTTTTTTGTGTGTGATGGGTTTTAAGAAAATGTTCAGTTCAGTATAAATTTTTAAGAAAAGTGTACTGGGAGAGTGATATCAGTTTGTTTCTTATACAGTGGAGGCCCTGCTATTTGGAAGGCTACAGACTGTGATTGTCCCCCGCCGCAATGCGGAACGGGGGACTGTGAATTCAGCGGCGTCTGTCCGTACGTACGTACGTACGTCTGGATTCTTGTTAACGCGATAACTCATGAAGCTTAGCACCTAGAGTGTTCATATTTGGTGACAGCTTTCAATGGAGGAAGACTTAGACGCCAGTCGACTTCGGTGACCTTGACGTCATTTTCAAGGTCACCACGACATGTACGTCTGAATTCTTGTTAACGCGATAACTTATGAAGCTTAGCACCTAGAGTAATCATATTTGGTGACAGCTTTCGATGGAGGAAGACTCAGACGCCAGTCGACTTTGGTGACCTTGACGTCATTTTCAAGGTCACCTTAACAAACTCGTGAAGCTTAGCACCTAGAGTGTTCATATTTGATGACAGCTTTCAGAGGAGGAAGACTCAAACGCCAGTCTATTTTGGTGACCTTGACGTCATTTTTAAGGTCACCACGACACTACGTCCGACCGGATCCTTTTAATGCGATAACTCATGAAGCTTAGCACCTAGAGTGGTCATATTTGGTGACAGCTTTTGATGGAGGAAGACTCAGAAGCCAGTCGACATTGGTAACCATGACGTCATTTTCAAGGTCACTACGACACTTTGACCAATTTCTAATACATTGTTAACTTGCACCTAGTGTTCATATTTGATGACAGCCTTCAATAGCGGAAGACTCAGATGCCAGTCGACTTTAATGACCTTGACCTTATTTTCAAGGTCACCACGACACTTTGACCACTGTGTTATACATTGTTAACGCGGTATCTCGTAAAGCTTAGGACCTAGAGTGTTCATATTTTGTGACAGCTTTCAATAGCGGAAGACTCAGACGCCAGTCGACATTGGTGACCCTGACCTCATTTTCATGGTCACCATGACACTTTGATCACTGTAATACATTGTTAACGCGATAATATTAATTATGCCAAATATCTCTTAACGGCGGGGGACATTGCCATGTTAGTGGCAAACACTTGTTATTACTTTGAATTAATAGGTTTTTGGAGATTTGCCCAATTTAGTGTTAGCTGACAATGTAAATAACACTTTAAAACAATATTTTTCTAAGTAAAAGTTATAAGTCAAAATATATATGAATTTCCATTTCAAATTTTATCATATGATAAGTATGTTTCTTGTGTAAAATTTGTTTATGTTGGGAACTGTTATTCTAATATGTCCTTTTTTTGTATGAAGTTTTGAAAAATAAATTTAAAAAATGTTTCTTTTTCAAAGTGAAAATGCAATGTACATACACACATCCTCCCTAATTTCAGGAGCAGATGTTAATCACAAGCAAAAGTCTTTGTCCATCTCTATTTATCTCATGCCTTATATTCACATATATTTCACATTATCCTCCAATAATTCTATTTTGCAGGTATAGAAAATGCTACCAACGCCGCCAGCTACGTGTTTCATGCTGGTACATCTAGGAAGGACAACAAGCTAGTGACCAGTGGGGGTAGAGTGTTAGCTGTAGTGGCTCTTGACCAACAGTTGGCTACTGCAGCAAAAACAGCCACGGCTGGCGCAGCACTGGTCAAGTTTGATGGGGCTACCTACAGGACTGACATTGGCTTTAGAGTCCTTTCCAGGTAGATAAGTTGTTGTGGAGACAAAGGTTTTTCTGCATGGGAGTTTTGTCTCTAATGAGATTGTTTTGTTTTTTGGATTTGTGTCATTTCAAAAGGTTATAGCTGTTGAAACTATAAGGTTTCTGTTTTGGAGATCCCATAAGAAAAGTTCATATAAATGAGCAAAAACTCACGCATTGAAAAACTTTATTGATTGAATGAAATTGCAGAAAGGCTGGCTCCTTTTGACTGTTGTACCGAGTTGTAAAGTCTAGTCTCAAATCACTTCAAAGTAGCTTAAAACTCAAATAACCTTAATATGCTTGAATGGATAGAAGAATACTCTCTATTTGGAACTTGTAAGCAAAATTAACAGAATCAAATAATTCTTCATGTCAAAGGATAGACGTACAGAAATAAGAACAGTGTTTCTATTAAAGAGAGCCATCATTGTTCAGACTAGAGAAAAGCTTTTATTATATTTTTAAAGGTGAAATATGCCATTTATCGGTGAAAATAAAATCCGTATTTTCACTGAGTGAAATAATAATGGTATTCTACTCAGTGAAATAACGCAACAATCATATGACGTCATCTGTGACGTCAAGAAACAATTGAATGACGTCATGCAACGGCCGTGCTAGCGAAGCGATTTAGCTACTCCATTCATATAGTTAAGGACATTTACGGGGTTTTTGAAAACATAATAAATAGAACATTTGACATTTCTAGTCGAAGAGCATGTATATCTAATCTCGTGAAGTAGAGAATCATATATTTACACTCGTGGCTGCGCCACTCATGAAAATATCATTTCTACTTCACTCGATGAGATATACATGGTATTTGACAAGAAATGTTAAATATCCTCTATATATTGTCTATTTAAAACCAAATTTCCATGAAAATAATTGGGATGTGACAATGTCAACCTTTTCATTGACAGTAACATCCATTCATTTGAGGGACTGATATGTAATTCTTTTGCAAATAAAGATTTTGATTTCTTTCTTTCTTTTGTTTTCTCATATTTGATAATTTTTTTGTAGTCTTTAGATTTAATAAGCTTCAGGTTCTTTGAGGCTGACTTTTAATCCACTATTAGGATGAAACCAGAGTGAGAATAAAACTCAAATAAAAGTTTCCACTTTGAAAACAACATTTATTCTCAAATGTCAAGTGTGTGGTATTGAATGCATGGAAGAATTCAGCTGAAAAGATGCAAGCTTGACAAAGGTTTGGTAAAATTGCCCCAAAGAGGAGAAGCTAAAGAGCCACAACATAGAAAGCTTTGTGAATAAGGTTGTAGACAATAAGACTATTTTATCAAAGGACCTGATGTGTCTTGACAAATTGTTCCGAACAGGAAAAGTTAAAGAGCCACAACATAGCTTTGTAAAGAAGGTCATATACAGTGAGACTATTTTATCAAAGAACCTGACGTTTCCTGACAAATTTTTGATTGCGAAGATGCACTAGTGTGACAAATTGACAAACACAGAGTTACAATGTGTAAATCTCTTGATATTATTTACAATCCACAAATACACAAAAAAACCCTCTGCAATTACATTTGTTTACCACTTTATGAATAGTTTTTAATAATGCCCTTTGCATTAAAAATGTTTTGGACAAAATTTCAATCCTTTTATAGATTGATAAAAGCGATGTTGTTTAGTGTCTGTTTGGTTTCTGGGTATAAGCCTACTTCACTTGGCGTTGTCAATTTACCAAAGAGATATGAAAATGTTGATTAGGAATATATATAAATAAATTCAATGAACTGCTAAATAAGAACCAAGATACTGATTTCCAGAAAGTTATTTATTATTATTAAACAATTTGGTTATCAACTTGATGTTTCTCTTTTCACAGATGTAGCTCAAGTTATAAAATCCTTACCTAACCTCTGTTAGTATACAAGCTTCTGGCAGATTCCAGCAGATAGCAGCAGAAAAATGCAACCCAAACTATCCCCTGAATTTTGGTCATTGAAAACACTTTACTGCATTAAAAGATTGCTTGTCATCACTGAGGCTAATGCCATGAATCAGTTACTATATAATGTTAAATCTTCTGTGAAAGAAAGTGTAAGATGAGCTGAAAAGAAGATTTTTAAAACAAACCAAACCATACGGAAAAAGCCTTGGGAAGAGTTACCTTTGAAATAATGATGCTGATTGCATATTTCAGACAAATCAATTTCAAACTTATTGCAATGAATTCAGATCAAACCTGAGCATGTTACCGTATTCGACGTGATAAGCGCCTGGGGCGCTTAAAAAATTGGTAAAAGGGGGCGCTTATTAAAAGGATAAAAATTTTCCTCAAGTTTAGTCTTCAAAGTGTTTTCTTACGATACACATGTCTTTGAAATACGGTTTTGTAACTTTTATCATTTTGATGGTGGCTCGGGGTCTTGAAATACCCTGTATTCTTCACTTTAGTGGAAGTAAAAGACTTATTGAAAGACTGAAAAAACCTTCTTCAATGAATCAGCATGCAAGGTAAGCAATGTTGAGAGGTGGGCGCTAAATCAGGACGCATATTGTTCAGTCAAAAACGTGGTGGGTGGGCGCTTATAGGGGAGTGGGCGGTTATTAAGTCGAATACGGTAATTACTTCCTTTCGGATCTGTGTACTGCTCCAATGGTGTCATTTTCAATGACTTTTTCATTATGATCAATCAGCATCTAAGTCTAGGAAACTGACAGCTCAATTTGATATAAAAGCTGGCTCACCACATTTGTAAAATACTGAACTGTCCAGTTCCAGTGCTCCTACTAACCGCCCAGCCACGCCGGTCAGCCCTGTTGAGAAGGGGATGTGTTACAAGGAGGCCGGAGTGGATATTGATGCAGGGGACAGTCTTGTCCAGTCCATCAAGCCGCTGACCAGTGCAACTTCTCGGCCTGGCTGTATGTCCAGTATCGGCATGTTCGGTGCTCCCTTTGATTTGGCTGCAGCTGGATATAAAGATCCAATACTTGTATCTGGGACTGATGGAGTTGGAACAAAACTCAAGGTTTTTCTTAATTTGAATTGATGGACAATAAAATACTATTGCTATTAGCATTTTAATGCTGTCACGCTTCCAACTTTACTGGACAAATTAACAATGAATTTAATGAATGATATTTCATCTGTGTGGCAAAATATATAATATATGTATTTATTACTATTTTTGTCCACTATACTCGTGTATATTTGTACAGCTATTCTTTATTCATTACTATGGAAATGCAAATCTGTGTTATTCTATACAAATGACGATATTAGGGATATATGTTAAAATTATGAGACTTGGCATATATATGTATGTGCCAAACTAATCCATTGAAATAAGATTAAGAGAAGGTTAAGTCTTGTGTCTTGTTGCACATCAGACAATCTAAACAATCTGTATAAATTGTTTATAATATTAATAAACCATTAAATTCAATTTCACAGATAGCCCAATCTGTAAAGCAGCACAACACTATAGGTGTGGACCTGGTAGCAATGTGTGTCAATGATATCCTTGCCCACGGAGCAGAGCCACTCTTCTTCCTTGACTACTTTGCCACAGGCAGACTGAGTGTTGGCGTCGCTAAAGATGTCATCGCTGGAATTTCAGAGGGGTGTAGACAGGCAGGGTGTGCTCTTGTAGGTGAGTATAAGGAAGTTTAGATTCCTTAAATTTGTTTGGAACAGTCGCAAAATAGTTTTTTAGTCTTTTCTGACAGTAGGCCTTGTGATTTGAAAACTTGAGTACCCGGTACTTGTTTATCAAAATTCCAACAAGTCAGATGAGCTTGATTAGCAATTTTGCAACTGGCTCTATCTAAATGATAGCAGCAATAAGCTGGCTAGCGGGGCTGTGTATGGCAATGTTTTTACCAGTAGCTTAGAACCTTCAGATTCAGTACTGTTATCTTTGGAAAGTTTAGATCTGAAAAAAGGACCCAACCCAACCTTTAGATTCAGGCACCATTATCTTGCATCCACGTGTTAATTACAGAAATATTGTTGAAAACACTATGAATTCAAATCACTCACTCTCTTAACCCTCAAAAGGTGGAGAGACTGCAGAGATGCCAGGCATGTACGGACATGGGGAGTACGACATAGCTGGGTTCGCGGTTGGCGCCGTGGAACGTAGTCAGATGATGCCCTACACTAACCAGATGAAAGCTGGAGATGTTATCATTGGTCTGGCCTCCTCCGGTATTCATAGCAACGGCTTCAGTCTAGTCAGGAAGATCATAGAGAAGAAAGGCCTACACTATGACATGCCTTCACCTCTCAAGACTGGCAAAACTCTTGGTAGGTTTTCAGGAATATAGATTATTGTGTTATTTCTTAAGCATGAACTGATGATCAATGTTCAGTTGTAATCAAGGTTCTGGATGACATATTTTCAAATGATGCTTTGTTTTGTAGATTAAAACATTAAAAACATTATGAAATAATATTTTAGAATTAAAATAAGATAAATGAATTATTATTTGATTATGCTCTTTGTAACTATATTTTCCCTTATATTTGGACTTTTCTGGTTTGGGAAAAATAGGAATTTGATACTTTTAATCAACTTCTGTTAACATCAAGTAATTGTAAAGAGGTCAGAGGTTCTAGATAAATACACTTGCAAATGATAGTGAATTCTACAAGAAAATCAAAGAGAAATTCAGGGAAAATTGAACCATTGTTTACCCTTCATTTCTGTTACCGTCAGAGTCAATATCACATCTTGCCTGTTCTTTAGTCTTACCAATACTATACATTCACCATACCATTTGTGACAAGGTAGAGCATGTTAACTCTGATCAAGTCTGACTCTCAAATTGGCAAAACGGATTAGGAGGCGCTTTTGTGGTTTTCTTTATTTGTCAAAATTGAAATGATCAGGTCTATGAATTATCAGTGTTGTGAAACATTTCTCACCATCAATTAATTTACATTTTGGTACATGAATATTTTCACAATAGTTGGACATCTCCTGCTTAATAAAAGACCTTGGTTATATTTCTGGCCCAAACTATTCTATATGCCTAGTTTACACAATTCCTTTATTTCAGGTGAAGACCTTCTCACTCCAACTAAGATCTTTGTGAAGAGTTTGCTTCCCTTGTTGAAGGGAGGCAAGGTGAAAGCTTTTGCTCACATCACTGGTGGTGGTTTGACTGAGAATATTCCGCGGATACTGCCTGACGGTCTGGGAGTTGCAATCAGTGCAAAGTCATGGAACGTCCTGCCTGTCTTTGGCTGGATATCTGAGATGGTAAGACAATACATAGCTTACCATTGTTCAGCTAATGTCAGGTCAAAAGTCAATCAGGTCAAAAGTGCTTCAACGTGCTTGGTCCATGAGATTTCACTTTAGCTCAATTAGTAGAGTGTCTTGCTGTCACCCAGAGGTCTTGGACTTGATTCCCCTTGGATGATAAAATTAATATTTTCACATGTAACATATCACTTTCATGAGCATAAGGATTAACTTATATTGTCATTCAAACTCTTTAAAAATTTAAAGATTTTAGTTATCAACTTAGTGTGGCAGGTTGAGATAATAGCATTATTACAAGCTTTGGCAAGTGGGATATATCTCTTTGGCTAAATTGGTACTTGTCTGACTGCCCCCCAAGGCTCTGGGTTTGAAACCCGCTTATAGTAATCTCTCAATTACTATTGTTAAAATTACCTTTAATTCAGTATTAGTTTCCCTCTTTATGTGTTGATATTTTTATGGACAAAGGAAAAATTAAGTCAGGTGTCTTATATTGTGCTATTTACAGGGTCGGATATCAAGCAAAGAGATGGCACGCACCTTCAACTGTGGCTTGGGTGGAGTGCTAGTAGTATCGCAGTCTGTGGCTGGGGATGTGGTCTCAGCTCTCAACGCGGCCGGGGAACAAGCAAGTGTTATTGGTGCTGTAAGGACTTGCAAACGTAAGAGACATTGAAGAAATTTTGATTTTATACATGTGTAAAGAAGTTTGTTCTTTGATTATTTACATATTCACCCACTATTGAGTTATTTCAAAACTTATATTGTGTTAATTGGTTAATTCTTATCTTTTATAATGAGTCAATAAAGTAATGATTTTATGTTAAAAATCAGAATAATATGGAAATACATCAAAGTCTCCCAATTCATTTTAACACTTTTCAAGTATGTCAAATAGTGTTTGAGAGATTATTTGTTTATACTGCCCTATTCCACTAGCTCAAAGTATGTAAAAATGGGCAAGGTTAGTCAAATGGTAATACTGGTGGTTCAAAGGGATAGTTAAACAACAGAATTATCATTATTTATTTTGCCTGCTTCAGTTTATTTGGATTTCTCCTATTTGAAAGGGGCGGGATAGCACAGTGGTTAGCGCGTTCTGCTTCGGATCAGAAGGTCCGAGGTTTGAATCCCACCAGGGGCTCGGCAACTTTGTCTGCAGTAGAGAACTGTTCTACACGAAGTCAGGTTTGGGTGCAATGTTACACTGAAATTCAGTGCAGTACCACCCATGGTTCGCTAGTTCCAGCCGATGCTCGTAGGTTTCACCGCAATGCATAGCCACAATGGTGTTGCGGGATTTCTCCCTGCAATAATACTAGCAGCCACGATATAAGTGAAATATGCTTGAAAGCTCACCCCTATTTGAAATTCTATAATCTATCCCGATTTGAATGCACTAATTCACACATCGCTGAAGGTAGAACATAATGTGCTACAGCTGAAGCTACGCGAGTGCGAGTGGAGCACCTGGAAGATGCTCTGGTTCAGTCGTGGAGAAGAGTGCCCGGAGTTGCTCGTAGACGCAGAGTTGGTGTCCTCATTTCAGGCTCAGGTCAGTGTTCAGACGATGGGAATATAATTGACTTTAATATCTATGTTAAATCTCAAATAATAAACACGTTATAAAAACTTATCCTCCAAAGCTTAACTCTTGCCAGTCTAATCGAAGCTAATTTAGCCTTGATGCATTTGCTGAGCTTTTCTTTGCCAGCTATTCATTATTCTGCAGATGATCTTTATAGTCCTTTGCGAAATGTTCATGGGAGTGCTGCTTTTAAAATACAACATATCACACTGCTGTGAGGCTTAGATTAATAAGCAATGGCTTGCAGGGGAAGATTGAGGAAAATATCTAATCATTAATGATGTATCCCTGACAGCTTTATTATTCTTTTTTTAAACACAAGTTGATTGCTTAAATTTACAGGTACAAACCTGCAAGCTCTGATCGACCACACCAGAGACCCAATGAACAGCAGTGCAGCAGAGATTGTGCTCGTCATATCCAACAAAGCAGGTGTACAGGGTCTAGAACGGGCTGAGAAAGCAGGAATCAAAACAAAAGTAAGATTAATGTTACCTCAAGTGTATAAATATATATGTATTTGGCTCATCTGGCCTGAAAGATCTGATGGCCTTATGGCATGACTTGCCATCTTGTATCCATCCCTCCTCTTTGTTCGTCCATTCATCTGTTTTGCTTTCTTGACTTCTTATCTTGAACCACTGACCCTATAAATATGAAATCTTGTGTGCAGACGTCTTGGCAAATTGTGATTATAATTCATGGATTTGGTTACCTTTTTTCCCAAAATATATTGACCTTGCTATATGGGCTCTTATGTATGTGAGGTACAAACCAATATTCCATCATTTGAAGTTATCAAAATACATATTTAATCTTTGCATAGTCAAAATCATTGCAAATGATAAGTTCACTGACAATAGCAGCTGATCATTACTTTTTTTATTATTCTATCAGCTGGTTTGTGAATATTTCCTTTGGAGATTACTGATGATTGTAGTTGAGCTGTAATTGGCTAGCTAAAGGTGCACAGATAATTGGAGGAAATGCATTTATTGTCAGCTAAACACTACACAACATTGTGTAGCAACTGTAAAAGTATTAATGAGATTTCTGAAGAATTTTTTGACTTAATCAAATATTCATACAGGTGATCAATCACAAAGATTACAAGAGTCGGGAGGAGTTTGATGAGGCTCTACACCGGGGGTTGACTGCAGCAGGAGTGGAAATTGTATGTCTAGCTGGCTTCATGAGGATACTCACAGGTAGATATTGGAACTAGCTGTTTTTTAAGTGACAGCAATGTGAACAAAATACTGGTACTATCACAGCAGATTTAAAAAATTTTATGCATAGACAACATCAGCTTGCTATTCTTAGTGGAAATTATGACTGAAAGGTATGTCACAGGGTATGTTAGAATCCTCCAATCCTCCTAATGAAGCTAATATTTATCAGCAAATATTAACTTCTCATAATGCTGTTTTACAGCCTGAGAATAGATATACCATTTATTCTGCATTTCTTGGCTTCTTTCCTCTTGTCACACAAGCCTTATATTTTGATGATCTTCTGGTATCAACTATTTGACTTTTCAGCATTACATGTTTACTGCCATTGATTATTGTTTTAAATCAATATCCCATGGAAAGTCATCAGTAGATGAGGGAGTTACATGCCTTGCTACCTCAATGTTTAGAATCAGCCCATTTGCCATCCTGCTACATCAGCGTATTTGTCTCCTCCTAGCTCCATCACATACCCTGATATCCTTCGACCTCAAACGCTCGTAACACTAAATATAGCAAGCCAATGAAATGACTCGCATTCAGCATTAGCGGCACCACCCGCATGAGAATTCAAACAAATGTCGATACGAGCGTTTTAGGCCGAAGGATATCGGGCTATGTGATGGAGCTAGGTGGAGACAAATATACTGATGTAGCAGGATGCTCATTTGCATGGATTTGACTTTCAAAGTTTTTGGTATGAAGCTTTCCACATGCTTGGCTGAGAAATAACACTAAGAACATGAATTGCAAGACAATTTCCTCTACATAAAATCAAAGCTTGCCGTGATAAGTAGAAGTTGGATTGGCTAATTCAAATTAAATTCAGATTAAAGGTCCAAGGGAGTTTATTGTGTAGAGGCAGAGAATGTTGTGAAGCTTATGTTCTGTCACCAAAATGTACATCATGCTAAAACCATTTTATCTCTTAATCACATTATATAAATATTTCTAAACAGGTGGGTTCGTGAGCAAGTGGACAGGTAGCATGTTGAACGTTCACCCCTCCCTACTGCCCAGCTTCAAAGGGGCAGATGCTCACAAACAGGTGCTTGCTGCTGGGGTCAAGCTGTCTGGCTGCTCTGTACACTTTGTAGCGGTAAGTTTGTGACCTTTATTAGTTTGCAGATAAGAAACAAAACCTCAATACAGATTTATGTCTGGTGAAGCTATGATAAACATCAGTGTAACAAAAATGGTCAAGGATATTTGTAAATTTTGAATGATGATATATTTATTTGTTGACACTCCTGAAGAATTTATGAATATGAATATATAATTCATTATGTCTAGTATTTTTACAAATAATGTAGCTATTTTGAAAATTAGTGTCTTATATTAACACTGTCTGTTAAGTATCTAAGTGCTAAACAACTTTTGGAAGGACAAGACCTAGCCATCCTTTCACATAGCCCGACAGTCGCCATGGTTTATCCAACACTAATGCTAAAACAGTGATTAAGTACGCCTTAAGATAGCCTTTTTGAAAATGTGTGCCATAGTGATTAAATCATTTCTTAACAATCTTTGTCTCCTCCAGGAGGAAGTTGATGCAGGTGCTATTCTAGTGCAGGAGTCAGTACCTGTGTTGTACAATGACACTGAGCAGACACTAGCCGAGAGGATCAAACAGGTGGAACATAAAGCCTTCCCTCGCGCCCTTGAGATGGTCGCAACCGGCCAGGTAGCTCTCTCGCCAGAAGGCAAACTAACATACAAATGGTGATATATTTGTTGATCATTGTTTTGTATACTGTTGTAAGCTCTCAGCACTAGGATGATGATTTATGATTGCTGTTAAAGAAAATTGCATCAAATCTTAGTGCTCAGAGTGTATCGCATCCTTTGCTGAAATTCCCTTGAACATTTCACCAGATAGGGAGGAGTTACAGAAATGAGATTATTTTGTCCTGGCTTTTTATTTAAGGGCCTTAATGCTACAGATTTTCTTGATATTTTCATTAAAGTTTGTAAGTAAAATAAAGCGATGTTAAAGTTTATAAGTATAATGGAAGCTATGTTGAAGGAATGGAGAGGTTTACATCTTCTTAGGCATTTTTGGGGGGCAACTTTAATAGAAATATAACTCAATTTTATTTCTTAAGTTAAAATACAAAAGTAAAAGTCTTAACTGAATCTTAGACTATTTTAGATATAAGAAGGTTACTTAGTATAATATCAAATGTTATGGTAAGATTTAATGGAAGAGACTTTGGTATAGTCAAGAAACTGACATAGACTTTTCCTGCATTAAGTCTTCACAAAATGTCTGGAAGCCAAATGACAGGAGTGTTGACGGACACAACCATTGGTATCACTGTCTGCTCCACAACCATTAGCTGGGCTATCGAAAATGTCAATTTATGAGAAATTTGAAAATGTGTAAGAAAGACATTGTAGACAAATGCTTTAACTGTAAAGGATTGTTAATTTTACATGTTGATTCAAGTATTGCACCGTTATATGGATGTTGGTATTATTTGTTTTTGATTGACTCTTTTTGACATCTATTGTTGACTTGTTGATAGGTGTACATCATCCTGCTCCTGCTCCATGAATCCACAGCTCCTTCCAACTACCCTAATCTTATTCAGGCCAATGGCCTCGTATGGCTAGCTGTCTAGCCAGCCAATGAAACATCTTGCATCCAGCAACAGCAGCACAACAAGGATGAAAAAATCTGCTTAGTACAAGATATGAGCTTCATGCGCCATGCATAACTTCATTTTATTGGCTGAACATATTACATGATAATGATACTAGCTCAAAAGACGAACTGTCAGCGATATAAGGTTTTTGGCTTGAATGATATCAGGGTATTTGGATGGAGCTCTGCAGATTCAAATACGCTGATGGAGCAGAATTGGTGCACACAAACTTCCTGTGCAAGATATAACTTATGCCATTCTACAACACTGGCTTATCAAGACATTAATGCTGCAGTGGTTGCGTGTACATGTACTTGGCAATGTTATATCTACCAGGATTATTGGCTTCTCAAAGAAACACATCATTAATCAAAATATTTATTCAATCTTCACAAATATTTACTTTGATGCCCATTAGTCCTATGAATTTTTTTATTGTGATAATAATATATTATAGAGTTTTGTGATGAAATTTGTCAAATTGGAAAGGCACTATTTTATCATCCAATTTAGAATACTCACGAAACTCCACTTCTATATTAATTTGTTATCTGGAATGTTTTGGTTAACATATGTATTTTGTTATTACATTATTTTGTGTGTACTTATTGCCTTTCAAGGATTAACAGTTTTGAACATTTATGAGACTTAGCTTTATTTAAGGTACTTTTTCTATTATTTGTAATCTTATTATTTGGATCTTGTGCAAATTTGTCTAAGAATTTTATTACCATGTAGAAGCCTTTTCTTTCCATTTTAATTTGTTTTATTTGTTTTGTTTTTTATGTTTTTATGCATTGATATGTGTATAAAAGTGAAATGTTATTGTTAGAATTTTACGTGAGATCTTTTTTGTGAAAAATGGTCAGCTCTGCCCATGAGATTACAGTTGTTGTATGCTCAGCTCCTGGTGGAATTTCTTTTAAAGATTTTCATCCGTCCTCAATATCCTCTAGGGTATATTTTTCTATAATTGTTTCAGTTGTTTCCCTAATCCTGTAACACATTACCTCTATTGGCTGGCACTTCTCTTGCAGTATAAAGACGAAGAGTAATACAACAAATAATCTTTACAATCAAGCTTGTCATTGTAAAAATAAAGCCTTTTTGCTGCGAGTCCGATTTGGATAAGAAATCAGGTTGTCTGGTCAAGAAAATTACATGATACCTACCAGTGTAGAATAAGACTTAGAAGGAATCAAAGTTTATTATGATAGCACTTTCTAGATTGTAAGCTCAAATTAACCAGGTTTCTAAAAGTCATAAAAAGGTGTAATTTGGTAATTAGCTTTGCAAATGCTGTATAATTTACTATGGCCATCCAATCTTGTTAAGTCTTCAATCGCAGCACTTGTGAGTGTTTGCATGTATCTGAAGAAACAAAGGTTTTAACACATACCTTCTTATTCTGAAATATTTTGTCACCATTTGATTGTGTTTATGTATGTTGTTTGCTATTGGGCTTGAATTTATAAAGCAGTAATTATGACACAGTAAAGCTTTAAGAGAATATCTCGAAAGTATGTACAGAGCTAGCTAACCAGGCTGTTAATAAAACCCTGCTAACTTCTTATTTGAAAAAAGCCAGCAAATGGAGGTAAAGAAAGTAAATAGTTTATCAGAATGTATATTAGAGAGCTTATTAAGTAGGTATCCCCTTGGAATTTTATAACATTCAAACTTCATGGCTTCATTAAGATATTTCTTAATACATCTTTAACAGTAATATTTCTTCTTTTGTCTTTGATTAACTTTGTCATTTACATTACCCTGAAGTACAATTATATTTAGATCTGTGTTTCATTTTTAATTGCTTGACTTTGCATTTAAATCAATGTCCTTCTGGAAATCAGTGATAGCATGTTTTATTGCAACATTTGATAATGCTGTCATCAAATGATTTGTTTTCTTGTTTATCAGATATCTGAATGTGCTCAATTAAAGATGCTGATGGAATTTGTTTATGAATGCATGCATGTATGCATGAGTTATGGTTTGTCCTTGAATCTATTCTGTTTTGAGTGAAGACACTTATGGTTATGAATAAAGTCAAAAGTTTCAAAGTATTGCCTCTACCGGGATATGAACTTGGTCGATTGGTGGGTTTCATCTGCATAACTATACTTGTACCTGTATCAATATAATATATCAGATTTTATCCCAACAGTGTAAAACCGAGGGATATAGTCATTGCCCTGTCTGTCTTTCCATAGACATCATTTCCTTAGCAGAACTCCTAAACTGCTCATCAAATCTTTCCGAAAGTTTGCGCAAGTTTTCATATTTCTAATCAGTTTGTTTCCATGGGATGGGTTGAATTTAAACGCTGTACAAGTATAGTTTCTTTTTACAGAGAAAAACTGCTCATCAGATCATTATGATGGTTGCATAATTTTGACCCACGTACTGAAATTCTTTTCTATCTGTGGAAACAAGCTGAATTTGACTCTGTATTGATCATCATCATATCTTCCTGAAACTACTTGATGGTTTATTTCAAATTTTTATTTAATGATGATACATAATTGTTTTTTTATGAACTATTTGGGGTTGGTTGGACGTGATCATCTGATGACTCACTTTTGACAGATTTAATTCACATCAAGCAGAGAGAAAACAATCCAGTTGTGAAAATACAAAACATTTATTCTTCGATATGGACAAAGTTCTGTTTATTAGAAAGGTTCCAACAAAACCCACTCACGTATGCAGTAACACACTTATGATTATGACTTCCAAGATTTATAAACATTAATCACAACACAGGCTCTGAATTGCCAATTCTTATGTTCTTGTGATTTTCGGCCATATCTTTACACTTAAATTTCGAAATGGCATGTCACAAATGCCAAAAGTTTTGATTTTCATTGGCATGTTCAAGTTCAAGAAAATTTTGACCTAGTTGGGAAAATGTATTTATATTAAAATTTATCAAAATGTTTGTTTTAATCCGTAACCAATACTGTCGTTGGCGATCTTATTATCACTTGCATCAGGATTCAATAGTTTCGCATAGTGCCATATATAGATGTTGAAAGATTAATTAATGTCATGAAAAAAGGATGAAGGATGGAAAGTTGAAGAAATACAATGAGAGCTTGTACATCTTGTAGTGAAATAAACCAGGGTACCAGTTCTAGAAATTGTACCAAGATATCCTCACCTCTGTCACAAGTAACAAAAGTGTATCTCAACATGGACACTTTCGAGAAGAGATACCTAACAATGACAAATTCTGAAGCGCTGTCAGACAATTTTGTGTTCTGACTTAGGGTTGTGTTGATACTCGTAGTCCAGATGAACAAACGCTCTCTCCACTTCAGGTAAGTTTTCCAGTTTGAGTTGGAGTGGCTCTCCAATATCATGAGCTTCTTTCAATGTCATTGTCTCCGGAAGCACGATGTCAACTTCCACCAGAAAATTGTTTCCAAAGTGAAATGCCCTCACCTTCAAAGAATAAGATAGTATTTGATGATTGTTTGATAACTTCAAACAGAAACAGAAGTGATTCAAATATGTGTATGCCTAACACAAAAGGTCAAATCTGTATTGGATGCATTACTAATGGTAGTTTACACCTTATTCATGCGATGTTTTGGTGAAGATACCAAGACAACCTTCAAAAAGGGATCTTCGTCTTCTGTATCATTTCTAATATTACATAATTGAACTTCAGTTCCCATTTCAAATCAGTACGTGCTCACAGCAATCATGTATCTAGAAATGAAAACTTATGTTTTAGATGTAGATAGCCATAATGGCTTTCCCTCTACCAATAACACTAGTCTTCCCAAAATAAATTAACCGAGGTATCGCATAGAAATCAGATTATTAATACCGTATCAACGTGGAGAATCTTCTTGTGATGGTTGACGCTGATCCATGTTAGTTTACTCAGGAACTCGGGACGGGCGGTGTAGCCAGTGAGAAAACGGATCTGTTCTGTAAAAATCAACATGTTAATTCATGATTACGTCAATGAAAAGGCTCTAGACAAACTCATTAACTCAGCAATTACCCAAAGTACTGTAAGGACTAAAGTTACAAAAAGGATTTGAATACAGATTCTTAAGTGCAAAGTGATTTTGGATATAAGCCAATTTTAAGAAAACGTCGCCCATACAAGGGTAGCATGTTATTTTGCAGGGAGGAAACCTTCAATGTCTTCTTAACATAACTTTTCGGCACTTGTTTTAGTCAGCTTGATACAAGGTTCTCTTTTCAGTACAGATTTGCGCATGATTTACAACATGTGTATTGCAGGTTTCCTTGTTGAAGTTAAATAGCTATTCCTGATTGTTTTCAAGCAAAGATAGAAGTGTGACTTTGTCAAACAGTTACTGCATCAACTTAAGCACATCTTTGATTGCATAAGAAATAGGATGTTATCCGTTTTGCAAATCTTCATAAGTTATCATGTAGTAATCTTGCAGTATAACCAAACTTAAACAGAGGATTTTGATGAACCTGTTTTGGGAAGCGAAAGCCAGCAAATAATCGGAAAACAAGACCTACCAGCGCCAACTTGCCACCAGTTGTACACAATGTACATACTGATGAGAATAGCACCCCCAGGGTCAACAAAACTGAACCCCTGTAGACCCGTTCTTCTGAACATGTCAACAGAACCTGAAACACAGTTTGGAAATTAGAGAGGCATTTTAAAAAATTGGCATTAGGAAAAACGAGGACTAAATCATTCTTGATAAGGATATTTGTATTTAGACTGAATGTCGCATATCATTACAATTATAAGTAGAGTATAGTTTTCAATGATTTTGACATTGTGTTTTATGTATAATTCATGGATATGTCCGTCAAGTGATCACTTGTGGAATTATACAATTGTACCTAACTAAAATATAAAAAAATCTATTGCAACAGATTATCCATATAGTACTGTTTTAAATTTATCTCCCATTCAGACGCGGACCATTCATTAGTGAAGCGGCTGTAGTCCTTGTCCTCTCTTTATATTTATTATCTCTGGGACCTTTAAGATTTTCCCAACTCATGTAATGTCTATCCATGAATTTCTCAAACAGGTATCGAGTAGTGAAGGACTCATCACGGCTCTAAGGCTCTATCTGGATATGAAAATGGGAATGACAAGTCGGAAGTTCGATCAAAAGATTGCAAGTTATGCAAGCAATGTATAAAAGGACACTGTTACTA
The DNA here is from genome assembly GCA_921293015.1 of Phorcus lineatus. Taxonomy (NCBI): domain Eukaryota; kingdom Metazoa; phylum Mollusca; class Gastropoda; order Trochida; family Trochidae; genus Phorcus; species Phorcus lineatus. The sequence goes on along the minus strand of OV121094.1, from coordinate 31,089,032 downwards.
AGGTTACAAATACGGAGCATTTGACAGCTATTAAATTATATAAATAAATAGATATATATATCAGAAACTACGAAAAAAACGCGAAGATGTATCATGTCCAGGATTTCCGTATTCAGGATGTCCGTGGTACTCACCAAGGTATCCACAAACGATGGCGACACTATTAGAACACACATCGTTCCTATGATCCATGGCCAGAGCTTGTACTGTACTTGAGTTGATACGTCGGCAGAGCAACCACATCACGAACTTTATAACTGTGATGAAACATATGATTAATATAAAATGTTATAAGACCAAACAAGTGGAAAATCTACTGAGATCACGACCTCAATTATCAAAGGTCATCAACGGGCTTAAAAAAACGGAAATCTTTAAATTGTGATAAAACAACCATCAAGGAAGTTAAATTTCTTCCCATAAAGGTTGTTCTTCTTATCACGCTGCTTTTAATACAAGTGAGTATTCCTTTTGAAATTCACTAGCTGTGACAATATTCAGTAAGATAGCCTCTTGATTTAAAGGTAATAAAAGATCATGTCGCATCGCTGACCGGACTTCGGAATTGTAAGAAATAAGTACACATCGAAAAGGTTAAGGAGTATAAACTAAGTCGACGGTATCTACCTACAACCAAGTTGTATGCTAGGCGAAAGAGCATTCGGGCTATTAAAGTCTCGATCTATGTCAGCTTTTATAGTAAGGACCGAATGTGGTTTTGAAACAACTATCGACGTTTTCGATTGCTAATATAACTTTTATTGCAACGTATGTAAAATATGTTTTCCAGCCAAGAAAGTCGCCAAAAGGGATCCTTAGAGAAGAAATAACTCCATTAACTTCTTAGGGAGGGAATGCTTTATGAAAGGAACTAAACGTGAACCGGATTCGACCATGGGTAGATACAAGTAATAACAGTGATTTAATTATAGTATCTTCTACCGCTCAGTTACCGGTCAGAGAGCATGCTCAATTCGCATAAAAATCATGATGAATCTACCTTATATGCTGAACAATATAGAAACTAATCCTGTGTTCAGGTACACATTTGTACAGCAAGAATAAAGGGTGGGTAAAATGCCATCCCCTTATGTACAACAAAGTTCAATACCCAGGTCACAAATATTTTTGTTTCATCGGGATTTGAACCCGGGCCGTTAGCATTAGGACATTGCATTCTTAGCAGTATACCGCTGTGCTCCATGAAACTCTAAAGAGTTAATGACTCGATACGTTAAATACACCAGAATTACAATATGAGTAAAATATTAAATCATGAAACACAATCTATAGAAAGAAAGCACAGCGCGACTTTTACATCATGCAATGAAACTTCATTCTTTCAATGAATCATTATAATAACATCATCAATCTCATCAATGTTGATAACAACTTTAAATGAAATACTTTGATCAGTGGTCAGGTATTGGATTCCGGTTTTAATGCAATTCTTGTGGATTAAACTGTTCACGGTATAACAGTTAAATCCAGGTACCCATGGTCAATATTCATACCTATTGTACCTCCGGCTATTGCGAAGGTTGGTATCTCGACAACCGGAAGTCCAGTTGGGTCGTCTGCAAGAGAGATTATCTTCTGGACCGACTCCCTGATAAGTTGTATAGATGCGGCTCCCATCACTACAGAGAGGATGATAATAGCCACTGGTTCAAGTTTGGTCCTGCCTGGGAAAAGGATGGTGAAAGTGAAAGTCCAAAGCTTTCTTCTACGAATGCTTTTGAAAGCCTTACTAAAGATCATCAAATTGGTGTCTGTGTAACATATCTTTGACTAGGTTCCTCTGCAAAAGCCTGGACATAACGTTCCGACGCTCTTCACTACATTATCTAAATTACACATCTAAAACAACATATCAGGATTCAAAGGCAGGTATATTAAGTAGAATTGTTTTAATGAAAACCCATATAGGTGTAAATGTAGATTATTGGAAGAATAGCCCTTGGTAATTGAACATTAAGAGTTAGCATGTTCGTCTTACGTACCCTGGGGATAGACATACGGGTCCCTCATTTTGACCGCTCGAGATGCCCACCAGATGATTATTCCAGAAAACAGGTCCACAGCACTGTCAACGAGACTGGAGATGATCGAAATAGAGCCGGACAGCGCACTCGCCACTGCTTTAGCGATCAGCAGTACCTGGGTTTGGAAGGCAATTTCATTAAGTACCTTTAATTTGAAATTATGAATGGACCAAGAGAATTGAAGAGATAAAAGTATCCATGTGATCTGCATTCTTTCCCACTATATTGTACTTAAGATTATTTCCATGTAACTACTGCTACTGCAAAGGCAGCATTTTGCCACTCTTTCATGATCCTTTTGGATAAATTGCAACACGGATGTCCCGTTTTTATCCAATTAGATAAAAAATCGTGTTACCTCTCTGAATGAGTTATACCCTGTCCAAAATATGTGTGCACTGAACAGATATTTGTTTATCTTCCCAGTCTTCTTGACTGTTTATGATTTTGTAATCAGAAAAACCCCCCACACATTCTCTCCCCGCGAAGAGTCCTTTTCCATCTGGAAGCTAGTAGCTAGAAGCTAGCTAGTAAATACGTTTAACTACGGTCATACATACTTACATTCATTGATATTTTCATGTTGGATACTTTCTTTATAGTACAACAGTACAGCAGCAACTCACCACGTTGACCGCGAAGGTGAGCCTGGCATAGAAGAATGCCTTCTTACGGAGTTGTTGAGCCAGGTCAGTGTTCTCCATATCCGTGTGGACATCAAGCTGGAGCTCCTCGAACGCCTCAATCATCTCGTCCTGGGCCTTGTAGTAAGATCTTAGGAAGAGATTCAACGACAGTTCATCTTTGTAATCACCCAGATTTTATCTTTCGATTAATTAGACCTAGTAGTAAGATCTTAGGAAGAGATTCACATAAGAAGTTCAACCTCGATTACTAAAGCTGTATGTTCCGATAAATTGGACCTGTAGTAAGATCTTAGGAAGAGATTCAAAGACGCTTTATCTTTAATTACCTAAGGCGTTATTTTCGGATAAATTGGACCTCACGGTAAGACCTTAGAAAGACATTCACAGACAGTTCATCCTTAATTACCAAGACTTTATGTTCGGATAAATTGGACCTTATGGTAAGACCTTAGAAAGACATTCACAGACAGTTTATCCTTAATTACTAAGGCTTTATGTTCGGATAAATTGGACCTTATGGTAAGACCTTAGAAAGACATTCACAGACAGTTTATCCTTAATTACTAAGGCTTTATGTTCGGATAAATTGGACCTTGTAGTATGAGATTCAAATCGACAGTTTAACCTTGATTACACAGGTTATAATTATATGTTCCAATAAAGAAAGCTTAATGCAGTAACCTCTTAAGACGACATTCACACAGATATTTCAACAACGATTACTTTGGTTATATGTTCCGATAAATCTCCATAAATCTCTCTCTTTTTCATTGTTGATTAAAAGTTAATTGTAAAGAATAAAAATGATTTATCACATCGATAAAAAGTTTCAGTGGTTCACTATGTCTCTATATCCCCTAAAATAAATTTTGAGCGGGAAAATTCGAGCTTTAATGCCTTTAAGTGTTAAATATGTTTAATATACTGTAAAGACCAACTAATATCATAAAGTTTAGTCCTTGAAGAATAGTTAAAGACACCCGAACGTGAATTGCTTAGACATAAGTTAAAAAGACAAATATGCCTATAGACAATATATCCTACTTCTATGTAGAAGGGTAGACTAGGGTAGGGTCTTTAAGCATAATGTTTTTCTAACGCCATTTCTAAGCGATACGCGTCCTTGTTGTTGGCCTCTACATGATTTCAAATCTGGGCAAATTCTAACTTGCATCAAAGTATGCATAGTGCTAGGGATGGCCTCTATATGATTTCAAATCTTTAAGCAAATTCTAACTTAGTGCTATAACTGTAGGGTGAAGGTAGGTATAATTCAAAACTCTGTACAACATACCTTATTCTTTTATTTTGGTTTTTATAATCCGGACCTTTTTTCTTTGAGGTGAAATTTGTGATTGGTAACTTCCACCTTCCATCGTCGTCTACAACAAATGATCAACTTCTTTAATAAACTAATCACCAGGTGTATGCAAAATACTGGTATAACTGAATAGATGATCAAATATTTTGAAGAAAATGACGTAATTGAAATGAGGAATACTGATATTATCAAGCCTGATATCTAATATCGAAATTGTGTTTATGAAAACTATATTATTTATTTTTAAACGATGGATACCGATATTTTTGCATGTCAATGCCTATTTCCACACTATAATATTTCATTAACATGAATTTCTAACTGGTTATTAATATGTATTTATCATGCATGGTAGACGAACAAACGAATGGATCACTTCAAAGAGTATATGAAATTATCAACATAACATAAACAATTATGAATACGCCTTTGTTTCATTTACATATGAGCGTCAAGGTTATTGCAGTTTTATGTAACAATTGGTCAGTTGTCGCCTTAGTTAATTACTTTTTTCTATATAAGACAAAAAAAATTTCGTGTTCGTGGCAATGTCGCTGAATATCCTAGTAATGAAGTATAGTTTCAAACATGAAATATTAACATAAAATACGATGATATTGACAAATATACACAGAAAAATTCGGCGACGTTTTTGTATAATACTAACCCATCTAGGATGGTGTTTGAGCATCTGTATTATGTTTCATGACATATATGCTACTAACTCGATTACTCTAATTAGTCCCAAATAGTTGATCAAATTGCCAAATAAATACCTGAATCGCGATCATTCTTGCTGTATGCAGTAAGCAATGGATCCATGTGAAACCATCATATCATGCTTATTATAAGCACGACCTGTGAATGACTTTCCTTCATTAAATAGATAATAAGTAACAGATGTCTATTAATGTGGATGCTTGATCAGGGCTGATGTGAAATATGTTGAGCCCGAAATGAGCTTCGGTCTCTTTTCACATAGAGATACTATGAACTCAAAGCGAGTCAATATGGTGCATTTCATGACCAAATTACTAAATATGGTTTAATATCGGTCGTCGTTAATATCAAATCAATTTCATCCACTCCGGTTCTATATCAGAACGACATGTACAATTTGTAACCTTCTCGTATTCGCAGATAATTAATCAATAGTGATAAAGCTGGCTATTGTGATGAAAGTGAATTTTTATGAAAAATCCACTGCGCACTTATTGCCGCGGTCATGTTGTGCTTGTTTTAATAATACATATTCTACTCAAAATTAAAGCAAGATACATCTAAAAGCCCAAAATACGATTTTTTTTAAGGTTTTGACGTCAAGAATCGAAATTACAAACCACTGAAGACCATCATTTCGCCTGACATATAGGATATTGAAGGATCTCTCCAGATGAAACACGCAGGATGACTCAGATGATAGAATCAGCAAATGAATAACATAACGTGCTCAACTTGAGACTTTAAAATTTCGTTTTTTCATTCCTTATTATGATTCCTTATTATTTTAAGTAATATTTCTACTATTTTAATATGTGTCTTTGTCGATATACTCATACTTGTTACACATTTAATTTTTTTGCCTGAATATTTCTTTTCATACAAATATGTATGTGTCTACTAATTAAATCATACTAAAACCTTTAAATTCGTTAATACATACCATTGGTGGAAGCGGTATGATCTGTAACGAAAACGTATACATATAATTGCACTGTCATATCAGCATATTTCAAGATAGGCTATTCTATCTTCATTAAAACATAACTCCTGGCAATGATCACGGTGACTTAACTATATCAAATTGAGTGTATTAAGAAGTGTACTGTTCATTCAATTTTCAATGGTGTCTCATACATGACGTCATTCACACAAATCTAACTTGAATCAATTAACTGCAAATGCTTTCATTTTGATTGATAATACATGTCATATGTGTTGGCTTTGTAACATATAACGAAGACAATGATAAATGTTAGTGACTGATACTGGCATCAAAGGGGGTGATGCTTTACATTTTCGCGAACATCAAATCTTATTTTTGTTTTCGAAAAGACGAAGGCAATTCTAAAGGTTCTAAGCCCATTTGAAATACCTACTTTGACATATGGTCTCTTTGCCTCGTTTTTTTACTCATCTTCCCTACCGTTAACTTGATAGAGCGATGCTTAAGAATTGTTATTCAGTCATGAGGTAAACGCGATCTTTGCAGTCTAAGGTATAACGAAAAAAATGTCTCACAAGACATGACATAAGTACATCGTATGTTCACAATGACACAGTGGCGGATCCAGGATTTTTGAAAGGAGGGTTCTAATACTTATTCAGTATTTTTAAGTTTTATATGATTTACTATAACTTGGGACTAGGGGGAGGTGGATCCGTAGATCCGTAAGAAGTATGTTCTCCACGTTCTCCATTAATTGGCAATGTGGTTAAATACGAAATGCTCTTTTGGTATTTTTCAGTGACATCGACTGAAATGTTGGTGAGACTCGGTACATTTTGAAAGGATCCAGTATTTTTCAAATACCATATTTGAAGAGACTGACCTTCATATATTCCGCTGTTAGAGGGCGCCACTTCAGTGACCCGGATAACATCTCCTGATCTCGATTCTCTCCCCTCAATCCTACCCAGCAGAAAATTCTCTTCAAACTTTGATCCAGCATCCTGGAGTAAATGAGGGGTTAAGAACATCTTGATAAGTATAGGTTTTCGATTGACTACTTACTTGAAGAGAAAACACATATTGTAACGTTGTGACGGTTATTATTGATAATCATAATGGTAAAGAAGATGTTGTCGTCAAATAGTCCAACGTAATTTTAAAGACTTATCTAAAACAGTCAGGAGGGCAGTTAGGAGTTGAAAAGGTCTGTTTGGTTGTATAACTAGTATCCATGTATATTGGACGTGATTTCTAAATCTCTGTGCAATTATAAGGCTGTTTTTAGATTTTCATGGAAAACCAGAATTTGTCATATATATATATATATATATATATATATATATATATATATATATATATATATATATATATATATATATATATATATATATATGTCTTTTGGACATGAAAAGTTAAGATGTTTTGATTTTATATCACCACATATGACATTTAGGTTCGTATCAAAGGTAAATGATATGTTATGAAAATCACAGAGTACAGTATGCAATCGTATTTCAAAGCAAATATTTTACAAGTTGACTTTAACTGCCAAAACCACACAAAGCATATTTTCAGGATACAAAGTCACTCGCTCAAAGACACATATAAGATAACTAAAAGGGCAACAGTGTATGTTGTTGGAGTAAATTATGTCAAACTTCATAAATTGTGTTATTCAATAGAAAAATAGTGGTTGTTTCTGAAAATAAGAATCTTAGTGCTTATAACTTCCCCATAGTGACAATAAACAGGTTAATGTCGTAATTTTCATGATCGAAAACCGGACACTGGTGCGCGCTAACGACTGAAACGTAATTTTGGAATGTCATTTACAGCAGAAATTAAGACAAAAAGGGGTTGATCGCGTTTAGTAAGTCAAATAATATATAAACATGTAAGTGGGACGCAGAATTTCGACTTTTTAACATTTAAATAGCCGTTTTTCGATTATCATTGAAAACAAGAAAACATTGTAATTTTAAAGTTAAAAATGGAACTTTAGAAAGGCGATTTGAACTAACCTCCGGGCAAATGGTATTTTGACTTTTTCAAACCACATTAAAAATTTATGAATCATACTCTGTGTCACTTTAACCCTCTTGACCTTATCGTGACCTGACAAAGAATCTTTAGCAATATTTTATTTAAGGCCGAAATACATATAAACTGTTCATAAAAAATCCGTTTAAAATCGAATCGTTAAAATGTTCATAATTTTGAGGAGGCCAAGTCTTGAGACCTTGAAAGTGATATACCCTTTTTATAAAAAATTGAAATCAGTCCATTTGACACATGTACATAGGGTTTTAGTTCCTGTGTCCCTGAACATGTTTATACTTTTCTTTATTCCAAAAGAAATACACCAAGCAGTAAAGAATTGACAATACTTCTTATCGTTAATTCTAAATGAAAAAGTATGGAAGTTTTCATACTTCACGAAATGAACGAGTTACCTCCCTTGACATAATTATTTTCCCTGTATTATTGATATGTAATATGAATATGTTTCACCGGGTTATAACTGTCGGGGACAGTATGTGGTATGTGCACAATAGCACATTGTGTCTGATTAAACTGTGCAGCAACACGTCATGTGACCTTTATATAGACATACGTATATATAATACTGGTACGTGGACATTTACAACCACGTGGTAACGTGTTGCATGTTATATTTCACATCTACAAAGCGTTTCACTACTTACATCCAAATCTTCTTCTGAAGACGCGAGAGGAACGTCGAAATCCATTTCTGATAGTTTGTCTTAGCTATGACCCAGTTATTCTAGGTTTATGACTTACAACTGTCTAATGTAGTAAAGAATTTGCCTGACAATTTATGACAAGCGTTACGTGACGCTCGTACTTCTGGCCTACATTTTATTTGCGAAAGTCCCAGTCTTCAGACGTATGACTTAGTTGAGTGTTGTAAGTTAGATGTGTGTCAGTATCCTGAAAAATAACCCCCTTGAAAATTATCCGTACCGAATTAGCCCAGCAAGTCTTGCAGATAAGATTTCTTAGATAAGTCCCGTTTACTCATTTTAGAGTCCATTATTGCTTTGACAAGGTACAATTTTAAATGGCAAGTTGCAAGTTTTTTCAAAATCGCATTTCTTCAAATTTTCCATAAAGAACATTACGTTATGCCAATCTTCAGAGGGTCAAACATATCACTGCTTAACCCGGTCATCCTATGTAGTAAATGAAATTAACAAGTATCAAGCAAAACCTAATACCGGCCATTTTTGTGTGAACACCTATTAATCGTTTGTGGTAGGTAAATGGATTCGAAAAGCTATACTGAACATTGTACGCCTGTTTGAGAAAAAAAGCATTATCTTGAAATATGTAATATCTATTATAATTTTCGTGAGTTCACCTTACTTATCAAACAAACGGGCTACTGTCATTTTAATTTTAACAATTATGATTTCAGGCTGTTTCAACTCATGCACTAATGAGCAAGTTAAACATTCAACTATAACTTAATTGTTTATAGCTGGCATGTAAATATGCAATAAATGCATTCATGTAGTTGTAATAAGAGAACCCAAAGACGAGGAAATCGTTTACACACAAAACATGACCAAAACAAAGATACGGTTATCAACAATCAAGGGCTTACTACTCGAAATCCGCCAGGTACACATGAAAACTGGGTCAAATACTTGTTTTGACCTTATTGAGGTCAGTCTGTTCTAAAGGACACGTGCCTATCGCTTTTATAGTTTTGAGTGAAAAAGGGATTCTTTATGGTTGATCTATTTTTTTAAAACCCAATTTTCATAATTCGGTACAGTTTGACATATACAAAAGTACTAAAAAAAATTGTGTTTATTTTATATCCCGCGATAAATTTAAAAAAGGCAAACGTGACTGAAATATGTTTGAAGATATTAAAGAAACTTCGATAAGACAGAGCAACAAATACATAAGATCGACATAACGGTCAAATTTCAAGTGAATCTCAATTATTTCAATTGACGATTTAGCTATCAAGGATAAAATAATAAGTGATTCGATTGACAATATAGCTACCAGGGAGAGAATCATATTTGATTCAATTTACAATTTAGCTATCAAGGAGAGAATCATAATTGATTCGATTGACAATTTAGCTACCAGGGAGAGAATCATAATTGATTAAATTTACAATCTAGCTATCAAGGAGAGTATCATAAGTGATTCGATTGACAATTTAGTTATCAAAGAGAGAATCATAAGTGATTCGACTGACAATTTAGTTATCAAGGAGAGAATCATAAGTGATTCGATTGACAATATAGCTACCAGGGAGAGAATCATAAGTGATTCGAATGACAATTTAGCTATCAAGGAGAGAATCATAAGTGATTCGATTGACAATTTAGCGACTAGGGAGAGAATCATAATTGATTCAATTTACAATTTAGTTATCAAGGAGAGAATCATAAGTGATTCGATTGACAATTTAGTTATCAAGAATAGAATCATAAGTGATTAGATTGACAATATAGCTACCAGGGAGAAAATCATATTTGATTCAATTTACAATTTAGCTATCAAGGAGAGAATCATAATTGATTCGATTGACAATTTAGCTACCAGGGAGAGAATCATAATTGATTCAATTCACAATTTAGTTATCAAGGAGAGAATCATAAGTGATTCGATTGACAATTTAGTTATCAAGAATAGAATCATAAGTGATTAGATTGACAATATAGCTACCAGGGAGAAAATCATATTTGATTCAATTTACAATTTAGCTATCAAGGAGAGAATCATAATTGATTCGATTGACAATTTAGCTACCAGGGAGAGAATCATAAGTGATTCGATTGACAATCTAGTTATCAAGAATAGAATCATAAGTGATTCGATTGACAATATAGCTACCAGGGAGAGAATCATATTTGATTCAATTTACAATTTAGCTATCAAGGAGAGAATCATAAGTGATTCGATTGACAATTTAGCTACCAGGGAGAGAATCATAATTGATTCAATTTACAATGTAGCTATCAAGGAGAGTATCATAAGTGATTCGATTGACAATTTAGTTATCAAGGGTAGAATCATATTTGATTCAATTTACAATTTAGCTATCAAGGAGAGAAGCATAATTGATTCGATTGACAATTTAGCTACCAGGGAGAGAATCATAGGTGATTCAATTTACAATGTAGCTATCAAGGAGAGTATCATAAGTGATTCGATTGACAATTTAGTTATCAAGGGTAGAATCATATTTGATTCAATTTACAATTTAGCTATCAAGGAGAGAATCATAATTGATTCGATTGACAATTTAGCTACCAGGGAGAGTATCATAAGTGATTCGATTGACAATTTAGTTATCAAAGAGAGAATCATAAGTGATTCAATTTACAATGTAGCTATCAAGGAGAGAAGCATAATTGATTCGATTTACAATTTAGTTATCAAGGAGGGAATCATAAGTGATTATGGGTATGTGATGGAGCTAGGCGGAGACAAATACGCTGATCTATCAGGATACTTTCTCTGGCACTAGTATTTTGTCTTTGGCTCCGGTGGAAATGTCGTGACGTGTCTTTTGTTCCTCAATTTAGTACAAAGAGGTATCTAAAAACTTGTAATAATTGTCCTACAGAGAGCCATATTACACATAGCTAGTATGATGCACAAAATTAATGTTGTCGAAAGCAGTATGACCGAATTCTTGTAGTCCTACGGCTTATCACTTTAACATACACTCATGTACATTTATTTAACTTGTTTATTGAAATGCCACCAATGACAGCCCATTTAGGTTTCTGTACAATCTTCTTTGATAACAAATATGACCATTTCATGTAATGTTATATAAATCTCATTAAAGACTTGTTAAGGAATTGAGCTGTTTGTAAATGATACAATTTGAATCTTAATCCTTTGGTTATACATAATTTGAAAAACACAATAAATATCTAATGTATGCATTAATTGAATGCATTTAATTTAATTTGTCCTTTTCAAATGAAACAGGTAATATACCTTTGTTAATCCTTTATCAGATTCTCCCGTCTGTTCACCAGTGGCTTCAACGCCATCCTCTCCCCGGGTGTTGTCTTGGGGGAAATTTGTCAATGTGACCCCCACGGCTGGAGAGAAGGATGCGTTCATTTGACCCTCCCGCCTCTCACGGTAACGAAAGGTCCCGTCTGGCGGCGCCTGCTATGACATTTTTTAACAAAATAATTGTGTTCCTATGTCAGGCTTGTATATATCATAACAATTTATAATTCAAAATACGTTTTACCTATAACTTAATGTAGCATTTTGTATTTTCTTTTAAAGGTGCAGTATCACATTTATTGGGATTTTTCACCTTTAAATATGTTTTATACCAAATACATCTTCAAAAGTCAAACAACTTACACCTAAACCCGTAGACGTAGAAGAAAGCATCACGTTTCAAGCAAAAACTGCTGACGGCCATTTTAGTGTGAACACCTTTTAATCATATAAGGTAAGATACGGTTTCGCGTAGCTTATCCAAACATGTTATATTACGAACCGCGTCTTTTGATTAAAACGATTTCCTTGCAGTTGGTGACAATCATTTTCGTTTTCGTGAGGCAAGAAGAAATAAGTTCAAGGGTTACAAACCCTACCCTGTTTTACCATTTGAAAAAATATAATTGTTTTTTAACAAGAAGGTTAGCTATTAACTATTACGTTAACTTTAAATGGAACGGGAAGAAAAAATTGTATAGACAATTTTGACTTGCTTATCAAAAAAAGTAAAAATATTACCAAATATGATCACCTACATATAAAACACAATCCATATTTCTGTATCATTTTCAAACATTCATATATAAATCTAGGTCATGAGATTTGGTTATCGAATTTTGCTCTATGAAATAATTAGTTTTTTGCAAGTTTTGAAATAATTCAATTTCAATAAATTAAAAACTTAAATACAATTTTACCTCTTCTACGACTGACGACTTGTTCCCCATTTTGCTAGTGTGTATCTGGTTGAAATCAACGTACTCATCTTATCAACGGATCTTTGATATGCGTGATCACAAGGTCCCTCATATAATTATTAGAATTATACGAGTAGGTCGACAGGGTCCTGACTTATATATAAAATACTTTGTTATATCACGATATGTAAATTTAGAATATCTAATTGAAGAGATTTTATACGCTTTTCTTTCTTTTTTAAAAATATGTTGTTATAGCTCATTTTTCGTATCACTTTTGTTATAACGGTTCCAGGCACAAAATCGCGGTAAAGGTTAAAGGTCATACCTCTGATCTGGGTCGGGAGTTGATATGCTGCATTGTAGTGACGATGTAAGTGATGGGATTTTTAAGGTATGAAAAATATCGAAATAACGTAACATGGTAGAAAACAGTTATCAATGATATATTACATGAAATTAACAAGTCACCTGATAGATAGTTTGACAAGGTCATCGCTTGCTTGATAACGGTGTTAGTATCTACACCGAAACGTCGCAATCCTGCAATAAAGAAGTTGTAAATCCATATAACTGGTTCTCTATTCATCTCCCCATCATCTAAATGCCTTTCAAAGAAGTAACGGGCCAGTGGCATATGTATCAATAAAAAAATTAATCGCACTAAAACGAAATAAATGGTACCAATTGCGCAGCAATCTTTTTAATCAAAAGAAGCAGTTGTCAAACGAACGTATCATGTTCTTCTAAGCTACACGAATCCATTTCACGTCCTTAATTAAAGGTGTTCACACTAAAATGCCCGCCAGCAGTGTTTGCTTGATTCTTGATGCTTTTCTCTACGAATACGGATGATCGGGTTGACTAATGATGTTTGACCATCTGAAAATAATAGATTTGGCATACAGATATATTTATTTGGGAATAATTGCTAAAAAAATTCCCCAAAAAGCGTGAGACTGCCGCTTTAAGAGCAGCAGAGATTTGTCCCTTACCGGTGAGAAGCCGCGATGACTCTCCTATTTTAGATATATTAAACAAAATAATTTACACGCCACCCCGATTGTTTACATTGAGATATATAGTCTACAGTTTATAACATGATCAATATTAAACATAAATAATGAGTATTGAGGTGATCCATAACGTTTATAGCCGAGTATTATATTTTACATGATATAAATGATCATAACGTACAGAATGAAATGTACAGAACTATTTTGAAAATAATTGCTTTTTTAAACATGTAATAAGGTTGTGATTTATTTGATGTAAGAAATATAACTGTGATAAAAGTTTTGCAAAATAGAAATACAGGTTTTGGTTAAAAATTGTATCATAATCGCCCAAATATACGTTTGTGAAGCAGTATGTTTAACTACTTTAAGTAAAATAAAACGCCAGTCTTTTCAATTTAAAAAAAAATATTGCCTTGAATTTATACGAAAAGTCTCCTGTATTACTTTCGGTACCAAATGAAAATTTATGACTTATAAAACAGTTAAACACTAATGTATTTCGATAAATGTCTCTATTAAATTGTTTGTTTTAAACCTTTTTATTTGAGGAGAAGCATTTATATAGACTGATGTAGTCTGGTTGCTGATACTTTTTAAAAACAATTGTTGTTTTATGTTTACTGTATTTCGTAATATCTTATTTTTAAAAAAAACAGAATACTGTTAAAATCATAACAAAAAAAACCGTATTGACAAGATATGACTTTTGACTGGATAAATTTAATTGCCAGAAAAACAAAATGATTACGTTTTAAAACAATCGCTTAGTCGTATATCACAAATTGATGATGATAAAATTATGTTTCAGAAATAAATACGTATCATTTTTTATGTATGAAAAAATTAGTTGCCAGATCTCAATTTTAATTTTTCTTGATATCACGTTCTCATTACGAATTAACGTTATATATATGCAAACACGTCTTCCATGATATATTTTATGTCCGCTTCACCTTTAATTTCTTTAATGTTTCTATATACTACATGTACTGCATGTTATGATTATTATGTGTCAATAGTTCTAAAAGTCGAATAAATCGGATTAGTCCATTTGACGCATTTCGAGAAAGGGACAGTGTGTATAATGTATACAATAATATACAATACAATAATAATATACAATAATACAATTTAAGCTGTAGAATATTCTCTTCAAATGTAACTATTTATGTATCTCAGGATAAATATCACAGGGATTGGAATTCGTTTGGATGTCATTTTAAGTACTTCAGGTGCTGTATAAAAAGGTCATTCTATGTCAATTTAAAAACAAAAATCTTCCGCTCAAATTTGATTAATGCTGACGTTAATTAGATTATTTCAAAGGATCATTCCTTTTCAATCCTTCCTCAAATTAATCACATGATCATTCGGCCAGATGAAATAGACAGAGAGTGTCCGATTTTCATAACTATAGTTTTTAATCAATGTGAAACATACAGACGAAATGCATAAGAAAAGATTTTAACTGTATTGATATTAAATGATTTTAAAAGAAAATACAAAATTTTGTTTTACGCACTTGTTACTTATTTCAAATGTAACAGAGAATTGAACTTTTTTTGTCACGTCATCGGGCTTTAAACTCCGTAACGGTAAAAAAGTCAATTGTCACGTTTATGTCACAAACTTATCCCTAAAGGTGTTCAAAGACACTACAAATATCCATAATATATGTACTGAAGTACTCTGGTAGGTGAACAACCTTTTGGGATGCAAGCGTACTTGTAAAGAAGGTTATCAGGACAAAGTGATTAGTAACCTCTGTTACGACACACTCTTTATCCATATGTACTTGAATTATCTGTTAAAATATTTTCTATGAAATAAAAGATTGCGTTTCATAAACATATTTCGTGATATTTTTTTCTGATTCTTTGTTAAGGACTCTGTATGAATGGCGTGTGCGCACAAACCAACCGCTTGAGACGTGACAAAAACAATCAGACCAGGGAAAGATAATTACCTCAAACATAAACACAAAGATCCTTACATACACGACAGAATATATTCACGCAACAGGTAAATAACAGGTGTTTATATATCTACATACAAAGATATATCTCTCACGTTCCATTCAAAAACCTTTCGTATGAAAAGGAAATAATATTCTTTTATGCGTCATTTGAGACTCGCCCAAACATGATGCGCGGAGCTCGTACCCACGATCAAGCGCTGTGGTTATTTTTTGCGAGTTTTTTAAGACTTGTGTCTCCCCATGGGTTTTTATATGAACCCCCCTCAACGTTCAAGTTTATGGCGACATGGATATAACACGATTACAAATTATGACGACAACGCTTTAAACTGCGGAGGGAGAGCGGTAAGAAATATATAATTATCATCCAAAACTGTGTTCCACAGGAGATATCGCTTGTGGAAGATCAAGCGATATCTCCTAGGAGATATCTTTTGGCAGTAGATTTTGAACAATGCCTCTCTGGCGTCAAGTATATGACATCACAGTTGTTTTACATCATCAAGTAATGACATCACAATGCTATGACGTCATAAACACTACGACGTCACAATGCTATGACATCACCGTACTTGGAGTCTTAGGGCAGCACGGTGTTCAGTAATGTTCATTTGTCATTCAAATGTAATGGAAAATGATTTTGGATGATAAATAGAATCTCACCCTCGTGTCTTCTGATATCAAATATATCAACACTCGTTGATAAAAGTAAAATATCCTCGGCAAGCCTCGGATATTTGTAACTTTTATCAACTCGTGTTGATATATTTGATATCAGAAGACACTTGGGTGAGATTCTCTATTTATTAAAAGTTTGAAAGGTAAAAGCGTCCAAAAATAACGCTCAGGAATAGACATTTCGTTTCAAGTAATGATGATATTGTTATCATATATGCAAAAATGTTATGTATATGTTACGTTTTTGAGAATATCAAAATGATATTCTCTTTTTACTTAGTATTAGTTTTGTATCTCTGTGTTAAATATACATTGCGACAATATATTACTACTTTCGTTTATAACCTCGACAGACCCATGTTTAACTAACGTACACACGTTCTCGATTAGTTGCTCAAACTGTTTTTCTTCGATTTCAAACTGTTCAAACGTTTTCTTCGATTTCTACAATTATCACCTTCCTGGTTGCATAGGCGATTGAGGACGAACGAAAACTTCACCATTTCTTTTGAAATGATAGTCTAAATGTGCGAGATAGTTATGTTAAATAATTTGAAATGAATATATTTCTGGTATCTCATGATTACCTTTTTTAATTATGTAAAGGTGTATAGAAATGCTTTGGACACTAATTTCGGTAGGTATTTCAGCTTAATCTCTTTTACAGTCTCGATCTGTAAGTTTATCTCTGTCTATCTGGCGTTCTGTGTCTGAATCGTTCTGTGTTTGTGTGTGTGTGTGTGTGGGGGGGGGGGGGGGGGGGTGCTCTCTCTCTCTCTCTCTATCTTTCTCTCTGTCTCTCTTTCGCTCTCTCTCTCTCTCTCTCTCTCTCTCTCTCTCTCTCTCTCTCTCTCGCTCTATCTCTTTCTTATGCTTGTCTCTCACACGTTTCCTGCTCATTCATCTTTATTCTCATGTACATAGTCATTTGCTATTGCTATAGATGATCGCTCATGCCTGACTCAGATATTGCTACACACATCTTTTATATTTTCCTTTTACCCCTAGACCCAAATGATGTTAGTCATAATGTTTACACAATCAGAAATGTTCAACATCCTTAGTGACATCTTTTGATCTCACACATAAATATTGAGGTCAACTAAACACAAAGTTAAACAACATCTATGATGTCGTCAAGCGAGTAGGCAGGGCGAGAGAGCTGCTCCCCAAATCTGAAAACATCTGCCGTAATGTCTAACAGGAAACGAAATAATAAAACTAAACATAATCAAGACGCAGAAGGGACAGAAAATACACAGAAATTAGACAATTTTGTCATTACGAGATCGAGTTCGAAAGAAAATTCGGATTCTCAAGTCACCGCTAGGAAAATGGCGACCGGTCAAACTGAAACATTTGAAGATATGAAAGCGTGGTTCGAAAAAGTTTTAGAAGCACAGACAAAAGATATCAAGCAGGAAATAAAGAGCGTTAGAACAGAATTAAGCGACATGAGAAAGGAAATAGGTGAATTCGAGGGCAAAATAGAAAACGTGATAGCCACTGTAGAATTTAACGAGACTGGAATAAAAGAAAATATGTCCGAGATAACACATCTGAAAGCCGAAATTAAGATGATGAAACGCAATTTTTTGCTGCAAGAAGCTTATTCCAGAAGAAACAGTCTGCTCGTTTACGGAATAGCTGAAGACCGGGACCCTGTCCAAGCCATCCGGGATTTATTCGTCAACATTCTAAAAGTGGAACAAGCTGATGAAATCAAGTTTGATAATGTGTATAGGTTAAACCGAAAAAGCACAGACCCCAGTAACTTTCGTGCTGGAATGTCTAAACCCATAGCAGTTCGTTTTATCTCGGCAATTGACAAACAACGTGTTTTTCATGCTTCGTTTAAATCGGGAAAATCGCTCAGTGAAAAGAAGATAACTGTGAGGACGGACCTTCCAGTTGTGTTGAAAAAACAACGGGGACAACTAGCGAATAGGGCATACGAATTGAGGAAAACGGAAAGGGTCCAGACGCGCATAATTGAACGTGATATAACTCTCAAACTGGAAACCAGGAAAGCCCCTGGACATCCATGGATCACAGTGCAAGAAATAATCAACTGAAATGAAACACGATTCAAGAAAGTTCGTTCAAAGGATGTGTTTTTGTGGTTTTTTTGGTTTTTTTTATTTTATTTTTTTTTTTATTCTTTCTTTCCTTTCTTTTCCAAAAGGATTATTCAAAGGAATTTGATATCGGCTGATATCGTGAAATTATTCAAGATGAAGCTCGGAAGCGTGACAGTAAGTTTTTATGTTTTATTTATTCAAGATGAAGCTCGGAAGCGTGACAGTAAGTTTTTATGTTTTATTTATTTATTTATTTATTTTTTTTAATGTGTTTGAGGCTGACCTGAAATCAACTTGATAAGGATTTCAAGACCTACTGTACCAGTTGAACATTTTACGAGAGACTCAAAGAACTGATAACGCAAAGCATTGATGACAGTAATTTAAATTTGTCATATCTGTGTTTATTGGATTTATTGAAACTTAGTTTCGTTTATATGTCTATATTACATTGTTTGGTGTGATCTATTGAGATATGAATATCAATATAGAGGTATCTACGTTAAGTTAACGCTGACCTGTGTGATAACACTTCTTATTTTATATATTTGGACAGCCAACATAATACATAAATGCTAAATTTTTTAACAGATATAGTTATTAGTTTTAGTAAAACTATGATGATTCCCACCGGAGTAGGGAACAGTTGGTAATTTCTGTTGTTTTAAGTGCCAATTTTTTACGGCCAAATTTCAGAGTAAAATATTGTATTGATAAAATTGGGGAGCAAAACATTGCTGAAAGCACAATTGACAGGTTAAGATTTTTTACCATTCTTTTTTTAATTTTATTTTGTTTGCCATTCATTTCCCAATTCCAAGAATGCAAAGGAATTTTTGTAAATACTGTGCTTTATATCTACAGAATAGGAAGTGATATACAAAGGAAAACCATAGATGTTTTGGATATATACCAGATATTTATTGCTAATTGCAGGTATACAAAATATGTAGCTGTAATTGAACAGATTATAATGTCAGGATGCTGTAATGATGGAAAATAAAGACAAATTTAAGATTTTATCCTTAAACTGTAGAGGCCTTAATAATAACTTCAAAAGAAAACAAATTTTCAGGTTTTTGAGAAAAAAGAAAGCACAAATTTTCTGTCTCCAAGATGTACACTTTACAAAAGAGCAGGAACAATTAATTAGACAACAATGGGGATATAATGAATGTTACTTTAGTCATTATAGAAGCAATGCAAGGGGCATCGCCATTCTTTTCAATAATGATTTTCAATTTGATATTTTACAGACAGTAATTGATGAAAATGAAGGGAATTATGTAGCTTTAAAACTAAAAATTAATGAAATTATTTATTCATTGGTCAACCTGTATGGGCCAAATACGGATGAACCTGAATTTTATAAAAATATTAAAACAGTCGTAGAAAATTTTGAAAGTGATAAGGCAATAATTTGCGGTGATTGGAATTTAGTTTTAGATACAGATATGGATACATACAATTATAAACATGTGAATAATCCAAAAGCTAGAGAGGAGGTAATTGAGATAATGGATTTGCTGGATTTAAAGGACCCATGGCGTGATTTACACCCTAATGAAAGGCGTTTTACTTGGAGACAACCAACTCCCTTAAAGCAATCTCGTTTAGATTTTGTTTTGGTAACACATAACATGATGTACTCTGTCTCAGATACAGATATAATCCCAAGTATTAACTCAGACCATTCTATTGTGACAATTACAATTAACTCATCACAAATGGAAAGGGGTAAGGGATTCTGGAAATTCAACAATTCATTATTACGCGATTCAGACTATATTAAAAAGGTAAAGGATACAATTAAAACAACTCTACTGAAATATCAGATTCCTGATCAGCAGGAAACAAAAGTAGAATATGAACTAAATGATCAGTTATTATGGGAAATGCTATTACTTGAAATTAGGGGCATGACTATATATTATTCTTCTACAAAGAAAAAAAAGAGAAATAATAGAGAGTCAGATTTGGGGGAAAAAATGCAAGAGCTTGAAATTAATTTAGATAATGAAGAAAATTTGGGTGAGAAAGAAAATATTCTAAAAAATATTAATGACACTAGGGGAGAACTAGAAGAAATTAATAAGGAAAAAACTAAAGGACTTTTTATTAGATCAAAAGCTACATGGATTGAATATGGTGAAAAACCTAGCAAATATTTCTTGCACTTAAGAGACTAGAAACTTTTTAAATAAATCAATTACAAAACTTGTTAGAAATGATGGTTCTGAAATAAATAAACAAGAAGACATACTCGATGAAACTAAAAAATTTTATGAAAAATTATACTCTAAGGAAGAGTGTTCAGAGATAGACCTTGAATCTTTGTTCTCAGATACAAGTGTCCCAAGATTGTCTGATTTGGAATCATCAAATCTAGAGGGCAAAATAACTTATGAAGAATGTTTAAATGTACTGAAAAAAATGAAGAATGAAAAAACGCCAGGACCTGATGGATTTACAACTGAATTTTATAAATTCTTTTGTTATGATTTAAATAAATTCTTGATTAATTCTTTAAACTATGCTTATGAACATGGTTCCCTATCTGTAACCCAGAAACAAGGATTAATTACATGTTTGCCAAAACCAAATAAACCTAAACAATATCTTAAATCATGGCGCCCTATAAGTTTGTTAAATACTTCATACAAAATTGCATCTGCTGTGATAGCAAAAAGGATTAAACCCATATTACCATCAATTATTAATGAAGATCAAAAGGGCTTCGTACCAGGTAGATATATAGGTGAAGTAACTAGACTGATTTATGATATTATGGATTATAGTGAGACATTCCAAACACCAGGACTATTATTATTAATTGATTTTGAGAAGGCTTTTGATTCTGTGGATAGAAACTTTATCAAGAATGTACTTAGTTTCTTTAACTTTGGACCAAGTCTATGTGAGTGGATTTCTGTTCTTTTAAATGACATTGAATCATGTGTTCTTGTAAATGGATTTGGAAGTTCTTTTTTCAAAATAACAAGAGGTTGTAGACAAGGAGATCCGGTCTCACCGTATATATTTATTTTATGTGTAGAAATCCTGGCACTTATGATAAGAAAAGACAAGAAAATAAAAGGTATTAAAATTGGTAACATTGAAAGTATTTTGGCACAGTTTGCAGATGATACCTCTTTAACGTTAGATGGTACAGAAAAATGCCTCTATGCAGTACTTCACGTGTTAACATTTTTTGCAAGATTTTCAGGACTTAAAGTAAATACTGAAAAAACAAGATTGATATATATAGGATCAAAGAAGAGATCCAAACACAAGATGTGTAAGGATTTCCATCTAGATTGGACACAGTCACAATTTAATTTGTTAGGTATCAGATTTGATGTAGATCTAGATTTAATGGTTGATATTAATTATTCAGACAAGCTGGAAAAAATTGAGAGAGAGATGAAAAGCTGGGAATTAAGATCGCTGACACCCATGGGCAGAAATGTTGTATTAAAATCACTATTGCTTGCAAAGTTAAATCATCTCTTTTCATCATTACCAAATCCACCAGATAATATTATTCAATCTTTTCAGAAAAGATGTTTTGAGTTTGTATGGAAGGGTAAAAAAGATAAGATTAAAAGGAGTGTTATTACATCTATTGCCAAAAATGGAGGAATCAATGTTCCAATAATAGAAAATATAATAAAATCGCAGAAAATAATATGGATCAAAAGACTGCTTTATAACAATTCGACATGGAGTAAAAATACTTCAGTATATATTACAAATATCCAGAGACTATGGTTTGCGGATAGTATTTATATTAGCAACTGTATGCTACCTACAATTTCAAATAGATTTTGGCAGGATGTTATAAAGGCATGGGCTGATTACTTACTGGTATGTTACCAAGAGGATGGAGACTGCCCTCTTGTTTTAAATCAGTCTCTTTGGCACAACAGTAATATTCTAATTGGTGGGAAAACAATCGTCAATAAAAATATGGAAAAGGAGAGTATAATATACTTAAGAAATATTATGAATGAAACTGGTAATGTTATGTCCTTTGAAGAATTAGGTAACAAATATAATACTTCTGTTGATTTTCTTACATACCAGGGTATAAGGAGAGCTGTACTCCAATACTTAAAAAAGAGAAATTTTAATTTTAGTCAAGATATAAATATACAATGCTATCCAATCCTTCCATTTAATGTTTCCAAACTTGCCAATAGTAAACATTTGTATCAGAAATTATGTCAATTTAGTTTTGATAAAACTACTGGCCAGCTGAAATGGGAAGAATTATTTGTAAAAAAATTTCAACAGAATGAATGGGAAAACATTAATATGATGCCTAATCGGTGCACACAAAGTGTGAACTTGAAATGGTTTCAATATAGGATAACTCAAAATATTTTGTCAACAAACGCTTTATTGTATAAGATTGGATACATTGATTCTCCATTGTGCTCCTTCTGTAAACAGGTGCCGGAAAGCATTATTCACTTATTATGTGACTGTAATCATGTTAAAAAAGTGTGGAAAGAATTGACAGAATGGCTAGATGACTTGGCTGAAGGATGTATTGAATTAACACCAGAAAATATTATTTTTGGTTTTAAGGGTAAAAACAACAACCCATTAAATGCCATTTGTTTGCTGGTAAAACAAAATATTTACAGTTCTAGCAGAACAGGACAGAAACTAAATTTTTGCTCTATCCAAAAAGAATTATTAAGATACTATGAGGCATGTAAATGTATTGCTTTTACAAATAACAGTAAGCCGAAATTTTATTCATTTTGGTCCTCTTTTCACACTTTATTCCAGCGCATCAAAACTGGTACTTAATCTTTATGAAGATGATGTTAATTCTTGCTTAAAATAGCAAATGATGTAAATCTTGAAATGTACACTGTTGAATTACAATTTTCACACTTTATTCCAGCGCAGCAAAACTGGTACTTAATCTTTATGAAGATGATGTTAATTCTTGCTTAAAATAGCAAATGATGTAAATCTTGAAATGTACACTGTTGAATTACAATATCTAGCAGTGATGGTACTGAATCTGTATATTCTATAAGATCCTAAGAACTGAAGATGATATAAACTTTAAAGTGAATATTGATTATTACCTGCAATAAGAATAGTGAAATGTGAATATTATTCTTCCTTTGTTTTGTATACAAATACATAATGTCAATTGTCATTGTTAATATACAATACACAAATGTAAAATGTAAATCATCTTATGGGAAATAAAAACATAAAAAAAAAAATAAAAAAAATCTATGATAGAAGCTTTTAATAAGGTAGGTTGTTTGTCGTCATATCTGCATAGACATAGATAGAAAGAAAGGAAATCACGTATATGTAAAAATGTCAAACTAACGGGCCCCTGTTGAGAGGCACACACACCTGGCTTTCTTCCTTAATCACAATAATGTAATAGAATCAATAAATATTTTGTGGCGTTTACATGTGTTTGAGAACAAAATCTGATGCCCGTCAACTCAGAAGGACAGTAATATATGGAAACGAAATCAAGGGGTCATTCCTATATATACAATACGTCATCAGTCCATGAAATAACACAACATAGTTGAAAAATGTTAACCAGGGGAACATTTTGGTTGATTTGGTAGATTTGACAACTTGATATATAGAAGCGCATACTTGTGAAAACACGACGATTAAATGTGAAGCCGCTCATCAGGACTACGTATGTTAAAAGCCTTGCTTCTGCATTATTAGGCATTGTTGATTAGTTTTATCATTAAAAATTTGTACATATGTAGTTATTCTGTCAAAAAATATAATTTATTTTCATAATGTTGTAAAATAAGTGAACGTACAGTGCCCTCTTTCATGTCAATCCCTTAAAATCAACATGGCGGACCGATCGACGAACTCTTTATGGTATTGATTGTAATTGGTTTTTATATAGCCGTAAACACGAAATATTTATTTGGGGTACTAAAGACTGAATGATTTCGAATCATCCAAGTAATAAATATCTTGTTATGAATAAGTATACCTTAAGCTTTGTTATGAATTTTAACAAAACTCAATCCATATATATTGTAAGGTGTGACTGAAGTACCTTTTGACGCTGATTGGATTAAGCATTGACAACAAATACATGTACTCCCTCTTTGATGAAAGAAAACGTGTGTCAGGTTTATCCTTAATGGACGAATGTTCACACCATTTAAACAAGACCCATAGTCATTAAACATTGCCTTGTATTCGATATTAACAAGAGATGCAGATGTCAATTACTATTTTACGAGACTCAACAATATAAAAATTCAATAGTAATAGAACAAAAAGCAGCCTTGTTCTACTACCAGCAGCTAATTCTAGTGGAACATTCTGTTGGTTTAGGCATGAAATGAAAGTGCGTGAAGTAGGTCTAAGCAATGATAAATTTCACCCGAAATGTCCGAAACGACTTAATAAACATTGCTGTTTCGAAAAGATTATCCAATGAAAATTTTAAAAATCCCCGTTCAATGCAAATCTTGGGGAATGATAATCTTCGATCACAAGCCTCGGAAACATCGAATTTGATCGTATACTTCAAATAACAAGGCTTTTCAGCGGGTATTTTAACATGTGTCAATCTATTCACGTGATAACATAGGCAACTTCCATTTGTGACGGCTTCGCGAATTCCATATATTTCACTCCACGTCTATTTTACTTTTGTGCCACTCTCAAAATTAGATCAAATTCATTTTAATTGCACAAGGCATGTCTTAATGAGTCATCATAAGACGGAATTGTCCAGGCAAGATAGTCATCAACCGAAATGTTCTAACAAAAATACTTATAAAGAATAATCTAAGGAGTGAATAAAAGTTTTGCATTAAAGATTCACTTTTTAAAATTGTCCTGGAAAAATGTATAATTTTGTCGTGGTTTAATTGATTAATTAGTACTTTTTACACGTTCATTAAATTGAAGGCATAAGAAAATACATAGCGACAATTGCCTCTATCATGGTAAACACTCTCAAGACAAGTGCAACTTCAAAATGGATATAGCCTATAAGTTTGCACTTGCCAATAAGGTTGCTACGGAGCCTAATTATGTTTTGAACAGAGGTAAAAATAATGCTCGAGAACCCAAAAGTGAAAATTTTACCATGCATACGAAAACAACTCTGTAACGTTCTCTTTGAATTGTTGTCACGATATCTGAGAGTATTTCACTTCACAATTAAAAAAATAAAGTTGAATAGCATTGAATTTTCCATAAAATATTAACTTTGTGTTTCAGGCCCAGCATGAAACAAATGGCGGCAAGTGTGGACTTTGTGGCGATGCTTTCGACGCTGTTCGGGATCATGAAGTGGGCGGTAAATATTACACGGATATCATCCCGCGATATTACAAGATGGGGAGTGACGTGAATGTAACAGTACGGATAACTACAAACCATAAAGGCTATTTCGAATTTCGATTATGTCCTCATACGGGACTTGGTTCGGAGGATCTTCAGGAATGTCTAGACAGGAACTTGTTACCAGTGCGCATGCGTGGTGATGATGAGACTAGATTCCGTAACAACATACTGACAAGTTTTGAAGGAGACTACGATTTGATAGTCACCCTTCCGACGGATGTCACGTGCGACCGATGTTTATTTCAGTGGAGATATGTAACAGGTGTGTCTTTTTTCTTTTTTTCCCATCTATCTCAGAACGTAAAGCCGATATTAATACCCCGGGCAACGTCACATCAATCTCAAATGGAAACTGTTTCAGTTATGTTTTTCCCCCCAAAACTACTGTATGATAAACAAACGAATTTATGATGGAGCGACCTCTGGTGGGAGAAAATTAGAGAGGAGTGTGAAGACATTGATTCATGAACTTTGCCATTAAGTTTTGACTCGTCTCTCTTAGCGATTGCACAAATGCTAACCAACATCATATAATCAATTTGTTGATTCCAGATATCATGAAACCGATTTCTTTTCGGATTTTCAAAGCCGTATTAATCTTGTAGACACTCGTTTTCATTTTCAAGTGAAAACCTTTTGCTGCATGTTATTTGATGATACTTAACATTTTCATACTAGACATTTTTGACGGGTGTAAGAAACAACTGAACTAAAAACTGTAATGTTGATGACCGAAATGACCTTAAAACCACAGGCCCTCGGATCATTATAAAAAAAAACAAAAAAAAACAAAAATTAGTTTTTTTAGAACACCCCCTGAATAGAATTGTACTTCTGTTAATTAGTACAATTCTATTAAAGGGGTTCTTCTAAAAAAAAATTAATTTAATTTTTTTTTCTTTTTAATTTTTTTTATAATGATCCGATGGCCTGTGCATAAAACTCTATTGATGACCAAAAGAACCGACAAAAGTCCATTTTCCTATATTTAAAAAAAATATTCAATATGATATAAGGAAAGAATGACCAAACGTATGACGATCTTAGCCTTGAAATAGATGAGACGTTTCTATTAAGACTTTGTCAAAAGTTGTCAATAGAACATTATTTTGGCGCATTCCTTTATCTGAACCTCTAAAAAAAATATTTTTGTTTTTAGATAAAGACTGGGGTTAATATCCGGAGGAATGGTTCATGAATTGTGCTGACATTGGCATATTTGCAAAAGAACGACCATCGACAACATTAAAAATGACCACGCAAAGGGAAACAACTCTCACCACTACCTCAAGGGAGACAACTCCATTATCAACCTATTCCTCTGAGCCAGCAAATGGAAACCAGTGTAAACCAGTCGAGAGATTCGCACAGATCCCTGGAATGGATTGGTGGTGCAGATTAATGTGCCCTTTTTATTGTTATTCCGTAGTTTGCATTTGTTCCAATTCTAACAATGTTTGAAAATACACCGCTTTCTGAAAACGTTACGAAGTAGAAATGAATTTTTGAAATCTAATTGATATAATATTTGAATAAAAGTTTACGAAGTTTAATGAAAATTGATGAAAATCATTTGTTTATCTATTTATTTAATGGGATTGTTCAACACAACAACGTCGTCGCGACGACTTAATTCTAAAATGACTCAATTGACAAGAGATAAAATGATAAAGGTGATAAAAGACAAACATTAAAATGAGATTTTTATGGCAGATAAAATGAGAAGAAAAATGAAATTTCTTAAAGCTTTCTTGGTTTAAAATGTTCAAACTTTGTTTAACATTTGTTTCAAATGTACAAACTTCGTTTAACATTTGTTTCAAATGTACAAACTTCGTTTAACATTTGTTTCAAATGTACAAACTTCGTTTAACATTTGTTTCAAATATTAAAATTTTGTTTAACAAACACATTAATATGAACTGGATCTTTATTTATCGAATAGTATTAATTAATATCGAGACAGTGGATAAAAGTGAAGGTAGGGCAATATATTTTTCAAGGAGTATTATATGAGGCTTAAAGTGACAGAAATATGAATTCATATAGCCAACAGAACTATTTCCTTACTTGACAACATACCTATTTTTTTATGGATGTTTAATGTATAGAATTACACATTCCCTTCAAATATTTATGTTGAGAACAAGCACAAGGGGACCAAACTAACATTGATATAACATCAATGAAAGGATTATGAAAAGTATCATGAATAATATAAAACACATGCAACCAAAGATATAGAGGTTATTACCCGAGGAAGTGTGTCATATGCCTTTTACGAAATGAGTGCGAATTTTTGTTTTACCCGAGCGAGAGCGAACATTAATAATGACCGTGCTTTTATATGATTTTGATATATTTCTTTTTATCTCCTGTAGAGTTTAATCCAAGAATATTGAAAGAGGGGGTGGGGGGAGGGGGGCTTGTTTAAACGTCACCCGTTTGACGGGAATTCTTACATGCTCACGATTAACCCTCAAGCGTTATTACGGGGGCTTTTTTTCTAACACTTGCTGCAAATTTGTTACACCTCAATACCACAATATTTTCCTCACAAATGTTGTTGTCAACGTTGACAGTACATCACAAAAAAATTAAGTCAACACGGTCTTAGATATTCTGTCACCTCTTTAAAGAGCCACTCCGTGATTTTCATAACATTTTATTTACCTTTGATACGAACCTAAATGTCATATTTGGTGATATAAAATCGGTACATGTAAATTTTTCATTTCCGAAAGACATATATGTGACAAATACTGCTTTTCCAGGAAAGTCTGAAAACAGCGTTATAAATGCAGAGGTGTAGATATCACATACAATATACATGGATACTAGTTATATAACATAACAAATACTATCAAATCCTAACTGCCCTCCTGGTCCTTGCTGTCTTAAATAGGTCTCCAAAATTACGTTTGACTATTTGACGCGCGCCACTGTCCGGTTTTCGATCAATATTGCGACTTTCTACCTTCACATCGTCTGTGTATAAAAACCAACAAGCTTTAAAATGTATCATTTTGGTAACAGTCGATACTCCTCGATCAAATTACATCATTGATTAAGTTTGGATATATGACTCCAACAACTCACGGAGTAGCTCTTTAACCTGTACCCTGCCTCCGTACAAATTATTTTTATCATTGTCGTGAGATATATAGTGCTGAAGACACTGTTATTAATTCGATTATTGACAATATGCTTGTAGTGAAACATAAAATTATTTGAGATTCCTGTCGAAAGTCCTTGATATTAAGTTTTATCGGAAGAAAAAGAGAAAGTGATTTTGAAACTTTTATTGTATTTACATCATCTGAACTATCTTTATTGAAAAGCGGAAAACTGCAAACATTAGGATGAAAATAAAGTGCTGAATTTTACTATTTTTGGAAAAAGATAGAAATAAGGTAATAGATATTTTCTTCGCAAATCAGTGTAAGCTGGGCATACAAGCAAACAAAGGTATTCATTTTCAATAGAATATAAGTAACACATTTTACATTTTCTTTGGTTCCCGGGGAATTTTGTAATACTCCTCTCTCAATTTCTTAACTGTGAGAGCTTAACCGAAATCCTGATAAACAAGATCTAAATTTACTTATATTAATATTACCTACTGCGTTTCGCAAAAAAAAGGTTATTTTAAAATTACGATAAGTATGCATTTTTGAACTCTGGGATAAATCACTATGCCACACTTGCTGAAAATTATTTGTCAATCGCTGCTAGAAAATATTGCCAAGTTGCCATTTCTATCCCCATTAGTATGTGAAAACCAAAACCTAATTTAAATATAACATTTCTTATCTTGGTGACCCAAATCACATGACCTAGTTCATAATACAAACACATCATATCACGGCAACCGGTATTCAGGCATAACGATGAGATTTCACCAGAATTTCATACATTTTAAAACAGCGAATAATTGAATAGGTTTCTACCACACTCGGCTTAAACTCCATTATTTGATATGGTAACTTGACATTCAGAAAACACTTGCAAGCATATAAATGCACCTTTTCAAGTTGTTCCATATTGGCCCCATAAAGGAGAATTCGTTTAATCAATTTGCCATAAAACGCAAAATTTTATAAATTATATTTCAAAATAATGGATTATTACACATATTTAGGCAATGAACATAAAACTCAGATGACACGTTTAAAAGTAAAGAGTCGTACAAGATTTTAAACAGTTTTCTAACATTTTTTAACATTTCCCCATTTTTTAGCCAAAAACCTGAAAATTTGCAAATATATTTCAACCGCGACACACCTTCACATAATAATGCATGTTCAAAATAAGATGATATCTTTAGAAGTTATGAGCTGGCCAGGAATTTTGAAATTTTTTAATAATGACACAATATTTCCTTTTTCTGAATTTTCATTATAAATACAAAAGGAGATGTTTGATCACCTTGCTGAAAGAGTGTATTTTAATCCGCTGCACTCCTTCCCTGATCCCGTTCGGGCAAAATGTCTAGTACCGCTGGATCGGGATGATATTCCTGGCTAAGTTCACCTGTTGTTTTTTTAGCCAATGAAATGTCGTTACGCAGGAAGCTACTATCCTGAACTCAACGGGTTTTTTTCCATCCGGGTTGTGCCGCCGTTGCTGAAGGCGAGTCGTCTAATTGGCTGGTTATTTAGATAGTGATACGAGGGATTTGGTTTGGAGGAGATGAGGCTGAGCGGAGTCATATTCGCTGATTTTGCAGGATGATAATGTTCGCCATTAAAATAGCTATCATATGAACAAATAAAATAGCATAATAACTATTGAAGATATCAAAGAATTTAGAATTTAGTGTTTGCTTCCCTTTCAGACTGTCCGTGACGTTTAAGGCCTAGCAGAAATCCTATTTAAAATATCATCCCTTTCCAGTAACGAAATCCTTCCTCAAATACAAAGCAATCTAACTTAAACCTTTGGCTACACACTACAGGGTGATACTTTAAAAAAAATCGCCAAAACCAGATGTTATGAAAATTTGACTAGCCTCCAACGAAGCACATATCCAGGTGTCGCCATGAAAAACAAGCAACATAAGATTAGGTTTCAGAATACTAGATACGTTACCGTAGTAATAGAAACAATCTCTGATATATAAGCTTGACATATCTTTGATTTAAATGTTGGAACGAAGAAGATGAAATGTTGTGTGTTAAACGTTGATAAGTTGGGATAATTTGATGCTTGAATACAAAAAGAGGAATCTATTTGTATCTATTCGGTGAGATCATTTTGAAAGGAAAGCTCTTGCAATTGAAGACTGGGAAAAAGGAAATTGTTTTTAAACGTTGAGAGATTGAGATAATTTATGACTTCAACAAGAAACTGTGAGATAGAAAACAGGTACAAATGAAGATAAGTTCGTGTTTTTTTTAAAGTACTGGAATAATCATAATCCTACAAAAGAAGGTGCTTTAAACATTTAAGTTGAAAGAACTTGTGGAAGTGAACAAATAATTAGTTATCTAGAAAGTGAAACCTGATACTATAATAAGCAACATACACAATGAAACAAACAAGGATGTTTCTTTTCTTGCTAGTTGTACCATTCATCATTAAAAGTCGTGGAACATATAACAGGGTTGTTGGCACCCCATCACCTGCACAGACATTGATGATCAAATGTACTACTAGGTGCAAACCAGTCTGTTCCATTGTTCGTGTTCATGCCAAAAAGATCATAAAAACCTTTGATATGAATCAAATTTTTTCAATGAAGAATTCATCTATGTATTTGCTACGGGAGTCGGGATCACGGCGTGAGAAAAAGGAAATCTACATTGGTTCGTTTTCGGACAACTCAGTGGAAAAGACAGGAGTATGGATTCAGGGTAATTCAGAGTTCATCCTATTTGATGCAGATACCCAAACACTGTTTTGGACAAATAAGTACTCTATTATGACAACCAATATGGAATCACATGATTACAAAGAGTTGATTGTAAAGAAATTCGAAAAACCAAAGAATCTACAAATACGCAAGGATGACCTCTACTATTCACATGCTGGATGGAATAAAGGATACATTGCAAAAGCTTCAAAATTAACTGGAAAAGATGACACTAAGGTTTATGAGAGTCGTGTGAGAGTAAGTTCACTTTCCCTGGATGATGATTTGATATGTTGGTATGAGCGATCGAGTTCAGTAAGTCAAATAAAGTGTGCAACGATTCCCTCTTATAAAGCACGTGTTATTATGGAACTTAAAAATCTTATCACGTGCCTAACAATTCAGAAGCGGGGCGAGAAAGCCGTTTTGTTTTGGAACGACAGTGAAAAAGATGGGGTGAAAATACGTATGAGAAAGATGACGACATCTACACTGGAGAAGGTGTGTCAAAATAGTGTCAATGTGAAATCAATATTACCACAGTGGGCTGTTGTACGAGATGGTATCCTGTATTACTCTAAAAATGGATCAGTGGAAGTTGAGGCAATGCAGGTATTTATGAACTGTGGGTTTGGCAAAGAGGTTCGTTCACTAAGGTATCCAAGCTCTAAGGGAAGAGTATCTTCTTTTGAGTCAATCATCTTCACTATGATCTAATGATTTACAACAAAAAAGCCTGGTGTTTTTGTGGTCTAGGTTATGACCAACAAGCAAGGCATGTTGGCATCATCTATTTTATTAGAAGGCACAGCTATTTTCAATTTACCTCCTCTTGAGTTCATCACTTGAATCAATACCTTATCCATGTGTGTTGGTCTGAGACCCTGAGATACCAACCGGAACGGACACCCAAGCTGAAGAGGTCAAAGTTTAAAAATGAAACTGGGATAAAGAATTCTATTTAGTAATTTGGATTTTTAAAAGAAATACTAATCAAAAATTATTTTGAGTTGAGAAATTACAATGTTCATTGACAAGGAAAGTGCTGTTTGTATTATGAGGCGGGAAAGCGCGGTGGTTATAGTGCTGTTCAGCTTCGGATCAACATGT
This sequence comes from Phorcus lineatus, assembly GCA_921293015.1. NCBI lineage: Eukaryota > Metazoa > Mollusca > Gastropoda > Trochida > Trochidae > Phorcus > Phorcus lineatus. The sequence continues at coordinate 31,056,303 of OV121094.1, read as the reverse complement.
TTTACATTTTTTTTAACAATGCGTTGATCATTTTCAAGTAGAAACACATAGTGGTGAAGGAAATACTACTGTTTATACGGCAATGACCAAAGCTCTTTATAAATACTCCGTGGATTTGGTTCCTGAATTCTGAAAAGTAAACTATAAACTATACTAAACGTTATACAGCTATAAAGAATTAGGAACATATAGATTTGAAATAGTTCTTTTTTAAAAAAATGCAAATATCTAAAAGCACTTAGTACGAATGTGAAGTATCTTATCTGTCTAAAAAACAGCGTGACAATACAATGGATTTGTGTACTGAATAAATTTGTTTAGCACTCTTTAAAATTGTTTGTCTTATTATTTTTTGTTTTGTTCTTAAAGGCAAAATAAATTGCAGTATATATTTTCTGCTTAAAGGTAAAACTTCAGCATTGTCAACACGTTATATCAAACAACCTACACAACAAACATCATATGAGTTGTTTCCAGTCAATACAGGAAATTAATAATGAAATTGTCTAAGTTTTGTTATCAATAATTTAAAATTGATCAATGTTTGTAGGTTTATTTTGAAATTGTGCACTTGTGATTTAGACTATTAGGAATATTATACTTGCATCCTGGAAAAGATTAAACTGGATTGCATCACCGGATCTTGGATTTTTTAAAAGAACGTAAACAATTAAGGCCAAACATTAACACAATTGATTAGATGTTTGCTTTAGCTTAGTAAAATGCCTTTTTGTGAAATGCTTGAAATATATTAAATTAATCTAATGAATTAAGCTAATATGTGTTTTGTCATGAATTACTTCTTTTATATATATGAAATGGTAGTAATTGTCCTAATGTTTTTTTCAATTGATTAAATGAGTAAATGTAATATCTCGCTTATGTCAATGACATTGGCAGAACATTTGTTGAACGACTATTAAACATAAGCGTTTATAAAACGTCGTTTAGACGTCTATTAAACACCCAAAAGACATTCCAACACGTGCTGACTGAATTTTCATGCCCAGCAGTAACAACAAACACTATAACAGCAGACTATTATGTAACAAACTCTTATCTGGTTGGTCTACAGGTGCTTGTATTCCCAATTTTTCTGTATTTATTCTTGTTTTCCAAATGGAATATTTTCCCAGGTTGATGTAAACCTAGTCATGGAAAGCTGATATTATTGAATCGATTTATAGACGATACATAGTTTTTACTCAATCAGAAGATTCTATAATAACATAAAACAAACTCTCACCTAGTTGGTCTGCAGTTGCTTGTTTTTAGTCCAATACTGATCTGATTTGTTTTCAAAAAGGAATATTTTGTCAAAGCTCATGCAAACCCCTGTGAAAGAAAGCTACTGTTGTTTAAACCTTTATTACACGATACAGAGTTTTGACTCCATATACTTAAAACCGACTCAATTGTTGTGTATATTTGGCAAGACTTAGAATAACTTCATGTTTAGAGGCAATAGGCGGATTGTACATCAATTGTGGATTAATATTTGTACATTTGAAAATTTGTTTTCTACATAAGGAAAAACTTTCACAGACAAACAGAATGTGAAATTCATCTTCAATTTTCCCCGAATAACAGTATGAGCATGACAAATCTTTCAAAGTAAACTTATCTTTTCTTAAGTATCGTATCTTTGAGGCATGAAGAGATATTTTACAGAAGCTTCTCAAAAGGGATTTACTATCAAGAACAGTGATGTATTTTTCAGGCCCAAACACTGATTCACATTGAAAATAATGATTAGGTGTGGATGAGTGAAGTGTTTCATACTACTTTTGAATACAGATGTATTTTATACGTTGTTTGGACATTGATAGAAATATACACTTGTCACCAACATCTTGGCTAATCCTTACATAGGAAAATCCACTAGAGAATAACATATTTCTCACATTTACAGCCCATGTGGTATTGATGATATGATCATCGATGTACCATGTTCAATACCGCCTCAATGTACTACCATTTCTGAAAACTAACAAAGTTAGACACCATTTCTTACAAAACTCTCAAAAGACATTATTTCTGAATGAAGACTTGTAACTGCAAACAAGCACAAATAATCAGCATACAAAAATATATAAAGTTCTATAAATTCTAGACCAATCAATATGGTATCTCCACAAGTAATTATTTCACTATTTACCTGATAAGCAAACAAGACAGACAACAATGGACTTAAAATACAGCCCTGTCTGAATAAAAATATTTTGATATGTTTAAATTCTGTAACCTGACACTAGACATGGTCTATGAATACATATCTTTAATAATATCATACACAATTCTATGAATAATTAGATAAAAGGACAAACCAAAGGAGATCTCTATTAACTGAATCAAACGCTTTTCGAAAATCCACATATAAACAATAAAATCATTCTCCCTTTTAAGACAAATGCTTCTGTACGACACTCTGTACGAGTGTAAACTGTACACTATACCAAATAAAAGCCACCAACTCGACAACCTCTTTCAAACCTCTGTTCAAAATGAAGGAAAAGTAAGTCATGTAAAAGTAAGATCTAAATCAATATGAACATCTTTGAAATATTCGACCCATGATAAACAATCAATTGTATATACAGATTTACATACATACTAAAATGTCTCACGTGAGACCAAAATGATTTTACCTTTTGTTCACAAGTAAAGTCGTTAATAGAAGAACTAGATTCTGATATTGTATATCCTTTCTTCTTGGGACGACAAAGTTCTCGAAATTTGTTTCTTACTTTAAGAAACACTTGGAGATGATCTTGATCAACTAGGGCAAACTGACCGAGGTTGGGACAGTGTATCGATTCAAATATTTTGAAACTCTGCAATATAAAAGATAATTTGAATAAAGAAAATATGAGCAAACCAACTTATGAGAGGGTAATAATTATTTTGGATTTCTAACTTAAAATGCAGAATTGTTTATAAATTATCCAAAAATAAGGGTTTTTATTGCCTATATGAAATCGCCCAAGGCTCGGAAAGTTCTGACCTAACTTCGGACTGTTGCACATATAATCTCCTCGCATGCGTCCATGCTTCAGACATTCCAAAGCACGCAGTAAGTAGTTCATGTTCAAGGTTTTTCGGAAATATGAATTAACTTCTCATCTCTACATGCAGCGCATGCTTCCCGATGTTAAATTCTCCAAAAACAGATGCATGCGTCGTTACAGAAATCTGACGTCACCATCACTTTTTAGGCATTTGAAGCAAAAAACGCCATACAAGCTAAATCGTATGAGTTAGTAATTAATCATTTAGTCAAATATGGTAGTCGTGTGTTATTGCATTTTTCTAGAGTTTTAGTTGTTTGAATTTAAGCAGTACAAGTCCGTATAAAGAAAACATAAAAAGTGCCCGAACCATGGTCAAAACTGTCCGTAGCAAAGGCATTTAAATATCCCCTTTAAATGTACCAATTTCCAGCACAATTCAACTATTTGGATGTTTCTTTTTATTTATGAATACAGTTTATTCTCTAATAGTCAATATTTACGTTTAAACATTTTTTTTTATTTTGCCAATTCCTTACACGAATCTATTATTTGGTTAATGGTTCGGCTTCGGATCGGGAGGTCCATGGTTCGAATCCCGCCAGGGTCTCGGCATCTTTGTCTGCAGTAGAGAACTGTTCTACATGCAGTAAGGTTTTGGTGCAGCACTGCACTGAATCACAGTGCTGTGACACCAAAGGTTCGCTCGCAGGTTTCACCGAGTGATAAGCCCTGCAGATGTCCAGAATTATCATACCCCAAGTAATTTTGCAGAAGTTCGGAGCATAGTAGGACTGACCAGTTATTGTGGGACAGCAAACAAGAGGTAGGTCAATTGCAGTTTAATATGTGAATTTTGAGGCAACACACTCAGTGCCAAAATCTTTGTCTGTGTCGGAAATTAGAACCCTGTCAGAGGTTGATCAGGAAAACGGTTAACTAAGGGATAGCATTTCTGAACGACTACGGGAAAGACATCCACAAATGTGCCAGGAGTACATACCTGTGATGAATAAGTTGTGTCTTGGTGAGCACTTTGTGTTTAGGGGTAAACGCAACGAGAGAGCAAAGAAAGGAAATGCTGAGCATACCTCAAGAAGGACATTTAGGCATTGTTAGAATGGAGCAAAAGTTGAGAATGAAGGTATGGTTGCCAATCATAGTCAATTAATCTCCAGAGTTCAGCAGAAAGTGTCATAGTGTGGCAGTGTTGAAATAGTGTATATATTTTATTTTAGTTTAACTCTAATTGAAAGGGCAATTGGAGTTGTGTTTAAATTCTTTTAACAATATTTTAGTTAGTGTTTTTAGAATTAACCTTAGTGACAAGGGTTATAAGCTTAGTAAATTAGTTAAGATTTATTAGAGATAGATATCTTAACATTATAGTTATTTAGCTGTTTAAAAATTAAACCTTTCATTTAATTCTATTTGTAGATTTCAACACTGGTAACTTCATTTATGCTTAGTTTACATTAGTTTATACTAACAATAGCCACTGCACTCAGTCCATGCCCTGTCACCTGCACCTCACTCTGTACCCAAGCTATCTCCCTTTCAACTCTCCTCTCTCTTACAGTCTGGCTTACTATCTATTGTTTTCAGGTGTTTTATAAGGTTCAGGTTTTGGATTTTTAAGTTAGTCAGTTATATTCAGTTTGAGAGGATTATTGGAATTATTATCATCTGTGTTTCTTGGACATTCTTGGAAGTGTTTTCCGAGGATTTGGATTTTCAATAATCAGGTTAGTTGTGGTTCTTTTATTGTGTGTTGTATATATTCTATTTTAATCTTGTTTCTAAATAGGTTTCAAATCTAAAGATAAAGCTTTAGATTAAAGTATATTTATTTATCTATATATTTACATATTGGCCAATTTAGTTAGTTGGTCTCAGTAATATATTTCATATGCATAAATATGCATTCTATATCTTAAATAACATAACTAAATGCATATATTATAATTTAATTATCTGTAGCTATTTATTAAAGGTATGTGTGTGTTCGAGGTGAGTGATTGTTGCATGTGTGCTAGCGTCTCAATTGTTAGATAGGTTTTATATAAGTTTTAATTAATTGCTTTTAGATAATCGCACGATGTGAATTATAACTGACTTGCCTGTCTGTGAAACCTGCTGTCACGCAGCGGTGAGTTTCATGGTTTTATATATAAATGTAAATAGGTATATGCATATGTACCTAAACCATGTTGTTGTAAATACTTATATTCACGTATACATGTATGTTTATAATATCATGATGTATTGTTTCATGATTGCTTTGGTTATGTGTATGATACACTTAATGTTCATCATCATCATCATGGAAATATTTGTAGAGCGCTGGTCTCCAGTCGAAACTGCTCAGAAGCGCTGGTGTTGGTAAACACTGAGGTCAAAAAGAGAAACTATCACTTCATTTCGTCGCAAGTCAAATTCTGGTTGCAGGGGGAATATGATAAAAAGTCACAGGTTAAATGCAATTTTGAAGAGGTGGGTTTTCAGCATGGATTTGAACGTTGTCAAGTTGTCGATTGTGCGGAGGTGTTGGGGCAGGTCATTCCACAGAGTTGGTCCTGCGATGTAGAAAGAACGGTCACCATAGAGATGGAAATTGGAATTTGGCAACTGTAGGAGGCCCTGTTCTGATGATCTCAGGGTCCTGGACGGGTGGTAATATTGCAGCATGTCAGAGAGGTAGTGTGGGGCCAGGTTGTGCAAACATTTGTATACAAGGAGGATGACTTTGTATTTGATCCTGAATGAAACTGGAAGCCAGTGGAGATGTTGTAGTACTGGTGAGAGGTGGTCGTACTTGGAAGTGGAGGAGATGAGTCTTGCGACGGAGTTCTGTACACGTTGGAGTCGATTGAGATTGGTTTGAGGCAATCCATATAGGAGACTATTACAGTAATCAATCCGTGATGTTATGTAGGCATTAACGAGGGTTGACGCAGTAGCTACATCAAGGTACCTGCGTATCTGACTGATGTTGCGAAGGTGGTAGAAAGAGTTTCTGCATACAGTTCTGATGTGTGATTCCATATCCATGGAAGAGTCAAAGATTACACCCAGATTTCTTGCTTCTTTGCATGGTAAAACTATGTGGCCATCAATTTGGAAATCAGGAACTGATAGCTGCCTGACTGTCAGCCTGGATGTGATGATCAGCAGTTCTGTTTTGTCACCATTGAGTTTTAGATAGTGAGAGGACATCCACTGTTTGATGTCTTGGACACATCTTTCCATGTGGGAGAAAGCTTCAGTAGTAGTAGTTTTATTTCTAGGTTTGAAGGCAACGTAAAGTTGAGTGTCGTCTGCATAAAGATGGATTAAGAGGCTATGGAGTCTTGCTATTTCTCCCAGAGGAGAAGTGTAGATGGTGAAGAGGATGGGGCCTAATACTGACCCTTGTGGTACTCCGTAGAGCAGGGTGGTATCTTCTGAAGAATGTTCCCCAATGACAATACGCTGGCTTCTGTCTGAGAGATAAGATTGAAGCCACTTAAGGGCAGTCCCTGATAGACCAAGTCTTGATTTCAGAGTTGTCATCAGAATTCTGTGGTCGATTGTGTCAAAAGCTGCTGACAAATCAAGCAGCACAAGTACTGCAGCACCAGATTTGTCGACAGCTTGAAGAATGTCACTTTGAACCTTCAGGAGTGCGGTCTCAGTGCTGTGAAGGGCTCGGTATGCTGACTGCATGGGCTCCATGTAAGAGTTGTTTGAGAGATGTTCATTCAACCTCTTGGCAATAACTCGCTCTAGAAGTTTTGAGAGAAATGATAGGTTTGACACTGGACGGTAGTTTTTTAAGATGTCAGGGTTAAGATCTGGTTTCTTTAGTAATGGGGTAACAATAGCTTCTTTAAAAGCCGATGGAACTAGTCCTTCTGCAGGTGATGAATTGATAATGTGAGTGATAATGGGCAGCACGGAGTCACTACATTCCTTCAGCACAGAGGTTGGGAGTATATCCAAGGAACATGATTTGTTTGGACTTTCTTTGATGAGTTTGTGTACCTCATGCTCTGTTACAGGGCGGAATGTGTCAAGTGAGTCTGCAGCTTTTGGTATGGGCTGCGTATCCAGGATTGATGTCTCAGGGAATAGAGATGATCGAATCTTAACGATCCTGTCCAGAAAGAAGTCGGCGAACACAGCACATAAAGCAGATCCAGATGGAGCAGAAGGTAGTGTCTTTTTCTTCTGTTTGAAAAGCAACTTGTTTGTCACTCCGAACACTTCTTTCTGTCCTGTGACGTTGGAAATGACTTCTTTGAAGTAGCCGTGCTTTGCTTTTTCAATTGTGGCATTCACTGAATTGATTTTTGCTCGATGTATCTGCTTATGCACCTCCAGACCAGTTCTCCGCATCTGTCTCTCAAGGCATCGACGTTCACGCTTTACTTGTCGAATGTTGTCATTATACCAAGGAGCGTTGTGGTGGACAGTGATTGTACATGATTTCTCAGGTGCATGAAGGTCAGCAAGTTTCCCGGTTTCCACACTGAATCTTTCAACAGCATCTGTTGCACACATGTCATTGAAGCCAGAGAGGGCGGATGATAGCTCAGACGAGAACTGTTCTTTCTTGATGTCGTTCCACTTTCAATAAGTAATTGTCTTCCGCTCCCTTCTTGGGGACTCGATATTGACATTGCACATTATTGCAAAATGGTCGGACTGCACTGAAAAGTCAAGCCTCAAGTTACTAACTTTGACTTCATTCTTGCGTGTAATTATCAAGTCCAGGATATGACCTCCAGTGTGAGTTGCCTCGGTCAGGTGTTGGACAAGACTGTAGGTCTCTAGTAGCTGCAGTAGCTTGGTAGTATCTCTGTCCATGGATTGGTCGACGTGGTAGTTGAAATCACCACAGATTATCAGTTTGCCAGGAATGGTGGTCATAGACTGCAGGACATCTGATAATTCTTCGAAAAATAAGGATGTTCTTTTTTTGGTGGTCTGTACACAGCGATGATATTAAAAACTTCAGAGTCTGAGACAAACTTCAGAGATAGGCTTTCAAATGTGCTTTGTTGTTTGATAACATTAATCCTGCTGCATTTGAGTGAACTTCTAAACACAATGGCAACACCACCTCCTTTCTTGCCGTGCCTGGTGATCTGGACAATGTTATAGCCGTCTGGAGTGATCTTGTTAATTACAATATGATCAGATCCATCTTCCTTTAGCCAGGTCTCTGTGAGAACCATAACATCGATGTTATTCTCACATATAAGGTCAATAACAGCTTGTGCCTTGTCATTGCCAAGATTGTGTGTCCTAACAGATCTAGCATTGAGCACACAAAGTTTAAGTTGGATGGTTTTCGATGTTGATGTTTCAGTATTAAGTTTACTGTTTGTTTACTGTAATGTTAATTTATAATTACTATTATTATCCATAGATGATGTGATTGAATTACTCACATATGATGTAAAGCTAATATATATTCATAATGTATCAGTCTAGACGGCCTTGTTAGCTGTCTAGCAAAGCTTTAGGGGTCTTTGAAGCACTCAAACCAAAACACCACGATAAGGTATTAAGTCAGGTGGTGGCAAATCAAACCGATCCCTAAAACTTAATGTATGATTTGTTGTAATAAACTAAACAGAACCGAAATTGGACACGGATATATAAAAAACCTTTCGATTCCAGTTTGTTTATCTATGGACGTATCCATTTACTGTAAGACCGAAAGCCAACTGCAGTTTGAGTTGCTCTCTTTGGTTGGGTGAAATTTAATCGTACGTCATCGCGATTAAAGTTTTTGATTGGCTGAATTTTAGGTCTCAAACCGACAACTTAAAACTGGATGTATGATTTGTTGTAATAAACTAACCCGAATCACAAAATTGGACTAGGACAGTATCACTATGGTCGATCGGTTCAAAAACTTTCGATGCCTGTTTATCTATAGACGTTGCTATTTAACGTAAGCGCGAAAGCCAACTCCTGTTCGAGCGACTCTCTTTGGTTGGCTGAAATTGAGTCGCACACCATCGCGATAAAAGTATTTCATTGGCTGAATCCTGCCTTACGGCGCGAAGTTTTTGCTAGGGTTTACACCCAGGGTAGGAAGAGTGGAGCGTCAGCTATACGTCTTATCCTGAGACAGGATGGGTATATTTGGCAATAAATTATGTTATTGATGTAATCTGTTACTAGTCACTCTCCTAATTCCTCTTTCCAACTTTGAACTGTAGTTAATTTTTTCTATACTTTTAAAAAATGTGTGTCGATTTACGTTTACTTGATTGTCTCTTCTGCTTAAACAAGAAATTTACGTAACGTGAAACATCTGTTTTCCAAATCATAGTTTCAAAGTTAAATTCATCACGAAATTTGGCTTTTGAGAGCAGTCATTGCACATAGCCATAGATATCTGCAAGCTTCGCTACGATTGTCTTATTTATTATTGTCAACCAATATACCATCATCTTTTATGAAGGCGATCACCTCCAAGAAATTGACTCAACTTCGCACAAATTGCAACCGGTACTCTTCCGAGTTTTTGGCGTCCAAAATATTCGTTCAAAATGGCAATTAAGACATTCATTTCGATAGAAATGCTATTTCATGAACCCGTCCATCGGATAGGTAAGATTTATTTTTGGCCAGCCCTCAACAGAATTAACCCGTGTCTTGGATGCTTGTCATCCACGTGTTCAACAAATGAAATATTGTTCAAGACACGCTAAACATCAACTCACCTTATCGTGATGTGGTAGTTAGAGTGCTTCAGAGACCCCGACTATGCGAGTCATAGTTTACAAGCTCCTGGTAGAGGCACCTATGGTGTACAGGTCGATGGGATAGAGTGAGTTAGTTTGGGTTTAACGTGCTTTCAACAATATTTCAGTTATTAAACACGTGGATGACAAGCATCCAAAGAGAGTGGACAGATCAGGGAGAAGGGATCGAATGGATTAGGGTAAAGACGGAAAGAAAGGCTTAGTCAGAGATAGAAAGCAGGAAGCCAGACCAAATTTGAGTCTTTCTAAAACCTCCTTTTTATCTTTCCGTATACCTTTCTTTCCTTCTTTTCCTTCATTTTTTCGATCTCTTTCTCTCTGATTTGTCCACTCTCTTTGCTTGTCATCCACGTGTTTAATAACTGAAATATTGTGCACAACACGTTAAACACAAACTCATTGCATAGATACATATGTTGCGTAGATACATTACATACATATAGACTGCATGCTACATATGTAGCGCATTACAAAACATACTTGTAATCATGACGTCATGGTCGAAAGTACTTGTGAATAAATCATCTTGGTTTTCGTCAACAATGTGTTTTTCTATATAAGACTTGAGAGGTGGAACTGCATGAACTGTTTTAAATATATATATATATATATATATATATATATATATATATATGCATAAGAATTTGATTCAAATGGCCTTTACACTTGGCAAGGCAGAGTTTAATTACTGCCCTCACAATACATCAAATGAAACATGATACAACCGACAAAGTGACAACAGCTAAAGAGAGGCAAGGACGATCCAATTGCAATCTGTAAACAGATCAGTGAAATGAAAAGCCAATCTTACCAGAGGTGAGAGGGATTCAACAACAATCTTAACATAGGCCAGAGTGATTAAACATCACAGGCCTTAGTTGATTAATTTCTTTATGTTACACAAAATCACAGTATCCACAACGATTTAACAACAAATTTTAACAACGAGATCCTCACAATCTTACAAATGTTTCAACTTGGTCAAAACCTTACAGGGTTAAACGGGTCCATTCTTATCGTCTCTATTTACCATTGCGATTTCTTTAACTTATCGTACCATGATCCAGTTCTGTTTTGCTGCAGCCAATAGGATTGTACACCCCTCGATGGTAAAATTGTAGTCTTGATGCATGCAGAGCTACCGATAAGGGGCCGTACTTCATTAGAGCAGCAGCCATTTCGGTCTCATCCTTTGAAACAAATTCTTTAAGAATATGATATAGTACATGTTGTAAATGCTAAACATTGGCGCAGTATTGTATAATGACTTTATACATATATTGCTACATACATAAGTATTCTGTACAAGTTTGACAAGTAAAGGACCCAGTTACAATAACTACAATTGTCATAGTGCCAAGAAAGGTATGTAAATCTTGACCAAAAAGACCTTGTTAGCAATGGTGGCGCGATAGCGCAATGGTTAACCTTAAACTTAGCATACTTGTTGTGCTTTTGATAAGAGACCAATAAAGTAGAATCTAGTATTTTATTAATATAAAGATTTGAATAATTCATACCTCACTTATTGCTTTCCAACCTACGACTTTGAGTCCTGGAAGAAACTTTTTCGAGTTAACCTTGGCCTCGCAACTCTCGTTCTTTAAACACCATGGAACTGGGGGTCCACAGAGAGTCTTGTTATATCCTTCAGCTTGGCATGGGTAACAGCCCCCGAGACTTCCGGTTTTGACTCCAACACAATATGGGTAATCTGCCCATGGTTCAAGGCCACCCTAAAACATAACAAGAGGGCTCCAACGACTAGGGCATCTTCTCTCAGTACGGATGTTGAATAGAAGTTTATTTCAGTACTTTTCAAATTTATTGTAAATATCATGTAATATACTGTTCACTTAAGTCCGCCTTCCTTGTGATGTTTTGAGGAGATGAAGAAAAACATACTCCTATCACATACAGTTGATACACATTAAGGATGGGTACCGTTCCTCATTTCCATATTGCAATATTATACGGTTTCTAGCATTGTTGCGGTAAAGATCAAAGGCGCCGCCTATCCTTTATTCCGCGATAAATTATAGTTTTTATTAACGTTATTATTAACGTCAAACCACTCGGCCTTCGGCCTCGTGCTTTAACTACAATAGTTCAGGGCAAAACTATACTTTATTGCAAAACACATGATGGTTGAGGCTACTCTATTTCTTAAACAGAATAGCGCATTGCAATACCTTTTGCAATATTGGTACTTTTCATAATTTAGTTTTTCCATGCTCTCTTGACAGCAATGAAAAGGTGAGTAATTCTCAAATTGCCCGTCGCTTTAAAAAGAGAGATAATTCAGCGGCTGCTTTGACTTTTACATGTCTGTGCTATTTTCACAAGGCAACTTTCAGTATATTCACATTAGCAAGTTACGTTTTTCTGCAATTTCACACGAAATTTGTTAATTTTAACTGTCATCCAAAACTGTGTCCCACAGGAGATAATGCTTGTGGAAAACCAAGTGATATATTCTAGGAGATATGGTTTGGACGGTAGATTATGAACAATGCCCTGTGACAGTCAAGTTCATGACATCACAATTGATTTTCATCATCAAGTAATGGCATCACAATGCAATGACGTCATAAACATTACGACGTCACAATGCTCTGACATCACCGCACTGAGAGTTTTAGAGTAGTATACATAGAGCAATATACATTTTTCACGGAATCGAAATGAAAAATGATTTTGGATGACAAATAGAATCTCCCCCTGGTGTTCTGATATCAAATATATCAACACTCGTTGATAAAAGTAAAAATATCCTCAACAAGCCTCGTACATTTGTAACTTTTATCAGCTCGTTTCGATATATTTTATATCAGAAGACACTTGGGTGAAATTCTCTATATACCGACATACCGATATTATCGCGAACCCTTCATACACATACATGTAGTACTACAGGAAAATATTTGACATGCTTTTTGCACCAATTCTTTTCCCTTAGCCCATGCCAAAATTGTGCCTGGCAGTCAACGTATCTGTCCCCTGTAATAGTAGAGTAATAATGATTCCTTCACAAAAAAAACTAAAAGTTAAGATTGTGAAGTATTCAGCAGATGAATGGTGAGTATATCATTAAACTAGAACTGATTATTTTACATAGTTATTCTTACACAGTGCAAGACAGTACGTAGTACTCCAGCAGCTGTACGTTGGCTACGTATACATCTCGCTTGAGATCACTCTCAATCCAGCAGTTTACTTGTTTGATGTATCGAAAATAAATTTTGTTGCAGTCGTGCCTAATTTTCGTGTTTCAAACTAAGTTTATCCAATCACCTGTTTCTGCAGGCTTGTCCAGCGTACCAATCAAATGGTTCATGTCCTGACACACCTCCGCTTTGCTGTCTACAATATGGAATTAGAAAGTCGTTTTTATTATTATTAAAAGCGAATACAATCATTAACCATCGCAATACAACTGACCATAAATTAAGTTACAAAGAACGCGATACGGGACTATATCTTCCTTTTTGACAAAGATGTCAACGCAAAAATGTATACCAAATGTAATCCGAGGACATACCAAACGAAAGGGTTGGTCATGTGACTGAAAATGTCAAAATATATATTATGAAATTGTAAGAGAATCAATCGTTTAAAATTTTATAACGTTGCCACGATAAAATTGCCGATATAGCGTTAAGGACATCAAATTATAAAGAATTGGATTATCCTTAAAGATTTGTTACCCTTGAACGATCAACTTCTTGAAAACTTCCTGCAATCATTAACCACCGTGTAACAACTGAACATACTTTAAGTAATACAAAAATCGATATAGCCCTCTATCTTCAGTTTTGACAAACTACGAAAAATGTTATTGGAGGACTCCTTACCACTTTCTGGATGTACTGGTAAGCAAGGAACGGCCATCCACCGAATACACCACAGTCTGCCGTTTCACTGCAAAATACTTTTATTCATCACCTATACCAGAAATTAAACTGATGGGAACTTTATGTTTAAATACTAAAACCATCACCCCCCAAAAAAGATGTGGTTGAATTGGGTATGGTGTTTATTCCCACAAATCGTTTATAAATTAATGCACGTAAAACTACAAAGTTAAATACTATGACGAAAATACTCGCATTTGTCGTCATTACCCCATCATAGATTAGAGCATTTTTCTCTGAGGATGCTTTTCTGATAATTTCCAATAGCCAAAATGCTATTTTTTCAGGGAAAGAAAATATTCATTTTCTAAACATATTCATTTTCCTAAATATTTTTATGACATGACTTTGCGAGCAATATATTTCGATGTAGGATTTCTTTATGAGGTTGTCTTTTTTCTCCATTTACTGTCCCGTATAGTTTGGGTAACTTACTCAGCAGGATCTTTGGTATCATCACAGTCGACTACCTGCTCCACAGACAGGTTGGTCAAAGGTTTACTCTGCATTGCCCACTGACCCTCGATATTACCTACAGTGCTGTAAAGAAGAAAGTATTGCCTAGACAATAAGTGCTGTTTAAAGTGCTACTCGTGTCTGTGAGAGAAGTCATAGCTTAACGTAAGTGGCATGGCTGAGTACAGAAAGAGTTATAAACATTTATGGGTTAATGTTTAGTGCATTTATAATGCCCCTTACTTTATGGAATTTATTGAAATATATGATAATTAAAAGAATAACAACGCGGATTTTCTCATACAGACAGGTTTACATTACAGTGGTTATGACGTTAAAAATGGTATTCATAGATCATAAAAAAACACGATATTTTTGAAAAAAGGTGTTTACCTCATAAGCAATGCTGTAATTTCGTTGTTGATCAACGGATAACATCCCTAATTCAAAACGCTGAGAAATTGTTACCATATCAGAGGTTAATAGTTGACAACAGAGGTTCATTAATGGGGTTTATCTACAAAAATGAAACTTAAATGTTGGTGGGACTCAGAACATTTTGAAAAGATCCAGTATTTTTCAAATACATATTTGATGAGAGTTTAATTGCTGTTATTTTGTATTTATATACTGACCTTCATATATTCCGCTGTTAGAGGGCGCCACTTCAGTGACCCGGATAACATCTCCTGATCTCGATTCCCCCCCCCCCCCCCCCCCCCCCCCCCCCCCCCTCTATCCTACCCAGCGGAAAATTCTCTTCAAACTTTGATCCAGGATCCTAGAGTAAAAGAGGGATTAAGAACATCTTGATAAGTATAAGTTTTCGGTTGACTACTTACTTCAAGAGAAAACACATATTGTAACGTGGTGTCGGTTATTATTGATAATCATAATGGTAAAGAAGATGTTGTCCTGGGCCTCCTTTCACAAAGCCCTAAGGTGATCGTAAGTCCTTAAGGTAACCTTAGTGCAATGTTAAAGTATGGGAGTTAAGGTTAACCTTAGTTAAGGTAGCTTTGTGAAAGCAGGCCCAGAAAGTTTTCTTTTCCTAAGGATGAAACTATATATTTACTACTTGATAGGGATTTTATTTAAGAAATAAAGTTCGCTTTACCCCAGTGTGTTTTGTAATAAAGTATAGTTTTGCCCTGAACTATTATAGTTAAAGCACGAGGACGGTAGATTAAATATTTTTATAAAGATATTACCAATTTCGTATGCTGTACATTGTATAGAACTGTCACAATATTGACACAAATGATTTATTGGCCTGAATTTAGAGAGCCACTCCATGAGTTGTTGGAGTCTTATATGCCAAACTTAATCAATGGTGTCATTTGATCGCGAAGTACCGACTGTTACCAAAAAGACACATTTTAAATCTTGTTGGTTATTTTACAGTGACAATATGAAATTAGAACATCGCAATAATGATCGAAAACCGGACAGTGGCGCGCGTCAAATAGTCAACGTAATTTTAGAGACTTATATAAAACAGCCAGGAGGGCAGTTAGGAGTTGAAAGTGTTTATTAGGATGGTTAACTAGTTAGCATGTATATTGGACGTGATATCTACACCCCTGTACATTTATAAGGCTGTTTTAAGATTTTCATGGAAAAACAGTATTTGTCATATAATATGTCTTTTGGACATGAAAAGTTAAGATGTTTTGATTTTATATCACCACTATGACATTTAGGTTCGTATCAAAGGTAAATTATATGTTATGAAAATCACGGAGTGGCTCTTTAAAACATATTGAGAAGTATGAACAAGTAAAGGGGCTAGAATAACGTACGTAACAGAGTAGGAGTATCGAAGCGACGATAATCTAAACTTAAAAGGCAGTATTAATAAAGTTCCAAACTTTTGTGATATCCTCACTTGCAATATTCACAACCGCGTATATAAAACTCTCTGAAATGCTACTTACGCTATACTTTCAAAAACAATCTGACAATTTACTCAGTTATGATTTCAAGCTGTTTCATTATGTACTAATGAGCGTGTTAAACTTCAACTTTAACATACTTGTTTTATAGCTGGCATGTAAATATGCAATAAATTCATTCATGTAGCCATGTACATGTAATAAGAGAACTCAAGACTAGGAAAACGTTTACACACAAAACATGACCAAAACAAAGATACGGTTATCAACAATCAAGGGCTTACTACTCGAAATCTGCCAGGTACACATGAAAACTGGGTCAAATACTTGTTTTGACCTTATTGAGGTCAGTCTGTTCTAAAGGACACGTGCCTATCGCTTTTATAGTTTTGAGTGAAAAGGGAATCTTTATTGTTGATCTATTTTTTAAAACCCATTTTTCATAATTCGGTACAGTTTGACATATACAAAAGTACTTAAAATAGTGTTTATTTTATGTTCCGCGAGAAGATTAAAAAAGGCAAACGTGACTGTAATATGTTTGAAGATATTAAAGAAACTGCGATAAGACAGAGCAACAAATACATAAGCACGACATAACGGTCAAATTTCAAGTGAATCTCAATTGATTCAATTGACAATATAGCTATCAAGGAGAGAATCATAAGTAATTCGATTGACAACATAGCTACCAAGGAGAGAATCATAAATGATTCAATTGACAATATAGCTATCAAGGAGAGAATCATAAGTGATTCATTTGACAATATAGTTATCAAGGAGAGAATCATAAGAGATTCAATTGACAATATAGCTATCAAGGAGAGAATCATAGGTGATTCAATTGACAATATAGCAATCAAGGAGAGAATCATAAGTGATTCAATTGACAGTATATCCATCAAGGAGAGAATAATAAGTTATTCAATTGAAAATATAGCTATCAAGGAGAGAATCACAAGTGATTCAATTGGCAATATAGCTATGACAGAATCATAAGTGATTCAATTGACAATATAGCTATCGATGAGAGAATAATAAGTGATTCAATTGACAAAATAGCTATAAATAAAGGAATCATAAGTGATTCAATTGACAATATAGCTATCGATGAGAGAATCATAAGTGATTCAATTGACAATATAGCTATCAAGGAAGGAATCATAAGTGATTCAATTGACAATATAGCTATCAAGTAGAGAATAATATGTGATTTAATTGACAATATAGCTATGAGAGAATAATAAGTTTTTCAATTGACAATATAGCTATGAGAGAATCATAAGTGATTCGATTGACAATATAGCTATGAGAGAATAATAAGTGATTCGATTGACAATATAGCTATCAAGGTGGGAATCATTAGTGACGTTTCCTTTGATGCTTATAATTTTAAAGACGCTACATCAATCATTTTATCGGTTATTTAGGGAATAGAATTGAAGAATAGAATATAAAATGGTCCTTGTTATGGTATATTTGAAAGGACTTAAATTCCTTAAATAGAGTAAAATCATTGATGTTGCACAATTTTTTAAGTTTTTCAACTGAAGTAATAAAAAATCTGGCTCAAAAACAGTTTGAAAAAGAGATTTTAGGACCCTGAAAATATTTGAACACACATTGAAATAAAAGTTTGCTATTCTTGTCTACTTAATTTTGAGCACTTGTTTACAAAACATGTTTCTATCATGAACAATACTTGTATTTTGTTTTTGGCTCCGGTGAAAATGTCGTGACGTTTCTTTTGTTCCTCAATTTAAAACAAAAAGGTATCTAAAAACTGATATATAATTGTCCTACAGACAGCCATATTACACATAGCTAGTATGATGCCCAAATGTTGTCGAAAAGCGAAAGTTTTCTCAATAATCATAAGAAAATGAAGAATCTACGAGTATGTACTTGTTGATGAGATAAACCGTTTTAGAATTGTTTCGAAAGCAGTATGACCGATTTCTTGTAGATATTATATATAGACCTAGTTGATATACACTCATGAACATACACTTGTTTATTGAAGTATCACCAACGACAGCCCATTTGGGTTTCTATACAATCTTCTTTGACAACAAATGTGACCATTTCATGGAATGTTATATAAGTCTCATTAAACACTTGAGCTGTTGTAAGTGTTACATTTAAATCTTAATCCTTTGGTTATACATAATTTGATAATAAAAAATAGATATCTAATATGTACACTAATCGAATGCATTTCATTTAATTTGTAATTTTCAAATCACACAGACATACCGTGATTAATCCTTGACCAGATTCTCCCGTCTGTCCACCAGTGGCTTCAACGTCATCCTCTCCACGGGTGTTGTCTTGGGGGATACTTGTCAACGTGACCCCCACGGGGGGAGAGAAAGAAGCGTTCACTTGACCCTCTCGCCTCTCACGGTAACGAAAGGTCCCCTCTGGTGGAGCCTGCTATGACATTTCTTAACAAAATAATTGTGTTACTATGTTAGGCATGTATATTACATAACAATTTGTATTTCAACATACATTTTACCTACATTTTGTATTTTCTTTTAAAGGTGCAGCATCACATTTATTAGGATTTTTCACCTTAAGTATGTTTTATACCAAAGACATCTTCAGAAAGTCGAACAACTTATAACTCAACCCATAGAAGAAAGCATCACATATCAAGCAAAAAACTGCTGGCGGCCATTTTAGTGTGAACACCTTTTAATGATTAAAGGTAAGATACGGTTTCGCGTAGCTTAACCAAACATGTTATGTTACGAACTCCGTCTTTTGAATTAAACGATTTCCTTGCAATTGGTGACAATTATTTTCGTTTACGTGAGATTTATTTATTTCCCAATAAAACGTGCTTCTTTTCCTTTAAATTCTTCTGATGCTGCTGCTGACGATGAAGACAATGAATATGATGATGATTATGATGATGATGATATTTTGTTGGATTGTCATGTTTTTCAAAATGTAAATAATTATATATAGATTCATATGCGCATATTGTTGGAGTATACCTAGGATAATATTGGTTATCGTAGGCATTATTACGTTTATCGCGACGTCATTACCATCATCGTAGTCGTTATCATTGTCATTATCATCATTATTGCAACATCATTTCTATAATCCTCATAGTCTTTGTCATGATTATCGAAATCATCATCATAAATTATAAGTTATATTTATCGCATTAAATTCATATTGCGTTATACTTACTAATCTTTAGTATTTCCTTTCTGGATCCTTGATAACCATACAGTGTATACCCTATATTTTACTTATGTGGCAGTGAATTTATCATTGTCACGAAGTAACTAAATTTAGGCATTTGTTTTATCACATCCTTGATAGGAAGTGGTTGTAAACTGTCCTTGGTATCGTCGTAGGGGGGTGATAATCATTATATTTTGGGAGGGTTTGAGGGGGGAGGGAATGAGTTCAGGGGGTATTTGGGACAATTTTGACCTGCTTATTAGAAAAAGTATAAAAATTACCGAATATGATCATCTACATTAATAACACAATCCATATTTCTGTATAACGCTCAATCGACCACATGTAAAATTAAGTTATTTTGAATTTGTTATCGAATTCTGCTCTATAAAAACAATATTTCATGTAAGTTTTGATATAATTTAATTTCAGATGAATTGAAAACCTTAATACAGTTTTACCTGTAAAAAACCCACCCAAATATGATCATCTACATCAATAACACAATCCATATTTCTGTATAACCCTCAAACAACCGCATTTAAATTTAAGTCATCTGATTTGGTTATCGAATTCTGCTCTATGAAAAAAATTTTCATGTAAGTTTTAATATAATTCAATTTCAGTAAATTGAAAACTTAAATATAATTTTACCTGTTCAACGACTGATGACTTGTTCCCCATTTTGTTAGTGCGTATCTGCGTGAAATCAATGTACTCATCTTATCAACGGATCTTTAATATGCGTGGTCATGACAAGGTTCCTGTTTTAGAATTATACGAATAAGTCGTCAGGGTCCTTCTTATTTATAAAATACTTTGTTATGTCATAATATATATATTTATATATGGAATGATTAATTAAAGTGATTTTATTCACTTTTCTTTCTTTGTAAAAAGATGTTGAAATAGCTCAGTTTTCGTATCACTTTTGTTATTACAGCTCCAGGCACAACAATACTGTCAAAGTTCAAAGGTCATAGTACTGATCTGGGTCGAGAGTTGATATGATGTATTGTAGTGACGATGTAAGTGATGGGCTCTTGTTCAAGATATGAAGCATATCGGAATGACATTGCTATCAATGATATGTTACATGAAATTAACAAGTCACCTGATATATTGTTTGACAGGGTCCTTAAACGTGAAGGGCAAGGACGTATTTTAATATAAAAAGAGTTGTCAAAAAAAATAATTTCGTTTTGAAACAATCGCTTATTTATATATCACAACTTGATGATGATTAAATTATGTTTCAGAAAGAAATACCTAGCACTTCTTATGTCTGAGAAACGTAGTTGCCAGATCTCAATTTTCATTTCTTTTGATTTTACGTTCTCATGTCGACTTTAATGTTACTAGCAAATGCTTCTTTAATGATATATTTTATGTCCGCTTCACTAAATATTCCATAATACAACTCGTTAATTACTAACCGAGTGACCTGCATTACATACGTACCATGCGTACACACATGTGTATATATATATGATGTTGTGGTAGGATTTATTTTATTCTTTAATCAACTGGCGTACCGGAAAACAGTTAATTAGGTTTAGAAGTTTTTTTTGAGATATTATTTTCCAGTCTTTAGGACCTCATCAGCATGGTGCGTGTGGAACATGGTTGGACTCTCAGCAATGCAACGTCGTCAACGTAGCAAAGCAATTTAAGAAAGTCCCACTCATTTGAAAATATATATATATAGACTGGTCGAAATGAATTCATCGTATTGTATTAAAGAAGATTGATCCAGTCCGAACCATCCGATGTTTACTCTTTTTTGTATATAACTTTCCTTCACGTGAGAAATCAGTTCTCCTTTTTTAAATATATATATATATATCTTCGCATGTTAGAGATGTTATTAAACATTAATTCCCTTTTTTGGTAGATGAAATACTATGGTGGCAGTATTATTCTTAGTTTTTGCAATAAGTATCTGCAGAAACATGTGTGAGGAATCAAGTGATGCATGATTAACCTATTTGTTGTCACACAGGTCTGTGCAATGATGCAATCGAAATAACTTAGGCGATTTAAAGAATAGTCCTCGGCTAGATGAAATAGACAGATTTTTAAATCCTTAGTTTTTGAATAAAATGTAGATCATACAGACGAAATACATGAGAAAATATTTCGGCCATAATTACATTTAATGAGTTAAAAGGACAATACATGACTTTTGTTTGGCGCAGTTGTTCACTTATTTAAGATTTAACAGAGAAAAATGAAAACTTGAGTTTTCGGCGTTTTGACATTGGTCACGTCATCGGGCTTAAAATCCGTAACGGTAAATAATTCAATAGTCATGTAACATTCAAAGCACAAATTATCCCTAATTGTATTCTCCATCCATTCTACGACGACTCAAAGACACTACAAATATCCAGTATGTATATGTACTGAAACACTCAGGTAGGTGAACAACCCTTCTGGATGGAGGTATGACTAGTAACCTCGTTTTTGAGACATTGTTTGTCCATATGTACTTGAATTATCTGTTAAATATATATTTCTGTCTAATAAAAGAGTGCGTTTACTACATCATATTTCGTGATGTTTTTTTCTGTTTCTTTTGTAAGGAAGCGCGTATGCGCACAAACACACCGCTCGATACGTGACAAAAACAAAAAGATCAGAGAACGATACTTACTTCAAACATATCACAAAGACCCTTGCATATACAATAAAATTCATTCACGTAACAGGTAAATTACAGGTGTTAAAATGTCTACATACAAAGCTAAATCTCTGACGTTCTGACTATTCAAAAGAAGATTCGCATAAAAAGGAAATGATATTCTTTATGCGTCATTTGAGACTCGCCTAAACATGATGCGCGGAGCTCGTACCCGTGAGCAAGCGCTCTGGCTATTTTTTGCGAGTTTTTTAAGACTTGTGGCGCCCCATGGGTTTTTATACGAGCCCCCTCAGCGTTCAAGTTTATGGCGACATGGATATAACACGACTACAAATTATGACGACAACGCTTTAAACTGCGGAGGAAGGGCGGTAAGAAATGCAAAATTATAAAAAATTTGAAAAATGAAAATGTCCAGCAATAATGTTAAGAAAAGGACAAAACATTACATAATAAATTCTTGCTGTATTAAAATATCTCTGTGTTTCGAGTCGTATTGATGACGTTGTTAACAATGCAAACGATAGTCTATTGGCACGGTTTCATATAAAATGATATTCGTTATGATTCATTGTTTATCTATCTATTTATTAATACTTTTGTTTGTAACCACGAAAGACCCATATTCTAATAACGTATATACGTTCTCGATTATGTACTCAAACTGACGCTAAAACCGTCTTCTTCGATTGGTACAATTATCACCTTCCTGGTAGCATAGGCGATTGAGGACGAAAGAAAACTTCACCATTTCTTTTCTAAATTAAACCTAATAATAGTGATGTTAATAATTTGAAATGAATATATGTCTGTTGTTTCACGTTTACCTGTTTTAATTGTGTAAAGGTATCTAGAAATGCGTTAGACACTAATCATTTTAACTTACTTACAGCTTGTAGGTCTGTCTGTCTCGCGTTCTGTGTACGTGGCTTTCACTTACTCTCGTCCATGCGTTTTTGTTGGTGCCTCTCTGGGTCTTTCTGTCTGCCTGTGTGTCTTTCACTGTGTCTGTTTGTTTTTCTGTCTGTCTGTTTGTTTTTCTGTCTGTCTGTCTGTCTGTCTCTCTTCCTCTCTCTGTCTGTCTGTCTGTCTGTGTCTCTGTCTGTCTGTGTGTCTGTCTGTCTGTGTCTCTGTCTGTCTGTGTCTCTGTCTGTCTGTGTCTGTCTGTCTGTCTCTGTCTGTCTCTGTCTCTGTCTCTGTCTCTGGCTCTCTCTCTGTCTCTCTCTCTCTGTCTCTGTCTCTGTCTCTCTCTCTCTCTCTCTCTCTCTCTCTCTCTCTCTCTCTCTCTCTCTCTCTCTCTCTCTCTCTCTCTCTCTCTCTCTCTCTCTCTCTCTCTCTCTCTCTCTCTCCAGGTATCTTTATTCTCACGAACATAGTCACTACCTATTAATGATCGCTCATGCCTGACTTAAATATTGCTACACACATATACAGTAAATGTACTACCGCACCTATACATATTATATTTTCCTTTTACCCCTAGACCCCATTGATGGCAAACATAATGTCTACACAAACACACAAGCTTCACATCTTTCATTTATATCTTTTGAACTCAAGAATAAATATTAAGGTTAACTAAACGCAACGTTCAAAATTAGATGTCCTGGTAAACCTTGTAAATGAGGCTTAAGAATGATGGTAGCTTTTAATAAGGTAGGTTATTTGTCATCATACCTGCATAGACATTGACAAAAAGCAAATCCTATTTATGTAGCACGTACACGCATATATGTCACACTAACGGACCCCTGTAGAGGGACACACATACAGCTCGCGTTTTTCCTTATTCACGATAATGCAATATAAGAACCTTTGAATATTTTATGTTATTTCGTTTGACAACAAATCTGAGGCCAGTCAGCTTAAAAGGACAGTCCTATCGGTGATATTTTTATTGAAACGAAATTCAAGGAGACATTCCTGTTTATCATATACGCTGTTAGTACATGAGTGTAACGTAACACGGTTGAAACATGTTCCCCAGTGGAACTGTTTGGTTGATTAGGAATTGAATTGTTAAATAAGAGCGAAAATTCGAAATAAAACACGATAATGAGAAGTGAAACCATTCATCGGGGATATGAGTGTTAAAAGTCTTGCTGTGGCATTGTTTTTTTAGCTTGTACTTACAACTTTTGTAAATGTGTGGTTATTCTGTCAATAAGTAATGTTACGACCTGAAAATATTTTAAACAGCTACAAGGTAAAAATTATGTTCGACATCCAAAAAGTGCAAATTTTAACATGCATACGAAGCTAATTCCGACGGGTTATCGTTTAATTTTTGTCACGACATCTGATATAGTACTTCACTTTACCATTTATAAAACAAAGTTTTCTAACATTGAATTTTCCATTAAAAAAACAAACTTTCTGTTTCAGGGTCAGCATGAAACAAATGGCGGCAAGTGTGGACTTTGTGGTGATGCGTTCGACGCTGTTAGGGATCATGAAGTGGGCGGGAAATACTACACAGACATCGTCCCGCGATACTACATGATGGGGAGTGACGTGAACGTTACAGTACGGATTACTACAAACCATAAAGGCTATTTCGAATTTCGACTATGTCCTGATACGGGACTTGTTTCGGAGGATCTTCAGGAATGTCTAGACCGGAACTTGTTACCAGTGCGCATGCTTGGTGAGGAGCCTCGATTCCAGTACCATTTACCGACACGTTTTGAAGGTGACTACAATTTGATCGTCACCCTTCCGACGGATGTCACGTGTGACCGATGCTTATTTCAGTGGAAATATGTAACAGGTTTGTCTTTTCCATTTGTTTTATTTATCTCAGAACGTACAGTCGATATTCATACTTCGGGAAACGTCACATCAAACTCATATGCAAACTGTTTCATTTATATCCGCCCCCCATCCCCCAAACTATTGTATGATAAACAAACCAATTTATGATGGAGCGACCTCTGGTGGGAGAGAATTAGAAAGGAGGTGGAATCCCACTGTGTGATTCCTGAACTTTGTCATTAACTCGTCTCTCCCAGCAATTACACAAACACTGACCCACATCTTATCAATTTGTCGATTCTAGATTTCATGAAACTGATGTATTTCGGATTTTTAAAGCCGTATTAATCTTGTAGAGATTGTTTTCATTTTAAAGTGAAAACCTTTTGCTGCATGTTATTTGATGCCCATAGAATAAAGATACTTAGCATATTTATGCTAGACATATTTGATTGATGTATGAAATAGCTGAACTAAAAAGTATCCTATTAATATTGATGACCGAAATGAAAATAATAGTATATTGATGACCAAAACGACAAAAATCCAAAGGAAGACCAATTGCATGACGATAATAATAGTAGCATTCTTATACCGCGCATATATCCATGACAAAGCATGCTCAAAGCGCCATGAGTATTATTACCCTTGAGGGATAGTATGTTCGGTGCCGCCGATTAACAAGCGCTCCGCGCGACCGTATAGGTCCGTACTTCCCCCCTTGTTCAGGTACCCATTTGTACAACTGGGTGAACTGAGTGCAAAGTGGATGAAGTGTCTTGCCCAGGGACACAACACAGGATGAGACCAAAGTCACAAATGTTTGGTGTCTTCACCGGGACTGGAACCCGGGTCTCTGGCGTGAGAGGCAAACATGCTAACCAATACACCACCGTGCTCCACACGGCTTTCAAATAGATGAGACGTTTCTGTTAAGATTTTGTCATAAGTTGTCAATAAAACATTATTTTGGCGCTTTTGTTAATTTGAAGCCTCTAAAAAGTTTCCTTATCAAATATTTTCGTTTTTAGATAAAGACTGGGGTGAATATCCAGAGGAATGGTTCGTGAATTGTGCCGACATTGGCATATTTGCAAAAGAACGGCCATCGACAACGTTAAAAATGACGTCATCAACAACCACGCAAAGGGAAACAACTCCAACCAAAACTACCACAAGGGGGACCACTCCAGTATCAACCTTGACCTCTGACCACTCAGATGAAAACCAGTGTAAACCAGTCGAGAGATTCGCACAGATCCCTGGAATGGACTGGTGGTGCAGATTACTGTGCCCTATTTATTGTTATTCCGTAGTTTGCATATGTCCCAATTCTAAAAATGTTTGAAAATACACCGCTTTCTGGAAAGGTGACGAAGTAGAAATGAATATATGAAATCTATTGGAATTGATATAATATGTGAATATAAGTGTAAGAAGTTTAATGAAAATTGATGAAAATAATTTGTATATCTATTTATATAATCGGTTTGCTCGATCAACGACGACTTAATTCTATGATAACTCAATGGACAGGAGATAAATGATAAAGGTGATAAAAGACAAAAATTAAAATGAGATTTTCATGGAAGATAAATGAGAAGAAAAATGAAATTTCCTCAAGTTTTCTTGGTTTTCAAATGTTCAAACTTTGTTTAACATGAGTCAAACATTTTAATAAGAACTTGATCATTATTCATCGAATGGTATTCAATAATATCGAGAAAGTAGATAAAAGTGAAGGTATGGCAATATATTTTTAATGGTTTAAGCGTCACCGTTTGAGGGGAATTCTTACAGTGCTCACGATTAACCATCAAGAGGCCGGGTAAGACTTTTGATTTCTAATACTTGTTGGTAATTTCATACACCTCAATACCTCACAAATGTTGTCAACGTTGACACAAAATCACCAAAATTCAGTCATCATGGTCTTAAGTATTCTGTCACCTCTTTAACCTGTACCCTGCCTCAAAGGTCCGTACAAATTATTTCTATCATTGTCGTGAGATAGAAAGTGCTGAAGACACTGTTATTACTTTCATTATTGATAATATGCTTGTAGTGAAACAGACAATTATTTATGTATATGTCGAAAGTCCTTGAAATTAAGTTTTATCGGAAGAGGAGAAAAGTGATTTTGAAACTTTTATTGTATTGAAATATCATTATTGAAAACCGGGAAATATCCTTTCAGAGATAAAGATGCAAGTTTAGGTAGTTAGGAGATTTGAACTTCACTAACGACCAATGGTCTTTTGGGTATCATTTCAGCAATATGAAAATAAAACATACTTTGTGTCACTTTAATCATGACATACCTTCATGTAATTATGTATCTCATCAAATCAAATCTTTTATCTCAATACTGTAAGGCCACAGGCCTTTTAGTACAAGACACCACATCGGTGCAGACATAAGAATGTGAACTAAGGATATAATTACATTTCTTCTTTTTTTCAAAAGCATAAAAGAGATATTTTGCAGTGTTTAAATACATTTGCAAACTTGGGGATGACAATAAAGTGTTGAATCTTACTATTGTTGGAAAAAAGATAATAAGAAGATAATACATATTTTCTTCTAAATCAGTGTAAGCAGGGCATACAAGCCAAATATGGTATTGATTTTCAATAAAATCTAAGTTACACATTTTACATTTTCTTTGAAATATGTAATATCTACCTCCCTCAATTTCTAAAATATGGGAGCTTTACCGAAATCTTGATAAACAAGATCTAAATTTACTTACATTAATATTACTCTATGTACGTTAGCAAGAAATTGTTATTTGAAAATTACAATAAGTATGCATTTTTGAGCTCTGGGATAAATTACTATGCCACACTTGCAGAAAATAATCTGTCAATCGCTGCACGAAAATATTGACAAGAACATTTCTATCTCCATAAGTATGTGAAAACCAAACCTTACCAAAACCTAATTTAAATAAACATTTCTTATTTTGGTGACCCAATTCACATGACCTTGTTCATCATACAAACACATCATATTGTAACACTTTCGCGGCAACCGGTATTCAGGCATAATTTAACAATGAGTATAGGGTATCTACCACACTTGGCTAAAACTCCATTATTTGAAGTTGGGAACTTGACATTCAGAAAAGGCTTGAAAGCATATGAATGCACTTTTCCATATCGGCCCCATAAAGGAGAATTGGTTTTATCAAATTATTTATTTAATTTTATCCAACTTAGATGATCATTTTGGAAGTTATTAGCTATACGTGACATGACATGAACTTTTTTTCGCACATTCACCATTCTTTGCCATAAAATGCCACTTTTTAAAATATACCTTACAAAATTATTGATTATTACACATATTTAAGTAATGAACATAAAACTCAGAT
The DNA here is from genome assembly GCA_921293015.1 of Phorcus lineatus. Taxonomy (NCBI): domain Eukaryota; kingdom Metazoa; phylum Mollusca; class Gastropoda; order Trochida; family Trochidae; genus Phorcus; species Phorcus lineatus. The sequence goes on along the minus strand of OV121094.1, from coordinate 31,028,288 downwards.
GACTAGTTTAAAAGTAATGAGTCATACAGAATTTTAAAAGCTTTCTAACAGTCCCCATATTTTGGCCAAAATCCTCAAAATTAAGCAAATATATTTCAACCGCGATACACCATCACATGCATGTTCAAAATTAGATGATATCTTTAGAAGTTATAAGCCGGCAAGGACTTGTTTACAGTTTTCTTAAATTCCAAAGTATTTTCCAGGAAATTTTAAAAATAATTAATTATGACACATTATCTCATGTTTCTGAATTTTCATTACAAATTCGAATTGAAATGTTTGATCGTCCTGCTATAACAGTGTATATGAATCCGCTCCGCTCCTTCCTTATACCCTAATCCCGTTCGGGCCAAATGTCTCGTACCGCTGTATCGGCTTGATATTCGTGGCTAAGTTCACCTGTTGTATTTTCAGCCAATGAAATGTCGTTATGCAGGGAGCTTGAAGCTACTATCCTGAACTCAACGGTTTTTTTCCATCCGGGTTGTGCCGCCGTTGCTGAATGCGAGTCGTCTCATTGGCTGGTTAGATAGCTAGCGATACGAGGCATTTGGTTTGAAAGAGATATGGCTGAGCGGAGTCATATACGCTGATTTTGCTGGATCATGTTTGATTAGTTACAAAGTTACGAGCCGGACACTATGTGTAAATGACGGACGGACCGACTCTCCCTCTGTTTATTAGTGACGAACCAAAGGGTTTTTATTTAGTGTAAATACATGGGAGAAGTAACAAGACAAGTGTATGATGTAATGGATTACCCCGAAACATACTAGGTCCCTGGTCTGTTACTGCATATTGATTTCGAAAAAGCTTTTGATTATCTGGATTGAGGAGTTTTTTTCTCTTACCTTTTCAACTCTTTTCCTTAAGCTTATCAATAAAAATACGAGAAAACCTCCTCTTTCTTCGTTGGTTACGAAGTTCAAATTAACGTCGTGCCTAGAATTATATAGTTTGTGCTGGCGTAAGGTATGGGTTCTTCACGCATAGTATCAACATAAACGAATCATTGTCAACTTTATGAAACTTTATACACAGTTGATGTTCATTGATGCTTTGCAATCATTCATGTATAATCTAAACAACTGCTTAAATTCAAATGTTGATAGTATACATAATAAAATCATTTATTTACAAGTCTTATGTTTACTTAATTACATTTGTGTTGATATCTTTTAACATTCACATCTAATATTTGGCATTTACACATTGATTCCATATGAAACAACCACATCATTCTTGAAAATTGCTTCCAGATGGACTTTGCTCGTATAGCTTGTTAAGTCTTGTCTACTGAAGCTGACCAACGGGTGTGACAAATTTGGCCGACCCATGAGTAAACTCAAAAACACTGTAACAAAATAATTTTAACTGAAAACCGTATTGCTTGAAATTAAATCTTTTTGACAGAAAGCAAAATCAAGAGGATAATTGTTAGATGCCTTTAAGAAAAAATGTCTGGTAATTCGATACAACCATCCAAACTTTTTATGAGTTCATCACTGATGTATATCCAAATTATGTTTAAAGTTTCAGAAAGACTGAGTCGGTAAAAGCGGCTAGTAATCTTGAGTGGACTGTCCGAACCCCTCTATGACCATGTTTAAAACACCTTCGAGCCAACATTGTGTTGCAGACTCCTTCAGTGTTGTTTCAACCATTAAAGTACAGTACACAACCTTGTGAACATGAAAAAAACTACGAATCAGTTGATAAAAAAACCCAAATGATGACCACATGAAACGTGCACGTAGACCGCGTTGCAAGCCCAGCAATGTAGAGTAAATTCGGTCAAAATACTGTGACTATATGTCCATGTTCGTCCAGCTGTAATGGGTACATCTGAGCATGGCGGGTAAACATGGTTGTCCAAATGATTGCAAATGTTGAAAGCTCCATAGAAATAAGGGAGAAAAAAGTATTTTTGAAACGTCTCATTTAACTAGTGAGGGCGAAAAGAATGCACACACATCAAACGCTATATGTATGTATGTATCAAAATCTGTAGGAGTAGTTTATTTTGTAAACCAGGTAGTGTCGATCCTAAATTGAAAAGCATACCGCTCTAAGTCAAAGGCCGTAACTAAAATAGTACTCAATCCATCATGTCAAAAAAGGGAGATTAGCATTACTGACATATCCAAAGCGTATGTTAAGTTTCAGAAAGATTGATCAAAAACTGTGGGAGGAGTTGATTTTGAAAGACATGAAGACAGATACTCTTATTGGGACGAACCACTCCTCATATAAGGCTGCATCGATAAGGTTCTTAATAAAGGGTTTCTTTTACCAAACCGTTTGTCAATTGGTCCAGGGCATGCTAAATGGGGTTTCAATCGGGAAATATGGGCCATGGTCATAGGATCTGTGTAAAAGCATTGATATCAAAATGTTTGTTCACAGCTCAGGAACAATGGGTTCGAGCATTATCCATGAAGTGTTAGCTTGTGACAGAGTTGTGAACATCTCAACGATTGATAAAAACTGGATCTAGCACTGCCTAGATAAAATGGACATCCTTATGGACATCCCATGTACTGTTACCACCTTCAGCTTACAGGCCAGAGAAATGCACTTCCTAAATTTTGTCCTCCAAATATTGAAATAGTTTTTTTGATAAATTAACACCAGTGGTGACCCCCTTTTTTCTTTGTTTGAACCCCAACCCCTTATAGAAGTATTCCTAGAGTTACTATTGCCGTAAGCCTTATGGTACGGTTGTTATGATGTTCCTTAACCCTCATTACTCTGCCTCGATAGTATTCACCAGTAAAATAGCTATCATATGATCAAATAATATAGCATAATAACTATTGAGGATATCAAAGAATTTAGAATGTATTGGTTGGTTCAATCTTTTTTGCTATGTATATATTTTTTCCTTTTCAGACTGTCCGAGACGTTTAAGGCCTAGCAGAAATCCTATTTAAAATATAATCCTTTTCTGGTTACGAAATCCTTCCTCAAATGCAAAGCTATCTATATTAAAAACAAAACCTGTTACATTTCAACGTACAAAAGCCCAATAGTGCCTTTTTGACACTGCTTGGAAACATTTTCATATCTGTTAGACCTGAAAATTGATTAGTCTTACTCGTGCCTGAAGGAGCAGGTATCCGATTAAGACTTAAAAAATATGAAATGAGGGTTTACATATTCGTGACGCAAAAAAATCAAAGGACCCTAATTCTTATTTATCTTATTTGTAAGTCAGTATTAGTTTAAAACCCTATTTATTTCTTTGTCAGGTGACACAGTAACTGAAGTATAATTAGAATGATAGTACGATAATTTCATGCACATGATGTTATATTTGGTTAACTGCACAAATTGTGTCAAATTTGTCCAAATGCAACCACCTGACAACAGTGCAGAAATGGAAATCAATCAGCAGATTCACAGAAACAGTTAGCCAGGTTCTTTGCATGGACGTTAGAATAAGGAAAGGTAGAGGATGCCCTCGCAATACCACAGATCGACAAGATGGCCTCATACGGGACATTGCAATATGTTCATCACATCACTAGAAGAAAGAAGTTCCATACTGCTACAGGCATCAGACTTTCCTGTAGCACAATACGAAACAAACTTATGCTGGCCTGAAAGCAAAAGGGCCATTTGGCGGTGTCATCATGGCACAAAATCTAGTGACATGCACTTTTACAGTGGCGTTGTCGACCAGAGGACTGGCCTGTACGCCGGTGGTGCTTAGTCATTTTCAGTGACGAACTTTTGTTTACGCTTTAAACAGTCACTGGCGTGTACGGAGAGAGCTTTCAGAGATACATGAGGTCCACTGTACACCGTAGAGCGTGATTCTTATGGTGGAGGTATTGTCATGGCCTAGGTAGGGTTCTGCTTCGACAGGAGAACAGAATTGTTTCTTATTTCTGGCAACCTAATCATCAAACCTATCGCCAATTGAACATTTGTGGGATGTTTTGCGTTGCAAAGTCTATGCTGGACGACATGAACCAAAGCATCTTTGCAAACTTGCAGTAGCATTACAGAATGAGTGGCAAAGATTCCAATTGCGACACCTCGTCGTTCAATTTATGGGTATGCCCTCAAGATGTCGTGCTTGTGATGCTGCCATTGGAGGCAACACAAGATATTAACTAGTTCCCTGTGATTGTGCTAAAATGAACTTGGAGTAAATATACTTTATCAGAAAATATGAGGAGTTCATTTATTTTTTACTCCATGTATATATGTAGGACTAAGATCTGTGGCGGGTCTCTAATCTATGGCAGATTTCCTTATCTGTGGCTTGTTTGATTGTTAGATTGTTTCATGACGTCATGCTTAGTGACGTCATTGTGCGATAACATCATAATAGCTAACTGTTCCCGTCGTAAAGCCCATTTGCGTCGCTAGCGAAATAATTAGGGAAGTCACAGAGAGTTATTGCAAACGGATAACGACCAAATAATAAAGAGTCCATATCCCAATTACGAAAATACTTTAAACAATACCTTACATGTAAATAAGACATTTGCGGCTTAATGCCACATCAATTTTGTTTATTTTGTAGGATCTTTTTAGCCCTCGGTAAGTCTGTATTCATTAGCCCTAAGATATTGATAGACTATCTTTTGTAACCCTTGGATTCCTGTCGACGAATTTTAGGATAAATTTGTCTAGCGTAAGGTTTGGTTTATCATTGCAGAAAATACACAAAAAGGTACAAATGTCAGGCATTTGAAAATCTGCCATAGATTTGGAAATCCGCCACAGATTTGAGCCCTGCCATGGATTCGAGTCTTACACATATATATATTACATTTTTACAACTATATAGCACAATTATGGAAATAAAAAAAAACATGCAATAATTAAACTATTCCGAATCAGCTGTATCGAAAACTAAGATATGTAAAGAAAATCCAGACATGCAAGTCTCATATTCAATCAGTAAATAATTTTGCTATGTAAACGAAATAAACATGATTTATCACTAACAGTATGAAATGTGCTATGTAAAAGATAACTGCTCACAAACCATATAAGATCACATGTTGACATCGGAGGTCGATATCTCGATATCTATATACAGAGTTATGTGATATCCAACCCTCGTGACGTAACTCTATATGTGGAAACATTTTATCTTCTTATTAGTTCTCGACTTTCAGTATCCTCCCTTAGAAAACCCCTCAAATCATGTTTTTCCCGTGATACTTTTGGCTTTGCTACAGGATGCTTTAAAAACATCACCCATACCAGATGTTATGAAAATCTGACTAGCCTCCAACGAACCTGTAACATATCTGTGTGTATCTATAAGGTGAGATCATTTTGAAAAGGAAAGCTCTTGCAATTGAAGACCAGGAAAACAGGAATTTGTTATACACGTTGAGAGATTGAGATAATTTATGACTTCAACACGAAACTGTGAGATAGAAGACTGGCACAAAATAAGATAAGTTCGTGTTTTTTTTAGTGTACTGGAATAATAATAATCATACAAGAGAAGACTGGTGCTATAAACATTTACGTTGAAAGAACTTGTGGAAGTGAACAAATAATTAGTAATCTATGAAGTGAAACCTGAAACTACAATAAACAACAGACACCATGAAACAAACAACGATGTTTCTTTTCTTGCTAGTTGTAACATTCATCATTAAAAGTCGTGGAACATATAACAGGAAAGTTGGCACCCAAACACCAGCACAGACATTGGTGATCAAATGTACTACTAGGTGCAAACCAGTCTGTTCCCATGTTCGTGTCCATGCCAAAAATATAATAAAACCCATTGATATCAATCAAATCTTTTCAATGAAGAATTCATCTGTGTATTTTGTACCAACGTTGGGATCACGGCGAGAGCAAAAGGAAATCTACATTGGTTCGTTTTCAAGCAACACAGTGAAGAGGACAGGAGTCAGGATTAATGGTAATGCAAATTTTATCCTGTTTGATGCAGATATCCACACACTGTTTTGGACACACAAGGGCTATATTAAGGCAATTAATATGGTATCATATGCTTCAAAAGATTTGATTGTAAAGAAATCAGAAAAACTAGATAATCTACAAATACGTAAGGATGACTTTTACTATTCATTTTCTGGATGGAATGAAGGATACATTGCAAAAGTTTCAAAATTAACTGGAAAGGATGAGACTATGGTTTATGAATGTCGTAACAGAATTCCCTCAGTCTCTCTTGGAGGAGTTGGAGGAGAACTTTGTGTTGTTGTGGAATGAACTTGAGAAGGATGGAGTGAAAATACATATAGAAAAAATGGAGAGAACAACACGCGAGAGGGTGTGTCACCATAGTGTAAATGTGAAATCAAAATTACCTCAAACAACTGTTCTGCGAGATGGTATCCTGTATTACTCTAGAAATGGATCTGTGGAAGTTGAGGCAATACAGGTTTTCATGAACTGTGGGTTTGGCAAAGAGGTTCGTTCAGTAAGGTATCCGAGCTCCAATGAAAGAGAATCTACTTTTCAGTCGATGGACTTCACTCTGATCTAATCTTCTTACCATTTTTGCTTTGTTGTTCTGGACTCAATGTTGTCATTATGTTGACTTACGGTATACATTAGTGTCTCTGTGTTTGCTGTTGGTTTCAATCAATAACCCAAGGACTCTTTGCATAATCTTTGTGATAAAAAGGTTAATTTTCTAAGTATTTTCTGATAAGGAATAATAGAATGAAATATTATTAACAAAGTTATTTTCACATGATAACTTGAATGAAGAATGCTATTTAATGATAGGTTTAAGAAAGTCAATTTAGAAACATATTTTTCACAATGTACTTTGAGCAAGAAAGATATGAAGATTTTTTTTTTAGAAAACTATTGTTAAAAAATATGACACGATGGGAATAAATTACAACAGATAGACAGGGTCCACCAAGGGCTAGCCTATAGTGTTGAATATATCTAATAGCTTTGAAGATGTATTCTTTAGTAATAAAGTTATCCTACACAATATAATTATTCGACAGTGTTAGTTTCCCTGTGCCCAACAGTAACGTTTCAAAGTTCTTACCCAGAAACAGAATTGTAATTTTTGTTTCAATGACAATAGCTGTAATAACATTGAGAAGAACCGAAACCCCCAAAGAGACATTATGGGCCCACTGGTACGACGCAGGGCTCTTCCTCCTCAGAACTTGCAAGGACCGGAAGCGGCATTGCATGGAAGCGGCATTACATGAAGAGTGACAGCAATTGCCACACGAGCGATTTCGACGTCTGGTGAGGGGTGTGAGGCGAAGACGTCTTGCTGTCATTGAAGTGCATGTTCGAATTTTGTGATACTGACTGTTTTTACCGCAAGTCCCTGAATGATCTATTAACCCAACCCAGTTATTGTTTCGTAAATAAAATTTGATTTATGACCACACTTAAATTGTTGACTTTTTTGCGACAATTTGAATCCCATAACTGAGAGCATAATTTTGATATACAACGGGAACAGAGAGTGGCCATTTACAATCTAAAGGTAACTTTCCCCAAATTAAGGTGAATCTATGATTTAAATTTTCTAAATTTTTAATTAATTTCCATGTAAAAAAAACCCTATCCTTTGATTCATTTAGAGATAATTAGATACCATAGTATTGAAAGATCTCTTTGAAAAATGAGCTTGTTCATATTGTACTAATCTCTATTAATATTTGAACAAAGAAGACAAGGGGGTGGGATAGCGCAGTGGTTAGCACGTTCGGCTTCGGATCAAGAGGTCCGTGGTTCGATTCCCACCAGGGGCTCGGAAACTTTGTCTGCAGTAGAGAACAGTTCTACACGCAGTCAGGTTTGGGTGCAATGCTGCACTGAGTTTCAGCGCAGTACCACCTATGGTTCACTAATTCAAGCCGATGCTCGCAGGTTTTACCTCAATGCATAACCACAATGGTGTTGCGGGCTTTCTCCCTGCAAGCAGTGGTTAGCGCGTTCGGCTTCGGATCAAGAGGTCCGTGGTTCGATTCCCACCAGGGGCTCGGAAACTTTGTCTGCAGTAGAGAACAGTTCTACATGCAGTCAGGTTTGGGTGCAATGCTGCACTGAGTTTCAGCGCAGTACCACCTATGGTTCGCTAATTCCAGCCGATGCTCGCAGGTTTTACCTCAATGCATAGCCACTTTCTACCTGCAATATACTAGCAGCCGCGATATAAGTGAAATAATCTTGAAAGCGGCGTTAAACCCCAACTCACTCTCTCACAAAGAAGATAAAATGTTGAGTGCTAAAAGTCGATATGTTGAGATAATAAAGTCCTCAAACGAGATACAGTGAATCAGTTGGGAAACTGTGAACTCTAAATCAAACGATAAGAAAGAAAAGATGAGTAAGTGTTTATCTATTAAGATTTAGGATAGGAAAGGTTTTGAAACTGAAGATTAAAACAAAAGAGAGAAAATCTTGCAAGTGTAAAGGGAATGAATTGATATAGTTTTGGGAATTCAACGAGAAATCAAGACATAGATAAAGTATCGAAATGATAATTGTTTGTGTGTACTTAAATAAAATTGTTTAAATCAATTTAGTAGTTAAATAGAAACGAAACAAACGAAAAGGAAACATTGTGTACTTAAAGCATAGTTAGAACATATTGATGTGAAAAAAATTATCCAAAGTGAACCCGAAACTACTTTAAACAACATACATCATGTAGCATTCAACATTAAAACTGGAGAAACAATTATCAGGAAAGATGACACCTTAACGCCATCAGGAGCATTGCTGGTCAAATGTACTGCTAGCAGCAAACCAGTCTCTTCCCATGTTAATGTCGAAAGGATCACACAAACCTTTCATATTAATCATATTTTATCGATGAAGAATTCATCTTAATATTTTCCCCATCAGTTTTGATCGGTATTGTTGCCCATTATGATAAGTAACATCCAAGAAAGGAACTTCCCATTGAGAACTTGTAAATTGATTTCTTAATTCAATATTATAAGTCTTTCTTTAGGTCAGTTACCAAGACAGCAAGTAAACAGGAAGTAATACATAATAAATACTACTCACCGGACAACAAATCAAAATGGCCGGTCGCTGGTGCATTTTTTAGTGACCCTCAAAAGAACTTTAAAGAAACATACGAAGCTACCTGATTTCAAATGCTATCATGTCTGTTTTACATCTGGGCACCACTATCTTTGATTTAAAACATGTCACAATTTGGCCTTTGTTTGGTACCGAATTATTTCCGGGCTATATACTATAATATGATTTGGATCCTTTTACATCGAATATTTATTTTATTTATATATTAAAAGGGAGCGGGAGGGTAGAGAGGGTCACTTTTTAGTGTTTTAGTGCTGGCGATGAACAATATATCAAATCGTTACAATTATATACCCCAAATAAGGATTTATTAATTTATATAACCTTTCTGTTAATAAGAGATGTTTCATATATTTGACGTGTACTAAACTATTCCGAATTCCAGCTATATCTAAAGCTATTGAGGGAATAGATAATCGAGACATACTTGTCTATATATGCAGTCTGAAGACAATTATTATTTTGCTACTAAACGAAATAAACACGTATTAGATGGCCTGTGAAAAAGCTAACTGCTCCTAGCCCATTTCCACAGAACGTCTTCAGAGGACGATAGTTATGAGATATTCCCTCCTGATCATTGATTTAGATGTAACATTATGTCTTCATATAGATTAAACAAATCTCCGCTAAGCTTCGACTTTGAATAACATCCCTCGTAATAAAATCCTATTATTGTGTTTTTGTTATTTCTCTTTTTTTTAATATTAACATTTATTTAATGCTTTGAAACATTCACACAAGATAGATGCCATGAATTTCTCTTTGGATTGTCTTTAAAAATGTGGTCCTCCCTAACTCGTGGTAATTTTTTTCATGGCCCCTCCCATTTAAGCGTATTTTTTTCATGACCCTCCCCACATCATATCTTCGAACTTCTTGAAATTAGTCTTTTGAATATTTATAGTCGGTTCTACATTCACAATGTTTTCCTTCATATTTCAAAAAGAGAAACCTCTTTGAAGGTACTATTGCACGCTTTTACGGTTTAAATTGGCTATTTCAAGGTTTACGAGGAATTATGCATTCACTTTCTCTTTCTATCGATGCAATGAAATACTTAACATTCTTTACAATTGATCTGCAATCAACAATGAAAACCTTAAGACAGCCGGCTTGGACATATAAGAATTCTATGGTTAGCTGTGTACAAAACGGATAAATTATGACAGTTGAAACGGCTGAACTAGTAATGTGTGCAGCTATTGAATTTACCTATACTCTGAACTGAGAACAATGAATGAAATATGTTTAATGAAAGCAATTTTGTAAAATAACCGAATTAATAACACAGCATTAGCATTGTTATTAAATTGACCAAAGTGCTGCCCTTTCCGCTTTTCTGGTTATAAGCAAAATTTTAATATTTCCGATATCGTAGTTCATACGGATTTAATGCATGCGGATTTAATGCAAGGTCGCATTAAATACTTCCGAACTTTAAAAATCAACTTTACTACCTGAATATGCACATATTTGTTAAATAACTTACAAGGTAGATTACTTGAGTGAGGATCGTCAGTAATATCGAGAGATATACAATCTCCGTGTATTCGTTGTCTTTACAAAATATTGGTGTGCACTAGTGTGTTTAAGTAAGACTTAAAACAATGTTGAAAAGGCTCATTCTTTATTTATTTTAAAAATTCAAATCACAATGTCTTTTTTATCTTTAAATAACAAAAGAGGTTAGCACTAAGGAAGATAAAGAATTTTTTTTATGGATGATCAAATTCTTTATTTAATTTACTTTCAACAGCGATAAAAAGAGCTTAAGATATTGCACTTACAAAATATTTAAATAATAAGCTTGAGATATGAGAGGAACAAAAACCAAAAAGTATGGAAGCTGAAGTATGATTATAGCAAATGTTCCCCATTTTTGAAACATCAACATTGGAATTTATTTTTCTAAATATGCATTTAGATATTTTTCAAAAGTATCAAATCTGCACCATAAAGCCATCTGCTAAAGTGTTACGGTTTCGTAACTTTGTATCAATGAGAAAGATTAATATAACCATTCAAATATTAATAATGTGACTAGTTGTTTTAACTTTATGAGGCTATTAGTTATAAAATATGCATTTATGTTGTATAAACAAATAGCAAACGCCTGTCATATAATAACTACTTTTATAAACTCTCAGTCCAACAGAACTACTTTCTGTATTATAAGTATAAAAAACAATGAATTGGGCAGTAAATTCATGGGGATTTTTTTAAAATATAAGCATAGGTTTTTAAGAATTTAAATCAGTCTTGCTCAAATTCTAGATTTTTTTTCATTTGAAAAGGCTTTATGATAATGTTTTTTTAATCCCTCTTTCAATTGCTAAAAAGAGATGGTTTTATAACTGTCTATTATAAAATGACCCTCCCCAACCTTTCTTATTTTTTTTCATGGCCATCCCCTGGTAGCTGTATATTTTTTTCTGACCCTCCCCTGAAAACCCCTTGCCAACTAATAAATGACCGGTACCTGAACTACCTACAGACACTGTTAATTATTGATATATTGCTATGTAAACGACAAAATCACAATTGATTGCAGGCCATGTATTAATTTTTAATTACTTTCTTTATAAAAAGCATCAAAAGATTCATTTATAGAATATAATAAACGTTACCATAGTATTGGAAGCACTCTCTGATAATTAAGTCTGTGCATAGTTTTGAACTAACTCGATATCTTTGATTAGAATATTTGAACAAAGAAGATGAAAGGTTGTGTGATACAAGTTAATATGTTGAGATAATTATATATATATGTATATATATATGTGTGTGTGTGGGGGGGATGTGTAATAAATAAGTCTTCAACGAAAAACCGTGAAATAGAAGAGTAGTCAAAATCAAAGGCAATGCTAACTTTATCCTATTTGATGAAGATACTCACTATCGCACAAGCAGTGGCTATGCACAGCAGATAATATTATTGCAGGGATAAAGCCCGCAACACCATTGCGGTGAACCTGTGAGCAACGGTAGGAAATAGCGAACCATGGGTGGTACTACGGTGAATTTCAGTGTATTTCTTACTGCGTGTAGAACGGTTCTCTATTGCAATCAAAGTAACTGAGCCCCTGGCAGGATTCAAACCACGGACCTCTTGATCCGAAGCCGAACGCTTGAACCATTGCACTTTTCCGCCCCCGCCCGGATGAGAGAAGCTATCTCTGACTTGATATGATTGACTGAAATGAAAAGCGAGAGAAAAGACGAAACATGTCATTAGACGACTGTTCTTAAGTCAGGTTTGGGTGCAATGGTACACTGAATTTCAGGGCAGTACCACCCATGGTTCGCTAGATCCAGCCGGTTTCACCGCAAGGCATAGCCAAAATGGTGTTGCGGGCTTTCGTCCTGCAATAATAGTAGGTGCCGCAATGTAAGTGAAATAATCTTGAAAGCGGCGTTAAACACCAACTCAACTCACCTCGAGGCATTTATCATCCGTACATACGCTTGTACAGCCCTTATCTGGATTCCTGTATAACCAATCAGATTACTCGTTACTTCCAGTGTCACCATCTCGAATGGCGGAAGTGTTAGCTCAAGAATTAATAGTTTCTCCACTCAAAGTTGAAAAATAGAGCCATGGGCTCTGTAGCTCATCAGACTTTTGATAGAAATAGGTGTTGTGGTTTAGACCATGGGGTCATGGGCAGTGTAGGAAAGATAGCCTGTCCCAACGTCCGAGTTATTCACAATCAAATAAAAAAGGCCCATTGCCCATTTGGGGTCAAGGGGTCACCGAACTTACAATTCAGAATCCCCATTGTCCAAGGAGTCTACACACAACTATTAAGCTATCAAGACCTTTTGGAACTGGAGAAGAAGATGAAAGTAGGATTTTAAGGTTTTGACCCCTGTGACCCCATTTGGGGTCAAGTGGTCACCAAACCTACAATTTAGAATCCCCAGTGTTCAAGGAGTCTTCACACAATTTTTCAGCTCTCTAGACCTTTTGGAACTAGGGAAAAAGATGAAATTAGTTTTTTTAGGTTTTGACCCCTGTGACCCTATTTGGCGTCATGGGGTCACCAAACCTACAATTTAGAATCCCCGTTGGCCAAGGAGTCTACACACACCTTTTCAGCTCTCTAGACCTTTTGGAACTAGGGAAAAAGATTAAATTAGGTTTTTTAGGTTTTGACCCCTGTGACCCCATTTGGGGTCATGGGGTCGCCAAACCTACAATTTAGAATCTCCAGTGCCCAAGGAGTCTACACACAACTATTCAGCTCTCTGGACCTTTTGGAACTGGAGGAGAAGATGAAAATAGGTTTTTCATGTTTTGACCCCTGTGACCTCATTTGGGGTCATGGGGTCACAAAATCTACAATTTAGAATCCCCAGTGCCCAAGGAGTCTACACACAACTTTTCAGCTCTCTAGACCTTTTGGAACTAAGGAAAAAGATTAAATTAGGATTTTTAGGTTTTGACCCCTGTGACCCCATTTGGGGTCATGGGGTCACCAAACCTACAATTTAGAATCCCCGTTGGCCAAGGAGTCTACACACACCTTTTCAGCTCTCTAGACCTTTTGGAACTGGAGAAGAAGATGAAATTAGGTTTTTCTGGTTTTGACCCCTGTGACCCCATTGCGGGTCATGGGGTCACCAAACCTACAATTTAGAATCTCCAGTGCCCAAGGAGTCTACACACAACTATTCAGCTCTCTGGACCTTTTGGAACTGGAGAAGAAGATGAAAATAGGTTTTTCATGTTTTGACCCCTGTGACCTCATTTGGGGTCATGGGGTCACAAAATCTACAATTTAGAATCTCCAGTGCCCAAGGAGTCTACACACAACTTTTCAGCTCTCTGGACCTGTTGGAACTAGGGAAAAAGATGAAATTAGTTTTTTTAGGTTTTGACCCCTGTGACCCCATTTGGGGTCATGGGGTCACCAAACCTACAATTTAGAATCCCCGTTGGCCAAGGAGTCTACACACACCTTTTCAGCTCTCTAGACCTTTTGGAAATGGAGAAGAAGATGAAATTAGGTTTTTCTGGTTTTGACCCCTGTGACCCCATTGCGGGTCATGGGGTCACCAAACCTACAATTTAGAATCTCCAGTGCCCAAGGAGTCTACACACAACTATTCAGCTCTCTGGACCTTTTGGAACTGGAGAAGAAGATGAAAATAGGTTTTTCATGTTTTGACCCCTGTGACCTCATTTGGGGTCATGGGGTCACAAAATCTACAATTTAGAATCCCCAGTGCCCAAGGAGTCTACACACAACTTTTCAGCTCTCTGGACCTGTTGGAACTAGGGAAAAAGATGAAATTAGTTTTTTTAGGTTTTGACCCCTGTGACCCCATTTGGGGTCATGGGGTCACCAAACCTACAATTTAGAATCCCCGTTGGCCAAGGAGTCTACACACACCTTTTCAGCTCTCTAGACCTTTTGGAACTAAGGAAAAAGATGAAATTAGGTTTTTTAGGTTTTGACCCCTGTGACCCCATTTGGGGTCATGGGGTCACCAAACCTACAATTTAGAATCCCCGTTGGCCAAGGAGTCTACACATACCATTTCAGCTCTCTAGACCTTTTGGAACTGGAGAAGAAGATGAAATCAGGTTTTTCAGGTTTTGACCCCTGTGACCCCATTTGGGGTCATGGGGTCACCAAACCTACAATTTAGAATCTCCAGTGCCCAAGGAGTCTTCACACAACTATTCAGCTCTCTGGACCTTTTGGAACTGGAGAAGAAGATGAAAATAGGTTTTTCATGTTTTGACCCCTGTGACCTCATTTGGGGTCATAGGGTCACACAATCTACAATTTAGAATCTCCAGTGCCCAAGGAGTCTACACATAACTTTTCAGCTCTCTGGACCTTTTGGAACTGGAGAAGAAGATTAAAATAGATTTTTAAGGTTTTGACCCTTGTGACCCCATTTGGGGTCATGGGGTCACGAAATCTACAATTTAGAATCCCCATTTGCCAAGGAGTATGCACATAAAATTTCAGCTCTCTAGAGTCATTGGTTCTGGAGAAGAAGTCGAAAAAGTGAAAAGTTTACAGATGGACGGACGGATGGACGGATGGACGGACGCCGGACGCCTTGCCATGCCATAAGCCCATCGGGTCTTTCAGACCTGATGAGCTAAAAAGTCAAAATTTTGAGTTGTTTGCCGAACTGGAACGATTTTAGGCTATTCTGCGCGCTGGCTATGGTAAATCACTACCCTTTCACTTGTACTGTAAGGTGGTAAAGGCAAAAAAACGTAGACGCTTCCCCTCTGGCATGCGCAGTCGTGTGCCCCTCACTCGTCCCTTTGATGAAGGGTTATGATGCTCATACCTCCGAGATAACTGGTGTAAGGTGAGTACCGCCACAAACGTCAAGCCACGCCAGCCGTACGAGGGATTTGATTCGAAGGAGATCAGGGTACATATGGAAGGAGCTGGAGCAGGATGCCGTACAGCTGGCGCGGCTTGATGTTTGTGGCTGTGCTCATCTATTATTGTTTAAGCCAATGAAATGTTGTTATCCAAGGAGCTTGAAGCTACTCTGTAGAATTTTCCATCCGGGTCGTGCCGCTGTTACTGGATGCGAGTCGTTTAATTTGCTGGTTAGATAGCTAGCGATACGAGGCTTTTGGATATCAGGGTGTAAGGAAGGAGCTGGTTCAAGTTACGCTGATGTAGCTGGATGGATAAATAAGAAACAAGAGTGCTTAGACTGGCTGACAGCTTTGTTTAATTACCTCAAACAATCTCCGGTTCGTGAACAAGAGCTCTACAGGGTTCTAGAAATATTGGACCACAAAGTTCTCAACTACTGGGAAATACAAGATTTCAGGTGGCTTTCATGTGTTGAAGCTGTCCGTAGGACTTTGAATCCATTGATTAACTTGTTTTAATCGAATGGACGTCAAAAAAAAAAGCCAACAGCAAATACTGAAAACTCTGGGGACGAACCAGTGTATATATATATATATATATATATATATCACCTACCTCTTGATGGATGTTCTTCCACTCACCAAAAAACTACGTAAAATAACGATTTTGAAGGGAAATAACTCTGAAGTCAATACCCTATGCAAAGCCATGACATTTGTTGACGTATTCTCGATACTGGCGATATGCGGCTATGTTGTAGATTTCTGTTCACTCTATTGTGGATGATTTTTTCGTCCACGTGTTTAATAACTGAAATAGTGATGAAAGCACGTTAAACCCTACCTCACTCTGTTGTAGATTTCATTTAAGTGCATACAACCTTCTCTTTTTGACTTAACTAGAAAATATACTAGTTAAAAGTTGAGTTGCGACACATTCAGCGAGCGTACTTGATGTTTTTACTGATGTAAGCGTGGATGAGGAACTTACTAGATGTGGGTCCCCATGGATTTCGTTCCTGTGTGTGTAAGTCGTGAAGGGACCCATATTATACAAAATGTTACGAAAAGCTGATTACAAAGAGTTAGTAGTCGTTTTTGAGGATAGTTAATACGGTTTGAGCCAAAGTACTTTATCCTTGTTCCTTTAATAAGCGTGTAAGTTGGAATATTATAATGTGAGTCTCCATACTTCGTAACTTACATGCTTGACTTCAAGGGGTCTCATATATATAATATTTTGGAGTCAAGCACATTTCATAAAACAACGAGTCGTACCAGAAGTAATAATATTTTGATACTTTATTTCGTAATACTGTGCAGTAACAATTAAAAACAAGACAAAAAAAACAACATCCAGCTTCATGAACGTATTTGAATCCGCTGCTCGAGCTCCTACCATACATCCTGATATCCTTTAGGCCAAAAGCCTCGTATAACTAGCTATCAAACAAGCCAGTGAGACGACTCGCATCCAGCAACTGCGTCACGGCGCGGATTAAAAATTAAAGAAAGGCTTCAAGCTCCTTGGATAACGACATTTAATTGGCTCACACAATAACAGGTGAGCACAGCCACGAGCATCAAGCCGCGCCAGTCGTACGAGAGGATAAGGGCTGGAACAGCGGATTCACGACACGTGTTTAATAACTGAGTGTGAGTGAGTAAGTTTGGGTTTTACGTGCTTTGAACAATATTTCAGTTATTAAACACGTAGAAGACAATCAACCAAAAGAGAGTGGACAGATCAGGGGGAAAGGGATCGATAGGATGAGGGATAGAATGCAGGTTTCAGAAGGACTCAAATTTGGTCTGGCTTCTACCCATCGACCTGTCCAGCTTGGGTGTCCCTACCAGGAGCATGTACGCTCCGGCTGGCATAGCTCGAGGGGTCTCTGAAGCACGCAAACCACCACACCACGATAAGGTACTGAGTCCAGTAGTGGTTAATAACTGATATCTTTTTCAAAGCACGTTAAACCCCAACTCACTCACTCAATTACGCTCATGTAGCAGGATGAAAGAAGCCAATCACGTACTCAAAACTAAATACCGGCTGACTGATTCAGATTCAACATATGCTCAATATGTTGGTGATTCATTGCCAATAGCCGTTCCGGTGAGATAATGGTACAGTGTGTCGTGTAAGTACTGGGCTCATGATGAATGTACGACTTTCGATTTCGCAATTCATGACTTCGATTGAGTTTGTGTTTTATTTTTTTCTAATAGTGTAGTATTTTAAATACCCGTTAAGGTTGTAACAATATTCAATCATGTTATGTTTGAATTAAACAATTTTCAGTTTTTTCAAGGTCTTATTGTTTATTTTTAAGTCATTACAAACATCTGCAAATTGGAGTTTTCAAGTTACATTTTTCCTTCGTGATAACATTTGTGATTCATAACCTACATGCTAACAGCTAATGTTTTTTTCTTTACATACATTTGATAAGATAAATTAATCAAAGATGTATGTTTCTGAGTTAGTGCTTCAAAGTTGACGATGACATAGTTTTGGACTCTTTATATTCGTGTGCGAATTAGCGCACAATTGTTCAGGCTCCATTTCTCCATTTATTCTATTAGAACTTTTGAAATTACGTTTCATTGTTTATTCTTATAAATGAAGTTTGATAAAATTTACCCTCATGTGATGCTATTGACCAATGTAAGCGTTACAATTGACCCTTACAAGGAGCGATTGTAACATGCTGAAACTACTTGTTATCTTAGTGTTACTAATCAAAATGAAGTCTCAGTAACCCAATTGAGTGTGGATTTTGTAGCCGAGATTCCATATGTACCACCACAATTTACCTAATGATTTGATGTTGGGATATTCATTACCAGCAGATACCGGGTTGAATGATTTTTGTTACCGGACTCCCCTACTCTGAGGTAGATACAGATGAAATCATGTTATTGTAGAATTAGGTACGTATTCACATACACATTTGCTTGTTCACATACACATTTGCTAACAAGCGCTTTCTGCCATGATGGCTTCTTCAGGTTAGATTTTGAATGTCAGTTGTTATCACGTTGATTGTGGCGTGACGTGGCGCTCTTTAAAACGTCATAGAGGTAATTGCGTCATGAGCACACACAAGTTCAAGGAAATTAACATCATGGCGTTCAGTTATGGCTTAAATTGTTTTATAAATTCACTTTCTATCAATTCAAGTAGCCGCGGATTATCGTATTTCATTTTAAATTATGGAAAAACTCTATATCTTCCTCGAGAACACTTTTCCAAGTGACTGCTTAAAGGGATATAGTTCTATTTTCGGGCCGGTTGATTTGCGTACGATGCAGATTCCTTCTTTCATTTAAATGTCTCTCTGTCTTGCCAATGTATACTTCACTGCACCCCTCATGATTACATAGATCAAATGTGGAGACGAACGTTGCTACACCTGAAGAAACAACATAGAAGGTGCCGAGTTCAAAGTTAACAGTGAGCGAGTTGGGGTTTAACGTGCTGTCAACAATATTTCAGTTATTAAACACGTGGATGACAAGCATCCGACAAAGAGTGGACAGATAAGGGAGAAAGGGATCGACAGGATTAGGGAAAAGACGGAAAGAAAGGCATAGTGAGAGATATACAACAGGTTTAAGAACGAGTCAAATTTGGTCTGGCTTCTACCCGTCGACCGGTCCAGCTTGGGTGACCCTACCAGGAGCATTTACGCTCCAGCTGGCTTAGCTCTCGGGGTCTCTGAAGCACGCAAACCACAAACCACGATAATGTATTGAGTCAAGTGGTGGTCAAAGTTAACAATAGACGCGTTTTTGTGAAAGAAAATATATATTGGCATTCAAGAAATGTAATCATGTGCAGAGGGGTGCAGTGAATTTTAGATTGGTGTTCCTTCCAAGGATCGGGCCAGCAAGACCCCAATTACTCATCTTTGACGGGTATGACGCCTATCATTATGTGGAACTTGCCAACACTGCAAGGGAAAACCAAATCTTTCATTCTTCACATTGGTTACAGCCTCTTGCTAGGCATGGTATTTTCATATTGTTATCAAGTTGTTTTAAATGTTGTTGATGATAACTTCAGAGTTTATTTAAGACCTTTTACCGTTATCTTATATGTAGATGTATCATCCCAACTGCGGATCCGCCCGATCTTAAGATGGGACGCGTCCCAACTTGGGATTCCAAGTTGGGACGTCCCATCTTGAGATGGGTCGGGGGATACTAAAACATGTTAATAATATTAATATTTTATAATGAATTGTGTCAGTAAAACATGTTTTTAGATTATTTTGTTCTATTCTTTTCACATCTACGAAGAAAATTTGATTTGATGTTCATTTACTTCACTTTCTGACTCGGTTTCATTTGTTATCGAGTACGAATGATTCAACACTACTCAAACAATTATAAAGTCCCACTTGATTACTGACTGAATCACATTTGTTAAGCGACATAACAAAATCAGATAAATATATAGATTTATATTTAGATAATAGTTTTCAGCATTTTTCAAACGACCAATACATGCGTAGATCAAACAGCTGTTAACAGAGAGAAACCAAACGGCTCCACATTTCACAGAGACATATTTGTTTCTTAGTTTCTTAACAAAAAGGTGGTATAAACTTTTAACAAACAAAGATATGAAGCTATTCTAATACAGATCCAAGTTTTACAACACTAGGGATAAATTGCTTTTTTTAAAATGTATATTTAAAAAACGTACCTGATACAAAGAAATGAATAATCCATGCAAAAACCTTCTATAAGCAGAAATTAAGGTACTCTCCATCGTTACAATCCAGCACTGAATACACTGAATGTGTTAATGTGACAGCTTGGCATGACAGAGGACGAATGATTGGGCACCAATTTGCCCACCGTAGGTAGTGTTAGGCTAATACAACATATGGAGACACCATAAGCCCGTGTTGTTTTAACAAATTATTATCTTGGTTATCTACTTGGCGACTTGGTTGAATGTATCAAATGTAAAAAAAATTAAAAGTTCCTATAATCAAAGTCTGGTTCCCCAACATTTTAGATATTTTCCACTAGTGCCAACTTAGGACTTGAATATTCCCTAGTAAATCATATTAATATACTAAAATCTATCTTAACGGCGACAAATATTTGTCACAGAGTGTTGACGAATTCCTAATAATATCTGTTTATCATTTCATAAATGATACCAAACGATTTTTATAGCTCTTTCCTAAAAGTTGTACCAAATGTAAGGTAGACAAAGCTTAATATAAATTTTAGTTTAGTAAGAATAATTTCAAATGTATATTTCCATCAATGTGCTATTGTATGTTTGTTTCAGGAAAAGAATTTATATAGACATTTGCTGCCTGTTTGTTCATCCTTTTTCCTTTTTGTATATATATTCTGATTATTGTGTAACACATGTGTTATGGAAATAAAATACTGCTTAAATCATAGTATTATACTTCCTAACCATTATATGACTACACATATTGCATATTCCCATACAATGAAATATGATAATATTTTACAATAAGCAATGGCAGTTTCAATATCAAATTTGTATAAGAAATGACAATATGAATCATTTAGTCCACTGAAGATAACACATTAGAACATCTATGTCAGTACAAAATAACTCGATAATGGTTAGTATATCAATAAAACTTCGTTGATGTGTATTTAGAAACCTAATGTCTTTTTTCGGGGGTACATGTTAAGTAGCATATTTAAGATAACCAAACGATTAGTTAAGTAAACTTTCAGCTGTAAAACAACAATATCACACTGAAATGTAATTCTTCCCTCTCACCTACTCATCTTATTTGACTTAGTTGATCAGTTGATTAACTTATTAGCAGTAACAACACACAGCAATTATCTCAATTCAATGCTTCTAACAAGCCTAGAGAGACGCTTGTACATATAAAAACAACCTTTTTATACTGATCGAAATCATATGTTACCTCGGGTTAAGTAGAAAACATTTTTTTTCACTCAACCCTGTACCCTGGTTTGTGTCAAAAAATCTTGTGAAGGTAAACAAAGGTTATTAATGAACTCAAAGTCAACAAACTTCGTTTATAATCTTCTTGTAGTATTGATAAAATTGAGTTGAAATATTGTATTTCTAATGATGTTAGATTTCATTTTGGTTACTTTACATGATAATCGTTCTGTTTATTAAAATATTTTTTTGAATATATTCAGTTAGGCCAAAATACTTTCATCGAATAACAATACAATAACAATAAACATAAATATTTGATCACGTCTGCTTCCTATCAGTGATATTGCCGATAGGGTACTTACTTACTTAGATTAAGAGTTTAACGAGCGCTTTCCAGCGAATGCTGATGTCACGCTCGGGCCGCAGCCTTTATAAAAAGGTCTAAAAAGGGGGGAAAATATTTTTTGAGAGCCTGGTCTAAAAAGGGGTGGGATTTTGAAATTTAGAAATTTGGAATAGTAGTAGAGCCTAGGTTAAGGGAGAGAAGGAGGGCGGGGTTGGGAGGGGGAGGAGAGGTGTGTTGTGTTGTGGGTTGTTGAGTATTTTAGTTTTTAGATACGGGCCTCCTGGCCCGTATCTTTAAGGTATATGCCTAAGGCATGATGTATGTGTGTTTTATTTAGTGGATTTAGTATTTGATGTATGTTGGTGGGGTTTAGGCCACTTGTTGCTAGTGTTGCGTTGAGTGTTGTGCGTTGTGTAGAGTAGTGTGTGCATTGGGTGATAATGTGGTGTATTGTTTCTGGGTGTTGGCAATGTGGGCAGTTGGGTGATGCAATATGTTTTTGTTTATGTTTATGCGTGTTGAGGCGGGTATGCCCCGTTTGTAGTTTAATGATAGCCCTATCTATATTGGTGTTTTTAGAATATATTATTTGCTTGCGGAGAGGTTTAGGGAGTAGTGTTTTAGTGTGGGTGGCTATAGTGGATTGGATATAGTGGATTGATAGGGGCCAATGCCTTGATAAATAAGAATGATAATCATTGACTAAAACAACAAACGCTCGGCGTCTACCTTAGTGTAACAAGCATGCTCATGTACAATTGGTACCCATTCTTGTCACTAATTTGAAGGTGACACACAGGTATTGGTGTCATAACCAAACCGGATGTTTACCAAAATACCTTCTTGCGGACCCCCTCTCCCCCCTCCACCCACCCCACACCCTTCTCTGAACTACCAAGCAGGTATGTTTGCCATTTGCACCACGACACTGATCAGATCAGGTTCGATCGTTTATAGGAGGCATAACTGGATTTATTTACTGGACATCTTATAAGCATTGACGGAATACCGCTTTTGGGTTAGTGTTTGTGAATTATGTTTAAGAAACATAAAGTCTTAGATTCGACTATCAAACACAATTAGTACATTGAAATCATGCTTAACGGAACGGTTTATGTGTAAGAATTTGAACTGATTAGAAGGCATTAGCATTCTTGGTATTCACTCAGAGTGGGTTTTGATTGTATATTTCTTTTTTTGTATTTGCTTAACATGCTGTCACAATTGAAAAGATTTAAGAATATAATGAAATAATTTATAAAATTGTGTATAATAATTACTTTTGAAATCGTATTGTACTATGATGAAAGACTCGTATGCGATGAGAGATAGATATAGCCAATAAGTCATTAAAATCAACATAAAATCAAAATCTCTGTCGAGGGCCTTAAATCGCTTATCTAAATGATACACGTTATCATGTTATTACTAAATTCAACATTAGAATAAGAATATTATGAACATGTTAAAGTATTCGCTGTCCCATCTCAAGATGGGACGTCCCAACTTGGAATTCCAAGTTGGGACGCGTCCCATCTTAAGATGGGACGCGATCCCAAGTTGGGATGATACATAGACACTACAAAATATTGCTTACAGAATCATCATGTGTAAATTTAATCAAAAATTATTTTAATTGTTTTGCAGGAGTGTATTTGGATCTTTCAAATCAACTTGGAAGACGACAGCCTGCACCGTCAGCAATGGAAACTTCTTAGAAAGACCCAGTTGCGTCTACAGGCGGACAGGCAGCTACTAGTCGCGGGATTTCGGGCTGCCGGGATATGTCCCTTCAATCCTGAGGCTATCCCTGAACAGGCTTTTCTGCCGTCAACTGTCATCAACTCTGCAAGTGTTGCAGGTATTTTTAAATAGAATTAATGTATACAAAATAAATGAAAGTTTCATTATGTTACCTGTTGCTTATTTTTTTAGATACAACATCAGACGGAGACTGTTCTGATCTGAAGTTAGTGATAGATTTGATCCTTGGGGAAGAATGAGATGTCAACATGAATAAGACCCCGGCCGCCTTAGATCTTGACCTGGGCCTCCTTTCACGAAACAACCTTATCTCTAACGTTAACCTTATCTCTTAGTTTTCAACCTTAGACCTTTACTAAGGTTGACGTCTCCTTTCACAAAACAACCTTAGCTAAGGTTAACCTTACGTAAGGTGAAAACACTAAGGTTGACATGACCCAGTCTCAGCGCGACTAAGGTTGATATTTGGTACCTATTAAAATGGCGACCGTATACATCTTTTGCGAAGAGATGGAGCGTAGTTTTAAAAGGCAAAGGGTATTTCGGGACAGGACATTGCAGTTAGACTGTCTAGCTGACAGTGATCTTATCGCGAGATATCGCATGCCCCGACTCGCAATCCTTTCCCTTGTCGAAATGGTGAGACCTGCGTTGGAGAGGGCGACCCAGCGTTCGCATCCTTTGTCCCCGGAGACGCAGGTGCTCGTTACCCTTCGTTACCTCGGCAAGGGAGGATTTTTGTCCGAGATCGGGGACTTGCACGGAGTTAGTGAAGCTAGTGTGTCTCGCTCCTTCGACGCCACCATTCAAGCCTTCAGTGATAAATTAGACAATGTCAAGTTTCCTTGGAGCAGAGAGAGACAGGTGCAAATCAAACAAGGGTTCCATAACATTGCGGGATTTCCAAATGTAATTGGAGCAACTGACGGGACACAGATCCCTATGAAGAGGCCAAGTGAAGACCAAGAAATGGCATTTGTAAACAGGAAGGGGTTTCACTCTGTGAATGTTCAAGCGGTTTGCGACTCCGATCTCGGGTAATCATGAATTGTAAATTTACTTACTCAATCACTATTTAATAATGTTCACACATACAAATAAATCATGCCTTCTTTACGGTTTCTTAAGCTTGCAATTTTGCAATTTTCTTTTACGCCAGTCTTAATGTTTTCATTCACAACGTCCTTGACGTTCATGTGGAGGCTATCTTCCTAACTACATCTTATTCATCAGTGTTTCGTTTTCAAAATCTATTCGTCCTTTAGGTAACTTTCGTTGACAAAACTATTTCGAATTTATGAAGGTGTTGTGTTTATAATAAATCTGGACTTATTTGTGAATAATAAATGTTGATTTAATTAAAATTGATGAATTCATTATTGCAAATCTATTGGAAAACTCATCTCCATGTGATTTATTTATTTCATTGTATTTATACAGGTTTTTAAACGTTGTGGCAAGATGGCCAGGTTCTACCCATGATGGCCTGATTCTTCAGAACAGTGGGCTAGGAACGAGGCTGGATCAACAGAAACCTGATGGCTGGCTCCTTGGTGATTCAGGGTTAGTTTATTTGTAGACTGATAATATTTTTTAGAAATGTGATCTGAAACATTTGGCACAGAAGTCAAATTTGCTAAGTAACTTTGATAAAGTATTAAGAGTAAATTGATGTAAATATAATTTTGTCAGGTAAAAGTTTACTGTAAACTGCATATGGTTTGGTTTATATATTTATTGAATATTTTTTTATGTTAAAAAAGTTACATGTTATTCAGCCTTTTTTTATAGTTCTTAAAATTCGAAACACAGAAATGTAATTGCCAATAATAGAACTTATGTTTCTCCATAGTAAAATGTGATTGAAATTTATTTCCACAAATATTTTGTTACAGCTATGGCTGCAAATCATGGCTATTGACACCACTGCTGGATCCTACACAAAGAGCTGAGGAGAGATACAACAGTTGCCACTGTAGGACTCGAAACACTGTCGAGAGGGCATTTGGAGTACTGAAGTCAAGATTTCGGTATGAATGACATATGTTTAAAAACGTATCTTATAGATGATTTTGTAATCAAATGTCAATGATAAAATTTGTAACATATATTTTTAAACAAACTTATGAAAGTGAAAAAGGTGAAAAAGTGTTAAGAGTAAAGCGAAAGGTAAATAAGCATATTTACTAAAATTGAGAGGCAAGAATTTAATGAGGTAAATATACATTGTTACGGAATAATTGGTGTTAATCATTGAAATCATTTTCTACAGGTGTTTGCACAAATCTACTGGTTGCCTATGGTTTACCCCTGAGAAGTGCGCAGCAGTCATCATGGCAGCCTTCCAACTGCATAACTACTGCTTAGACAACCATGTGCCCAACCCACCCACTCTTCTAGAGCCGGAACAGGAGCAGGTTGCTAATGATGATAAGGGAGAAGCTTGTCAGGATGGACGGACAGTAAGGAGGAAACTAATCAATGAGAGATTTTCCAACTGAGGTGAGTTTCATTACCTTTAATAATTGACATATAGAAATAGATTTGTGCATTAAAAAAACCACAAGAATTTATTTCAAGGATAACTGTTTTTATAAGCAATAACAATTTTATAATATGTTAATTAACAATAAATGTAGGTTATTGCAACATATATTGAATGATTATATTACTAGTAATATACACAGTATACAGAGTGAGTATTCACAGCCAGTAATTATGCACCACTGTAGACCTAGAATTGCATTTAGAAATTGACAGATTTGATGACTAACAATATATGAAATTTGTCATCTGCTTGACCAGAAGAACAATACAAACATGACAAATTATCTTATGAAGTGTTATCTTTTCAAAACATCCATATCTTAAAGGAATGGAGTGAAATTATAATGTTAATAATTGATTGCATTGGTGGGAATGGCAATAATCAGGCATTTTAATAAGTTTGATGATAATGATGCATGAAGACTTTGGATTGGTCTAGAATTTTATGATTGGGGATAAACAGAAGGAATTTTGAATGTATGTGGGTTTCTTATGCTCCCATTTTTCTTTCTCTAGAGCAAGGCGCTCCCTGTTTAGAGCCACCTCTTCTCGTCGAAGAAGAAGCATTTCCTTCTGGATTGTAAGGATCTCCTTCATGATACCTCGCTTATCCGTCTCAATATCCAGCAGCGATGATACATGCTGAGGAGGAGTTCTTGTTCTGTCTGTTGAAACTATAACAGTGAATTCAACACAAGTTCACTGGTTAGGGCTAGATATCTTATCATAATTTTGTAGGGATATAACTTTAAACTAAATTTTTTATGCTTTTTATTCAGTTTATGCCCACAAATTAAAAGAATCTGTTCAATGTTTTCAAAATATTAACCATTACTCAATTACAAAACACTACCTGAAAACATGACATATCTAATGTACATCTATGTATTAGTATATAAATCCTTGGGCCAATATATAGTTAAAATAAAATCAATTTTCACTTATTGTATTGCACTAATAACTACTGGAATATACACAGGGTGAAAATACCCTGAATCCGTTAACCGGATCCCTTGCCGGATCCTCCGGATCCTCGCAACAATGGTATACTGGGATCCGTCGCCGGATCCCTCACCGGATCCGGGATCCTGCCGTACACCGCCGGATCCCTTGCCGGATCCCTAGCAGATAAGAATACGGGGATCCGGTGCCGGATCCCTCACCGGATCCTAGATCCGGACGGACACCACCGGATTCTCTACCGGATCCAAAGTAGATAAGAATACTAGGATCCGGAGACGGATACCATACCGGATCCCCTCCTGGTGGCAAGAGTAGGCAAGAATGGATGAATATGAAAGTATGAAGATTTTCATTTAAAAAAGTAATACATCATACTAGTATATTTGTTACCTTCTACTATCATATTCCTGAAATGACATTGTCACTTTACTGTTTACATTATTATATATATTAATATCAAGCGTTTGTTTTAACCTGTAGGTTTTAAAATATTTGTTTTAATTAGAATCAGAAGGGAATTTTCTAAACAGGCTAGTAAGGTTCAATGCTTTACACTGTAACGATTGAACGCACACACTTGATCATAACACCTGTTAGCGTATTCACATTTCACCTACACTCATTTGTGCCTTATTGCTGCAACAGATGAAATAAGAATATACATGTATTCGAAGCGTGTGTTCAATTACCGTTCAGTAACTTTCTTTCACTGATTTTTCAAAACAAAATAGAGAAACTTAAATAATGTGGCAAGCGGCAATAGAAGGATTTAGAACTGTAACTTAACATGCACATTAGAAAAAACATGCATCTTATATCTCTACATGTAAGGGCAGTAAGTATAAAGTTAAAGCTTCTAAAATACTTCTATTTTTTCTTATAATATAGTTTCAAAATGGTTACTAGTGTTTGAATATAAAATAATAAGACAATAAAAATGAATAAGGTAAAACTTGAAATATGTTATGTTACCAAACAGTTTCTGAATTATCAAAGTTACCCTTTTGATAAGGCAGGAAATTGAAATTTTTAATTCGATTGTTAACGATTAAAGTAGGATCATATGCATTTATATCTTATTTTCAAAATGGTATTAAAGTCGACTTAAACTAAATAAAACAATCATTTTCACCTGAAGCCAAATAAAGCAATTTGTTTTGACGATAACAGGAATATATACAGGATTAAGGAACAGAAAAGGTGTACAAAAGTTTAAGAACTGACTAAAAGGGGATACGTTATATACAGAATAAGTAACAATTTATAGGCAGAATGGCCAAACACTGTTATACCGAAGCCGAAGCTATCTTAAGAGGTCAAACATCTCGTTACTCAAACCGATCCACTGTATTAGTCTTGTCGGAGAAATTATCAAGAATCAAGCAAAAACCACTAGCAACAATGTGTCTTTAACACGTTCTAATCTTTCAGAGAAGGTAATGGATTTGCATAGTTAAACTACACATGCAAAGATAGTGCTGCATTTGACTGAAAAACTTGTTCGTGCAATTTGACAAATGTTTTCCTTCACCATAAGTACAATGATACTTATCACCTTCAATAAGAGAGAGAGAGAGAGAGAGAGTTTCCGCGTTGCTCATTACAGGGGTCGGATTTTGAAGAGCATTTGTTCAAGTTTTTCAATCATTTATAAAATATATGTTAAAATCTGATTCGTTCACATTAAAACCTCTCTACCAGTGTCCGTCTGTCTAACTGATCGTTTGTTTGTGTGACATAACAGGAAATCTATTCAATTTTATTTCATTAACCTAATGACGGTTTTTGCTTCGGGATATATCGATTAAAGAAACTGCCATTTAAGGCACAGAGAGTACGCACTATTACAACAAAAAGCAATACAGACATAACATACAAGAGATATTAAAAAGCACCCGGCCATATGGCCTATGAGACACTGAAAGCATTGAATATCACAGCAGTACAATAATATAAGAGAATACATAAAAACAAATAAGACTTACAAGCCTATCACACGGCACACGTCTGCACTCACACACTGACATGTACTCGGCTCACCCACTCAACCTTAATCACAACCTCACACACATATACACACACGTACATGTTCACATAAATATTTCTTACATAAATTCCTTCATTCATTCATACATACAAATATATACATACGTACACGTACACATATTCACATATACAAACATACCCTACAATATGTAGGGTCCTACTTGTACTAAACCCTCTCGTACCTTCATTAGTCCTCCCCCCCCTCTCCCCCTCCCCACCCCCTTCTCTCTTTGAAAGCCGTTGCTACACTCCTGATTAACCTTTAATCATTCGGAACTGGAAATAGGTTCCCTCTGTTGATAAAATGGGACCGACTTTTCTCATTTTTACAGTTGTGAAACATATTGTTCCTTAAGATGGTTTGACTGATTTAAGAATTCTTCAGTCTAAGGAAATTTACGAATTTTTGTGAATCCAGCCGTTAAACTGATATTATGAACTTATTAAACTTCTATCAAAGCAGTAAACTCATTATCCTGTGTAGGAGAAATTACGTTCGAAAATAATATTTTAAGGGGATATAGTTACTGGAAGGCTTATTTGATTATGATATTGCGAATTGTGACCTTTCATTTCAACGTAGCCCATCAGGACATGTTTTCATTGTTGATATCATCTAAAAAGTACTGGATGTTGTAACATTAATGAGCACATCTTTGCTTATTTTTATTGAAACATGTTTGCAACAGTACAGCCGCATGAATTCGGCATTTCAATTGAAGGGAACAACAACAAATTAAACTCATTCTATTTAATAAAGCAATTTATAAAATCTGAAAACAAATCAGATAATTAATAAAAATTGAGCCAGTGTACTTCAAATTGAGATTGTCTCAAAATCTGAAATCTGTAGTAAATTGGTTCAGTGATCAAAAAGTTTTGATTGCAGGAATTAATGTAAATGATATCTTTAATAATGTGTTCAACTTGTTTTAGTAACAATTACGATAAAGAAAGATTTTCAAATAATAAAGTTCTTAAATTAATCTAATGTTTTACAGTGGAGGACAAATCTAATTCTTCGCCGAAATCATTATGGTGTATTTTTGCGGATGTGTATTCCAACCCCACCAAAGGGTGGTTAGTCAATACAGAGTGTCATGTATATAAGGAATACCTATACCAGTAAATATTTTTGTGTGTATGTGTCGTCAATTTAATCCGATGACTTCAAGTAGTCCCGCGCAATTATGCTCCTTTTGTTAGTTCCCCGCCAATTAGCATTTTGGGGTCATAAAACACCTGTATGCAATCACAAGCAATCAGAGAGGAGCAAGCCTCTTTTCTTCAAATAGAGCGGAGCTCAACGATCCGTGACAAGATAGACTGGGTTGGGGTGGGGGAGGGGGGTTAACTAATTTGGTTTAATATCCAAATGAATGTAACATTTCCATTCATCAATTGATATTGTAATAGTAGTAAATGTAGACCATACACGTGAAAGATACTGCTACTGTTCTTTCTTTGAAATGACAATGCAGATCAATGACAAAATCTATAATAAAGTTTTGTAGACCTACCCATTTCAAAATGATGTTGTGGATATGCATACAAACCCTTTAAAAAACCCGTCATCCAGAAATCGAAGGAAAAAATTAAAGAAGCCTTCTTTATTCTAGAAAATGTTGTCAAATCTAGTTGCCATAACAATTATTAAGAACCATAATTATAGTCATCTCATGAATCTTTTTCTCAGGGTGTAGGCATATAGATTTCAACATAGTAAATGAGTAAAACGAGTTTCTTAAGTGTGATGCTATCCTCAGGAAAGCAAGAAGATTTGAAAATCGTTGCTCTTTGTGCAAAAATATAATACTTTTGGTAAATGAAAATATGTGGGTCTTGAAAGGGAAAATTAAATACTTAAAAAGAAGGTTTATTAAATGAGATTAAACGATTGGAGTCTTTGTGAAGTTACCAATTTTGAAACAGTGTTAGATACATTTGATCTGTAAAACGCATTGAATTCATATATCTAAGACGAAACGAAAGGAAGCGTTATTATATACATTTATGTACATATATTCATATATCATTTGTGAATAATTTGAGGCTATTGCAAGTTACACTTTGATTTTAATTTACTTCTTGAATGCATCACTTTAGTCTTATGTCATGACTTATCAATTTGATTACACACCTGCACGTAGCTTGCATTATCTATTTATCAGAGCGCTAGGTTATTCAAGTCACTAAACGACAATAACCTGTTTATTCGATGCAATAAAGTCAGTCTCTTTTGACGAAAAACCGATACAGGAAGAATGATGTAGGGATACACCTGTATACGCGCCGCTAATCTTTGTCACGTAAAAATTGTAGAAGAAAGTTTAGGTTACATCATTGGACAATTTTCTTCATGGAGCTACGCCCATCATTCTATACATATTCACAATTATCACCTGTATTTAGGCATTCAATTTTTGATGAAATCTTCCATATGAAAAATAGTTACTTTGTAAAGATGACAATTCAATCCTATTTGTATTCTTTTGAGTTCAAATAATTGATTTAATTCGCGTTACATATATTTTGCACATGTTAAATTATACTTCGAGTCGATGTCGTCCCAACAGAATGAAAAACTTGAAAATATACCTAACCTGTGAAGTGATGTAACATGCACTTTTAATAGGTATGTCAACAACAAGTCAATTTTTCATGCATATGAATATATTTCTATCTAATAATTCGACTACTTTTACATTCGTTAATGTTACTTACGTTCTATCCCTTAAATCGTGATATCATTTCCATTATTCTTAATTATGATTCATATAGTTGAACTATTGACACACTGTATATACTTAACATGGTGTGTAGACATGCAGTATTTGTATATACAAATAAAAATGCATGTGAATCAATGTGAAAATATGAAGTACGTTACGTGTAAACAACATGCCGCCTTCAAATCACTGTAGTGGTAGATTGAGAAAGACATTCCAGCATGAAGATTGAAAAACGCTTATAAGTGATATTTGGTTACGTATATACTATATATATCATTATATGGAAGTGTGTGTGTCTGTGTTTATTTTTTGTTGTTCTTTAAGTACTGTTGTTTAGGTATACGTAAAAGAAATTGTCTCTCAAAACCTTTGAATATGTTTATGAAATGAAATCGGACCACAAGATAAAAACTCAATGGTGAAATATCACCTGTTATATTCCTGTAAAGTATCCACATTCAGCACCTGCATTTGATCTTCATGAAACAATAAAACAATAAAGACTTTATGGTACAAGGCTAGTCAATTTCCGTTCAACACTCGCCGATTTGCTTTGACCTAATTGGTTTCGCTACAGCGAGCAGCGCCTGTGGTCAGCAGCCCGGCGTTGAACCGTGAAGCTGTCTCGGCGTTAATGAGTTAAAGAAAGTATATGATTTCAATCACAGAATGGGTTTCATGAATTTTCTGAAATCTGACAATTTTGCAATTACCTTTGTGCAGGTGCATATTTGACTTTCTATATATATGTTTATATAAAATCAAACATGAAATATCTACGAACACTACCCTCAGGTGCATACTGATTTGTATATATGTATATATGATTGTTTATATATTTATGTGTGAGTGCGTTTGTAAATAAATGTTTGAAATAATTGAATAGATTTATTTTTTTCATTAAATCTTGTGTGATAAAGTTTTGCTTAAACTATTTGTGATCTATGATGTATTACCTAAAGCGAATTCATTTACAATATACACACTAATGTCATACCGTAATTAGGTAAGTTGATATGTGGACTGACCCACAGGTGTGATGAGTGTGCATTTAAGTGTGACAACTGGTGCTGAATAGTGTATCTTACATTGGTTAATTCAGAAAATATTTTGAATAAATTCTAATACGATATGACCCCTTGAATTCTGATTCCGATTAAAAACTGTTTTTCAAAAAATTGTGTGTCAATTTAAATCTCATCATCAAAACATCTATCATTTAAACCTTACTTTGTGGCTAACAAACTTTCACAAAGACATGTTTTAAGAGTGTAGAACTCAACAGTTCTTTTTCTTTATAAATGCAAACGGCCTTTATATGACAATATCATGTAAACAATATGTTAAAGTTGTCAAAGATGCATTGTGTATTAGTTGCTTCAGACAACGTTTTGACAAAAGCTTACTTAACTTACAAAACTTCATATTTCTCAACTACATTCCTACATCGCTATAAGGAGAGGATCCGGTATGGTATCCGTCTCCGGATCCTAGTATTCTTATCTACTTTGGATCCGGTAGAGAATCCGGTGGTGTCCGTCCGGATCTAGGATCCGGTGAGGGATCCGGCACCGGATCCCCGTATTCTTATCTGCTAGGGATCCGGCAAGGGATCCGGCGGTGTACGGCCGGATCCCGGATCCGGTGAGGGATCCGGCGACGGATCCCAGTATACCATTGTTGCGAGGATCCGGAGGATCCGGCAAGGGATCCGGTTAACGGATTCAGGGTATTTTCACCCTGTGATACCAATTGTTTTTCACAGACTAGTCTCAGTAGCCAGGAATAAATATGACATAAAATATGTTGTTAAAATAAATCTAATGATATAATGTGAATAGATTTGTTCTATTTACATCTTGTTTTCTGCTTTTTCACTGGCACAGTTATGCTTGTCCTCTGGGTGCTGGATGAACAGGGAACTGAAATATATGAATACAACCCTTATTCTTTTGTCATAATTCTAATGACCTGTAATGATGTTTGCTTGGTACATCTAGTCTCTAGAATTTAAACCTTTTTTTATTGTTTGGTGCAATATATTTGTTAAAAGAAGAATAACATTCAAAGTTTGTACTATTATAATGTTGATATTGATAATCCCTGGGTTTTATATAACTAATGCGGATAAGCCACTATATCTTGTCAAAAAGTGAAGTAAACCAGAGTGTATAATCACATATTTTTTGTATTACAGCAAATTTTGTATTACATACAATATCATACAATCTCTGACAGCTCAATCAGCTGGGTTGCTTCCAATTTTCACTTTTTAAGGAAACTGAATTATTTTCAACAGTTCATGCACATGTAAGAATCACTATAAAAACTACATTTTACGATCTCAAATTTTAGAAAGATTAACAATTATTTTGAAAAAAAAAATGTAATAATGCATTGACAAACTAATGATTACACTTTTTGTCTTTAGGTCACATGTCCTCTCATTAGCTCTACATAAAATAGATAATTTATTTATTGAGTCTCACCAGGAAATTCATCTGTTTCAAGTCCCCCATTAATTCCTTCAATTTGACAGGAAGGAATTAATGATGCCACCTGTAAATAAATAGAAGATGTAATATATAAACAGTTTGTTGCTTGTGTCGAGACATTAATGTTTAACACTAGTTAAATTGATTTTCAATCAATAATAATATTTACACAGATTTATGTGAATTTTTAATAAATTTGGTCATTTGTGTGATGTAATTAAATTTCATATATGTGATAAAGTAGATGCAGAATTTTACTTTGGACTCCAGGTCAGATAGGGGCTCAGGTGCAGATCCTCCTCCAGTCTTGCTCCTCTCTCTCCTAACATCTATCGCTTTTCTCTTTACCTGTGATCTGAAATTGTGTATTTTGAGATATATAGAGATTATTATCAGAGTATGTTTTGATATCGTAAATATCACTATGTAATCAATAAAACTTGTTTTAAACTACTGATTTCTGTTTGTTTGTTATTTTATAAAAATGCTGTAAATCACAATGAATACACGATGAAACTTACTTGTAGTCGTTCCACTTTTTTCTTATCTGTGCACCGGTTCTAGATGTTGAGGAACAACCACTCAATCTGAGAAAAAAACATTTGCATCAAGGCTTAAAGTTTTACAAAATATTATGTTAAAAAGTTTCGAAATTTTCACATCTATATTATGAAATCATATGAACAAGAAAAATCAAATTGTGATAACAATTTAACGCTATATTCAAAAGGACGTGGCCTTTGTTGTTAGCGTATGGGAGCCACGCCCCTTTTTTCAACATGATCGATCTTTTATTTGTTATGGTATTTCAATTTTCACTTATAATTTATATCTTGTGTAATAACAATCATTGACAAATTAAGACGTCCGGCGTAATCGATCTCAATCGTGGGTACTCACTTTGTCGCAATTTCCTCCCACACTTTATTCTTCGACTGGTTGGTCACAGTCGCAGAAAAAGATCCAAACAATATTCGAGAATGGTCATTTACTTCATCGGCTAACAAGGCCAATTCGGCAGTGCTAAAATTGTTTTGTCGCGGCCGTTTGCTCTTAGTAGATTCTAGATGACTGGGACATTTCTTTAAATTGATACAAAGAAAAGTCGTCTGACTGACAGCTCGCGTGCCCAAGGGAGCTAACTCTCAACCGTAACCAATGTAAACAACTATCTCCCACACAGAAGAGCTCAACCTTAACTAAGGTTGGCGGTCGAAAGTTAAGGTTGAACTAAGGTTGATTCGTGAAAGAGGCGTAAATATTTTTAAGGTTGACCTTATCTATCAACCTTAGAGATAAGGTTAGCCTTAGTAAAGGTTGTTTCCTGAAAGGAGGCCCTGGACTTAGAACTCGATCTAGACAGGAGTGATGAAGGGGATATGGTCCCTGCAGGACCTCGGTGTGGCTCTCCTGTCAAACTATACAACGATAAACAAATATATTTTTTCTTACAATGTTTCGCTATCAATATGTTATAAATATCGATACAACCCAATAATAAATACAGTTTAATACAATGACTGTAAATACATTAATAGATCAATGATAAGATTTCATCACCGCGAATTCGGAATCATCCCCTGATCCAGCTCTTTTCATATACACTGATCTCTTTCGAGCCAAATCCCTCGTACAGCTGTCGCGGCTTGGTGTTCGTGGCTGTGCTCACCTGTTCAATGATGTGTCGTTATCCAAGGAGCTTAAAGCTGCTCTTTTGAATTTACCATCCGGGTTGTGCCGCTTGCTGGATGCGATTCATGTCATTGGCTGAATAGAGAGCAAGTGAAATCAGGGTATATGGAAGGATCAGGGGATTACGCTGCTGCAGCAGGATGCTATATATGTATCATCCCAACTGCGGATCCGCCCCATCTTAAGATGGGACGTCCCAACTTGGAATCCCAAGTTGGGACGCGTCCCATCTTAAGATGGGGCGGAGGATACTTAAACATGTTAATAATATTCATATTTTATAATAATTTGTGTTAGTAAAACATGTTTTTAGATAGTTTTGTTATATTCTTTTCACACCTAAGAAGAAAATTTGATTTGATGTTCATTTACTTCACTTTTTCACTCGGTTTCATATGTTATCGAGTACGAACGATTCAACACACCTCAAACATTTATCTAAAGTCACATTTGATTACTGATTGAATCACATTTGTTAAGAGACATAACAAAATCAGATCAATGTATAGATTTATATTTAGATAGTAGTTTTCAGCATTTTTCAAACGAACAATACATGCGTAGATCGAACAGCTGACAACACAGAGACATCTTTGTATCTTAGTTTCTTTACAAAAAGGTGGTATAAACTATTAACAATCACAGATATGAAGTTATTCTAATACAGATCCAAGTTTTACAATACTAGTGATAAATTGCTTTTTCAAAAATATATAATTAAAAAACGTACCTGATAC
This sequence comes from Phorcus lineatus, assembly GCA_921293015.1. Taxonomy (NCBI): domain Eukaryota; kingdom Metazoa; phylum Mollusca; class Gastropoda; order Trochida; family Trochidae; genus Phorcus; species Phorcus lineatus. Next base: position 30,991,625 of record OV121094.1, on the reverse strand, counting down.
AGAGAAATGAATAATCCATGCAAAAACCTCCTATATATGTATAAACAGAAATTAAGGTACTCTCCATCGTTACAATGCAGCACTGACTAGACTGAATTTGTTAATGTGTCAGCTTGGCGTGACAGAGAACGGATGATTGGACACCAATTTGCCCACCGTAGGAACTGTTAGGCTAAAACAACATATGGAGACACCAAAACCCCATGTTGTTTTAACAGAGTACTATCTTGTTCATCAAATTGGCGACTTGGTTGATTGTATCAAATATAAAAATAATTAAAAGTTCCTATTATCGAAGTCTGGTTCCCCAACATTTTAGATATTTTCAAATAGTGCCAAACTTTGGGTTTGAATATTCCCTCGTAACTCATAACAATATACTAAAATCTATCTTAACGGCGACAAATCTTTGTCACAGAGTGTTAACGAACTCCTAATAATATATATTTATCATTTTTTAAAGCTCTTTCCTACAATTTGTACAAAAAATGTAAGGTAGACAAAGCATAATATGAATTTGAGTTTAGTAAGAATAATTGCAAATGTATATTTCCACCAATGTACTTGATATCTAAATAGTTTTATGTTTGGTTCAGGAAAAGAATTTATATAAGCATTTGCTGCCTGTTTGCCAATCCTTTTTTCTTTTTGTATATAAATTCTGAATTTTGTGTAACACATGTTTTATTGAAATAGAATACCATTTAAATCATAGAAATATACTTACTAACCATTATATGATTACACATATTGCATTTTTTCATACAATGAAATATCGAATATTTTACAATAAGCAATGACAGTTTCTATATCAGATTTGTGTAAGCAATAACAATATGAATCACTTAGTCCTCTGAAGATATTACACTAGTACATGTGTGTCAGCACAAAATAACTCGATAAGTCTTAGTATATCAATAAACTTCATTGATGTGTATTTACAAACCTAATGCCTTTTTTCGGGGGGACATGTTAAGTAGCTAATTTAAAGATAACAAAACGATTAGTTAAGTAAACTTTCAGCTGTAAAATAACAATATTACACTGAAATGTAATTCTTTCCTCTCACCTACTCATCTTATTTGACTTATGTACGGATCAGTTGATTAACGTATTAGCAGTAACAACACACAACAATTCTCTCATTTCAACGCTTTTAACAAGCCTAGATAGACGCTTGTACATATGAAAAAGCAACCTTTTAATACTGATCAAAATCATATGTTACCTCGGGCTATGTAGAAAACAGTAGAATAATTTTTCTCAACAAGGGTTTGTGTCAAAAAATCTAGTGATCCGTTTAAAATCTTCTTGTAATATTGATAAGAAATGAGTTGAAATATTGCATTTCTAAATTAGCATGAAGAAATCGCCTTTGCAATATTGAATATCTTAACGTATTGTGCTGCAACTGTACATCGTATTTGTTTGACTTTGTGTTGCATGTTGGATGGTTTCAAAATATGATTTTTATTGGAGCGGCATTAATATAAATATAAGCTTCCAGCTTGCCTCCAAATCTAATTTCTTTTTATAGAAATGAAAATTTTTTGTTGAAACCATAATCTTCTTTCGCAAATCTTGGAAACTAAGTTATCTTGTTTTAAAAAATCTATTGAAAAGCGTGCTATTTCCCCATAAATAATCAATGGATGATGTTAGATTTCATTTTGGTTACGTGACATGATAATCGTTCTGTTAATGAAAAACATATTTTGAATATATTTAGTGTGGCAAAACAACTTTCATCGAATAACAATACAATAACACTAAACATTATATTTGTTGTTGTTTTTGGTTAGGGTTTGATCACGTCTGCTTTGACCTATCAGAGATATTGCCGATAGGGGCAAATGCCTTGATAAAAATGAATGATGAACATTGACTAAAACAACAAACGCTCGGCGTGTACCTTTGTAGTGTTACGAGCATGCTCATGTGCAATTGGTACCCATTCTTGTCACTAATTGGAAGGTGACACACAGGCATTAGTGTCATAACCGAACCGGATGTTTACCAAAATCCCTTCTTTCGGACATCCCCCCCCCCTTCCCACCCAACCCACACCCATCTCTGAACTACCAAGCAGATATGTTTGCCATTTGCATCACGACACTGATCAGATCAGGTTCGATCGGAAATATGAGGAGACATAACTGGATTTATTTACTGGACATCTTATAAGCATTGAGGGAACACCACTTATAGGTTAGTGTTTGTGAATTATGTTACATACATACATACACTTTTAGATTCGACTATCAAACACAATATATAAGTACATTGGAATCTTGCTTAACGGAACGGTTTATGTGTCAGAAATTGAACTGATTACAAGGCATTAGATTAGCATTCTTGGTATTCGCTTAGAGTAGGTTTTGAGTGTATAATTGAATATAAATCCTTTTTTTATTTGCTTAACATGCTTTCATAATTAATAATATTTAAGAATATAATGAAATAATTTATAAGACTTTGTGTAAGAATTACTTTTGAAATCGTATTGGGCTATGATGAAAGACTCCTTTGCGATGAGAGATATATATAGCCAATAAGTCATGAAAATTAACATAAAATCAAAATATCTTTCGATGTCCTTGAAGCACTTATCTAAATGATACATGTTATCATGTTATTACTAAATTCAACATTAGAATAAGGATATTATAAACATGTTAAAGTATCTGCCGTCCCATCTCAAGATCGGACGTCCCAACTTGGAATTCCAAGTTGGGACGCGTCCCATCTTAAGATGGGACGCGATCCCAAGTTGGGATGATACATATACACTGTTCCCGGCTTTGGTAACTTATATTAAACTCATTCGTAGACCCATATCTAAACTTCAAACTGTCCGGAATACTGTCCGAACCTCGGTCAGTTTTCCCAATCTGTTACATCCTGCTTCATCAGCATAATTGAATCCGCTGATCGAGCTCCTTCCATATACCCTGATATCCTTTAGGTCAAAAAAGCCTCGTATCGCTAGCTATCCAACCAGCCAATGAGACGACTCGCATCCAGCAACAGCTGCACAGCCCGGATGGATAATTCAAAGAGTAGCTTCAAGCTCCTTGGATAACGACATTTCATTGGCTGACACAATAACAGGTGAGCACAGCCACGAACATCAAGCCGCGCCAGCCGTACGAGGGATTTGGCCCGAAACAATCTAGTTAAAAGTTCAGCTGACCTTTGACGAATTTTGAACCGACCAGTTAAGAGAGTGTTTATTTACTTTTCAACAAATGAATACAAAAAGACATCACAGACATACCAGTTCTGCACAGAATGGATGCTGTCATCATATTTTTGACACATTTCACTTTGATTCATCGGTATCATTAGGATTTTGTAATCGAGGTGCTAAGAACGGCGAAACATTCGCATCGATCCGGGGCGCGATTAGAAGAGCTGGGCCAGCTCTTTTTTCATTGGCTGTTGCTCGCGCCTGCTCGACATGGAAGAGATGTGTAATTCTCTAGATGTAATAACGGACTTCGGGACGTATACTAGATTTGGCTCCAACGAGATCAGGGTATATGAAAGGAGTTGGATCAGCGGATTCAATTACGCTGATGAAGCAGGATGTATGTTTTAAAAATGAATCACTTTGTCAAATGTGTTAGTCGTATGTTATTCAATCTTTCCAGAACATTTGTTGGTTGAATTAAACCATTTAAGTCCTAATAAAGAAAAAGTGTCCGAATCATGGTCAAACTGTTCGAAGCAAGGCCATTTTGACATTTTATCAATAACTCAACATTTGTCACTATTAATGCACCAATAGCACAATTTAACTGTTTTGTTGCTTTTCTTTGTTAATGAATACATATATTTTGGCGCTTCCTATATTTCCAAACCAATGAGTCAACATTTATTAATATTATTTGGCTAGTTTTTTTCATCGTGCATCATAGCAAACATCGATTAGATATACTGCCTACAATAACTGATTATCTGATGACGTGAATAAAATAACATACTGAAAATTAATATTTTAAAACTATTATAATGCCGACATTGCCCTATTATTGCGTCAACTCCTAGTAAAAAGTGTCCGGGCGCCCTCGGGTAGTGTCCGATCCTCGGTCAGTTGGACATAGTACATTATTATCCCCCGCCCAACGTAGTAGGCGGGGGATATTGAAATGGTCTCCGTCCGTCCGTTCGTCCGTCCGTCCCGATGTTTCCGGAGCACAACTCCAAAACGGTGAGACTTATCTCGACGTAACTTGGTATGTGCAACGGGCATCATGCGGAGATGTGCCTTTTGGGGTTTTCAACTTCTTTGCATTTTATTTTTACCCATTTTAACATAGGATTTCTTAATGGTTGTTTGTAGAAAAACAACATGATCACTGTTCAATATTCCACATCTAGTATCCTTAACTACCCTTTCCCTTTGGCGGGGGATATAGCTGACTCTGTCTGCTTTTTAGCTCATCAGGTCTGAAAGACCCGATGGGCTTATGGCATGGCATGGCGTCCGGCGTCCGTCCATCCGTCCGTCCGTCCATCCGTCCATCCGTAAACTTTTCACTTTTTCGACTTCTTCTCCAGAACCAATGACTAGAGAGCTGAAATTTTATGTGCATACTCCTTGGCAAATGGGGATTCTAAATTGTAGATTTCGTGACCCCATGACCCCAAATGGGGTCACAAGGGTCAAAACCGTAAAAATCTATTTTAATCTTCTTCTCCAGTTCCAAAAGGTCCAGAGAGCTGAAAAGTTGTGTGTAGACTTCTTGGCCAACGGGGATTCTAAATTGTAGGTTTGGTGACCCCATGACCACAAATGGGGTCACAGGGGTCAAAACCTGAAAAACCTATTTTCATCTTCTTCTCCAGTTCCAAAAGGTCTAGAGAGCTGAAAAGGTGTGTGTAGACTCCTTGGCCAACGGGGATTCTAAATTGTAGGTTTGGTGACCCCATGACCCCAAATGGGGTCACAGGGGTCAAAACCTTAAAAACCTAATTTCATCTTTTTCCCTAGTTCCAAAAGGTCTAGAGAGCTGAAAAGGTGTGTGTAGACTCCTTGGCCAACGGGGATTCTAAATTGTAGGTTTGGTGACCCCACCAAATGGGGTCACAGGGGTCAAAACCTAAAAAACCTAATTTCATCTTTTTCCCTTGTTCCAAAAGGTCTAGCCCAGTGGGCACAACAACGTTGTTTCAACGTTGAAAATTGGTTGGTCGTCAACGTTGAAACTTGGTTGAAAATTGTATATGTAAAGGTTGTATATGAAAGTTTTTTAGACGTTGAAATCTGACGTTGTCTCAACGTTGGAAGATGACCTATTATCAACTCTTAGGTTGATAATAAACGTTTTTTAGACGTCTGTATCTGACGTTGGATCAACGTTGAAATTAAACCTGACATCAACATTGAAGTTTGATTGTTACGGAACATTTTGTAGACGATAATACCTTACCTGTATTCAAATATCTGTCTTGAAAATCGTTATTTTCTTGTCGTTTGTATGCGTTTATGTAAATATATTGGAACAAATACGTAAGCGATGATGTTATTTTCATGATTTCATTTTCCTTTGTTTATTATGTAATAAAAACGGAATTATTCATATATTAAAAAACTTATAAATACTCCTTTCATATTTGGTCCAATATATAGCATTTCAAATGAACATGAACTGCACAAAACATCACATAAAATAAATCAGTTTTCATAATTTGATTTATTGACACCCTTTATAAACAAAGAAAACTACAAGAGTATATATAGAAAAAGCATGGGACGCTCATTAACAACAATACTTCACCATTCTTAAAAATATTATACATTTAGGAGATAAACCTAGTGTGCTTTTCTGGATTGATAGCGAGTGAATGTGCTTAAGGTTGCAATTCAAAATATACTCGCTATTAATCGTATAACATGTCTCTGATTTTCAAACACAATAGGTTTATCTCCATTCTACCATGACGATTTTTATCATGAACCCTTCACATTATTGAAATGCACTTCCCAGAACTGCCTACTTTCCAATTGCTGAAAGTGTAGAAATACTGTAATTTAGGTGTATTTTTTAACTTTTATGTGTACAAAAAACAATGAAAGTAGTATCCCAGCAGGCAATCTGACGTTGTATCAACGTTGAAACGACGTCGTTTAGCAACGTTGAAATAACGTTGAAATTTGATTGGATTTGAAATTTGCGGCGACGTCGAAATCCGACGTGATTTCAACGTCGCTTCAACGTTGAAGCCAAGACGTTGTATTGACGTTAAAAAACGTCATTTCGACGTCAAGTCTTGCTGTTCAATCAGGTTTTGCTGTTTAGTTTCGTTAGTTTACTTGAAGCAATTCATTATTTATCTGTGAGGCTACGCTTTCAAATTCAGCTCTTTCATAGGCCTCGGTGCAAGACTTTGATGGCTGCTCGAAAGGAGTTATCCATTTAAAGGAAATTACATAAGTTGTGAGGGTAGTACTATTTATATGACACTGCAACGATTTAGACCAAAGTGTCACGAAAAAAATGTTTTTTAAAACTGCGTAAATGCCGTTTTCTAAGAACTGCTAACTTTATACAAATGGAAAATTTATGTTGTCAGTTGTGAACATAACTGAAAAAAATAAAAACTGTTGAAAAATACCATATACCTTGTTTATTCTAACTAGACATAGGGCAGAGTTACTTCCCTTTGTTGTGAAATTGAAAGAAATTAACTTTTATTTATCTAATTCCAATATAAATAACACTTTAAAATGTCAATGATAGCTGTTTGTTTTTGCATTTTTTATTTCATATTTTAAATAATCCATTACGTATTTGATGTTGTTAATAATAATGAAATTTTATAAAAGTAATCACTTTTCAGTTTAAAGTTGTTCTGATGACGTTGAGGCAACGTCAAAACACCAACCGAATTTCAACGTCAGGGAACTAACGTTGTTACGACGTCGAAAATTGGTTGATCGACGTCCTGACCTAAATTCTACCAAATTTCGACGTCGAAATGACGTCAGATGCCTGCTGGGATTTTACCAAACATTTCTTAACCCTTTGCTCACTTTGTCAACTTAGAATATACAGTTCAAATTGAACTTTGTACTTTGCATCTAAACACTCCAATACTCAAAAAACATTACTATCAAATGAATAAAAGATTTTTTCAGTATAGGTGTACAATTAGCAACATTGGTGTACAATCATATTTAAAGACTGTCATGTGTACAAAATACTCCAAGTAGGCAGCCCTGACTTCCTGACTTTCGGAAACCGAAATGTGTCGGAGGTTTGCGTCTGATTATTGAAATCATATAACAACTTTAACAAAGTAAACCAAATACTGTATGTTCACTAATTATTTTAGTCAAATCACGCAACACAGACGTAAATATCGAATTGTCGAAAAAAAAGGTTTTTTCATTACTGCGATAAATAGCAAAGACTGCGACATCGCTATGAAGCAAAATGATGACTCTAAAAGAAAAATACTGTGTCGCAATAAGGATTATGGCGCCAGAAGCGCTCAGCATTTTCCCTATGTGAAAGAATTTGCTGCGTGCACCCTAGTCTAACAATTAGACTCTGAAATGAAAATGTATCAGTTAATGAAAATTAAAAAAAAAAATTAAAGAAAATAAAAAGGAGACTGAAAATTCTTCATTTTCAGTTTAAGCTCTCAAGTCTTTTATAGACTTGCTTAGGCTTCTTACTTATTTCAGGGTCTGGCCTACAGACTACCTGCATCCTAGTGGAAAGATAAGTCTACTCTGACTTATCACTGAAACTTACTTTTTATTTAATAAATACGACACATACTTCAAACAAAGTGTGTTAAACGTGACAAAACTAGAAATTTAACACGGTATATTCCTCTTCAAAATAGATTTATCTCACTTACAGAGCCACTCCGTGAGTTGTTGGAGTCATAGATGCCAAACTTAATAAATAGTGTCATTTGATCGCGAAGTATCGACTGTTACCAAACAGACACATTTTAAAGCTTATTGCGTTTTTTTACAATGACAATATGAAGGCTGAACGTCGCAATTATGATCGAAAACCGGACAGAGGCGCGCGTCAAATAGTCAAACGTAATTTTGGAGACTTATCTAAAACAGCCAGGAGGGCAGTTAGTAGTTGATAGTGTTGGTTAGGTTATATAACTAGTATCCATGTATATTGGACGTGATATCTACACCTCTGTGCATTTATAAGGCTGTTTTTAGATTTTAATGGAAAACCAGTATTTGTCATATCTATGTCTTTTGGACATGAAAAGTTTAAATGTTTTTATTTTATATCACCACATATGACATTGAGGTTTGTATCAAAGGTATATAATATGTTATGAAAATCACGAAGTGGCTCTTTAAAAGCAGAATACCGACCCTAAAGTTACCAGTGACGCAGTCGGATAGTTGTGACATTAATTAAAGTAACATTACATTTAACATGATTTAATGGTGAATGAGCAACTTCAAATGTGAACCAACAAAACAGAATCAGGTATACAACAAATTTGATATTAATATGTCAGCGTATATTAGATACTCTTTTTTCTCCCACTCCCACCCTGGCGGTCAGGAGCATACTTCAGGAAGGATGCTATTTCCTTCCTGAAAAGGGCCTCTGTTGCCTTACAATCCATGGAGAGAACACTTACTGAAATCATGAACGTGAATTTTGGAAATGAATTTATATCGCATAAGTTGCATAAAGTGAAAATAATTCCATTTATATTTGTTCATTTATAGTTTCAGGTGAACATGTGAAATAAAACTATCTTTAACATGTACATGAATGGCATTAACACAAAATAAGAAAAAAGGAACACTTGATAATTTAATCGTTAAAGGCTTCTGAAAATAATTCCAAGAAACCGAAACAAATTCATCTAATTATTTCGAAATTGTATTTGATATTTTCATGAATGGATTGTTGGCAAACAGCATGTAGAAAACAACTTACCATAGATAACTGAATACAGCTTTGTGTTTTTGAAAGACAACTTCTTGTTTCTTCCATCCACATTCATTTGTGACATCAAGTTGTTCGACAAAGTCCTGCAAAACAATGGGACTTTGTTCTAATGCATTTTCAAGAGTTTGGTTAAAAACAAGGAGTTCAATTGTTTTACCATCTCTAAGCGAATGGAGTAACATTATAATTGAAACTAGATCCTCCAATACCTCACTTTGGGACGAATAATTTTACACCTAGTTTAACTTTATTGATGGAGTCATACACTCAATGTAGAAAAGGCAATGTTTACCAAAAAAAGGCAAAAGTACAATGGTCGATGATCGAGTTATTTTAACTTGTGATGAAGTGACAAGTGTGGGGTAAAATAGTTATTTTACCGTAGCATTGCTGTTTTTAAGTGGTCGACGAAAGTCACGCCGCCTAATCGTCGGAGATAAGATTTCTGCAAGTCAAATTGAAAACAACTGTTACTTTGATGAACTTATTTTACATGAAAAAAAAAGTTTTGCGATTTATGTCTTTACCACGTTACTTTTTAAACATTTAGATAACAGAGTTACATAAAACTCTCTCGTGTCTAAATAAGTGAAGCTTCTCGGTGCCGTTTAAAAAAAATGTCCCATTTAAAGAATCCTTAGTGAATTAAGAAAAGGTTTCGGTGAAATAAGAGGGTTACTAATTATGACAATATACCAAACGATTCTGTTCGTCGGCATCTTCCAGCCTCTCTTCCAACTGCAGGAATTCTTCCAACGTACTTACAGGTCTTATGTGGTATTCATCATTTGACGAATGATGAATCGGCACCTTTTTCATATGACTTCTTATCTCCAAAAGTAGTTGGAGAACTCTCTTCTGAAATCCTGAAATAAAAATGATGCAATGCTTATGTCGTTTACTCACATCATATTGGATTTCATGAGGTTATTCTCCTTGTATATCAATAAATGATAATTGTAATAATATACACAACCTGTAAATGGAATACTTACGCGCTTGTGTCAAAGGAAACCTTGGGTTGTCATCACTGTCTAAAGGTGTCGAAGTGCTTTGTTCCGACAGTCGTCCAATATCATTGCCTACTGTCCGAGATTGATCACAGCCTGAAATATGAATCGCTCTTTACATAAACAAATAAATATACATTATTTTTTATTAGGTTCATCCTTGACCTAAAGTTCATCCTATTCTGTTGAAGGGCATGTGGATATTGAACTTCACCATATGCATATGCACAGAATTTGAGGAAAATCAACAATTACGTCATCAACTCAAGAAATAGGAATATATTTTCTTACCTAGTATATACATCGTGATTATCCTCCCAGTTACACTTCCTGATCATTTATAACTGTAAATCTTGATACCATATAAATAAACTATAAACGGAATACTTACGCGCTTGAATCAAGCTAAATCCTTGGTCCCCATCACTATCTGGACGTGTCTGTAGGGCATCAAAATTTTGCATGTCCCTCCTATTCGAAGTGCTTTGTTCCGACAGTCGTCCAATATCATTGCCTACTGTCCGAGATTGATCACAGCCTGAAATATGAATCGCTCTTTACATAAACAAATAAATATACATTATTTTTTATTAGGTTCATCCTTGACCTAAAGTTCATCCTATTCTGTTGAAGGGCATGTGAATATTGAACTTCACCATATGCATATGCACAGAATTTAAGGAAAATCAACAATTTAAAGTTATCATTGGAATATCCTTTTCTTAAATTGTATGAACTTTATCCAGTCATTTTTGTCAATAACCCGTAAAACACTATCCCAATACAACTTCCTGTTCATTTCGAAATTTAATACTTATCATAAATAGAAAACTTACGCGATTCTGTCACTGGAAATTGTCTTACATCGCGACGATTTCGGTCTGAATGCGTCTGTATAAAACGTCTGTCAGGGCAATCAAGATTTTGCATGTCCCTTCTGTTCGAAGTGCTTCGTTTATTCAGTCGTCCCCTATCATTGGCTACGGTCTGAGATTGATCACAGCCTGAAATATGAAATATTTAATATATATTACATTACATGTATATTTTTTAAGTAGTTTTATTGTGGACTTAAGGTTCATGCTATTTTGTATAAGGACATTTGAATTGAAGTACACCATATGCATATGCACAAATTTGAGGAAAATTAACAATTAAAATTTATCAACAACAAAAATTGGAAGAACTTTTAGAACTTTTTCTTTAATTGAGTATACTTCATCCACACTGAATCTATCAATGACCCGTAAATCACTATCCCAATTTAACTTCCTGTTCATTTTGAAATTACTCGTAAAATAATGCGTTTATTATATATGCAATACTTACGCGCTTGTAATTGTGTCAATGGAAATCGTGTATCATTGTGATGAACACGGTCTGATGGCGTCTGTGTGACATCTTGTCTGGACCTCATCTGCGAACTTGTGTCCCCATTTATCGTCAATCTTGGCCTCTTAGCCCCTGCAATGTTGCCCAATTACCTTTAATGAGTGCCAAATTACCTTCATTCTGTCAAGTTTGTATTCTTTAGTTATTCTCTTATTATTTATCATACAGATAATTTTAGATAATTAGTTTTGTTATTATCAGGAATACTAACTAAAAGGTATTGTTTATATTATATATAAACGTTACATTCATAATCAAAGTCTGAATGTAATTCATATCTCACCATGCTTATCTGACAATGTGGAATTGTTAATATCCTTCCTACCACAATGAACCTTTCCTGGTGGTTTTGGAAGGGGACTGCTGATTTCCTCTGAAAAGCATTTTTGATAATATAGAATCATCACACGAAACTTTGTCTGTTGGACATAACCTGAAATCTAACCTGTTTGTCAAAATGATATCTATCATGCCTTGAAAACACAAGTCGTAAATTCGTTCAAAAGTGATAAGAAAAAAATAATTTACCTTCTGAGTCATTGTCATCAGTGTAAGCATCCTGTAAGTTGTCCTGAATTTGATTGGTGACAGTTTCATCTGCATCTGATGGGAAAAATTCACCTATTATTACGCGTTATCAATACAAAATATATATGCAGTCCCTGTCCCAAAATTTGTAAGATTATGTTTGAAAGACAAACATGTTTGACAAAATTATTGCTATGTTGGAAAATGAAAATGTGATACCGGTCTTCGTTACCTTTTAGCTAAATACTATTATTGTTACATCAAAAATACCTGTAACAAAGTCGGCATATTGTTTCTTCTTTGGTTGCCGCTTTCTTTGAGCCTTTTCATCATCCGATAGCTCTGACAGGTCTTCCGTTGTAAAGTTATATTCTTCACACTCTTTGTATGAATCTGTAACAGTAAGCAACATCTGATGTCATATACGCATAAGCATAAGTGTGGTTCCTCTTTTAAAATGTAATCGATCCTTACAAAACTGTTTTTGGGAAAAATTAAGTAATTGTGTTCTAGCCTAATGACACATGAGAGGGTTGACAAACGCTGAGACTGAAACTTAATCTTTACAAGAGGGAAACACCTCCAACCCAAGCCTGGCTCTCGTCTACCTCTCAGCGCCTTCTCCGCGTTCCCTCCGTTGGGCCAAAAAACATAGTTTCCTTTTAACCATGAATTAGGAATGATTCACTCTTCCTCCTGCTGTTTTTCTTTCCATACCGCTCTGACCCATGCCTTATGTATTTCTTCTTGTTGCAACATGACCAAGAACAATAATAAAGGATCACACTACTTTATCAATGATTAAACAGTACTCTGACGTTTGTGAGTCAGTTTTCTACTCTTATATTTTACTCACCCTTAGAAAATACTAAGTAGGTATTAACGATACTTGCCACATTTAGATTAACATTCTGAATAATTCCCTCATTAGAATATATAAATTTATTAGGTCACGATTTAAGAGAGGGTGACAAAAATGGGACAAATGTTCCAAAAATGCAATATTTACCAAAGGTAAGATTTCCCCACTGATTAATGTCTTCCGAAACCGTGTAAAAGAGGAAACAGCACGTATCCTTCTTCATATGGTAGACATACAACTTTTCTGTCTATGTCATCACTTGTGATTAACTGTCTTTTGGCATGTCTCGTAAGGCTAGTGGCTGCTGCAATGTTGATTAGTTTCGAATCACAGGGATTCCGAAAAAAACTGTCAAGATTTTTAAGTGCAACTGTATCGCACAGATACTGCTTTCCCGGCCTTCTTTCAATCACAAAAGCAAATTTTTGATTTTTTAATAAAATGCAGCCGTCTTTTCTCTTTGTTGACAAAAAGGAATTAGCAATAGGCACTTTTGATTCGTATTTTACTTTTGAATTTTCCATTTCTGTTATCCGTTTGGTTACCTGTGCAATAGGATTTTGAGAATTTCGTACACTTTTTTTCAATTTATGTAAATGGTTTTCAAATTTGAATGCAGATATATCGTTCAAGGAAGTTTGAAAATGTTGTACATCATCCGGTAAATGTAGTAATGAATGAACGTTATAGGATACAAATGTGGGACCATAAACGTGCTTAGCATTTTTCATAAAGTAGGTTAAAAGCTGTCTTGCATAGTTTAGATAGGCATTCCTTGTAACATTGTTTGCATCAAGCAAAATAGATAATGCCACAGTCAAAGACATAAAGTGAAAATACGCAAACTTAGAAATAACACTTCGAAGTACAAGTGGTCCGGTATACAATAAACATTGTCTGAATTCTGTGGCCTTCCAACGTTCCATTTCGTACAGAGAGCGTGGTTGCCTTGCAAATTCTCTTGGCATTTGACCACTGAATGAACAGAGTTTCCTATTGAGCAAACTGAATTGTTGTTGAGAGAGTTTACAATCCCTTGGACCTTGCTTGAGATAAGTCAAGATCCTTTTAACAACGCCAAGGCATACCAAGTGCATATAATCAAGGACGAATGATGAAACACATGGTATTCCTGCCCTAGCTAGTGGCGACAGTTTTGTCTGATGAATTTCGAATTCAAAGTTTTTAAAATTTTGATCTTTCCGCAATGATGATTCCTCTGGCAATTCATCAAAGACAACCCGCCCTTGCCATGTACCTTTTATAGTACATCTCTCACAGCCATGATATGCATTGTGTCCTTTGGTACACTTGAGAAATGATCTAGCCGGGGCGTCACATATGAAAGCACCTAATTTCACAGAAATGGTTTGCCAGCCACATTCAATACCAGTGGAAATCAAATTTTCCAATTCAGTTAAGAAATCAGATATAAAATCTTCCACAGAATTCGGTTTAGCTTTTCCATAGTATATCGCAACAACATAGGGTTCAAATGTATCGACACTGCACAGAATTGGCCAGAATTGACCAGTGGAAGATTTAAACAAAGGAACACCATCTATATTCACATTTAATACGGCTTCTTTCTGTCGTTGGAAATATGTTGTGTACTGAGCCACTAACTTAAGAATTCCTGTCTCTATCCCCAAATACAAATAACGTCCACCACATCTTTCAATGCTTTCAATGACACGTGGTGTCTGCAGAAGGGTCCTAGAATCTTTTGGTAAACGATGCCCATGTTTCCTTAAAATACCAAGTAGTTCATTAACAGAACTCCGAGTACATTTGTGCTTTGTTGCCCAACCTGCAATTTCACCACTGAGAAGAGACTGCTTTTCAGGTTGATCCTGTCCATCGTGCTCGTTAACACTATCATCACCACCTTCTTCGTCACAGGAAAAACTGCTTTCTGATGTGTTATCATAGTAAAGATCAGAATGAGAGTCCAAAGAGTTATTGTCATTCAATTCACCATCTTTATCAGATATGTGGTGTTGAATATCACATAAAATCTGGTCTTTGCAGTAGTTGTGTTAGTTTTCTCACTGTCGTCACCAGAACTGCTGCCATCAATTAATAAAGCATTCAACTCTGCATTTCGTTTTCTCCACTCCTTCAAGTACGACATACCGACAGGTAATTTTCTGTTAAATAAAATTGCATGATGTCAAGAAGGAGAAAGCTTTTAGATATGTGCATTATGTGTATATATACGTCTTTTAAATGGATTAATTAACGTATTCAATGCTACAATTAAGCGCCCTCAACCTATATGCGCCCATCTCATATCTTTTCCTGTGTTCGCAACCACTTTTCAAAATTTTAAGTGATCAGGGCGTATAGACGTCGAATACGGTAAACTCTATAGACTTCTGTAATAGAGTATATTCCTCAACATGTATATTTATTTCCCATTAAACATATGTTTAATTTACGATTTGAATTGATCTGAAATGTTCTCTTACAAATGAACTTCGGGGGTTGATACACTGGATATTATTTATCGTACTTGCAATATTATTACTATCAAAGAATACAATATTTGTAAAAAAATAACCTAACGTGGCAGCTAGTAAAGAAATCCACCCTCAATGATCATTCGTTACATAACCTATGAGATCAATTGGCGACTGGCTATATCCATATCCGTTAAATGATCGAGCTTTTTACATAGAGTGTAGGTGTAGGTCTAACTAATATACCATTAAAATTCGAATAATCGCAAAACCATATATTCAATTTTAAATGAGTATACATATTGAGGCGTAAAGTTAAACTTAGATTAATTATCTCGTATCAAAGCGTATATATAACATTCGTATAAATTGGTGTGCATTATAGTTACACCATGAGAATCATTTCACAAACGCGCTTTGACGAGGAGGCAAGGCAAGACCGCAAGTTCATACAAGTCGATAACTGACCATTTTTCGCTGAATGGTTACTATTTAGCGGCGGCCGTGACACAGCAAACATATAACTCAATTAAGTGCCGCACGTTTTGGTCACCTCAGCGAGAATGTTATTAGAAACGAGAAGAGCTGTGCATGATCATCAAAATTATCCACAAGAAACAACCCGATAGTGCAGTTGGCAGACAATCACAGTGACAGACTCTCATATCGACCCTCATATGCAGGTGCGTGATTTTAGCCTATTTATTACGTCCATAATGAATCGTTACAGTTTTTTTTAATTCCCTGCTCCAGTGTCTGACTTATGTCTGTCTAAAATGTGCATGTTTTAATTTTAGGGGTAATGAAAATTAGCATTGTAGTTTTGGAAAGTAAGAAGTGAAGTTTCATCTCTCAATTTAGTTATATACCTCCTTTCAAATAGTTTGTAGATCAAAATTGTTTGTTTTGATTATTATAAATTTTTAGTGATTTTTTTTTTATCTTTTCCAGATGTGTAGTGTACTATTTGAGCAGTTGAAAATTCCATCCATCCCTTATGCAAAGAGGCAGTCATAATTTCATCAAGGTAGGTAATTAATAATTTTTGGGAAATTCAGTGAATAGTATTTCAATAACTAACATTCTCTTGTGTAGTTAAGTATTTTTATATTTGTATTTTTGTAAACTTAAAGTTGAAAGTGATTTGCAAACTCTAGTTATGAAATTCACAAAGACCACTTCTTGTTTTGTATATTTTTATTCCTATACTCATTAAGGCATCATGATTTATTTCAGCCCTGATCAATTTCAATCATAATGATCAAACTGAAGATGTGTAAAGTTTTGAATCTATGAGTTGTTCTTGTCAAAACTGTCACCAAGATTTTTGAGAGAACTTATATAAATGCTCTTTCACCTTAATCTGATTGAGAGGGTTGATGAAGAATGCTAATAATGAAATGTGCTTTTTGTCTAGGATAACAATAATTTTTATTCAATTTGAATACACTTTTAAGAATGTTAATACTGAGACTGTCAATACTGCAACCGTCTAAAAAGTGGCAGTTTTGACACTCAGGGTAGCGTTGTTGACATTTTGTTGATTTTGATGATCACTAATAACAATTAAAAATGTTCATTGAAATTCATACGTAATGATGTGTCATAATTAAATATTTTAAAATATTTTCTGAGCTTCACTGATAATATTAATGTAAAATATACATGTGGAAATGTGTTTGTCAGTGACACTAGAAGTTTTCCTACGACTATAACCCGTATTCCCGTAGGTCGGCATGTGGGCTTGCAGTGATTTCGTAGACAAAACCATTTCGTAGACACGGGAATTTCGTAGACAAAACAATTTCGTAGACAGTATTAAATTTGTATTTTTAAGTCACTATTGACTCGTATTTGTAATCATTATTATATTTTATAGTAGTTCATATCCACAAGCACGGGAGACATCGATACAGGTCATATACAATATATAACATGGCAATCCACATAGACATATCGGGTTCCGATATATGTGCTGTTATACACATACTCATAAAGTGACATCGGTAAGTATGACTCGTAACGTATTCATAAATGACCAACCTCCAATTCAAAACCTGTCTACGAATTCACTGCTCGATTTGTCTACGAAATGGTTTTGTCTACGAAATCACCGCATCCCGGCATGTGTCGGCTAAAGATACGCGTGCAGGGTTTGAATACACCTAACATATCAAATATTATGATTCTGATAGAATTTTAAACTGTTTTCTGAAGTCTAGGTAAAGACAAACCGATAGTTGGATCAATATTTTGGTTTCCAAATGACATTTTTAGGTGGGAAAGCAAACTGTTTGATGACGACATGTTTGCTTGGAATTTTGTCAGTTTTTATCGATTTGTCAGACATTTGTACGACTAATCAATATTGAGGTCATTTTTACCTCGTAAAATAAGTCATGATAACTTCCAAATAGGCTAAAGATGCAAAGACATCAATCTATTACAAGCTAACACTCATGCTAATGCTTATTTACTAGGTTAAGTTTTGTGGGAGTGCGTATCTTTACCCGACACGGCTGCACAATTCGATTCAGGGGGTGTTCTCAAAAATTTATTTTATTATTTTTTTAATGTTCCGAGGGACTGTGATGAAGGCATGTTTTTGTCGATAATGTTGAAATAATTTTTTGTAAAAGTTTGGAAAAAAATGATGTATTCAGATTCTGATATTTTGTGAGTTTGTTATGGGACCGGTCATTTATTACAGGTGGGGTGGGCCGGGGGTTTTCAGGGTCAGAAAAAAATACAGAAGTTTGGGGAGGGTCATTTCAAAATAGACAGTTGTATAGAGGATATTTGACATTTCTCGTCGAATACTATGGTTATCTCATCGAGTGAAGTAGAAATTTATATTTTCATGAGTGATTTTATACTTCACCTTTGACAATGGGCCATTTTAAGGTCTTGGAGTCATTATCAGAATTTTGAATTGGCCATTCCCCTTAGAACAATGGTAAAATTTCTAATTTGAATGGGCCATTTTTTCATCCTATGTGCAAAATGGCCCATGGCCCCTGCCTTTCCAACTCCCTGAAACTGTGCTACAGACTTCAGTCCTTTACTTTCAACAGTATTTCTAGATTTTAAACTTTTTTGCTTTGATGAAATCATAATGTCCAGAGCTTATCTCCAAAACTATAGATGCTAGCATCCAATAGTGAAACATGTGTCAACCATGGTCCTTTCATGGTTTTATCAATTTATGAAAACATTGTTTCAAGTTTTCAGTGGAATGATGCGGGCAAGACATGTATATTTATGGAATTTTAAACTAGTGAAATATCTTAAGCTCTTTTGATCGCTGTTGAAAGTTAATTCAATAAAAGAAGTTGTAAATCCATAAGATATTCCATGTCTTCCTTAGTGCCAATCTATTTTGTTATTTTCAACTAATATAGTGTAACGGCCAGGATATTTTCCCTAGAGGTGCCTGTTTTCTCTGTCCTTTTACTAATTAGAATACTCTAAGGGAGGTAATTATAGTTGTGGTTAGAAATCAGCCAAACCCCTAGCCAAACTGTTGCTAGGTAACTAGTTCCATACAAGTGGTTCCAAACTGACCAATGGTCAGAGATCATGTGACCCCAGTTCTGAAGAGGGACAATCAAAGCCTCTGATATATTTGTGTGATGTTTTTCACAATGTTATTGTTAACCATATCATTGTTTTTCCTTACAATTCACATTATTGTTATCAATATCCTTCAAAGGATGTGAGGTTTTTTTCACAATGATAATGCTCCTATCAATATTGTTTTTATCTATTATGTTGCCCTCTTGATGTAAAGTCATCATTATCCTTATTAATACAGTATGTGTTATTCATATGGCCCTTTCCCTATACCTTCACCCTGTAGTGAAATTTAATTATGTAATATCTTATCCTTGCATTTTGATATATTTAATTTTGCTAAAGTTAGGTATCACTTTGTTGGGTAGTCTCTGGTTTTTCTACCTAATGGTCGTATGTACATATCGTTGGAGCCAGCCTAAATGGTCTGGTATGATCGACCACCAAATAGTCATACCCCATCTTTATTATTCTCCATTCAAGTATAGGCCAGGTGCCCTATCATGGTTAATAATTTCCCCTTTACCGGTATTGATTTTGATTACATACATATATTGTTTGGTTATATACATATATATGTATTCCTTAGGGACCTTTGTATAATAGTGTGACTGGTAACTTACATCAGGTGGCAACATTTCCTTATGTGGAAAGATGTGATTACTCTGGGGAGATTTATAGTAATTTTTGGCCCAACGTCGCCCTTAATTCCACCTACCTACCTTTCTATGATCTTTTAATTATTATTTGATTGCTATTAAATACAAACTTTTTCCTCTGTAAACTTTTTTCAAAATTCATTATTAATTGAAAAATATAAATATTTTTTTTTTTTATTTGTTATAATTTTTGTTTAGCTCTTAGTCCTGAAAATCCTTCAAATTTATGTATTTTGGACTTGTCAAGATCCAAATTGTATAAAATTCCTTGAAGGTAGAAATCTTTTGTTCAATTTTCTTGATCAATTGTGATCTTACTCTGTAGATTTTGAGTTAGCTATTAAAAAATATTTTCAAATGTTTATAAAGAACCAAAATGGTTTTATTTTGTTTGTATTCTTATAGAGCTTAAGAAAGAAAATTATTTCTGTCAATGATTATTTCTTTCAATGTTCTGACTCTGCGGGATGTGCAGTATGACAATTTAAAACAGCTGATAACAGCTTGCTTATGGTAATCAATGTCTAACTTCACTTCTTTTTCTTTCAGAGAAGCTGTTTGTTGCAGATCACTACTGTTCTCTAACACGTTTTCAACAAGAAGTAGATTGAAGAGGGGGAGCGATAATGATTTTCTTTTATCTTACAATATCATACTCATCATGTGCTTTTGGGCCTATCATGGAGACCAAAATGAATGAATTAGAATCTGTAGCAAACATTATGAAGTTTTTTACTTTGTAAACTTACATTTTAACTAGCATGCATGAGACAACTTTGGAGAATAAGGTTTAGGCCTATGTCTAAATGTATTAAAGAAGTTCGAAAATTTAGTGTGTCGCATGGACTTGAAATTTGAAATAAAATGGATTTATTCATTCATACATCCTTGGGTTTTTTATGTGATATTAATATTCTACTTGTATTTATGGTATTATCCAAAATTGTGTTCCACAGGATATATAGCTTGTTGAAGATCAAACGATTTTAAAACCTGTCATAACTCAGAAATGCAATGCACTCGCGGCCGCTGCAGGAGGATTGGCTATGGAGTTGCTGTTTACAGTTTCCAGTTAACTTCCTCAACAAGTTTTAGAACTGCGTCCTATTTAATCAGATCCCGTTAGATCAATATTCTAACACCACCAGAATATGAATCTACGAGGTGTAAATTCGGCTGGTTTCCCCTCGTATCACTCGATTTGAGTTTACAACTGTGGTGACTAGCAATGTCAAGGCCACGCATTACGGACGTCGTTGTGCATTTTTATTGGCTGATAGACGGGTTGTAGGCGGGGCAAATGATGCACTGACGATTTTATTGACATTTTGTCTATTTCACGCTGTTGAGCATCGAATGCCATTCTCGTATAAAGTGCAGTTCTATTTGTTGCAATTTTGTAAATTTGGAGAAATACTTAAGAATTTACTTCAACAACTTTTAAGTTCGATCTAAAAACTGTTAATGAACTGAACGGCATTCCATGGCCAATCTCCCTGCAACGGCCGCGAGAGCATTGTTGACATTTGCCTTCTTTGTAGTTGAACATGATCGGTTGTCAATTTCTGATGGAGCTCTCTTGTTTAATTATTACAAAAGGCTACCTTTAGAATCTTTTGACATCAATAATTATTCTATGTTGATTTTATTATAATTGTTTATTTACCGTAATTTCAAGAAGACACACTGCATCAGGGAAACAGAAACAAAGGATTCCGTATGGATAATGTAACGTTTCCTTATTATGAGGCGCCTTCAGGCAAATTCTTATTTGATATCATATGGGTAGGCTACTTAAACTTTGTCATATTGATTTTATTTTAATCGTTTATTTACCTTACTTTCAAGAAGTGGCATTGCACAAACTGTTGTTATTTAAAGAAAAACGTAACTTGTTTACAAATAGTTCCGTTGATGGGCGTGGCTTAAAATGATGTGACGTCACGAAATTAGGTATATTGAGGTTTATAACAGTGCTTATGAAATAATCGAATTCATTTCATGATATATGGATGAATATAATCTAATAGTTAAGGATTGTTTTAACTTGAGTACATTTTCATATTGGCTATCTAAGCCTGTTCGTTTATATATTCCTTAAGTTTGTACGACAATGTCGAATTGTTTGATTCGTTTTTTTGGTATTAAAAATTATCCGAGTTTGTTTTCGCTAGATTTTTACTATACCTCACTCTTAACTAGCATTGCTTCGTGTCATGTCTCATGACATACAGTTCGTTTGATACTAGCCTATGTGTATAAGAACATGTGCATCAAACCCAGTATAGATTCGCCCCTCTATTATATATAAGTATATGCATCAAGCCCAGTATACATCTGCCTATTCTCGAAACTATCCTAGACCTAAGATATCCTAACTTTGGTCCTAAGCTCTGGGATAAAATCCTAACCTATTCTGGAAAACTTAGCGCTAGGATATCCTAACTAAGGACAAAAACTATGATAGCTTTTGACCTGTCCTAACTCAATCCTAGCCGAAAAAGATATGGTTTGGTATTTGTTTTTTAACCATTTTTTCTGTGCTGCCAAACAAGCCAACGTTATGATATCAATCGTTGTGTTTATGAGAGCTTTTTGTTGTTCATAATAACTATATTTTTGGTAATAAATAGACACATTTGTTTTAATAAACACACATCTTTGATCACTTCAAATCTCACCTCTTCTTAGTTACCATATATAGCCCATTTTATTCACAACATTGCCCTCTGTCACTTTAAAATTTCAATGTCAAGGCCAATTTGTAAAGGGAAGTAACTTGTTTTGCCCAATGATGCTAAATGGAGTTCAAGTCATGAATCAAATGATAAATGTATTTCAATTTTGAAAAATATATAGTAATTACTAATTTGATAGAATAGCTTTCTTCTGAAATGAATCAATTTGAAAAATATAAATATAATGGATATTTATTGTCAAATTTATAAGAGAATTATACTATTTTTATTTTTGAATGTTTTGGGGTTTTTTAAAATTGAAATATATCCAATGACTATGTTAATTATTTTCCATATTCCCTCATATTAAATTTTACGAGATATAACAACTATTCATCCTGCTATTTGGAATATGTCTACAATCAATTCTGAAACTAATGCAGAAGCAAACTGAGGGGGAGATTTTATTTTATTTTGATATAAAGAAGGGGGAGAGAAATAATTCCGCCTGGGGGCGATTTTATACCGGTATAAAATCTCCGGGGGAGGGTTTGTACCGGAACAAAATCTCCGGGGGAGGGTTTGTACCGGAACAAAATCTCCGGGGGAGATTTGATACCGGGACACAAAGTTATTGGGCAAATTGGCCGAGGTTTGGACAGCACCAGAGGTCGGCTGGACACTTTAATGACGGTCAATTCCTACAATTGCTTTTGATTAATGTTCCGTTTCATTATGTCACAATAACGGTAAATTAACATGTACGGCGTCGTGCCGTCCGAATACATTTGAAAATTTTGGCATAAATAATATACATGCATTTAATTATTAATTTTTTTATATTCACTTTGTACATTATTTAGGAATTCACCTTAGCTACGCGTAGATAAGCTGTTGAATAAAATATGATTTAGTTACACATAGATCTAGGCCTACAACATCTTTCGCAACTGTCCAACGAACTGCTATATGATTCTTGACAATAAATTACTGAAGGCCTGTGGAGGATCTAAGTGACTGATTTGTACTTCACTGTTCTTAGATTCATCTGATCACTATTTAGGAACTATGTACTTTTAGCTGTTGTATGATTTCTTCATTAATGAATAACTCTGATAAATATCTTGACCAAAACCTACGTAAATAACATATCAATCAAGGGAATTTAACAAGTGAGGACTCTCTTTTAAAAATAGGCACTCTTAAAAAGTTTGACAATACAGAATTCGTCGCATGAAAATTATGTAAACTGTACTGAAAGAACATGCATGTTCATAGAAATAAAGTCTCATACAACATATTTATGATTGAAAGGCTCTACAAGCAATCGTATTTGATATTGATCTATGCACCTAAATGTAAAAATGAAAAAAATTACTCACCTCTGAAAATGGCGACTCTTCGATTCCTCAGTCTACAGTTCTACGAATTTCGCGCCACTGAAACTCGTATCCAAGTAACGTGACGTCAGGATAAAACGTGACGTCATACTACGTGACGTCATTTGCATCACATGAGGATAATGATAATCACTGCATCAGGGAAACAGAAACAAAGGATTCCGAATGGATAATGTAACGTTTCCTTATTATGAGGCGCCTTCAGGCAAATTCTTATTTGATATCATTGGTAGGCCTACTTTGTCATTTAAAAAATGAGTCAGCACTAAATAAATTGCTTTGACGAGCATTTTGATTAATTTTTTAAAGAATAATATTCACAAAATATCAGTTTTAGCCGAAAAAGCTTATGAATTAAAGTTATCCCAAAGTTTAGAAATCATTTCAGCTTAGAAAAGATACTTTCTATTAGATAATCAGATATTTATTTAGGAAACTAGGCCAACAGTATTTATAACTACAATAAGTGATGACTTATTCGTGGTCAGGTATCTTATACGTATTTCTTAATTCGATCATCCATGGAAATACAAATAAACCTATATTGGTATAATTTTATTTTTCCGCTATGAATATAAATCCTTCAGCCTTAATTAATTAACAGCAAGAAAATATAATGGAAAAGTGATATCGATATAATTCGGTTAGGTTCGGGCGACATTATTTCTTTATGTAATATGTTAATTAATTCTACTTTTAATTAATGAAGTGTTATAGCTTTACATTCTGTACGATCATATATTGACAAATTGGAAACGTAGGCCTACGTAAGATATCGACTGAAATAAACATTTTAATTTTTAACAATTTCATATGATCTATTCTTTGTTGAACAATCGCCCACTATTCTTATACATATAATATTCAATAAGTGTAGAACTACCTATGTATCATACTAGATTCATGAATGAATGTATTTATACATAAAGAAGATGAAGTTGAATTATCTTTTGCAAACATTTTATATATATATTTGAAAAAAAAATACTTCAGACGACACTTGCTGTAGATATCTTTTAATGATGACATTTCGACTTGATAACAAGTCTTTTCAACAGTGTGGAGTTTTCTCAACATGGCAAATATATAGGTATGCATGCTTAACAATGTAATAATGTACAATGAATTTGATTGATTAGCAAGTGACAAGTGGTAACCTCGATTAGCTAACAATGCGCTATTTATGAGGGATTAACATTTGAGTTATTGTAATATTTTATTGTAGTTATTTTTATTCATGCCAATACTTCATACCATTACCTTTTATTCTAACATGTTTATGCGCTTTGAGCATTCACCTTGTGTATGGATATAGCGCTTTATAAATACTCATTATTATTATTATTATTATTATTATTATCATTATTATCAATAGCCTCTTCCTGGTCGGTCCCAGTCCATCAATTGATCTTTTGTTTCAATTGCACAGTTGACACTACTTGTATACATGTAATATCTAGGAGTATATGTTTTATTGTTTTTTGATGAATATCTTTTTATAAAGCTAAATTTACTCCAAAAGCTTTTTGAAAGGGTATTCTGAAATGATGTGGATGAATTGACATTACTTCTCCCTTCCGATTGCGATACAGTAGAGTCTTCTCTCACACTTGATAAGGTTGTGTTGGATTGTTGAAAGTCCTCGGATGATTTCAAGTCCTCAGATTGAATCAAGTTCTCTACAGTAAAGGAGTCCTCCGATTGTAGGTTTTGATTTGAAATTTATTCCAAATGTTGCTCTCGATATATATATTCTATACATTTTTGAGAAAACTATGAATTATATCCTGTTAAACAATAAGGGCAAGAATGTACTTTTATTATGAATAACTGGAACAAAAATAATTCTTGTTCACGGACAAAGTCTGTTGAATAACATGCGAAAATTAATTATAGTATCGGATAACCGTATTGTAGGCAACGACAAAAACAAATTGTTCATGATGCATCACTAGCCGAACTAATAGGAAGTCACATGACCGGTGTTTTACAAATTTCATTTTTAATAATGATTTTCAGCTTTGTCTTTTTCAATGATTTTATTATCGTATCGTAACATTTGTGACATGATAAAATCCAGTACATATATTCATGTCATCAATTAAGTTTCATATAGGCCTAACCTACTTTTTCAAAACTTCTTGTCATGTGCAACTGCATTCCTTATCTAATGAACAGCATATAAAAAAATTTGAAGGCATGTTGACAGCAGTAACCTGCAATCGCACCTTCATCAGATTGATAAATTATTCTTGTTGAAATGTCGATAAAATTACCTTAAAGTTTACACAATCGCAAACGAATGACATTTTTATTTCGTGCTTACTTCATATATTAACGTTTCTAAAAAAAAAGGATTTGCGTATTGATAGAATATTTCTGTAATGTTAAAACAATATTTCAGTGTATTTTTTGACGATGTAAGTTATCATTTAGAAGTCATTAATTTCAAAATAAAATGATAACAGTACTACAATGTCGGGGATGTCTTCGAAGAAATGCGTGCACGTGGCTGTCAAAATTATAAAACTGTTTTACATCGTAATCTTAATTATAGGATATAAGATTTATCTCACCCTAAAGGGAATAAAGTTGAACTATGTATTACAGTGATAAACGTCTTTAGAGTAAAGCCTTTTTAAAAATTGCTAAATATTAAAACATTGTTTATTCTTCTTATATAATGATAATATTCGTTATTCAACGACATATACCATGCAATATTCATTTATTCGCATTATCTATTATTCCTTTTTCTGTTGACGTGCTGTATTATTCAAACGTTATATTTTATATTCTTACAACACGTGTTTCAAATTTTTTTTCTTGTTGTATGAGTGTATGTACCTCACGCATGAGAAAATATCTATTATTTGAAGTTATGTGGTGATACAAAACAAGATATATTTATTGTGTGTTGTGATGTGATTTGAAATACAATGATAAAGATCATGTCTTAATTTATACATAAGTTGTCATTTCAAACAAAATGTACTCCGAATTGAGTATTGATTTTCCTATTTATAAATAACCTGTACTCAAGATACCAACTTATCTGATTTAAACCTCTTCGTAATATCTGAATGTAAGCGGTGCTCTCTGTCCGCTTAAGAGAACGTAAATAGGTATTCATGTTTTACCATAAAGTAGCTGAAATAACAATAAAAGAAGAATTTCGATTTAATTTGTATATATATATATATATATATATATATATATATATATATATATATATATATATATATATATATATATAGGTATAAGGGGAAAGGGGGAGGGGGGTTTGGTGGGACGAACGAAGACGAGACTGCCTCTTTTATGAAATGGCGAATGTATTTGTATGTTATCTGCGCTGCAATTTAGAGAGAAAATTACTGATATATATAATGACCCGTCCGTAATTAACTTTGTTATGACTGCTTGTTTTCCCCCCCATATTTATAGCACTAAGACCTTGGCGAGACGTATAAATTGCTTTATTGCAATAAATCCAGCAAAATACATGATTTTTCAAATGTTCTTAATTATATATTAGCATTAATGTTATGATATTATTAAACATAATCGATATTAATCTTTTAAATTTGTGTTTAAAAAGTGCGTAATAACGTTTGATTCCAATTAACAATATATTCATAAAAAAATTTTTAAAACATAAATCATATAGTTGGAAGTGCGTTGGTTCCAGACGTTGAAACGACGTTGTCCCTAGACGAATCTGAGTGAATCTTCTTGCGTCGCTTTCACAACGTTGATTCAACGTCGATGAAAGGTTGACAACCAAACAACCAAATTTCAACGTTGGATCAACGTTGATCCAACGTTGTGTGCCTGCTGGGAGAGAGCTGAAAAATTGTGTGAAGACTCCTTGGACACTGGGGATTCTAAATTGTAGCTTTGGTGACCACTTGACCCCAAATGGGGTCACAGGGGTCAAAACCTTAAAATCCTACTTTCATCTTCTTCTCCAGTTCCAAAAGGTCTTGATAGCTTAATAGTTGTGTGTAGACTCCTTGGGCACTGGAGATTCTAACTTGTAGGTTTGGTGACCCCATGACCCCAAATGGGGTCAGAGGGGTCAAAACATGAAAAACCTATTTTCATCTTCTTCTCCAGTTTCAAAAGGTCCAGAGAGATGAATAGTTGTGTGTAGACTCCTTGGGCACTGGAGATTCTAAATTGTAGGTTTGGTGACCCCATAACCCCAAATGGGGTCACAGGGGTCAAAACCTAAAAAACCTAATTTCATCTTTTTCCCTAGTTCCAAAAGGTCTAGAGAGCTGAAAAATTGTGTGAAGACTCCTTTGACACTGGGGATTCTAAATTGTAGGTTTGGTGACCACTTGACCCCAAATGGGGTCACAGGGGTCAAAACCTTAAAGTCCTACTTTCATCTTCTTCTCCAGTTCCAAAAGGTCTTGATAGCTTAATAGTTGTGTGTAGACTCCTTGGACAATGGGGATTCTGAATTGTAGGTTCGGTGACCCCTTGAACCAAATGGGCCGTTTTTATTTGATTGTGAATAACTATGACGTTGGGACAGGCTATCTTTCCTACACTGCCCATGACCCCATGGTCTAAACCCAAACACCTATTTCTATAAAAAGTCTGATGAGCTACAGAGCCCATGGCTCTATTTTTTTTTTTAAAGAGAATATTAGTTTTTCCAATTTGGACCCAAAGTTTCTAAATTAATGCTAAAAGTGTTCTCATGTTAATACGCATAAGCTATGAAGGTAATGTTTTTGTTTAAACAGGAGTTTTTCTTTTCCTGAAAGGGGGGGGGGATTAATATAATCATTGATAAGTTCAACATTGTTTCATTGTTTTGATGTGTGTCACACTTGAAACCTAGCAACGTAGAACTTCAGTCAGTACAGTTTCCCTTAGCGTATACATGACGATGACTCCTCTTTTTAATGTTAACAGTAGATTATGAAATGGAAAATGCGTGAAACACAACACTTGTCCTGACCGGGACATTCGATCAGTAGATACGTGAAAATAGTCCCAATTTTAATAAAGTTTGCATGGCGTCAACGTCAACATGAATTGAATGAGTTCATTTCCCACTCATGAAGGGTATACGGTTAAAAGATTTCTTCTATGCAGGACAACCGAAACTCGTGATAAAGTTTTTAGACTTTTAATTTCAGATTCATTAACCTCTACAGAAACAAAAAGGGGATGTGCATGATTTTTTAATTCATGCTCATAAAGGCAACGTAGCACGCATTTTTGATATATCAATTTTCAAAACCACTTAATTAAATATTGAATAAGGTCTCACGGATCCAGAAAAGGAAATTGATATGCGTAGTTTAAACGAACTTGATACTTTCGTTTAATATCTCCTTTAATTGATTAAAAAATAATTGGTAAAATGTTTTGCCTTCCAACGAAAACGTGCAACAGTGCCTTTTAAAAGGTCTTCATCTTTCGACTGAGTCAGTCTATGACAGTGTCATACTTGTGACAAAAGATGTAATCAGCAGACAACGAAATCCACTAGCTGCTGGTTTGTAACTGGGCGGTGGTCACTTGTGTATTTATACCGCATGTGCCTTGACCTCGTTCTATCTTGAAGTATCCATTCTCGCCCCATTTCTCGCCCCATGAATTCTTCACCTACAAATAAAAATTATTACATAGACAACCAAACCTCTTATTTATTTATCATTTGCACTTTAAAAGCCAAACCTCTGCACGTTGATCGAGATCTTAAATCTTTTCTGCATATGATGTAATTCATCACTTCAATGTTCATCATTAGACTATAGATGTCAATATAGTCTTCTGTAGAGAACTGTTCGGGTAATTGATATTTGGGATGTGATATTTCACATCAAAATAAGAACCTCTGGCTCGCTACTTCCCGCCGACACATTCGAGTTTATTTCAATAAAAAGTTACAATACCTGGCTTCAAATTAAAACCATATGGACTAGAAGTGAATCAACATATATGGTTATTTGGAAGCACTCTGTCTCATCTCATCCCGACCTCACCAAATCTACAAGTGCTCCGTCTAATTATCTCATGAAAGCACCCATACACGTTATCTCAAACCCAAGGCACGACTTTTCTGGAGTTACTATACATGCCACGATTGATAATTGGAAAAGCGGACGAACCATTTTGATGTTTCGCAACCTTTATATGTCATCGTTATTAGCTTAATTCGTGAGGTTACTTAAATGGCATTTTAATCTTTTAATCTTTGGTTACCTCAACCAGGGGAAACGTTTATATCCACTTTCTCTTAATATTCTTATCACTTTTTACTTTTTAATTTCTGTTTAAAATTTTTTTACATCACCTTCCAGTATTTGTGCGTCTTGACTATGACCTTTTCGGACCCGAACCCAACTATAAGGACAGCTGAAAATGAAAGACGAAATAAAAGATTCGTCCAAAAAAAGCCAAGGCAACAATTTTAAACAATGCCGGCACAGTACATCAATAATACAACAATACAACCCAAAAAAAGACAACCTCATAACAGGGCCAAAGGCATCCTGCTCGTTCCTTCCTTATACCTTATCATTTCAAGTCAAAACCTCGTATCGCTAGTAGCTATCTGACCAGCCAATGAGATGACTCGCATTCAGCAACAGCGGCGCAACCCGGATCGAAAAATCCGTTGATTTCAAACTAATAGCTTCAAGCTCCTTAATTAACGACATTTCATTGGCTGAAAAAATAACAGGTGAGCATAGCCAAGAATATCAAGCCACCAGCAATTCGAGGGATTTAGCCAGAAAGAGATCAGGGTATTAGGAAGGAGCGAAAGCGGTTTCATATACGCTGATGTAGCAGGAAGAGCCAAAGGAGAACCCAACTGCATTCTTTAAAGAGATCGGTGTAATCTAAAACCAATCTTAGGTGAGAGGGATCCTACATCAATCTTAACAGAGGCCAGCGTGATCTAACAGCACAGGCATTGATTCATTTCTTTATTAAGGACATACCCTACCCAGAAAAATATTTAGATTTGTTCAAACATGGTTTTTTTTTATAGAACTGAGTGTGCTGAATTAAGAAATCAAATAAAAATTAGGGTCACCATGCTCGTTTTCGAGTAAAATCGTGTCAAAAAATTATTTTTTGTGTGATAAAGCCCAAAAATATTAACTATCTTTTATCCCTCATAATTTCTGAAATAAGTGAAATTTATGCAAAACTATCATCGTTTAAGTCAGTTATAACAGAATTGTTAATCTTAGTCCCAAATATTTGAAAATTAACATTACAATTATTATTTTCGAGTATTTTTTGTCAATCAATATTTCATTTTTAGCATGAAATTTTTATGCATTTTCAAGAAAATTAATTTCACAAATTTAGAATTTGTAAAAACTTTTATGATATGAATCTGACATGATATGAAACTGAAATTCGAAGACAAAAATAGGGGTCACCAGGGAAAAATTGCGAACTTTCGGTCGTTGAAATTATATATCGACATTGAGAAAACGCCCATTAAATACTACGGCTATCCACAACGGACGCACAAGTTATAACAGCGAGATCATCACAATCATCCAGTGTTTCAACGTGATCCAATCGTTACTGGGGTAAACGGGTCCAGTCTCATCGTCCCTACTTCTCATTGCACTGTCTTTATCTTATCGTACCATGATCCAGTTCTGTCTTGCTGCAGCCAATAGGTTTGTACACCCCTCGATGGTAAAACTGTAGTCTTGATGCGTCCAGAGCTACCGATAAGGGGCCGTACTTCATCAGAGCAGCAGCCATTTCGGTCTCATCCTAGAAATAAAATTTCGTGGTTGATATAGTTGATATAGTAGTGGTTAGCGCGTTCGGCTTCGGATCAAGAGGTCCGTGGTTCGAATCCCGCCAGGGGCTCGGGAACTTTGTCTGTAGTAGAGAACTGTTCTACACTGCAATGCTACACCGAGTTTCAGTGCAGTACCACCCATGGGTCGCTAGTTCCAGCCGATGCTCGCAGGTTTCACCTCAATGCATAGCCACAATGGTGTTGCGGGCTTTCTCCCTGCAATAATACTAGCAGCCGCGATATAAGTGAAATAATCTTGATAGCGGCGTTAAACCCGAACTCACTCACTCACTAGCGTTTTTTAAAAGATAAAGTGATCTCACTAAAACGAAAATAAAAATTTCAAATTGCCAAACAATGTTATCAGTTTGAATTATTACGAAATCCTTGGTCTCTGTAGCGCTCTCAACTAATTGTGAGTACCATACATTAAAATCAATATTAACTATTACAATTATCAAAGGGCCACGAGAGGTTGGTAAATCAAGACCCGTTAGACCTTTTCAGAATAACTCTCATGCAGATGAACTCTGTCTACAATTTAATATTAATACACCTCAAGTTGATCTCAGTGTCTTATGATAATTGTTGTGCTTTTGAAATGAGACCCAAGTCAGTAAAATCCTATATGTATTCATATAAAGATTTGATTAATACATACCTCACTTATTGCTTTCCAACCTACGACTTTAAGTCCCGGTAGAAACTTGTTCGAGTTAACCTTGGCCTCACAACTCTCGTTCTTCAAGCACCACGGGACTGGAGGGCCGCAGAGGGTTTTGTTGTAGCCCACAGCTGGGCATGGGTAACATCCCCCGAGACTTCCTGTGTTGACTCCAACACAATATGGGTAATCTGCCCATGGTTCAAGGCCGCCCTAAAACATTACAAGAATGTACTAATGACATCTGCTTTCCCTACAGCTGCTTAACAGAAGTTTATTTCATTACTTTCCATTAGCCAATTTTCAATTCACTTTAGTGTAAATATCATGTAATATGGTGTTTTCTTAAGTTCGACTTATTCAGCTATTGGTTACGATATTTTTAGAAGATGAAAACCCCCATATATCTGTCACTAACCTAATGATGATACTAATAGTATTACCAATAATTTCTCGAAATTATGTTAAAAGATATTTTATTGCAGAAATAAGATAACTGTTCCTGGCATTCCATGTATCTGTCACTTGTACGTGTAGTGTTAATATGATCCCTTAACTAAATGATCTGAAAGTTCAGATTGTAACGTTTTTGCAAAGAAATGGTGATAATTTCATACTTTCAAAATCTGATGAGGAATTCCTACACAGTGAAAGAAACATTTGTTCAGCAGCTGTATAGAGTGTACATAGGTATTTCGTTTATGCTTAATCTCTGTATCAATCCAGCAATATACATGTTTGATAGATTCAAAATCGAATGTTTTGCCCAGTCTCATCGTCGTTGGGTTTTCTCCGATGGTAATCAGAGACAGAAAAGTCTAAACACTTGTGCAAACCCAACCATCACCAGACAAAAGGTTCGCCATGCGATTGAAAAGGAAATCGATATATATTTGATCATATAGTAAGGTAATCGATGATTCAATTTTGATAAAGTTGGCTCAATAAAATATCCGACAGAGAGTTATAGATATCAAATAATGAACAAGAAGAAGTGGATTATCCACAAAGATTTGTTACCCTGCAACATTCAACTTCTTGAAACGAAATCCAAACTTTAACCTACTTGTCCACAATTGAATACAAATGTAGTAATAAAGAACTCTATATGGAACTCAATTGTCAGTTTTGCCAGATACAAACTACGCAAAAATATATAGCAAATTTCATCCGAAGACTTCTTACCACTTTCTGGACATACTGGTAAGCAAGGAAAGGCCACCCACCGAATACACCACAGTCCGCTTTCTCACTGCAATATACTCTTATTTATCACCACCGGAAATTAAGGTGATTGGAAGATTTTTATATTCTACGAACAAAACTCGTGAAACTTTATGTTGAAATATTGAAACCATCACTCTAAAATTAATGTAGTTCAATTCAAAGGCGTTTATTCCCACTACACGTTCATGAATTAATGCACGTTACACTACCAAGTTAAATAAAATTAAGTTAAATATGATGCTTCTATTAGTAATTCTTGATAGTAAAAATGCGATTTTTTTTAGAAAAGAGGCTATTCCTATTTTGAACATATTCTTTTTCTTAAATATATTCATGGTATTTTTTTTGAGCAAAATATTTCGATATATGTAATTGTCTTGATTTTCTGTTTACTTTCCCTTCTAGTTTTGGTAACATACTCTTTGGGATCTTTGGTATCATCACAGTCGACTACCTGCTCCACAGACAGGTTGGTTAAGGGTTTGCCCTGCATTGCCCACTGACCCTCGATATTACCTACAGTGCTGTAAAGAAGAAAGTACTGCCTTGTCAATAAGTGCTGTACAAAGTGCCACTTTTGTCTTGGGGAGAAGACAAAGCTTATGTAACTGGCACGGTTGATTACAAGAAATTCAAATTGTAAAAGACAAAGTCAACTGGTGAGAGTGAGTGGGGCTTTAACGTGTTTCAACGATATTTCAGTTACTAACCACGTCGATGAAAACCACTCAAAGATAAATGTGGTGGAAAGATCGGAAAAAGAGGATGGAAAGTTTGAGAGACTAAAGGAAAGTGAGGCGTAGTGAGAGACAAAGAGTAGGCCTGTATAGGACTCAAATTTGATATAACTTCTCTCCGTCGTCCTGTCAAGCTACGGGGCCCGGACCAAGATCATGAAAGCTCTGTCTGGCATGGCTCACGAGGTCATTGATGCGCACAAACCAACACACCACGTTAAGGTAATTAGTCAAATGGTGAAGTACAACGAGAAGAAATACAAACATATTCCATTGCGGGGGTAAGAAAGGTCGATAATATGTCACCCAAAAAATTGTAACGAAAAAAAGTGTAGTTCAACAACCAGTAGACATGTGTTCCTGGTTTGGATGTGAAGACAATATGACAAAAAAAGACTTAAATCACATTAATTTAGTTTGGTTTCTTTACCCAAATGAAGTTAAAAAAACCAAAAGTAACAATAATTGTTCTTACAGAGTGTTGTGTCCAGTACTTTTTTATGTGCCATATTTTCTGGAATTCAGCGCAATATAGAAAACCCCGCTTTATCCCTTACACCAATCTAAAAATATTATATATATATGCATTTGATTATGAAAATGGTACTCATCATATCTTAAATAGATAAAATATTTAATAGTATCATGATAAATCATACTAAACATTAATTTTGAATAAATAGTGGGCGTAATGATAAAAGTTTTAGCCCTATAAGCCTGATGAAAAATCTGTGTAGATTACAAGAAAACCTCCTAAATTCAAAACGGTTAGAAAAAATTAATTTACTAGCGGTTAATAGATGTTAGCAGGTGTTCATAACCGGGGTTTATTTACGATAATGCAGATGATATGTTAGCTTTTAATGGATCTTACCTAAATGCCCAACATGTTCCCACGGAACCTGAAACATGTAATCATTGTATGTGTTATTTAATTTGGGCTCATCAGTTATAATTCAAAGAAAAGAAGCGATCCACCCTTCGTTCATTTTAAGATTTAAGTTCATCGTTATAGCTTTAAGGTATGTTCAAGCAAAGATTGAGATTGTGAAATGCTGACTCACTAATAGATGCATGATTCTTAGATCTTGTTGCATAATCATATTTGCACTATATGACATTTGTCTTTGCCTTAATATGTTCATTTAGATGACTAGAAAGATGTATGTCTGTATGAACAAGTTAATACATGGTATGGTATATGAATATCTGAGTTAAAGCTATGAAGAATTTGTTATTCATTAAACACTGTCCGGTCATTTCTTCATGCTGAAAGGAATATACAGGCGGGAGCTGA
This sequence comes from Phorcus lineatus, assembly GCA_921293015.1. NCBI lineage: Eukaryota > Metazoa > Mollusca > Gastropoda > Trochida > Trochidae > Phorcus > Phorcus lineatus. The sequence continues at coordinate 30,956,378 of OV121094.1, read as the reverse complement.
GGTAATAATTGAATCTTTGAGATCTGTAGATATTTTAATATGCAGTTTGTTAATGATGATATTTGTATAGATATTTCAAATTTATTCAAATACTTAAATTAGATTATCAGTCAATTACCTTGATCTTTGACCGAGGTAACTTTGCCCTGAGTGGTCCAATCGAAACTGTCCGGTAAACCTGATGGAATTTCAGTCTTCAGATATCTGCAATGTCAAAAGGGTTAAGTAATAACATCAGTACATTATGAATCATAAAGGCATGATATTAAGGAAGATATATGTATTATAATGATGATAAACGTACCTGTTATTGCACAAAAGCGACTTCCTTGATATTATATATACGATGTATGATACAATGTGTATTGTCTTCAAGCATGGTGAAAGCATGTACCGAAACGACGCTTTTCTTGAATCATAAAAGATCATCCATAAAACATCATGTCTTCCATATATTACCAACGTCTAGCATGCCGCTAAAACGGTTTATACATAATCAAAAAATACGTTACTGCAATATGATATATTTAAAATTGAAAGGTATTTGCTCCTTGTCTTTAAAAATTATAAAAACGAAAACGTTTGAATTGATAATTTATCATTAAGTTTATTATAAAAAAATATTTTTAAATAACGACTAAATGTAGAACAAGATAATGCAACACTCGTGAATACTTAAGATAATCTATAAATCATGACACAGTTATCAAATACACAGTTGCTTCACTAAGGAGAGGTGCATTTTTTAGTCTTAATATGGGTCTGTTTTATCGATTTGCTTCGCGAAACACCATTCTTATGTCACAGATAAAAAATCAAGTAAAAGGCACGCGATATGTTATGACTCGGTTACAAAACAAAATGTTCCAAACAAGATAATCCTCGTCGAAAAAAGAAAGAAGAATATTTTAGACTAAATATATAGACTTAATACTGTTAAATCTGCTCAAATTACTACCTTCACATAACAGCCACTGCTCGATGCGGCCATTGCAATGCCCGCTAGAATAATTTTTACAATATATTCTCAATCTATGCAACGGCCTTTGTCTTGGTGTGACCAAATCGATTGGTGAAAGCAATTTGTTAAGATTCAGATAAACAATCTAAAATCAATGATCTTTTAACCAACTATCCTTTTCAATACATTTTTAACTCGTGCATGTCAGTTATCCACGTAATATAAAATCAACAATGATGACAAAATTACTGAACCAAGCGACAGGCTTATTGTCATGTTATTCTTTTCTAATAAGTTCGCTAGTTCATATTTCATTGGATTATTGGGGGAGGTTGCGACACTAATATGAAAATGATATTGAAAAAACGTGATATAGCATGAAGGATATTATTGTTGTAAAAAACTGAATAGTCACACTCTCAGAAAATCGTTCTCAGCATTTCAGTTAGGTTTTATTTTTTAAGGTTCTTATCATTCAGGTAAGCATTCACGTCAAAATGCTATTATATTACTACTACAATGAAAACAATGTCATCGTTTTACACTGGCACACACTAAATGATACAAACTTTTCTTTAGGGAACTTAGGCGCTGTTCTTCGCGGCATCAGTACAGTGTCCTTGAACTCTTCCGAGGTCAGATCTGCAAAATGGTTCAAACGGTACTCTGTTTTGCCTCTGGAATTAAAACAATATAGGCATTGATACATTACCATTTACAAAGACATAGCATCGTAATTTAATGATTCTACAAACGTCAGTGTAAAGTTTATGTTTTCATGATATGTCTTATCTTATAAAATTGGGTATTCACGATCTACATTGGTTATGAGAAGAAAGTATACTGTAATATGTGTACTACTTCTCATTTCGTAAATATTAAAGTGATTTTAATCTTGCATAAAGAATTTACAAGCTTTATCAAAGGTATTTGTTAGACTAATTTTGTTACTGCCGATTACGGTGCCATTCGAAAAGTCAAGGTTGGGTCCTATTTTTGTTATAAAAATGCCTATTATTCACGTTAACGTCCAAAACAAATTATTTAATACTGGAAGCCATTGACAGTTTCTTTTAAACATCAGTGTAGTCTTAATTACTTGTATTTTTTGTTGAGTTTTTGCACTTCTTGCTGGTTGTCATGGTAAACTTTTTCTCTGTAGAGTGCTTCGTCAACCGATTTATACACTTTATTGTGTTCTTGAGCCCATTGCCTATAAAAGTTAAGAATGAAAAATACAACTATTAAAATAATCAAGTATTCGCTTGTCAAATTACTATTGATAAATGTAATCGAGATATTTTTCTTTGCACATCACGAGTTCAAATATTCATAGAACTTTTCATCAATCACATTGAGTATTCCAAATGAATTAAAATGCTTAGCGAGTAATCAATACCCAAAATTTTAAAGTCCCGTTCTAAAATCTTACTCTTATTCTTCAGGTATACTGTAAAAGATTGATAAGAAAACACAAAACAACACATTTGATAACCTTACAAAAGAAGTCAGAAAAACCAATCCTCCTGTAAGGTGTCTATATGATTCTATTGATTATGAAAACATTAGAAAAGGAATAGCGTGAAACTTTGAAAAGGGTGCGATGAATCGATCGCTTAAAAGAAATGGAACTTCAGTGAGATACAATGTAGGAAACATAGTGTTTGCCTTGCATATTGCACACTTTCTAAGTTCATTAGAATAATACATTCGGAAATATGTGAGTCGTGATTTTGTGTCGTGAAACCTGATTTACCATATCTGTAAATCCTATAGTATTTTAATATCTTCTGTTCTAATCTTCGATAAGCGGAAAAAGCACTCAGTTTTAGATTACTTTCATTGTGAAAATTAAGTTACCTTATATCTACTTAGAGAAAGCATAAAATGGAACAACGAACCTGAATGTTGGGTAACTCTTTGCAAATACACAATAGGTCGAGGAACTGTAAACAAAATCAACAATTCACTACAGATTTGATTATCATGAAGAATAATAAGGTTTTGGGAAATATTAAAACCAAATAGAAATGATAAATTAATGAATGATCAGTTACAATATTCAGCAAATAGGAACAAAAATATTACTTTGTTAATCATGTATACATACGTCAATGATGAATGAAAAAACACTTTAGATAATATATATTTATGAACCTTTAATCCATAACTCACCATATGACGAATAAGCAGACAATTATCTTTAAATCCATTGTGTTCCAAATAAACCGTAAAGATAATCAAACTTTCTTTGTAATGTTAGTGAACCTTGCTCAGCTGATTGTCAATAGCACGTGTTTGACTGACAGATATATCTCGTCACTGTAGATAAAGAGTGTTGTAGATAACAGTGCATATCTCAGATAGCGAAGTTGACATTGAATGTGTTTGAATTTTGTTTTGTATACCATGAATTGGTGTTCTGGACGAAATATTCATTGTTCTAACATGACGTCATCAGACTCCGTCACGTGGTTCGTCAGCCATTTCTGTGGACATACAGCGTAGGCCAGCCACAGCGGCCAGTGCATTCTTACTACATCATCTATATGATTTATTGTCTCGTTTACTCTCGATCCAGGTTAAAGTGCTTGAATCTTGTAGATTTTACGAACTAACGTTACTAAAAGACTAGTTCATATCGCTTTTATGTTAATATCTGTATCAAATTGTACTAAGCGCAAGAAAATACGCAGTCAACGTGAACTTGTGTCTGTTACCGAGGTGACTTCGAACTTTCTCAAAAACAACATAAATAAAAAGGATAATGAAGATATATCCCTCACACATCCAAATATTCATAACTCGTTCTGTAATTAAAAAAAGGTATTTGGTTACCAAATTAAAAAAATGTATATTCGAAGTCGAAGTCGTGATGATAGATTTTTTTAAATCGACAGGGATGAAGGGGTTTGCCTACCTTCCGCCTGGCCAATCATCAAAGAAACATAGACCACTCAACTGTATAAACATTACTGTATCATTATTGTAATAACACTCATTTTAGTATTATTATCATTTTATTAACCACCTGAAGAAGGAGCAGTAATAAGGTGTGAAAAAATATAGAAATATTGAAAATACTTTACTACTTATATTTCATCCTGGGGTTATAAACATAAATACTATACAAGTATATATACTGAGAGATGAAAGTGGAATAACGCCTATTCATATATTTATTAATCAACAATTATAAAAATTCAACAAAATATATATTTTGCTCCTTCTGAAATGAATAATTTTTAGCGTCCTCTAAAATTATCTAGCTTAGAGGACATATTTGTTGTTCCATATGGCAGGAATTACGTGCAAATGATTCTTCAAATGTTCACATTCCCAGTAAATTTTCATGTCGTGAGTCCGCTTTTCCTCTATACTTCGCTACACAATTGAAAGAAGAAACCTAGGTGTAAGTTCGCTGCCTTTCACAGATGTAACTTATGAGCACGAACATTGCCAATAAAAGGTTTTACACATCATAAAAACTGACTGCTGGTGGAAACAAAATAAGAACATACTTCCTTGTGTTCTTGAATTTTCATGACATGGGAGTCTATCACAGTGAGATTTGGAATGCTTAATGAACCAATGAGCTGCTGATACAGCTTAGTACAAAGAAGTGTTGTCACTCGATCTGATGAAATATGAATAAGTGTATTATTTTTTTCGCCTGGTTGTTGAGTTGTGTTACGACAAATCAAATCACACATTCTGTCAGTTTATAATTCATTTCCACAATGCTTATATGTTTAACTGTTCAGATTCATAACATTATTTTTTCCAGATAAGTCCTGGAATTTGTCCTTCTTCAACAAAACTGTTGAATCCGTAGTGATTATTTTTTATAAAGGTGAACATCACACCACCTGACATCACCTTAGATACACCTCTGGTACCACTGTAATGGTTAATATTAGAAATGCATATATAGATGGTGTTACGTCATTAACAGTGTTACTCGGAGTCCAGTCTGCGGATTGTACAGGGTAATACATCAGGATGTCCTTGTCATCATACAGCCGGACGTCTAGTCTTGACATTTTCCCTGTGCCCGTTCCATACAGCTGACATCCGAGCAGAGTGATGTTCTTGTTGGTAGAAAACGATATAGTATGGTTCGGGCCTTGGTGAGAAGGTTGTTGAATTGTGCTAAATCTCTGTACATAATGCACGTCAGATGCAGTCTGCTTTTCAGCTTGAATCTTTCCCCCCCTCTCTTCTGACTTAAATGGGCTAATGTCAATATTTGTTTTTACGATACTATCCATGATCTTTAATCTTTCATCCCCTGTCAGTATTCCAGAAGGACCAACAACTTCGGCTATAAACTCTAGAGACAAACTAGCAAATCGTATCTCGTACACCAGCTCACCCAGGATCTTCCTCATGTTCCCATGGCTTGGATTCAACCCTTCCCTCTCACATTCCTTTTTCGTCCAAAACAAAGCAGCTTCGAATACCTTTTCCTCATCAAGGTTTAGATCTTTGGATTTAAGGAATGTTCCGAAACATATAGAACAGAGTTTCAGGAATCCTGCTGATTTGATAATCTTAGGACCTGGTTTAGCCAACACATTTAGACCTTTCTGCTCCAAGTCCGTCTCTCCATAGCCATGACTCTTCTCCAATACCTCACACAGGTTCTCTTCAGAGAGAGATTCCTTCAGGAAGGAAGCCGACTGTGTAAAAAGCGTCTCCACATCATACTTCCTGGAAGTGTAGAGAAGACCGGCAACATTCTCAGAGTTGATGGTACAGCTGTCTGTGTAAAGGAATCTGAAAAAAATAAAACTGCCTTTAACGAGGTTGATCCATTGATGATTCATTTTACATGTACATGTAGGGGCGTTCGCAATTACAAATGAACGAATAAAAAACAATAACACATGTACCAATTAGTGGTACTAAGCACTTCCCGTGACCATGTTGGTCCATAATTCCTGTGTTCAAGTACCCATTGGTACAGCTGGCTGAACATGTTACGATTTTGATGTAATGGCGCGTCCAAATCTTTGGTGTCTCCATCTGCATTCTAACATAGGCCTCTCATGCATGCTTACCCTCACATGACTATGCTCTACACATCACTGGATATAGTGTTCTTATCACCATTTGTGGGATATAAAGACCATACATGTTGTAGTCTTATGGTTATGAGTCGTCTTGTTATCTAATGATTCACATATCATCTCATCTACTTGAGAGTTATACAGCTGCATCGTACAAGTGTGTTAATATACATTATCTTATTGAAAATATCATGCAGTAAGTGATGTAAACGATGTCCATTATGTTGTCTTTTAACTTAAGAAGTAAAATTAATTTAAGTAAGTCCTATCCTAATTATGTACTTCAAAGTTCACAGTTTGGTAGGTCGTTGTCAACAGGTCAAAATTAAAAAAAATGTTATCAGCCATCAACAGTGTTTAAAAATAGCCATGCATTAGCCTTAATGTACTTATATTTGTATTTCCTTCGCTAACTCGATTGAAAGGCCAATTTTTAAAAAAAATCAATAAATTTCGAAAACTTGTACCCCTTTTGTTTCGACAAAATTTTAAAACTTGCAACACTAACCTGAGGATCTCATCACATGTTTAAGAATGACCATAGACAAATATGGAACATTTTATTACAAAACAATGAAAATGCGATTTAAAAAACTCGACATTTCTGTTCACTTATTAAGTAAGAGTTTAAAAAATTGCAAATACTAGCCTGATGATCCCATTATAGGGTTAAAAATTATCAATGAACACATTTAGTTCACATTATTCATTTGAGGTGCATATGAAATACAAAATTTCATGATATTTCCACCTAGATACACAAGTACGTGAACAAACTTTGGGGATGCATTTCTACAACTTACATACCTGAGAAAGTCCATGAACACGTCAACCTCTATATCAGGGATGGATATATCCCCTTGCTCTGCCATACGACCACAGAACATGGCGTGGAAGACACAGCTCCTGCTTGCAAGAACAAACCGGTGAGCTCGGACCACGTGTTTCTCAGATCCCACAAGGAAAACGACGTCCGTTAAATCTTCTGTCTCTAACATGTGCAGGATACACTCAGTCACAGACTTGCCCCGCTGCCAACTGTCGACGAACCCGGACTGATTGCTTGAGGTCGCCATTTGGTTCTCTGAATCAAAAAGTTATTTCTCAGATGTTCTCTGTTACAGAATGTTTATCACTGAACATGACGAAGTAAGAAACGTTCGTTGAAACCGACAGTCAATGATTTAGCATGGCCAACATGGTAATCAATGTAAAAAAAACCATGATCACCTCACACCCCAGTGGCTTTGTGGTCCTTTCTTGATGTAACCACTCTCAACGCTACTACACTTTAAAATTCAGTTTCATGAAGTATATAATTCTATTTCTTTTTATCATTACTTAATCTGTTCATTCATTGTGTGCAAATTCTTACAAAAATATGATCATGCTTGCCATGATATATAAAACAGTTCGATATTCTTTTCATAAATTATTTAAGAAGAAGTGTAGATTTTGTAAAAAAAAACCACATTAAACTTGACAGTTTATTGCTGTAATCGTTTTAATAATATCTCACTTTTAAGTTAGTTAAATGTCTGCGATCGTCATTCCTCCTGAATATTACAACATCCCTTCAGCCTGCATAGTTATTCCTCCAAAACACCAATGACGTGCTTAAACTATCACATGAAGTATATATAATTTTAAAAATTTTGAATATTGCAATGGTAAGGTGGAAAACTCCTACTCAAATCACAACACATTCAGAAGTGTAGGCTGCTATCTGGTCTACAGTTAAAGGGAAGTAACTCCGGATGGCATGCAAATTTACAAGTATTGACCTATATTCAATTCTAAGGCCATTGGTAATGAAAACTTTACATTTTGAAAGTTTTTAGAGACAATATAAATGCACAATTCGTTTGATCAAATGACATTACCATACAACAAACACTTTTGCGACACAATTCAGTTCAACTGTCTTCCTATGAAATAGTTCTGATGTAAGAGGCACTTTTTTCGCATTTTCGAGCTTAAATTGGTTATTTAAGGCATATAAAGACATTGTCACTAACTTTTTTTTGTGCTCTCTATCGACGTTATTACGTTTTATTCTTATAATTGACCTGCGATCAATAATCAAAGAAATGACGACCGAAGTCTTAAATGCAAGATGCTGCGCACAGAAAAGATTGAATATGGAATGTTGAAAACGGCTGAAGTTTTAATGCATGCAGCTTTTTAATTTACTAATATCTGAACTAGTGAGAAAGGGTGAGCTTTTGTTTATTAAGGCAATCCTGAATCTTGACCGATTTCTGAAACACAATATTAGCATTTTTGGGGGATTACTAGTGTGCGGTAAGTAGATCTCGTGATATGCATTAACTTTGCATTAGTTTTAGGTTACGAAATATTGGTGTGCGCTAGTGCCTCTACGGAACCAGCTGCAAGATTTGTCATTCACAACAGCATTTATTTTATACTCATTTTAAGATTCAATGGTTGCCAACTTAAGTACATTCTGATCTCTTCATTCCATCGCTGTCATATTCATATAGTTTTAGAAACAAGTTGAAATATAAGAAGTACCTTGCTATCATAAAAGAATGTAGATGCTGATATTGTTAAATATTTAAGTTATTGTCTTGTATTTTGCCCCCTATTGAAACAATCATTGAAAAGTGTATTCTTGTATGAATAGAAAATGATTATTCCACAACATTTTGAAAATTAATAATTACTGTAAAACAAAATCAACTAAAAACAACAATGATATGTGGATGGTATGCAGTAATGGACATGTTCGGAACTGAGAAGCTATAAAAATATTATTTAGTTCGTACCGAAATTCATACAAATATTCTTATTTTTTGTTTAATAACTTATTCGAATATGAATACCAATAGAATTTATTCAAAACGATACAATGGTTAATATTCTTATTAATGAATCATAAGTTGTAAATACATCATGGGGTTTTAGAAAAAAATGAAAGAGAGGTTTTGAAATATAGAATTAATGCTTAAAGAGCAGAGTTTGAAAATATAAAATACTGACGAAGGTGTATACATACATGTTTCCTAGATAATATATGTTTCATCCCTCAATGAAGTGTGAAAATCTAATTTCCAAATATACTTTCATGACGCATGCAACATGATGTACATGTTAAAAACCAGTTTGTTTATATGGTTATTTGGACTGTTCAAATAAATTTAAAACCAGCGTATCGGGCCGGCAGTGAAAGGGAGGTAACTCTGCAAGGCTTGTTTGTCGTCTTACAACCTATAAATTATAACTTTATTTGAATCTGATTTTCGTTTCTCCAGCAGGTAATCTAAATTCCTAAATCTCAAGCAGAAAATAGTAGATAGACACAGAAGAATTTAGTATGAAAAGAAGAAACCGTCACTCATCAAATGATTGTGATTCAATTTGTAGCATAGTTTGAAAATTATTTGAAAAAAATTAAACTTTTAATATGTTTTTCGCATCATTGAACTGTTTATCACCTTTGCATAATTCCGATGATGAGCAACGGTATTCGTGTTGGTTTAAAAATAGCAGCTGTTCCACGTACCTACTTCCTATGTACTAGTGTCTGGTTGGCAAAAAGGGGTAGCCTTTGAAAAAATTGCTCATCTCAAAAACCTATGTTATGATGTTAAGACATCTATTTTATTTAATTTCATGAAAGCGCCAGTTAAATGTATATCACGTATAAAGAGTAAAAGCACAAAAAGCATGAAATACAATATGAACACATTAAAAATCAGTTTTTTAAAATGGTTATTTGGAATGTTCTTTTTACGTCAACCCAATTAAAACCAAGCCTATCGGGCCGGATGTGAAAGGAAGGTAACTCTGCAAGGCTTGGTTGTCGCCTATCACCTATATTCTATAACTACATTTGAATTTCATGTTCATGTCTCTGGTAGGCGTAATTATTTTCTAAATCTTAAATACAAAATAGCCAATACAAACAGAGTAGTTTAGTATGAAAAGACGAAATCTTCACTCATGAAATGATAATGATTCAAAATCTAGCTCATAGTGTAGAAATTATTTGAAAACATGGAAAATATTTATAAAAGGTTTTAGTATCACTGAACAGTTTATCACCTCTGCACAATGTCGATGATGTGAAATTTTATTAGTTTCGGAATGTACAATACCATGGGTGGCAGTAAGGGTTGTCTTTGAATAAGTTACTCATTTAAAAAAACTATGTTGTTATGTTTTGACATCTGAAGTATTTTATTTCATAAAAGCGCTAGGTAAATGCTTACCTGCCAATATATATGTTCAAACTCACCCTTTCGACGTATAACAGAAACCGAGGCAGCTTGATGTCTTGTTGGTATGAGAAGTCTGGAGTTTCCTTGAAAGTACTTTCTCTTTGTCAACTTCCGGGTTGGAGTAGAGATTTTATGGGAGATTGTAACTCGACAATGCATGTGTATCGGACGAATTTGCTTTTTTATATCATCGAAATACTTAGAATGTTGTTACGAATGAATCATATATATGTCTTGTCTAATAGAAATAAACATGGATAACTTTATTCCAATATTGTAGAACATATTAGCTCTATCAATAGACAGAATTCAAAGAGATAGAGAGTTTAAATGATACAGAAGACGCAGGGATACATTCATAGACCGAGAAAGGGATATAATGTAGAGATAAACAGATACAGATAGACTGAAAGAGATACAGATAGAGACAGATACATGTATGTCTACAGAGATAGAGGCAAAATATAAATAACAGAGGTATGGATTCTAGAAGATTGGAATAAAATCAACATATTCACTTGTGTTTGCGTGAACATTTTCTATACAGCATATATGTTCTTCGGTTTATAACAACATGTGCTAGAGTGATAAAGAAGAACAACTTATCTTCTTTATATCTATTTGATATAATAATAATAATAATAATAATGAGTGGATTTATATAGCGCTAAATGCTCCAGGCACTAAGTGTCTGCTCTAAGCGCAATATGAAAGTATGAACATTATTTACAAAAGTGGGAAATGAGAATCTAGCATTGGTAGTATTTTTTGAAGAGGTATGTTTTTAAGTGAGATTTGAAATTGTCAAGAGTTGGAGAAAGTCTGATTTCATGAGGAAGAGAGTTCCAGAGAAATGGAGCAGCATAGCTGAAAGAGCGGTAACCAAAGGACTTCAGGTGACATTTTGGTAGCTCCAGAAGGTCAAGATGTGCTGATCGCAGTGTTCTCGCAGGGATGTGCTTTGATGTTGTCTCACTGAGGTAGAGTGGAGCAGTTTCATAGTAACACTGATAAGTGAGTGTGAGGATTTTAAAGTCCACTCTTGCTCGCACTGGCAACCAGTGCAAGGACTTCAAAACAGGCGTGATGTGGGAGTGCTTTTTCGTTCTGCTGATGATCCTTGCACCTGTGTTCTGGACCTTCTGAAGTTTTGTGAGGAGCTTCTCCGTCGTGCCGTAGTAGAGACTATTGCAGTAGTCCAACCGTGATTGGACTAAGGAACGCACCAGGATAGCTGTAGCGTCCTTAGATAACATGTGTCGAATATGACCAATGTTACGGAGATGGTGGTAGCAGACCTTACATGTGTTGGTAACCTGGTTTTCCATTTGCATCTCAGAGTCAATCAGGACGCCTAGATTTTTTACCGTGGAGGAGAATGGTATATCTGCATCTCCAATGGAAATTGTTTTACCTACAAGAGAAACTGTCTTCTGTTTTGGTCCAACAATGATTGCTTCAGTTTTTGCATCATTCATCTTGAGTTTGTTCATGGTCAGCCATGTTTTGATGTTGCCAGTACAGTCCTCGAGTTGGGAAATGGCAGTGTTGGAGTCTTCAATTCGGAATGTTCTCTGGAGTTGCATGTCATCTGCGTAGCCGTGATGATTGACACCTTGCGCCTCAATAGAATCTCCTAGGGCCTTGATGTACAGAGTGAACAATAGTGGTCCAAGTACGGAACCCTGGGGTACACCATAGGGTAGAAATACCTTTTCAGAAGATACTTTGGAGATCTGTACTGTTTGACACCTTTTGATATCATTATAAACATGCATTTATTGACTTGTGCTTTGCCAATAAAACTCTAAAACGCAAATGCAGTTTTAGGTTCAGGTTATGAATATGAATGACTGGGTCTAACACGTTACAAAACAAAGACCATGATCTTCTCCTTTACTCTTTTTTTGTGAACAACGAAAAAATTGGAAACAAAAATGTAAATTCCCGTTTCTCTTAATTAACCGATTTATAAAATGTAAATATCTAACAATCAAATTAAGTGAATCATTCCTTAGAAGTTTGAAACAAAATAGGAGGAATGATTTTTTCCAGAGGAGATCTTTCACTTAAACCAATGTTCATGGACAAACCTTTTATAGGGAAGAAGTGTAGATTTCGTTTTTCTTTACGTTTCAATTAAATAATGATCTTTAAATGTCTTCATTAAGGAGTCGTTTTCTTCACGATAAACACCAAATTCTTTTGATTTCTTGTCTTATACTGGAAGCAGGGAGAGTAATGCGCAATATGTTTTACCAAAAAAACTACATCTTAGAATATTGGTCGACAATTTCAATATAATCTTTTAAACTTTGGTATACATATTGATTACAATCCGGCGATTTTGAATAGATCATACAAAAAGGTTATTATATATAGATCGAGGTTACTATTTTCAAACAAAAGCATTGTGGTCGTAGATATATTAATCAGGGACAAAAAGAGAATGGTTTGTACATTTTCTGTATCTCTTGATCACGATAAATTATTCCACCAGTTTTGAAATAAGTAAAGAGGTACGGAACTTTGCCTTCAACGTAAATCATGTAATGTAATTATCCGTGTCCTTTTGCCGGTAATATTTAGTTTTTTCGTACTTTTTTTCAAGTCAAGTCTTTATTCAAGTACGAGGGCCTCAGGCTCATATACAATACATAAAAAACATTCAGAACATAACTGTCGTCATAAACGGCAATGAGGACGCAGAGAAACATGGGTAACTCTTAACACAGGTAGATGCATTTGCACATGCTTTGTCAACTACAATAAAGCCCTTGCAATTGATCGTTGGAGAAGACGATTTTAACACTTGCTTATTACTGTAAACATGATAAAAATATTTTAATAGTGTTTTAAAAATATTCACACAACATAGCATAAGGATATGCGATGAATCGATGTTTCAAATAATTTGTGACGTTTCCATTGATAATATTGAAGTAAAAGCTCATTTACACATTATATACAATTCGTACGTTTTGACTTTGAAAATATGTGAAGGTGTCAAAATTACACCAATTCATATCCTGTAGAGTCATCTTGATTCGGAATTTTTTAAAAACGTTGAAAAAAGCGATTGCAAATGAATGTTTTTATATCTGAAATTCAAGTGTTTTCTAGGATAAAAAAACTATTGCCAAAAAGTCATAGTTTGCTCGCATTCTTCAAACATAGACGGACAAAGTGAGATGGTAAAAGTAGAGTTATTTGCATGGAGAGTTGTAGAGAAATTGGAGGAAATTGAATGTTGACATTTTGTTTCATTGATTTCAAGTGGTTTTTGATTAATGGAATTAAAAAATCCTTATTACTTGATTGCTTTGTCGAACATAGAAATCGAGGTATAGTATAACGCAAAACAGGAATACCCGCGAAATGGCGTTTCAATTCGTTGCGCGCTACTCCTAAGAATAGTTACATGATAGCAAAAAATAAATAGAGAATACTAAACGAATGGTAATGTGATAACATTTTTATGCAACGAGTGAATGGAATTTGGTATCAGACGAACGAAAGTGAGTCTGATACCAAATTCCATTCACGAGTTACATGAAAATGTTATCACATTACCATGAGTTTAGTATTTTATTTATTACTCATCCCCGCTTACCAATATTTTTGATAAATTAATCGTCAAAACAACAGTCAGCTGATCGCGGAACCGTCGTAAGAATATCAATCAGTCAATCGAAACACAGAACAGAATAGTTCGCTAATTGTTGGGTGTCTACATAAGTGACTCGCCTAACAACATGAAACATAAATCATTTTGGTGAACAAGTATTTCATTTTTAAGAAATTCATTGATATAACAAATGCTAACAAGCAACGAAAAATGCCATGCATTGTGCACTCGATACGTGAGTCGTGACGTCATCGGAATGTGACCTCCTTCTAGGTCAGTCAGTTTTAAAAGTTGGCGTAACGTACAGTGTCAGCAGTTGAGGAGGATTGATACATTGACATGAACAACAGAATTGTTGATAGGACCCGCAAATATTGAACTATGGGAACGGGAGTTGCAAGATGTTTAGATTGTCTGCTTGTTGAGGGGGAAGCGACAGGTTGGATGGAACAGATGATGGAAGGGCCAGGCTGTATGGCGTGGAACGGCCGGCAGAGAGGGGACGTAACACAACTTGCGACGGTACAGAAGTTGGGCGAGTGATCATAAGACTATGTGAATAATGCTGGTTTTCAGAAATATGAGAGTGATTATTGACATTTGTATATTTTATATTTTTGGATATTCACGTCTCGTCGAGAATGCAATATTTGAAAGTCGCCATTTGTTAACTTACAAGTCACGTGATTGGACGATGTCATGTGACGTTCGAAAGTAGTTCTGGTTGTTCGCACGAGATATGGTATCACACATGTGTGTTACCAACTCATTGTTATCTAATGAGTGATCTCACCACGGTTGAGTAATAAGAAGTATTTCTCGTACATCAAATAAAGTTTAAATATTCATCTACTGATTCATATCACTTGTATAAATTTTAAAAATAATTGTGTACATACTCAGTGTCTCTTTCAGAAGTTAGATCACATGCAATGTTTTACATGTATGATAAAAACATGAATTTGGTGTCCTATCATCTATGATTTATCATGTTCTTTCTTGATAGATATGTTTGTTTGCCAGAAAAACAAAATATAAATCATTTCCCCTGAAATATCTATTCTGTTAAGGGCACTGTTGCGCCTAATTGTAAATATATTTTTTTCCATTCTCCCAAAAAAGGTTTCTGCAAAGTGTAAAACATCGCATTTCTCAACTCGATTATCCCTAGTCGAAGAAGATGTCACGTATCAAGTGAAAACTCCATGCGACCATTTTAGTGTGAACACCTTTTGATCACATGATTGTGAACTTTGAATATGAAAGAAACATTTCATCAACAAGCAAATTCATCATGGTTATATATTAAATGTTTTTTCATTATGGAATCAATATAAAACGTATTCCATAGTTGATTATATCGTCATAATAAAAGCAATTTAAGGCAAACATTTTTTTTCTAATTGAAAACATGTTACATTTACTTTGTATGATATGTTAATATACGATAGATACATATAGTTCAATAATGAGGAATGTACAATAAAAAAAATGACAATCTAGAAGAAAGGAATATAACAAGGGTTATAAAGAAATAACAATAACAGGCACTTATTCCCCTTTAATGCAATTGTGAAAGTGCTGTTTCTTTAAAGTGATACAGATTATGTGTCAGATATTTTTTAGGCTTAGACTATAGTCAGATACAATAAATATTTGGTAAAGTTCAAATCATGTCGCTAAATGTGCATGTTTATCCCTAAAGTGCCAAAATTATGAAATTAACATGATTTCAATGAAAAACGGAAAACGTTCATATAAATCTTTCGAAGTCGAAATTCTACGAACGATTCCCATGATTACTAGTTGCGTGATCTTTTTAACCTATAACTGTCAATGCGTCTGCTGTAAAGAAAGCTTCCAAAATTACGTTTGTGTTATTCAGTCATGACTTCGAGCGATTTATTTTCATCATGCTAAACTGACAAGCATTTAAGTGGTAATTTTCATAAATTACCAGTACTTCTACATGAAATTACACCATTTTTATAGTCTGACATATTTGACAAAAACAACATACGTAATGTACCGTTACGTGTCATAGCTACGATAAAATCAGAACCTACTGCGATACTTCAACTTTGAATAGAAAAGGAATGTATTGTTTTTTAAAAAAACTTTAAAGTGAAAAATCAACATCAAAGAAATCAACATTAGAACATGGAGTCTATGACTCAAAGTATATTTGTATTATTCCAATTTCAAAACAAGAGGGTTTACAATTTATGCTAAAAGCTCTTTCGGCAAATGCATTACAAATATAAAAGTTATCCAATGGCCTCACAGACAGCCTCAGCGCCTTGCTCAGTAAAAGAGGGGACGTTTTTCGTCAAACTTATGTGCTTACGGGGCTAACACCAAACACCGACTTTTCTCTTGTTTGGTGTCTTAAGTCATCGATCTACATGTGACTAAATGTTTATTTCTACCTCTACTAATCGCTCATTTCTTTTTCACTAAACGTTTTCGACTATTAAATTTTGCTGTTTTAAAAGGGTTAAGTCGATAACTGTTTTTTTTTTCAAAATGAAGTAGAGTATATTGGTTTTATATCTTAGGGCAAGGTTCAACTTGAAATAAAAAAATCACAATGAATAAGTTTCTATTCGATGGACAATCAATACATTCTCTCACAAGAGTCAGTGAAAATACAGGTGTTGCTTTACTTTTTTTATAGGTGCATAGATACAATGTAGACATACAACAAATGATCTGAAGCGTCCAAATATTTATGCTGTATTTGATATGAACCATCATCTTTTAAGCTATGATTGCAATCAGATATGTGTCACTATCATAAAATTGTATGTACTTTCTCATATGTAATTGCTTCGGAGCGGCCTTAAAATAAACACCTATATGAATTGTACATTTTCATGAATAGATATCTTTAAATCATATGAACGATGTTTCCAAATAACATTGGATAACTCGAAGCAATTCTTAATGTAATGTGGTTAATAACATAACAGCAATAGAAACTAATTTGTTGTACTTTCTTAAAATGAAAAACTTAAAAATTTCATTATATTTACACGATTGTTTAATTCGCTAGAAATAAGACTACTATCGTGCAATTGGTGCTATTCTATCTTTCAGGATATGCAAAGTAGAACAAGCAACTATATCCTTCAAGCGATAACGATTTTGTGAGACGGCTCCATGCGGCTGAAAATATATAATGAAATCACATCACATGGCGATACATACAATGTATGCTAACGCCTTGTCACGAAAAGCACTCTACTGTAAAAATACAAGTTTGAAAGTGTTTTTTAAAATATTTTGTGTGTACACACTTTTCAAAGTTATAAAACTTAATGGCATTTTATCATCCATTGTTAACTGTTACATATAGAGTTACTTAAAAATGGCTAACATTAAAAATGGTTAAGGGAACATGTTACTTTAAGAATACTTTTCAACGATGGTTATCATGTTTAAAAAAATGTAAGTCAAAACCTAACACGGAAAAGATTGATACTAGGTCTAATTGGTTTGATTAAGTGGAAGTCTGGCTAGTCAAAGTTCTTAAAGAACCAACTCTATATGGTAGTTTTGATGGTTTGTGAGGAGAAACTCCACTCTGACAGTTGACATATAAGATAAACATATATTTTACAAGCTTAAAGGCAATCGTATCTATCAGTATTAAGGTTTTTTTTGTCTATGTAAGGAAAATAATTTCCTCTGGATGTCCACAGTAAGAATTATCTCTGTCAAAGTAAGGGGAAATATTTCTTCTGTAAGAGGGGTTGTGGAGAGGGGTTGTGGACATTTCGTCTGTCAGCGTAAATGGGAAAAGGCAAAGGGCATATAATTCGTAAGTTTAAGTTAAAAACATTTACGGTATAGCTGGGAGCATTCCTCTGCCAGTGTATTGGGAAACATGGAAACCCTCATTAGGATTAAGGGCACGATTTCCTCTGTCGGTGTTTGGCGAAAGAAATCCATCAGTGTTAGAAGCAACATATCCTTTGTCAGTTATAGCTTGAAACTTAATTCAGTGAAAGAGGATGAATGACTTCTGTCTGTGTTAGGGGAAATTGTCTGTCTTTCACGATAAGGTGAACTTATCTGTCTCTCAGGATAAAGAGAGAATTCCAATGTCACTGATAGGGAAAACTTCTCATTTAGCAATGATAGAAAAATACACTGTTAGTTCAAGGTAAAACATGATTTCTGTCAGTGAAAGCACAAACAATTTCCCTTTCACGGGAAGAAATCCTCTGTCAGTGTTAGCGAGAAACAGTTCCTCTCTCAGTTGGAGCTGAAATAATTCGTCTTAAAGTTCTAGCTTCAACCATTCCACTACTGATAAAAGGGGAAGTAGCTTCTCTCTGTGTACAGGAAACCTCACATCTCTCAGTAAAAGGATAGATATGACTTTCCTCTATCAGCGTAAGCTGGTTCATGGCGTCTGTCAGTGGAAGGAGAATCACGCCCTCTTTCAAGGTCAGGAGAACTTCGGAGTTGGCTGAAGTTGGCGGAAAAATTCACAATGTCAGCTGCAGTTGGAAGCTTCCCTCTGTCTGTATTAGGGGGACGTTTCTTTTAGGATAAGAGGAAACAATGCTTCTGTCAGTGATCGGGGAAACACTTCTTATGTCACTTATAGTTGAAAACTTTCATCTGTCATTGTAAGGGGGAACACGGCTGCTGTAAGTGTAAGGGGAAACGGCCTCTCTTTGAAGTTAGTAGAAATGTCTCCCCTTTCAGAGTTAGGGAAGACGTTTCCTCTGTCAGTGAATGGTGAACCATGGTCTCTGTCAATAATAGGAGAAACAATCCTTTGTTCTTGATAAGGGGGATTAATTCCTCTGGCGGTGGAAGACAAACGACTTTCTCTATCAGTGATAGGTGAAACATATCCTATTCCACTTGTAGCTGAAAGCTTTACTCTACTGTTGTAAGGGGAAACATTGCTCCTCTCAGTATAAGGGGAAAGGACTTCTCTTTGAGGATAAGTAGAAATGTTTCCCCTTTTAGAGTTAGGGAAGACCTTTCCTCTGTCAGTGAACGGTGAGCTATTGTCTCTGTCAGTGTCAGGAGAAACAATCGTTTGTTCATGATGAGGCGAAATAATTCCTCTTGCGGAATTAGGCAAATGACTTTCTCTGTCAGTGGTTGGTGAAACATATCCTTTGTCTGTTGTAGCTGAAAGCTTTCCTCTATAGTTGTAAGGGGAAACATAGTTTCTGTTAGTGTAAGGGAAAACCTTTTCTCTGTCAGTATAATGTGAAATAGGGCTTTTGTCATTGTTAGAAGAAAGATTTAGCCAGCCTGTGTAGTGTGGAACATTTCCTTTGTCAGCAGAAGGTGAACCGATTCCACTGCTGGTGTAAGCGGAACTATATTTTCTGCTGGTGAATGGGGAAACATAATCTATGTCAGCATATGGGGAGCTAGATCCTGTTTCATGGGAAACATCTTTTCTGCTAGCGAGCATGTCACTACCTCTTCTTCCAGATGAAAGGAAAGAACCGTGCAGTCCTCTTGTGATGTCATTGGAAGTGTACTCTCTGGCATAAGAATTTGGACTTTGTCCGCTGTTGGTTTGCATTTCATTAGCTTGTATGGCAGGAGAGATGTAAACATCTTGAAATCTTTTTATAATGTCAGGTTCACTGTCAACAATACCTGAACTACGCCCCATGGAAACTGACGTTGCAGTTGGAGCGAAAACATGTCTGGCAGAAGATACTGTCAAATCTCTTCGACGTCTCGAAATGGCACTGTCTGTGTTTAACGGTGAAGGTGAATTATAGATCCTGAATGTTGAAATGGCATGCACTTCATCCTGAAAAATCAATTTAATTCAAAATATATATTTGATGATAAGCAAAATGTTATTTTATTTAAAATCAGCGTTTTGCATTTGAGTTTTAAGTTTGAATAAATTAAGAACATACTATATTGAGAGTCTAAAATCATCTCAGTTCAAATTATAATGGTCTATATCATCTAAAAATAAAATGAACGATAAATTGTAAAGTACACATTTGCAGTCTTATGTATGCATTTATTTAATTATGATATTTAAAACAAAGGGAATTCCCCTTTTACCAATGAATTCTCATTCATATAGATGTTGAAGTTAAATCATGAGAAGGCTTCTTTGAAATGTTAGTAAAAAATAACAAACTGATATATCTGACAAGAAAATGAGATATCTGTTGAAAAAACTCATAGCACGGGCAAAAGTTTGTGCAATGAATAACATATTTACCACAAAATATATCTTTAAAAATGAAAGAAGAGAAAATAAAAAATAAAAAATAACAAAGGCCGTAGAATTTGAACTTTGAATGTCAATGGTTTTAATTATATGAGTTTGCAGAAAAAGGGTCATGTATTATCAACAATAACGTAGAGAACGTTTATCAACTTACCCGCATAACTTCTATGTCCAATGGTTGCTTTATTGACGACGTTTCATATGAGTTGCACACGGGACAGCGCGTATCTTTTGGTACACCTCCCCATGTACTGGATCCCTTCCCAATGGTTCCTGTAAGGCACCTGTAGACCCTTCGAGTTCCAAATCGTTCCTCAAGTTCCCTTTGGTTCACAGACTCGGTATAGAATATTTCAACATGCATCGGAGGGTTAGCAATTGTAGTAAAGGAAGGAATTTTCCCGGAACCATTTTTTCTCCGAAAGAACCTATTTGTCTCTGGGTTCAACTGCAAAAGCTTCTTCTTGCAGAAGTCATCTGCAATGGAGTTCTTCTTTGTCAAGACGAGAGTCACAAAATGGTTTCTGTTTCCCTTTCGGTTTGGGCCTTTGCAGTAGAAATCAGTAAAGTAGAGATTTGTTGTGTCATCATACAGGCCCTCAATAGGAAACACCACTCGAACCTGTCCAAAGGGGGACTTATCAGGAAGACTTCCACTTCTTAAGGTGACATCCAGGAAGACCCCTTTCAGTTTACCGTTGATTGGCGACCTCGTGTCTCCGCCCATATCTTTCAGAAGTGGCATCATGACTTTGCCATTGTTATCAACGCCCCACCAATAGGCTGTGTTTTTGTTTCGGAAGAAATTTGATATGCGTTTTTCAACTAAGAAATTAGTGCTTGTGATGGCTTTGTCAAGTAAATGACGAAGATAGTTTTTGCAATCTGGAAGAAATTTAATTTCAAGTTGAAACTTCATGTAGTTGTATGTCCCTTTTTTGGAAACAAATTATTGAAAGCACATCCTGCTAAATCAGCGTATTTGAATACATTTCTTCATATTTATTTATTATTTATAAAATTATTTAGTTGACATGAAGACGGACAAGATAATTAACAAAAATTGCGTACCCTTTATTTCAATATCGGATTTGTTTTATCAATTAGAGCGTTGATTTGACATTATCATAATTTTTAGCCGCGCTAAAACCCTGGTAATCTTTTTACCTATACCACCTTAACGTTTCCATGGTACGACACATCAGATATCGGATATGTCACTTTTAAGATAATATTATATATTTTTTTACCCTCCGTCTCACAATAATTTGGTAATGACAACTTTTTTCTATGATATATGTTGATTTTTTTTTACCTGGAATAGAATTAAAGGGTATATGATTTTGAAAACGTTGTGAGTAAAATATATTTCTAATTAGTCCATGTGTTTTAGAAACAAGTATAATGGGAGTATGTCCAACGATATCGTAGAATAACAATGAGAACAATTTCTAGGATTGAAATAAAATATTTATGACTAAGTGACCTAACACTTCCAAATTTGTTTTACCGCCATCATCTTTTAAACACAGCATTTCATCGAAATGATTAAAATTTCTCAAACCATAACTGTGAAATATCACTTTACTTAACTGTAGTATCTGTACCGCACATCAAAGTAACCAATTCGGCTGATATATATAGTTTAAATCATGTGCAACGGCATGATTTATAATCAGTGATATATATATACAAATGTTTTTTAAATGTGCTTGTTGAGTTAAAAAGGCATATGAAAAAACTTATGGTCGTATGTATTATTATTTTCACATCAAGACTATTGATTGTTACATTTCGCTCACTTCAGTGTCTTCTTGTCGAGATAATGACAAAATGTCAACCAATACTTGATATCACTAGATGGTTATCAGTTGCATAAACGACAACGGCAGGCAAAATACAGCTGACCACACTGACGATAATATGATTTATTGTGACCTCGCTGGTCATCAAAAAGGTTCTCATTGGCTGACACATTCAAGATAGCAGCGCCAAACGCAGTTTCGTCACGTGACAAATGAAATGTAAAATTTGACTTTTAACGCTGAAAAATGTTAGCTGAGATTTTTGAAGCTATGGAATCTTTTAGAATGTGATAAAGTAATGACTCGCGGAACTAAAAGTAAACTGTCACGACGAAATTTAAAAATCAGATTTCCACCAAGTTTTAACGGTAGCCTCCTGCCTTGTATGGGGCTCGAATGCGAGAATAGAGCATTCGGCGACATCAATTTCAGTCTACATTTCCCTCACAAAAAGTGCTGCACTGACTTTTGAAGTTTGAGTTTTTGTCAAACAGTTTGAAATACATGACCGTATATCGGCTTTAGGATGTACGCTGTTGTTAATATAGGCAATGGCTTCAATCTCATTCCCATTAATGCTGCATAATCGTCACATTCCTACAAAGTTTTTTACGTGTTGTGTATCCAACTATATATTGTAGGACAAAACTCAAATAAGATTATCATGATAAGAACAAGAATTTCAAATCACCGAAAGATTACCAAACAATATTTTTTATGTAAACCTCCCACTTCAATAGGGTTTTTAAAAAATATGAACTCTGAGATAACAATAGACTTACAATTCAACAATGAGGAATTGGTAACCTTTTGTTTACACTACTTAGTACTTAGAATGTGACAATAATTACAAGCTCATCCGTGACTTTGATTGTCAATTGCAGAGTTGCTATGGCAACGCATGGGCAAATGCACCTTCCTGTGAAACAATGATGGGCATCTCACTTCTCATTGTAAACTTTCGTTTACAAATATATTGCCTAACGGATTTAGTTTTAAAAAACTACATACATTCGTAAATTGTCAAACAAACACACATGTAGCAAGGGACACATAAACATAAACACATGTCCTCCCGGGTATCTCAAGCTCATCAAAGCGTGGAACACTAAAATATCTATGCCGCACTCATTTACCGTTTACATCATAGAATTAACAATTAGAATATTTGAATCCACATTACCGTAAAAAGGACACATAACGCTCACATACCCAAACCCCACCTCTCAAACCTTATCAATAGTACTGAAGTAGGATTCCCTCATAATAGAGATGATAAGATTATTATCGTTTCCTTTTACTACTTACTTTCGTCAGCGTCCATGATTCAATATATAACTAACAGCTTGTTTTGTTGACGTCTCCAAGGAATAACGTAATCAGCTTACGTACTTGTAAAAGTGAAATTAAAACTAGAAAGTGAAACTAAAAGTAAACTATAGACTTTCCAATTTCTCAGATATAGATTATGACCTAACCATCAAGGCATTGATAAAACAGCGTTGTGGTGTAACTGAATGCATATTTCCAGCTGTAAAACTTAATAATAGAATTGTAAAATCAAAATGTAAATGTTAAGTTTGTGATGAGCCAAATAAATGAATATATCTTGTAAGAATAACTATAGAATATAACACTGTAAAAAAAGGCTTGCATTCAAACCGAGTGGTTGAGTTTAAAGGTTTCGTATGATTAAAGGTGGTCCAACAAAGCACCTTTTAAATAAATCTAATCATCTGGAAAAGCCTTTTTGAAATCTATAAGGGGTATTTTTCAAGAGAGACGGTCAGTTAGTATTTACTGGTTTAAAACCTTTTAAAGGTCGGTCTAAAGTTTTTTAAATGAAAGTCATTTATGTTCAACGTAGCAGTCATTGCGGTAACCATACATTGTGAGGCCGCTGTTAAATAATTTCATAAAAGGACTATCACCTCAATGTTCTCTTTAACTTCGTTTCGCTTCATGGTATATGTTATTAATGTTATCGAACACGGACTTTTCATTTTGTCCATGAATGATATAACAAAATACAGCTAGATTGTGTGACATAGATGGTCCTGTCTCATTACATACGAGGTCCAACTGTGCTCTCAACAAAGTGATTCAAGTCTTTTCATTTATCGTGCTTCAAAAGTACAGGAAACCTTACACGATATTAGATGTGGCATATTTATGAAGCAGCTTTACAGGCTCTGTTTCTAAATACATTGAATTGACGTTATATGGGATTACACATTACTATAATTCATACTTAGGGAACTATCACACTAATATGTGGACACTCTATCGCATATAAAGCCAAACTTGATTTTACTGTTAGAATAAACAAAATCGGAAAACATCATTGATGGTAAAAGTAGACTTGTGCTACGAGATTAAAACTGGTTGTATCACTGTCAATAAAAATCACATCTTCATGAAATAATGATTTCATCTCAACCGTTATGTGTAAGGGAAACCTTCTAGCATTTTGAAACGTCCAATCTCCAAAATTGTTAAAAGTCCTTTTGTATTTCATATTATAAATCAAGATATCCATCCAACTGAAAAATACAAATCTGATTCCTTCCCATGGTTATGTTTATGAAATTATAACCAAATGAAAAACTTTTGAGGTATTGATTTCCAAAATGTATATGTAATAGAAACCGACGTTTAGGCGCTTAGCGTAGACATGCTTTAGGTAAAAATATGAATTGTTTTTAGTTTACTTTTAAAATCAAGTGATCAGGGGAGACAGACAGATGGACAGTTCAACAAGTGTAATAAATAGAGGATGTTATATAAGTGTCCATGACATACTATGTTTACGACAGGAGTGATTAATATTAGTATTTCCCGAGCGAGAGCGAGGGATATACTGATATTAGGGCACGAGTGTCGTAAACATAGTATGTCATGGACATGAATATGATATTCTGTTTATTACCGAAGTCGAGAAATCAAAGAAACTAATCAAAATCAACATCCAAGCATAGGCATAGGCGCAGTTGGAACACAACGTCATAGGCGAACTGTGACGTCAAGGTATTGTTTTTTACGTGACGTCCAATGAAAAAGTTATATGTTGCCCTAGGGCATCGTATGAAAAATATGATTGCCCTCGTAGGTAATAAAGGGCAACTATTGCTATTTTCGATTTCCTTATCACGGAGCAATAGTTAAGGCTTACTTTGTGCACTCTGTACGTCAATGTACACATCCGTTATTGCATATTTGCTAGCATATCCATTCACCTCGGCATGTTATTTCCTGCATTACATAAATGTACAAGGAATGCAGTTTAAATGGACAAATACCATCATTTTCAATGTTTTATTCGACAGAATTGGTCGAACACTTAAGTGCTATTGTGGCTTTTGATTCAAGAATCAGATGCAGTGATATTTAATAGTGTATATAAAATACTCACACAACATAGCATTAGGACATGCGATGAGTCGATGTTTCAAATAACATGTGCCTTTTTCATTAATAATATTTAAGTAAAAGCTCATTTTCACATTAAATACAAATACGTACATTTGGACTTTGAAAATATTTGAAGGTGTCAAATTACACCACTTCATATCCTGTAGAGTCATCTTGTTTTAAAAACGTTGGAAAAAGCGATAGAGAATGAATGTTTTAATCTGAACTTCAATTGTTTTCTAGAATATGAAACTATCGCTAAAAATAATTTTATTTCTAATTCCGAGAGTCATAGTTGGCTCGCATACAGAAAACATAGACAGCAAAGTGAAGTAGTCAACTTAAAGATATTTGCGTGGAGAATGTGGAAAAAATTGAATTTTAACATTTAAAGTTTATGGCAATGATGTATGATTAACGGAATTTTAAGAATTGTTAATAGTTGATTAGTTTGCAAAATAGAGTAATCGAGCTATAGTATAACACAAGACAGGGAAATCCGCGAAATGGCGCTCCTCCTAAGAATAGTTTTTTTAAAAACGATATTATTGACTTATCCTGATATAAAAAGTATTTCTCATATTTCAAATAAAGAATAAATACTCATCTACTGATTCATATCACTTGTTTGAGTTTTTAAAATAATTTTGTACATACTCAGTGTCTCTCTCAGAAGATAGATCGCATGCAATGTTTTATATGTATGATAGAAACATGTCGATGAATTTCGTGTCCTATCATCTATTATTTATCATTTTCTTTCTTGACTACATATGTTTGTTTGCCAAAAATACAAAATATAAATCATTTCCCCTGAAATATCAATTCTGTTAAGGGCACTGTTGCGCCTTTTTGGTAAATATATCTTTTTCCATTCTCCCAAAAAAGGTTTCTGCAAAGTGTAAAACATCGCATTCCTAAACTAAATTATCCCTGGTCAAAGAAGATGTCATGTATCAATTGAAAACTGCAACCGACCATTTTAGTGTGAACACCTTTTGATCACATGCTTGTGAACTTTGAATATGAAAAAACCAACATTTCATCAACATGCAAATTCATCATGGTTATATATATTAAATTGTTTTTTTCCATTAAGGAATCAATGTAAAACGTATTCCATAGTTGATAATATCATTATTAAAAAAGGAATTTAAGGCAATCGTTGTTTTTAATTGAAAACATGTTACATTTACTTTGTATGATCTCTTAATATACGATACATACATATCGTTCAATAATGAAGAATGTACAATAAAAAAAATGACAATCTAAATGTAAGGGATATGACAAGTGTTATTAAGAAATAACAAAAACAGGCACTTATTCCTATTTTAATGCTTTTGTTCGAGTGATGTTTCTTTAAAGTGGTACAGATTATGTGTCTGACTTTTTTAGGCTTAGTCTTAGTCAAATACAATAAATCTTTGGTAAAGTTCAAATTATGTCGCTAAATGTGAATGTTCATCCCTAAAATACCAAATCAAGAAATTAATATGTTTTCAATGAAAATCGCAAATCTTTTGAAGTCGAAATTCTACGAACAATTCCCATGAATACTAGTTGCGTGTTCTTTTTAACTCATAATTGTCAATGCGTCGGCTGTGAAGAAAACTTTCAAAATTACGTTTGTGTTATTCGGTTATGACTTCCAGCTGTTTATTTTCATCATGCTTACGTGACAAGCATTTAAGTGGTAATTTTCATAAATAACCAGTACTTCTAAATGAAATTACACCATTTTTAGAGTTTGACATATTTGACAAGAACAACATACGTAATGTACCGTTACGTTTCTTAGCTACAATAAAATCTGCGATACTTCAACTTTGAATAGAAAAGGAATGTATTGTTTTTAAAAAACATTAAAGTGAAAAAGAAACATCAACGAAATCAATATTAGAACTAAAAGTCTATGACTCAAAGTATATTTGTATTATTGTGGTCTAGAGCTTGACTAATAACACTAAACGTAATTACGAATTGTTAAAAAATTTTCATGATTAAATCATATACCCCTTTAGCCTGCTTATAGTCGATAGTGTAATGAAAATTCATTACGTTCTTACGGAAATTTTATTTAATTCATTGGGTGTGCTGTCTAAATAGTTTGCTTTCTGTTTCGTTGGATTCGTTTTCCTCTTGTAATGACAAAACTGGTTAAAATCAATGTTAAGAATAAAGTATTTCAATGATTTTCCTCAATCCATGTTGAATAACTGGAAGGTTGGCAGTGTGTACTTATCCGACAGGGCGACATTGTCCCGGTACAAAATGCTTTTTTTTTTATCAAAGTTACAATTTTTCCCTCAACAAACTTTATTCAAGAAAAAAGCCACAGAGTATTCAAATATAATTGATTTTTTTTATTACAGTAGGAATCGCATTGATATAAACAACTGAAAAAAAGTAATACAACACCAAGTTTTCCCTGATTTCTGCCTGTGTAGTGCAGCCAATTTTAACACAAGGGGGTTTACCATTTATGCTAAAAGCTCTTTTGACAAATACATTACAAAAATAAAATTTAACCAATGGGTTCACAGACAGTGCCTTGGTCAGTAAAGTAAAAGAGGGGACGTTTTTCGTCCAAGTTAAGTGCTTACGGGGTTAAACCAAATACTGACCTTTTCTCTTGTGTGATGTCTTAAGTCATCGATCTCTTTCTCTACTAATCGCTCATTTCTTTTTCACTTAACTTTTTCGACTATTAATTTTTTTTGTTTTAAAAGTGTTAAGTCGATAACTGTTTTTTTTTCAAAATGAAGTAGAGTATATTCGATTTTATATCTTAGGGCAAGGTTTAACTTGGAAAAAAAATCACAATGAAAAAAGTTCTAATCGATGGACAGTCAACAGTTTTTTCTCACAAGAGACAATGAAAATGCGGTGCTGCTTTACTTTTTTATAGGGTGTATAGATAGACATACAATAAATGATCTGAAGCTTCCAAGTATTTATGCTGTATTTGATATGAACCATCATCTTTGAAGCCATGATTGCAATCAGATATGTGTCACTATCATAAAATTGTAGATACTTTCTCATATGTAATTGCTTCGGAGCGGCCTTAAAATCACCTAGGAGCTTGGTGACCAATCCATTCATGAATTGTATATTTTCATGAATAGATATGTTTAAATCATATGAACGATGTTTCCAAATAACATTGGATAACTCTAAACAGTTCTTAATGGAATGTGGTTAATAACATAACAGCAATAGAAACTAATTTGTTGTACTTTCTTAACATGAAAAACTTAAAATTTTCATTATATTTACACGGTTGTTATTTCGCTAGAAATAAGATTACTATCGTGCAATTGGTGCCATTCTATCTTTCAGGATATGCAAAGTAGAACAAGCAACCATATCCATCAAGCGATAACGATCTTTTGAGATGGCTAAATGCAGCTGAAAATATTTAATGAAATATGGTGATACATACATTGTATGCTAACGCCTTGTCAAAAAAAGCACTCTACTGTAAAATACAATTTTGAAAGTGTTTTTTTTTTCATACTTTGTGTGTATACACTTTTCACAGTTATTAAACATAATGGCATTTTATCATCCATTGTTAACTGTTTCATATAGGGTTACTTAAAAATGGCTAACATAAAAACGGTTAAGGGAATATGTTACTTTAAGACTTCTTTTCAACGATGGTTATCATGTTTGAAAAAATTTAAGTCAAAACCTAACACGGAAAAGATTGATACTAGGTCTACTTGGTTTGATTAAGTGGAAGTCTTGCTAGTCAAAGTTCTTAAAGAACCAACTCTATATGGTAGTTGTGATGGTTTGTGAGGAGAAACTCCACTCTGACAGTTGACTTATAACATAAACATATATTCTACAAGCTTAAAGGCAATCGTATCTATCAGTATTAAGGGTTTTTTGTCTATGTAAGGAAAATAATTTCCTCTGAATGTCCACAGGAAGAATTATCTCTGTCAAAGTAAGGGGAAATATTTCCTCTGTAAGAGGGGTTGTGGACATTTCGTCTGTCAGCGTAAATGGGAAAAGGCAAAGGGCATATAATTCGTAAGTTTAAGTTAAAAACATTTACGGTATAGCTTGGAGCATTCCTCTGCCAGTGTATTGGGAAACATGGAAACCCTCATTAGGATTAAGGGCACGATTTCCTCTGTCGGTGTTTGGCGAAAGAAATCCATCAGTGTTAGAAGCAACATATCCTTTGTCAGTTATAGCTTGAAACTTAATTCAGTGAAAGAGGATGTATGACTTCTGTGTGTGTAAGGGGAAATTGTCTGTCTTCAGGATAAGGTGAACTTATCTGTCTTTCAATATAAAGAAAGAATTCCACTGTCACTTATAGGGAAAACTTCACATCATTAAGCAATGATAGAAAAATACACTGTTAGTTTAAGGTGAAACATGATTTCCGTCAGTGAAAAAACAAACAATTTCCCTTTCAGGGAAAGAAATCCTCTGTCAGTGTTAGCGAGAAACATTTCCACTCTCAGTTGGAGCTGAAATCTTTTTTCTTAAAGTTGTAGCTTCAACCATTCCACTACTGATAAAAGGGGAAGTAGCTTCTCTCTGTGTACAGGAAACCTCACATCTCTCAGTAAAAGGATAGATATGACTTTCCTCTGTCAGCGTAAGCTGGTTTAAGGCGTCTGTCAGTGGAAGGAGAATCACGCCCTCTTTCAAGGTCAGGAGAACTTCGGAGTTGGCGGAAGTTGGCGGAAAAATTCACCATGTCAGATGCAGTTGGAAGCTTCCCTCTGTCTGTATAAGGGGGGACGTTTCTTTTAGGACTTGAGGAAAAAATGCTTCTGTCAGTGTTCGGGGAAACACTTCCTCTGCCATTGTAAAGGGAAACATGGCTGCTGTAAGTGTAAGGGGAAACGGCCTCTCTTTGGGGATAAGTAGAAATGCCTCCCCTTTCAGAGTTAGGGAAGACGTTTCCTCTGTCAGTTAATGGTGAACCATGGTCTCTGTCAATAACAGAAGACACAATCTTTTGTTCTTGATATGGGGGATAAATTCCTCTGGCGTTGGAAGAGAAACGACTTTCTCTGTCAGTGATAGGTGAAACATTTCCTCTGTCAGTTATAGCTGAAAGCTTTACTCTACTGTTGTAAGGGAAAACATTGCTACTGTCAGTGTAAGGGGAAAGGACCTCCCTTTGAGGATAAGTAGAAATGTTTCCCCTGTTAGAGTTAGCGAAGACATTTCCTCTGTCAGTGAACGGTGAACCATGGTCTCTGTCAATAACAGGAGAAACAAACTTTTGTTCTTGATAAGGGGAAATAGTTCTTCTGACTGGGTTAGGGTAACGACTTTCTCTGTCAGTGATAGGTGAAACATTTCTTTTGTCAGTTGCATCTGAAAGAGTTTCTCTACCAAGGCTTCTGTCAGTGTAAGGGAAAACCTTTTCTCTGTCAGTTATTGTTGAAAACTTTCCACTGGCAATATCAGGGGAAACATGACTGATGTAAGTGTAAGGGGAAACGACATCTCTTTGTGGATAAGTAGAAATATTTCCTCTTTCAGTGCAAGGGAAGACGTTTCCTCTGTCAGTTAATGGTGATTAAGGTCTCTGTCAGAGTCAGGAGAAACAATCGTTTGTTCTTGAGGAGCAGAAATTATTGCTCTGGAGGTGTTAGAGGAACGACTTTCTCCGCCAGTGATAGGAGAAACATATTCTTTGTCAGTTGTAGCTGAAAGCTTTACTCTAGGGAAAACATGGCTCCTGTCAGCGTAAGGGGAAATGACTTCCTTTTTAGGGTACGGAGAAATGTTTCAGCGTTCAGTGTAAGGGAAGACGTTTTCTCTGTCAGTAAATGGTGAGCCATGGTATCGGTCAATATTAGGAGAAACAGTCTTTTGTTCTTGATGAGGGGAAATAATTCCTCTAGCTGTGTTAGAGAAACGACTTTCTCTGTCAGTGATGGGTGAAAGATTTCCTTTGTCAGTCGTAGCTGAAAGCTTTCCCCTACTGTTGTATGGGGAAACATGGCTCCTGTCAGAGTAAGGGAAAACCGTTTCTCTGTCAGTATAAGGTGAAACATAGCTTTTGTCAGTGTTAAAAGAAATAATCTCTCTTTTAGGATAAGAAGAAATATTTTGCCTGCCTGTGTAGTGTGGAACGTTTCCTTTGTCAGCAGAAGGTGAACCAATTCCACTGCCGGTGTAAGCGGAACTATATTTTTTGCTCGTGAATGGGGAAACATATTCTATGTCAGCATAAGGGGAGCTAGCTCCTGTTTCATGGGAAACATCTCTTCTGCTAGCGAGCATGTCACTAACTCTACTTCCAGTTGAAATACAAGAACCTTGCAGTCCACTTGTGATGTCATTGGATGTGTACTCTCTGGCAACTGAATTTGTACTTTGTCCCCTGTCAATTTGAATTTCATCACTTTGTATGGCAGGGGAGATATAAACATCTCGAAATCTTCTTGTAAAGTCAGGTACACTGTCAACAATACCTGAACTACGCCCCATGGAAAGTGACGTTGCAGTTGGAGACAAAACATGTCTGGCAGATGATACGGTCAAATCTCCTCGACGTCTCGAAATGGTACTGTCTGTGTTTAACGTTGAAGGTGAATTATAGTTCCTAAATGTTGAAATGGCATGCACTTCATCCTGAAAAATCAATTTCATTCAAAATATATATTTGATGATAAGCAAAATGTAAATTTATTTAAAATCAGCGTTTTGCATTTGAGTTTTAAGTTTGCATAAATTAAGAACATACTATATTGAGAGTCTCATCTCAGTTCATATTATAATGGTTTATATCATCTAGAAATAAAATGAACGATAAGGGATGTGCAACAATGTTTTTGAACATGTAAAATTGTAAGTCTTATGTATGCATTTAGTTAATTATGATATATAAAACAAAGGGAACTCAGACATTAAGGAATAAGCCGATGGCAATTTTCCCCTTTAACCAATGAATTCTCATTCATATAAAAGTTGAAGTTGAATTATGAGAAAGCTTCCTCGAAATTTTAGTAAGAAATACTGATATATCTGACAAGAAAATGAGATATCAGTTGAAAAAACTCATAGCACGGGCAAGAGTTTGTGCAATGAATTATAACATATTTACCACAGCGAGCGAGTTGGGGTTATAGTGCTTTGAACAATATTCAGTATTTACCACAAAATATATCTATAAAAATGAAAGAAGAGAAAATAAAAAATAACAAAGGCCATAGAATTTGAACTTTGAATGTCAATGGTTTTAATTATATGGGTTTTCAGAAAAAGGGTAAAGTATTATCAACAATAACGTCGAGAACGTTTATCAACTTACCGGCACAACTTCTATGTCCAATGGTTGCTTTATTGACGACGTTTCGTATGGGTTGCACACGGGACAGCGCGTATCTTTTGGTACACCTCCCCATGTACTGGATCCCTTCCCAATGATGCCTGTCGGATACCTTTTGACTCTTCGAGTTCCAAATCGTTCCTCAAGTTCCCTTTGATTCACAGACTCGGTATAGAATATTTCAACATGCATCGGAGGGTTAGCAATTGTAGTAAAGGAAGGAATTTCCCCGGAACCATTTTTTCTCCGAAAGAACCTATTTGTCTCTGGGTTCAACTGCAAAAGCTTCTTCTTGCAGAAGTCATCTGCAATGGAGTTCTTCTTCGTCAAGACGAGAGTCACAAAATGGTTTCTGACTCCTTTTCGGTTTGGGCGTTTGCAGTAGAAATCAGTGAAGTATAGATTGGTCGTGTCGTCATACAGGCCCTCAATAGGAAACACCACTCGAATCTCTCCAAAAGGGGACTTATCAGGAAGACTTCCACTTCTTAAGGTGACATCCAGGAAGACCCCTTTCAGTTTACCGTTGATTGGCGACCTCTTGTCTCCGCCCATGTCTTTCAGAAGTGGCATCATGACTTTACCATTGTTATCAACGCCCCGCAAATAGGCTGCGTTTTTGTTTCTGAAGAAACTTGCTATGCTTCTTTGACATAAGAAATTAGTGTCTGTGATGGCTTTGTCAAGTAAATGACGAAGATAGTTTTTGCAATCTGAAAGAAATTTAATTTCAAGTTGAGACTTCATGTAATTGTATGTCCCTTATTTGGAAACAAACTATTGAAAGCACATCCTGCTAAATCAGCGTATTTGAATACATTTCTTCATAATTAACTCCAAAAATTATTTAATTGACATGAAGACGGACAAGATAAATAACAATTCGCGTACCCTTTATTTCAATATCGGATTTGTTTTATCAATTAGAGCGTTGATTTGACATTATCATAATTTTTAGCCGCGCTAAAACCCTGCTAGTTTATCGATGAAATATATTCGAGCATCAGCTTATCTATGAATATGGGAAATAAGTTACCTAATAATACTCCACATGGACGGCCAATAATTCCCTCCTTTCACATTTTGTATAGTTACATATTTTCCTAAAGGTAAACTTTTTACCTATACCATCTAAACGTTTCTGTGGTACGACACATCATATATCGGATATGTCAATTGTAAGATAATAGTATATATTTTAAAACCTCCGTCTCACAATAATTTGGTGATGACAAATTTTCTCTATGATATATGTTGATTTTTTTTTACCTGGAATAGAATTAAAGGGTATATGAGTTTGAAAACGTTGTGAGTAAAATATTTTTCTAATTATTCCATGTGTTTTAGAAACAAGTATAATGGGAGTATGTCCAACAATAACAATTTCTTGGATTGAAATAAAAATTTTATGACTAAGTGACCTAACACTTACAAATTTGTTTTACCGCTATCATCTTTTAAACACAGCATTTCATCGAAATAATTAAAGTGTCTCAAACCATAACTGTGAAATACCACTTTATTTAACTTCAATGTCTGTACCGCACATCAAAGTAACCAATTCGGCTGATATATATAGTGAAAATCATGTGCAAAGGCATGATTTATCATCAATGATATATAAACAAAATGTTTTTAAATGTGCTTGTTTAGTTAAAAACGTATGGTCGTATGTAATTTTTTTTTCACATCAAGACGATTGATTGTTACATTTCGCTCACTTCAGTGTCTTGTCGAGATAATGACAAAATGTCAACCAATACTTGATATCACTAGATGGTTATTAGTTGCATAAACGACAACGGCAGGCAAAATACAGCTGACCTCACTGACGCTAATATGATTTAATGTGACCTCGTTAGTGATCAAAACGGTTCTAATTGGCTGACACATTCAAGAGAGCAGCGCCCAACGAATGAAATGTAACTTTGACTTTTAACGCTGAAAAATGTTAGCTGATATTTTTTAAGCTATGGAATCGTTTAGAATGTGATAAAGTAATGATTCGCGGAACTAACAGTAAACTGTCACAACGAAATTTAAAAATCAGATTCCCATGGCCACCAAGTTTTAACGGTAGCCTCCTGCCTTGTATGGGGCTCGATTGCGAGAATAGAGCATTCGACGACAGAAATTTCAGTTTACATACTTCCCTCACAAAAAGTGCTGCACTGACTTTTGAAGTTTGAATTTTTGTCAAACAGTTTGAAATACATCTCTAAAAACTAGATCATGACATGCAAGAGAACATGACCGTATATCGGCTTTAAGATGTACGCTGTTGTTAATAAAGGCAATGGGTTCAATCTCATTTCCATTAATGCTGCATAATCGTCACATTCCTACAAAGTTTTTTACCTGTTGTGTATCAAACTAAATTTTGTAGGACAAAACTCAAATAGCATTATCCTGATAACAAGAACAAGAATTTCAAATCACCGAAAAATTACCAAATCATATTTTTGATGTAAACCTCCCACTTCAAACGCAGCAAGATACGAACCCACAATTCGTGACATTGTTTTGTGTGAAGCCTTTCAACACTTTCTTAATTTCGAGAGGTCTACAACGGTCTTGTTTATCAAACTCAGAAACATATTGAGCGAGGAAGGTTAAATGTGGGTTTTTAAAAAATATCAACTCTGAGATAACAATAGCCTTACAATTCAACAATGAGGAATTGGTAACCTTTTGTTTACACTACTTATAGTACTTAGAATGTGACAATAATTACAAGCTCATCCGTGACTTTGATTGTCAATTGCAGAATTGCTATGGCAACGCATGGGCAAATGCACCTTCCTGTGAAAAGGTGATGGGCATCTCACTTCTCATTGTGAACTTTCGTCTACAAATATGTTGCCTAACGGATTTAGTTTTAAAAAACTACATACATTCGTGAACTGTCAAACACAAACACACATGTAGCAAGGGACACATAAACATAAACACATGTCCTCCCGGGTATCTCAAGCTCATCAAAGCGTGGAACACTAAAATATCTTTGCCGCACTCATTTACCGTTTACATCATAGAATTAACAATCATAATATTTGAATCCACATTACCGTAAAAAGGACACATAACGCTCACATACCCAAACCCCACCTCTCAAACCTTATCAATAGTACTGAAGTACCTAGGATTCCCTCATAATAGAGATAATTAGATTACTTATAGTTTCCTTTAACTACTTACTTTCGTCAGCGTCCATGATTCAATATATTACTAACAGCTTGTTTTGTTGACGTCTCCAAGGAATAACGTAATCAGCATACGTACTTGTAAAAGGGAAATTAAAACTAGAAAGTGAAACTAAAAGTAAACTATAGACTTTCCATTTTCTCAGATATAGATTATGACCTAATCATCAAGGCATTGATAAAACAGCGTTGTGGTGTAACTGAATGCATATTTCTAGCTGTAAAACTTAATAATAGAATTGTAAAATCAAAATGTAAATGTTAAGTTTTGGATGAGCCAAATAAATGGATATATCTTGTAAGAATAACTATAGAATATAACACTGTAAAAAAGGCTTGTATTCAAACCGAATGGTTGAGTTAAAAGCACCTTTAAAAGAAATATAATCATCTGGAAAAGCCTTTTTGAAATCTATAAGGGGTATTTTTCAAGAGAGACGGTTAGTTAGTTAGTATTTAATGGTTCAAAACCTTTTAAAGGTCGGTCTGAAGTTTTTTCAATGAAAGTCATTTATGTTCAACGTAGCAGTCATTGCGGTAACCACACATTGTGAGGCCGCTCTTAAATAATTTCCTAAAAGGACTTTCACCTCCATGTTCCCTTTAACTTCGTTTCGCTTCATGGTATAAGTTATTAATGTTATCGAACAAGGACTTTTCTTTTTGTCCATGAATGATATAACAAAATACAGGTAGATTGTGTGACATAGATGGTCCTGTCTCATTACATACGAGGTCCAACTGTGCTCTCAACAAAGTGATTGAAGTCTTTTCATTTATCGTGCTTCCAAATTACAGGAACCTTACACGATATTAGATGTGGCATATTTATGAAGCAGCTTTACAGGCTCTGTTTCTCAATTCATTGAATTGACGTTATGTGGCATGACATTACTATAATTCATACTTAGGGAACTATCACACTAATATGTGGACACTCTTTCGCATATATAGCCAAACTTGATTTTACTGTTAGAATAAACAAAATCGGCAAATGTCCCGAACGAAAACATGATTGATGTTAAAAGTAGACTTGTGCTACGAGATTAAAAATGGTTGTATCACTGTCAACAAGAATAACAACTTCATTAAAGAATGATTTCATCTCAACCGTTATGTGAAAGGGAAACCTTCTAGCATTTTGAAACATCCAAACCTCCAAAATTGTGAAAAGTACTTTTGTATTTCATGTCATAAATCAAGGTATCCATCCAACTGAAAATACAAATCTGATTCCTTCCCATGGTAATGTTTATGAAATAAAAACAAACTGAGAGGTAATAACTTCCATACATGTGAATCTAATAAAAACCGACGTTTTGGCGCTTTTAGGAAAATTATGTGAATTGTTTTTAGTTTACTTTTAAAATTAAGTGACCATGGGAGACAGACAGATGGACAGGTAATGAGTTCAACAAGTATAACAAAGGTCAACTATTGCTATTTTCGATTTCCTTATCACAAAGTATTAATATAAGGCTTACTGTGTGCTATCTGTTCGTTATTGTACACATTCGGTATCACATATTTGCTAGCATTCACCACGGCATGTTATTTCCTGCATTACATAAATGTACAAGGAATGCAGTTTAAATGGAAAAATACCATCATTTTCAATGTTTTATTGGACAGAATTGGTCGAACACTTAAGTGCTATTGTGGCTTTTGAATTGAAGAATCAGCTGCAGTGATATTTAAAATTATTGATTTTCAAGAACAATTAATTATTTAGGCATGACCTTTGAGGCGAAGGAAATTCACAATATTATTTTATAATCACCAAGGACTGATGAGATCGTCGATCTTTCCTGTACGTGCAGTTCTTAGTTTTTGACAACAAAACAGGTATTAAGAATATGACCTAATGATCATATTGTCGCAAAAGTTTATATTTTCTTACTGATTCTGAATTGAAATAAATAGAAATAAATGTGATATGCAGGACTTAAAACTTCTATAAAAATTCAAACTTTGCGAAAATTGTTGTTACTGTCACTGTAAAATAACCAATTCCCCAAACACACCCCCACACACCCCCACACACATAACACACACATAACAAACACACACATAATAAACGTTTGTGTTTGTAATATACTGTATGTCTCTCGTAAATCACTAAGTGATTGGTCGTAGTATTTTACTGTGCATAACTTATGTAATTTACAATGTTTTACAATCTACGAGTGAGACTGGAATGAAATCTTCTTCTTCACCCATACACCCAGACCCACTGCCTGACAGACAATGATAATACAGGGCAATGCACGAAAAATCTAAAACATCAAACATTTACCATTTTGCATTAACATAAGTATATGTTCATATTCACATATCGATATAAACACGAAAGACAAACGCATTCGCAGACGGTCACATATGATAATACTATCCCTCCGTTTGATGGTATTCATCTAGACTAGAAACTCTCGTATACCTAAAATAAAGCCAAAGGGTAACATCTCCTTAGACTACCTACTTTCGTCAGCATCCATAGCTCAGTATTCCATCGACAGGCCGGTGTTTTGACGTCTCTATGTAACAAACTATCATGAAATCAATAGTAAAAGCGAAAATGGAAATAGGGATTTCCCTATAAAACTAGAATAGGATGTTTAGTTCTAAGCACTGCTGAAATTATAGTCGCTGTTATAAATCAATCGGTGGTGATGATGTCACTCTTGTGGGATCTAAATCAAGGATCCACTGCTCTTGACTGCCTCGGTCATGGATGTTTTTCAATATGTTATTAATGCTCTAGTCGTGTATTTGATTTGATAAATGTGACCGAATGGAGTAATACAACGTCACAAACATGGAAATATTGTTTTGAAATTGAGTCAAGACTCGGCCATGTCACACCTTTGATTGTTAACTCAACGCTTTTAGCCACGAACCAGCTAAGGGCTAACAGATGTGTGAAAGTGTCTCTTGGGTGAGAGTTTTCAACGAAATAAATTCAAACTTATTAAACCCCCCTATAAAATGTTTGTTGAATCAAATTGACGGCACAGAAAATCAATATTTCTTCTATAGTAGCGTTTGAGTCTGGCAAGCAACACAAATTACCGTAGCTTTTTGAAGGTCTAGTATTAATAGTGTGAACAAACACGATACACGCGTAAGCTTGTAATGGTGACACCCCGATAATAAATGGCAAATCAAAGGACTGAATCGCCCGGACTTTTTGCTGAATTTCTCTTTCAGAATGTCAAAACGTCTGTCTGTTTGAGTATTATAATTAAATAGTAAGTATTACTCGTTCGCTCAGTATAATATTTTTTATTAATACAATTTTTAAGGCAATATTAAACTAGTGTGATACTGCTCCGCGTCTGACGTCAAAATATGGTGTGGTTGCGATGTCACAATTTTAGCACTTCAGCACACTTTCGACAATCAAAATGATTACTGTGATCAAATAATAAAAAGAATATTAACTTCCTTCCTTTTATTACTATCTTTATTTAATTCGTTAATGATTAGGTATCAAACTCGCTTTCGCTCGTTTATACTTAACAATTAACTTGTTCAATAAAATTAGAATTAAATAAAAAATGGAAGGTTCTTTAATATCTTCTGTCAAAAATAACTGTAAATTCTGCACACATCAAGGCTAGGAAGAATTATATAATTTGAAATCAGTATGAACAAAGTGAATGAAAAATATTTATTAATTAATATATCAATAAAATGTTTCGTTTCTTTCATTATTGCATCTGTAACCTTTGATAAAAACTCAAATTTCGATGTGTTTGGTAACTTAAGGTATCCTAAAGCACAGTGGTTAAAAGCTCTTTTTAGGTGCCATACAACAAACAAGTAAAACGAAGCCGAGCTAACTACAACCTCATCTTCATTTTGATTCATATAACCGTAGAGTTTGGACATTCTTTTTGATATTCTAAAATATTATATATATATTATTATTATATATATTATATATATATATATATATATATATATATATATATATATATATATATATATATGATACAATATAATGCAATATAATATATTAAAAAAATAACTTCTCGTGCACACTAATATATCATTTAAACAATTTAGGTACGTCCGAGAGAGATTCACATATTGAAGAAGTTAAGCATCATAAATATTCCCGAAAGAGATGGTATTTAATAGAAGGAGAACAAAGCGAGAGAAAACATAATTAAAAGTAAATAAACTCATTTTCCAAGAAAAAAAGTTCATTAAAATAACGTGTTGATTACTTTAGATATTTGCATATTTAAAATCCTGTTGCCTAGAAACTAGTACAAAACAACTAAAACAAGACAATATTAAGCAAGGCTCAAATACATGTACCCAAGCAATCTACTTTCAGTAAGCCATAACTATACGTCAGTGAAAACTCTATTTCGTAAGAAGCGCTTTCAAACTGGACCAAGGATATCATTCTTCAGGATTACCCCGTGTTGATTTAATTCCCGTAAATCTAACTGTCATTAGAAAAGGTTTTTCAGCATCATAACTCTGTGAAAAATGACCAAGAACATCATCAGTGCTATCAGCAAAATTAATTGCAATCACTTCAAAGAAATATACCTTCCGACAAATTTGTTTATACGTTTTTTCTATCTCTAAACAAGTCAACACAAATCACATATTCAGTTCGATACACAACAAGATTAATTACAGTGTTTGATCTAAAAGCAATTGAGGAAAGGATAGGTACATGCAATACAGAAATGTACAAATGATACTTTATAAAATCATGACATACCGGCCAGAACTTTATGAAGTTTCATATTTACAGTTTAAGTAGGCATTAAAGCGGTCAACATTATACATTGTCTTAATGTCTTCCTTTACGTGTTTCAAGTTTCATTTTGATTATTTTACAGTTTACAACAATGACATTCTGTTGCATAAGCGTAATTGAATCCGCTGATCGAGCTCCTTCCATATACCCTGATCTCCTTTAGGCCAAAAGCCATGTATCGGTAGCTGTCTAGCCAGCCAATGAGACGACTTTCATCCAGCAACAGCGGCACAACCCGGATGGAAAAGTCAAAAGAGTAGCTTCAAGCTCTTTGGATAACGACATTTTATTGGCTGAAACAATAACAGGAGAGCACAGCCACGAACATCAAGCCGCGCCAGCCATAGGGAGGATTTGTCTCAAAATAGATTAGGGTATGCTGATGTAGCAGGATGAATCATCATCAAATTTAGAACTTAGTTTCTCGTTTCGCAGTAACCTAAAATAAAAATTCAAACGAGGAAAACTTGATCCCTCGGAGTATGTGAACATCAATC
Organism: Phorcus lineatus; assembly: GCA_921293015.1. Taxonomy (NCBI): domain Eukaryota; kingdom Metazoa; phylum Mollusca; class Gastropoda; order Trochida; family Trochidae; genus Phorcus; species Phorcus lineatus. The sequence continues at coordinate 30,915,215 of OV121094.1, read as the reverse complement.
ATACCAGGGCAATAAGTCCGTCAAAACTGAAATTTCGGAAGAAGATTTCGAAATCGAACAAGGGTATCTTCAGGATAACCATCAACCGCGAAGTTATGCTCATCTAGATGTATTTATTCCTGAGAAAACATTTCATCATTTTAACCTGTGGAAGTATGTCCACAAAGTGACGTTTCCGACAAAAATAAAATTATAGAAAGTTTTTAATGAGCATAGAGAGGGTCATGATTTGTCAATGTTCTTATAACTAAACGTTTTTTAAAAAAAATAAATTGACCGAACGGAAGGACGGACGGCATGACCTCTATATACATTGTTAACATTTTTGTTTGCGTTTCTAATTCAGCAGCCCAACTAGGGTCACACAATATATTAGATTGAGTGATTAATTCAGTTCATCCATCCAGACCTGACTTGTATCACTTGAAATTCCCTTCTTTTCCTTACACTATTTGATTGACTGCACTTTCGAAATTGCGTGGCTTATTTTCTGCTTGCTAAGCATGTCACTTTCCATGCAAGTTGTCATCTTCCCACGCATGGATTTAAAATGCACCAGTCCCTATCACTGGCTAATTCAAACCTTGCTGCTCACCAATCTTAATTCGTGTTTTGAGTGCAACGCCCTCTTTGGCAAGAGGTTGCAATCCTTAAATGATTTCTCAAGGACAGAAACGTACGGGAAATGCGGCAAGGCTATATCAGCAAGTCAGTGGGGCTAGCCTCAGAATATGTCATCCGTGGGAAGATGACACGTGTCAAATGTTATTTCTTTCTATCATTTGAGATTCTTTCAGTAAGGCATCACCATGGCGGGTTAAGATAGAGCTCCCTCATCAATGTTGACTTCACTACAGGAATTTGGTTGACTGTTGCTTGCACGGCCTTTCGTACCTGAAAAGAGAAAATACTTTAAGGATTACGCCACATTGCACTTCTTCAGGTTTCTCTTTTATATTATTGTCATAAAACCTAACTACAGATGACTGACTTTTTATATTGCTAATCACTTGAAAAAAGCCCTTTTAAAGTAAGCGTATTTCCACTCATTAATAATTTGTGACTGAAGCTAATCATCAAATTTGTAAACTTACTTTGAGCAGTAAGATGTGGATTTCTTCGTCGTGGGCAAATTTTCGAAGAATTCTGTCTAATGACTCTACAAAATACGATCCAAATCCCGCACGTCGATAAGCTACATGACCTGCAAAAAATCATGACAATCTCATTTTGCCCTTCCACTTGTCTACGAACTTTTAATGTAAACAGTTGCAGGAAATCAGGCTTGAAGCATAATTTGAGTTTTGGTTAAAACTTTTAGGTATACCTGATAATCGTCATCCCAAAATTTTTTAATTCATGATGCTGAAGTCAATGGATACTAATAAAGTTAATTGGGTTTCGAAGTGTCGAGATTTGTTGTATAATTTAGGCTTGGCTATGTTTGGGATCAGCAATTCGTTTATCTTCCTACGTCATCCCTATCTGAGTTTGTTAGTCTCCTAAAATGTATCTACGAGCAGAATTGGTATAGCTCGCTTCAACATGGCACCAAATCAACCACCTACTCCTGCTTTAAACTCTCTTTTTCCAAAGAATTGTATTTAAGTGCAGTTAAAATAAGGACATTTAGAGTAGCTTCTGCACAATAAAGATGTATTTTACACCAATAACATATTGGAATTGGAAGACATTATAATACAGTTAGAAACAATAGACTATGCTTACAATGTAATAAAGGGTATATTGAGGATGGATACCATTTCCTTCTTGTGTGTTCAAAATTAAAACAACTTCGCTCTAAACATTTACCTTATAATATATTGTACAAATCAAAATAGAACTATATTTAAGTGAATCATGTCATTGTCAGATTGTAACTTTTTAATGATTTGGCATGCTTTATTTATCATATTCTTGTAATGTATACTAATGTAACAACTAATTTAGTTATGGCTAACACTTCAGTAATGAAATATTTGATTTGATTTGATAATTCTGAATAATGAAGTGTAAAAACTGTGGTTACCCAAAGTAGTGGCAACGGCAAGAATGAAATCTGGCTTCATCTCAACGAGTTTTGTATCGAGGGTGATTTCCGGCTTAACATCAACCAGAAGACCAACGTTCGTGTCACTAGTGTCAGGAATATCTATATAAAATAAAAAAGTTAAATCGGAGTTTTTCATCCGGTATCGCATGCGCACAAGCTGTTAATGGCTGAAATAGTGCTGAACACTAACTGATATAGTAACCAAGCCGCGCTAAACAACAACTGATATAGTGCCCAAGCCTAAACTCACTTTCTTCGTTATTGTTCGGTATAAGTTTCTTTAATGAATTTGTGACAAAGGCTTGATTTGCAAAAGATTCATAGTATACTCAATCTGTAATCACTGTTCAAGATAAAAGGAACATTTTACCATAGGCAACAACATCGACTTGGCATAAAATAATTGAATTACCTGAAGTTTGACAAGCTTGAATGAACACCATTTTCGGTTTTCCTTTCAATGACGGGCAGTTTGTATTGGAGAAAAAGTTGAGGACACTCTCTGTGCGGATAAACTGCCTGTCTGCACTGATGAACCCGCACTGAGAACCATGGGATAAAATCGCCAGTGCAAGACAGCTGTAATGTTCTTGTTGAGCAACCACGATACGCTGTAACTGTTCCAAGATTTCCTGTAACCAATAATATAGATATCCATATATTAAGTCAAGATCTTGAACATGAAATGTATTACTTTCACGATCATAACATAACTGATCCAGATAAAACATTTTTCAGTATTCTCATAATTCACATGTCTTCCGGACCCATTTAGTGGTGGAAATTTTGAATCCCAACATCCGCCACTGCTCTTCAGCATAAACACATCCAATTTTTAATACTATCTGAGTGTATGCTCATGCTTTATCCTCAACCGATGAAATATTTAGTAAGAAAACAACTGAATAATGATGAATCCTGAGACATTGAGTACATAACCGTACATCTTAACTGTCAATGGTTTTATCCAGACATTGTCATTACTGAAACTTTGTTGTACGTTGAGGCTTTTAAAAGACTTGATAGCAAATGATAGTCCTTACTTAAATGATCAATAGCTGATCAAACATAGACAACCGTCAGTTGTCAGAAACGTCACATGAAGTAAAATTAGTATATCATTAATAACCAAAACACCGTATACATACTAATTTTTTCAGATTGTGGTAATCAAGGACTTCAAATCCAAGGTCCTTAAAAAGCTTAATAAGCTTCTCGGCATCTTCATTGGATCCCTCACGGGTTTCCCCATCAATAAATTCATACATGTTGAAAATTATGAAGTGTCCTTTCTTTCTTTTAGGAATACTGTACAACTGAAAGGAAGGAAACACAGAGGAAGATGCAATTTCTTTACGAATGGGAATAATTCAATTCATGATCGATAATCCTCGACAGGCAAGCAGCTGCATATAGATGAAATGATATTTTCATAGAACATAATAACCTTCAAACAGAGTTACAGTGCAAGAACAGCAAATGAGAGATAATACTTTGAGGCACTAAAAAGTTAGCAAAGATATATCTCAGTGTAATAACGGTCCATGTAAAATATTTCCATTTTACTTAATGTTCAATAGTGGACGTGACGTTAGTTACTAACAAATGAACATTATTTAATTTTAAAATTCTCACCGTCATTTAACAGCTCATAACAACATAAATGCCCAATCATATAACAGCACATTAAGATAATTCTTATTAGAGTACGGATAACTCACCAAAACTTATTTTGATTGCCTTGACACGTCTAGTAAAACTGCCAAAACAGGCAATTTGTACACAATCTATTAAGACTACTGCCATGCTTCAAATAATTATTCCCCGAAGAAGCTTAGACCCAAGAAACAGGAAAATGAACATTGGATTGATTTTGAGAGTTAAGATCAAAAAGAGGAATGACAACGTATAAAATATTAACAATAAAAAACCAAATCTGACACTATTACACCAGCACATGACTCTGCTCAAACAAGTTTCACATTACGAAAATAGCTTCAGCGATTGTCATCCGTCGAAATGAGTGATCACAAAATAGCGATCAATGATACTAAACCATGTCCTACACAAGTCCGTCCCATTTATCTATCATGGCCCCCCTGATCTCCGACCAATTGTTAAAGTTAACATGTTCTCATGTATAAATATATAAAACTTAATTAACAAGTTTAAACATAGAATTTCCTCTTGTCCCAAAAACCTTTAAAATCCCAATCAATGAAGTGTTAATTCGTAAGTTGTCTACATATCTAGTATAATATATCTAGTAATGACAGCCAATACCGTTCATTATAAATGCATATGCCATGCTACCAATGTTCTCCATGTGGTTACGTTTCGCGATTCAAGTGAAGGAAACGGGTTTCTTACCAACAAATGTTTTTTTAAATCTCGGGAGTAGCACGTTTGAGTCTTGAATCACACACTTCCAGAAGTGTATCTATTCATTTGAAACATTTAGATTAATCATTGAAAATTATCAGAATATGTTTCTAGGGCGACGAGAATAATTATTTTTTTCCCACTACCAGGACAGTGATCTAGCAGTGGGTTCATGAATGTACTCCCCTTTTCCAAATTGAGTGACGATCTCAATGGATTAATAATAACATAACTTCGTTTAAAAAGTTCATTATGCAAAGAAGTTGATGAATTTTGCATATTTCTACCTACACTTAAATTTGAATATTAAGCGGGTGTATTTTATTGTCATACATAAAATTATAATATATCAAACACATACATACCTCATCCTGTTTCTTATGTTTTCTAGCATCAAGTGCCTGAAAATGGTATAAGAAAATTCTTAGGATAACAGCATAAATATAATGCATTTAATGTAATAAATAATCATAAAATTACAAATATACATGAACGCTGTATAACAGCCTCATCACGATGAAGAAAAACTTCTTATCTTTAGATATACTATGCTTTTAGATAGTGGTGAAATGAATAGTGTGATCCTGAATATCTGTGTATTTGAATACCGTATCTAAGGCCCCCATCGATAACCTTCAATTGCAATTTACAAGCTTCTTGAATTGAAAAGTTGGAAAGGACTAACTTCTATGACTTATTTAAAGCATTATGAACAGTTTTCCCCTACTTTGAGAAGTATTTCAATGTTGGTTAGGTCATACGAACAATTTGTCATTCTACATTGAGGAGTTTGAAACAACCATTACCAAGTTTAGAACATAGTTTCTCTTTTCGTAGTAACCTAAATTAAATGTTTTACCGAGAAAACTTTGGAGCATCAGAACATAAAACATATAAGGGCCCTGAACCCGTCAAATATATCATTTGAACGTCATATGATTATATTATTGAGGTTTTCATCATTATGAAGTTCCCTAATTTCGATTGTGTTGACTTTTCAGAGGATGAAGGTCTTCGAGTAGTGTTAACAGGAGTTGGTTTGCTAGACGAAGCAAAATGTCCTAATCGTTGCATACACTTGAATTATGTTTTAGGTGTGTGACGTTAGTGTATTCCAATCTTAAATTGCTAATCAAGCTGACGCACATTTGAAGTTTCTGCGTTGTGAAGGTACCTTCATTAAAACGAGATATTAGTTTGAATCAGTGAAAATATAAAGTATGTGATAAACTACCAAGCCTCACTCATATAGAAGTGAAATAGTGTTTGAAAAGCGTATAAGTGTAATTTGTAGTAATTCTGTATTTAGTAAGTATCAATTGTATAAATAGTGACGAGCTTTGACTATTATTATGAATACCGATTTGGTGCTAAGAATTTCAAACTATCTGTGTCACGTGAGTTTCGGTATCAAAATCCTCTCTTTCCTTTGAGTTAAAAAATAATTAACTAAGGACATATATATTCCGGAATGTGAAGTGAAGGCCTGAAAGAAACATCTGTTGTTTAATCATATGAATATATAACATAGCAACACAAAATAAACTTGTATTTTATGAGTTTTTCAATGGTGAAATACGCGATTTATAGGTGAAATAACAAGTGAATTTTCAAAGTGAAATAACAAATCATATTACGTCATCGTTGACGTCATGAAAGAAGTGAGGTGACGTCATAAGATCTGGATTCATCATTCATAGCATGAACGAAACTTATGAATTTTCGTTATTTTGGGAAAATTAATTTACAGAACATTTGACATATCTCCTAAAGTGTTTATAACTCACATTGTAGAAATCAATATTTACACGCGTGGTTGCGCAACTCATGAACTTACTTTACTTGATGAGAAATGACAAATATCCTCTATGTGTCAATACCTGCGTGCCGCTTGAGTTCTGAACCAAAGTGTGGGAGCCATTGGAGCCACCGGAATCTGTAGCTTGGGCCTAAAAGAAAGCTTTGAATCTTTAAATCATGATAAAACATAAACTTTAGCAATTAAGGAGAACTTTTGAAACTGCATCAAAGATAATAATCTTTATTAATTAGCAAACTACATTTAAGTCAACAGTTTTTGACCAATCTGTAAATACATACAATAGATATACCAGGGAATCAGAAGCCACTCACAATACTTGCATTACAAAAAAAGGGTATACGGTCGAAATGAGAAATACTGAATTATCGTCTCTCTTCAATTCAATAAAACGTGAACATTATGAGACGCATGATTTTAACCATTTAGCCAAAATATGTCAGTCGGCATATTACCATTCATTAACTGTAGGCGCAGGATTTTTTTAGGCAAATGGCATAACCGTAGTCTTAAAGTCACATATGGTATCTTTATAAAAGATCATACGTTTGATACGTGTCTATTTATCGTATTTGTATACACAAAATTGAGTAAGTTCAATTTAACTCGCTTAACTTACTCATTTCAAAGTATATTCGATGATAATCGACAAAATGCCTTTTGGTATCTTTATAAAAGATTATAGTTTGATACGTGTCTAAATATCATACATGTATACACTAAATTGAATAGGTTCAATTAAACTCACTTAACTTACTCATTTCAAAATATATTCGATGATAATCGACAAAATGCTTTATACAATGTCTCAATTACATATACACTAGTTACATGACACATTACCCACTCATTTGTTATTTTCTCCAGTTACCAATGAAAACAGATCATGACTGAACCATTTTGTTGACACCACATCAAGCCTTCAAATAGTAAAATGCAATCAATGTCAGCACTGCTTGATGAAAATTAATAAATACAGCATTTACAACGTTTGGCAAATTCGACTCCAACAACACACTATATATCCCTTTATTAAAGGGGGTCATACCTTATTTATATGTGTCGTAACAGCTGCTGTTACAAGAACAATAACAACAGCTACAACCGCCAGTCCAGCTATTGTCCATGGATCCATTTCGAAAACCTGAAATTTATTTTATGGTCCAAGACATCACCCTATTATCAGCGTTAGCTTAATGAATATCGTCAACTTAATCTAAACATAATTGTGTTTAGTTTGAGTGCGAATGCTTTCGGTGAAAAGTCCAAGGGCTGAAAAAGTGTGTAATATCGGAGCATCAAGCCCTCGTCATCAGGTTATGACATTGACATTGTAAAAGTTTCCTCTGGAAAATACCCATAAATGGCATATGAATGTAAATGATCTTTGAGAAAAGTAATTTCTGACAAGAACGTGCTTCATTACTACACAATTTTCAGTCAGAAACGTTAAGATGTTTTTCAAAGAGTGAACCCATGACAGAACGAATCAACATTTATGATAACCTTATATTTGAAGTATATTACTGAACATTTAATCAGTCGTATACAAAACAGAAAACACTTAACAATTAAAAGATTTCATTTCAAATACAAAGGCACCTTCTTGATATGTAACTTATATGACTTTATAAAGACTGGAATTGATTACTAGACAAGCTAGAAAGAACATTGGAAAAGTGAATTTATCAAATCAATATGTTTATTATGTGTACTATTGTAAATTTCATCAACGTTATTGTTGAAAGTATATGTAGTCTTTATACTGTACAAAGATATTTGATCTTGTGATTCCCCTATACAGTCGGATTTTCACACAAATCAACTTTTCACAAAATATTTCATACTTGCAGACCATTTAGTTCATACCAATGAGGTAAAGTATGAAGCCAATATGTGGCAGTTTTGAATGGTTTACTCTTTTAGGAATTTCCAATTTGATCCAGATCCTATTGTGAACGAGTGTTGTTAGCTGGAGTGTGTGCTATTTATAGGCTGGGAACCCATCTTAAAGAAACGGGAAGGCGTACTGTGAACATAGCGAATAGTTTTTTAACCGTGTTACTTTTAAAATATCTACCAAATTTTTAGTAAGTGGAAGTAATTTAAAGATAATTTAAAATATTTTATCCCTTGCGATACACATGCTACAAATTAATATATTGCAACGAGGGCGTTATGTATAGTATACGATACCGTGTAGCCGTATGAACTATCCTTATCGATTAATCCGTCTTACATTGCATAGAAATTACATAGAAATTAAAATCAAATTCGTTTTGTTTACGTTTAAATCATTTCGATTGGGATTTGAAAATATGCTGTGTGTCAAGTTTCGCCCTACCTAGCACGGCAAAATATGAAGACAAAATAGATTATAAAATTACATTGTAAATTGTATGTACGTACCTGTAACTCTGATTTCAAGGTCCTTTCAGTGATATCAATCCTCTAAGATGTATATACCTACGCCCTTAAACGACATCTGTCGAATGAGGACAAAGGACTGGGTATGTGTTGGAGTTATTTATAGCCACAGCGTACCCTGTATTCCTTGGGAAATTGATTTACCTCGATTACACCCGTCACGTCTACAATTAGCGATACGATATTGTAAGCTTGGCCTAGATCGTTCAGGCAAGTGCACTTGTAGAGTAATTACTTTTAATGCAGTTATTAAACTTATCATTACAGCGAGGTCTTTTTGAGTTAAAAGGGAATTGCCTGTTAAATCGGCAGGACATATTCAAGTTAGCAAGACCTATTCACTGTAACGGGACATTGAAATAAGGTCAAGGTTAGCATAGTTTACTGGTGACTGTGTGATTTAGAAATCAATACTATCACTAAGTGCTTTTGAGTGCAACGGTTCATGAATTACCGGATTAGCAAGGTATACGCTGTGCGCTGTCGTCTGTACCCCTTAAATGTCATGAGGGTAAGATTACTTTAGAAACAAGGAAGTAACAACTCATTTAAAACTGTTTACAATCTGTTTAAAGTATAAAATGTACACAGAGAATTAAGAGCTTAGAACAAACAAAGAACGAACGTTTATTAAAGGATATAAGCCTAAACCTAACAGTACATAATATCTAAATTTAATACCTCCCATTCACTGTTTATTGTTATAGTGGTATGCAAAAAACATCATGAATTACGCACCTTGCCATTGTTTGCGCTGCATGCGTAGCAACAACATGTTTTATACCTTGATGATCACATTTGTGTGAAACCGGTCGGTAATGAATTGATATGCAAAGATTAGTTTACACATAAACCATGAAAACTTAATTTTACATCTATATCTATATCTATATATATTTTTTAATATATTTGTAATGCTTGGACGAGACCAGTAAGAGGTGGATTTATTTTTAAACCACGATCACAGACATGAACCTAACCAAGTGTACTCTGATTACCAATCTATAACTAAATAATCTAACATTTTAGATACAGATTGATATTTGGTATTTCAAATTGAATGAAATTATACGATTACAATAACTTAAATTGGTGCTTCCGACTGTTAAGAACAAAACTTGAACTTTAATCCTGAGAACGACCCTCTAACAAGACGTCGAAGGATGAAACCGAAATATTTCTATTGCTAGTTTATGTTTGTCCGTTTCCTTGGGGTTTCTAGTCACAAATACAATTTTAAAGTAAACAGTGATTTCATCTTTGTTAAATATTAAACTTTATACCAGACGAAAATCACTTCACCTATGCCTTTACCATATTTGAGTTACTTCCTCTCTCTTCATTATAACAATAAATTGAAGAGGATTTTCAAAGTTGCCGAAAAATTGCCGATTCCTGTTTTGATGGTTTAGACAAACTTTACATGTCATCTGTTTAAAACCTTACTAACAGATTTTCACGACCCTACCAATGTGTTACATATTTTCAGTAACTTTTACCATTTGTGCTAAGATATATCTTACCAAATGTTAAATCAAAAAGATTTTAACACTGTTTTATATCTGGTGACACACCCGTTTCAACTTGTCTCAACCATTTCCCTTGTCACATACATGTAATTGTTAGATGTCTGACTTATAGAATGTCATTGCCGTTACCCTTATCCGTATCCTTTTAGAAACGTTACTGATCCCTATGTGTCTTATGAAATGTTTATTGTGTAATATGCATGTCTTTATTGTTCCAAATGTGTTAAAGGTTTTTCTTATATTCACAACTTCTGATGTACACAAAATTTCATTTCGGGCAATAAATATCTATTTTATCTTTTTACATAAGGATTAAGGATGGGTATCGCTACTCATTTCCATATCGCAATATATTGCGATATAGAGAGGCGTAGTGGAATACGTATTGCAATATATTGGTACATTTCATATTCTTATGTTTCCAGGCTCCCTTGGCTTAATAAAATCGATTAGAATAGTGAGCAATGCTCAACTGGCTCGTTCTGTAAAGAGAGATAATTAAGTGACTGGTTTCGGTCTTGTATCATGTCTGTGCCATTTTCACTTGGCGAGTTCACACTTCAACTTCCAGTAGAGTCACATTTTTTGGTTATATTTTGTGTAATTTTAAGAGGAAATTGTTTTTTTTATATGTATTGCTAATGAGAGTCATATTTCGACTCTTGTGGATGGGAAGCTAGAGCCAGTGCGCTCTTCCTAGCTTATAGAGAGTTGGTCGTCACCAAGGCCCCGCAACGTGACAGCTTTGAGGATGATAATGAATGTTGTTGTGGTGTGTGGTGTATGGTGATGCTATTGATGATGATGCTCTTTCTTTAAACTAGGATTTTGATAAATTGTTGATGTCCAAAAGCAGCTGAATCAAACAGTCATATGGTGATTGAAAATGAATAATTTGCAAGAATGTACTCCTATAGTACATGACTGTGATGTGTGTAATGACGGAACTAGTACCTATGTGTTATCTTTCTTCTTTGTACCCTTTAAATCTATCCCTTTAAATCCCCAATGATTTAGAAGTAAATCAACACATTCAAAGTACAAAATTGTAAGTTTTTTCCAAGGTTGATTTGGTGTATTTCAATGATAGTAGATTAATGGTAGGTTCCTTGGTTTGCTTTTGGACACTTAACCTGGATTGTTATATGTACACAAGTACACAAAAGGGTTACAAATACTCATTATTCTATTCTCAGTGCAAATAATTTAGAATAAAATGATATACATTAACTGTAGAGAAGAGAAAATATTTTTTTCCTAGGCTGAGTTGTGGTATTTCAATGATAGTAGATCAGCGGTAGGTCCCTTGGTTTGCTTTTAGACACTTAATTTGTGTGTTATAAGTACACATAAGTACACAAAAGGGTTACAAGTACTCATAATTCTATTCTCAGTGCAAATAATGTAAAATAAAATGATATACATTAATTGTAGAGAAGAGAAAATAGAATTGTTACCGATCGAAGTCATGAATGATGAGTTATTGTAACGGAAACCTAAAATTTCGTATAAATACCTCATGGTAGCTATCTGAAATGTCTGTCAATGGATTCAGTGACCTTATAAACATACATTTAGACACCGAGATTATGGTTCTATGATAATTAGAACCAAAGATATGGGGACATCCACCTTTTGGTGTGACGCTTCAGAGAATAAGTGGCTGAGGGGGGTACCCATGGAAATATGTAAAAATGACACATTGTGTTCCAGTTTATACACTGTTACCACTCAAATTTGCATAATAGCATAATAGACATGTCAAGGCTTCAAAAAAAGTTAATTTCGTTCTGCCATGGGGGGGGGGGGGGGGGGGGGGGGGGGGGGGGGTGCTTGGGGAACCCTCGTGGCCGGTGGACTACCATGGTGTCGTGTGTATATATATATATGCATGATGATATCAAAGTCATATGAATAATTAAGGACCATTCGATATGCATGGAGTTAACATTTTTTTAAAGATATAGAACAATGTTAAAAATGTAGACTGACATTGATACTGTGGACTTTTTGCTGAATTTCTTTTTCAGAATTTCAAAACGTGTGCGTGGTTGAATATAATACTTAAATAGTAATGAATTACTCGTTCACGCAGTGTAATATTTATACAGTTATATTAAACTAGTGTAATACTGCTCTGTGTCTGACGTCAAAATATGGTGTGGTTGTGATGTCACAATGTTAGCACTGCCGTTACAATGGCAGCGAGTGTCGTAGGAATGTTTCCTACCTTTTAATACTCTCTTTATTAAATTCGTTAATGCCTATCTGCACATATCAAGGCTTGGAAGCATTATATGATTTGTATGAACAAAGTGAATGAAAAAAGGTTTATTTATCAATATAACAATAGAATGTTTCGTTTGTTTCATTGTTGCATCTGTGACCTTTGATACAAACTCACAATTCGATGTGTTTGGAAACTTAAGCTATCCTAAAGCACAGTGGTTAAAAGCTCTTTTCAGGTGCCATAAAACAAACAATTAAAATAAATATATATATTAAATATATTAAATATAATATAATATAATATAATATAATATAATATAATATAATATAATATAATATAATATAATATAATAAAAAACAAACAAATAACTTCTCGTGCACACTAATATATCATTTAAACAATCTATTTATTTAATAAGAAGGAGCACAACGCGTGAGAAAACATAATTAAATAAATAGGTAAATAAACGCATTTTCAAAGGGAAAAAAGTTCATTAAATTGACATTTTAATTACTTTAGATATTTGCATATTTAAAATTCTGTTACCGAGAAACTAGTACAAAACAAATAAAACGAGACAATAATGAGCAAGGCCCAGTAATCTACTTTCAGTAAGCCATAACCATAAGTCAGTGAAAACTCTATTTCGTAAAAACTGCTTTCAAACTGGACCAAGGATATCAAACTTCAGAATTACCCACGTGTTGAATTTTATTCCCCTAAATCTAACATTCTTTACAAAATGTTTTTATCTTTACACAAACTTCAGTTGTTAATTCAGGGGCCATAACTCTGTGAAAAATGACCAAGAACATCATCAGTGCTATCAGCAACATTAAGTTAAATCACTTCAAAGAAATATACCTACCGAATTTTTTTTTATAATTTCTTTTCTCTTTCTATTAAAAGACAACATAAATGACATATTCAGTTCAATACACAACAAGATTACTTACACACGGTATTTGATTTACAAGCAATTAAGGGAAGGATATGTACATGCAGTACAGAAATGTACGAATCATATAAAACAAATCATGACATACTGACCAGAATTTTATGAAGCTTTTATATTCACAGTTTGAGTAGGCATTAAAGTGGTCAACATTATACATTATGGCTTCCTTTGCGTGTTTCAAGTTTCATTTTGAATATATTGCATTTTATGACAATCATTATAAAATTTAGAACATAGTTTCTCTTTTTGCAGTAACCTTAAATAAATATTTTACCGAGAAAACTTGATCACTTTCGAGCATCAGAACATCAAACATACCAAGGCCATTATTCCGTCAAAACTGACATTTCCGAATCGGATTTCCGAATCGAACATCATCAGGATAACCATCAACAGAAGTTATACTCATCTACATGTATATGTTTCTGAGAAAACTTGTCATCACTTTACCCGATGGAACTATGTCCAAAAAGTGACGTTTCCGACAAAATAGTCAAATTATAGAAGGTTGTTAATGAGCAAAGATAGGGTCATGTTTTGTCATTGTTGATATAACCAAACGGGTTTTTGAGTAAATTGACCGGTAGGGAGAACCGACGGAATGACCACTATATTCATTGATTTACATTTTTGTTTGCGTAACTAATTCAGGACCAGCACAACTAGGGTTACATGATATCTTTAGTGTTTTTGAATTAGTGATTAATTCAGTCATTTCATCCAGACTTGGATTACTTTATGATTAAAGGTGCTGTTTCTCTTTTTTCCTTGTACTATTTGATTGGTTGCACTGTCGAAGTTGCGTGTCTTTTTTTCTGCTTGCTAAGAATGTCACATTCCATGCAAGTTGTCCATCTCCCCCTGCATGGCATTACATTGCACTAGTCTCTATCAGTGGCTAATTCAAACCTTCCTACCCACCAGTCTAAATTCGTGTTTTGAGTGCAGCGCCTTCTTTGGCGAAAAGTTATGAAACTTAAATGATTTCTCGAGCACCGTAACGTACGGGAAATGTGACAAGGACTATCTTAATGTCATTGAGGCTAGCCTGAGAACAGGCCATGCGTGGGAAGATGGCAAGTGTAATATGTTATTTCTTTCTATCATTTGAGATTTTTTTCAGTAAGGCATCACCCAAATGACAAAAACTAGTGGAATCCGTTTGCCGGATTCCTTCCGGATCCCTCCAAATCGCTGCAATTTTGGTATACTGGGATCCAGTGACAGATACCTCAACGGATCCTGGATGCGGCCGGATTTCAACGGATACCTTAGCGCATCCCTGCAAATTTGGTATACTGGGATCCGGTGACAGATACCTCAACGGATCCAGGATCCGGCCAGATTCCAACAGATACCTCAACAGGTACCGAGTAGTTGCGATTAAAGTGATCTGGTGCCTGAAACCTACCCGAATCCGTCTAATTTCTTGAGAAGTCCAGAATTGAACTATGAAAAGTTTACACCTCTCATTTTCATACTTGTAAAAAGACATTTTTCCCAACTTTGTCTTAATAACATAACATCATGGTGTGTTTGAGAAGTTATACTGAAGTGACTTCACCGTTTTTGGTAATAACACTCATGACAAAAATAGAGCCACGGGCTCTGTAGGTAATCAGCCTTTGTAATGTTGATGTACAAGAATTAGATTTATACCTGTTAGTTATCAAAGATGCTTCCACATCAAAATCAATTAACTATATCTTATTCCTTAAGTCATGATACAAAAAAGAAAGTAGATACTTTTTAAAATTGCACTTAGGTAGTAACTATATTTCAATTCGTATTCACATTTTGATATATTTCATTTATATATGAATAAAATATATTAAGTATCAAGTACAAATTTTATATATATTTGCCCTCTCATATCTTATGGAAATACTTTCTGTAAGTTATAAAGGCACTTCAAATATCATTTCTAACCAACATTCTACCTCCTTCTTCTGACTCTCCATTTGCTGTCAACTCATCCCTAACTAACATCAACCAAACCCGTGTGAATTCGCAAAGAAATTGCAATGATATCCGGTTTTCACATACCTGTCAAAGCTTATATGAGCCCACTGATATTAAACTGCAGACTTAACGAGGTGGGTGATAGACTGCAACATTGCTAACTATTCTGTGTTCATATTTTGCTTCTTAATTGTTATACTTATACTGACTGAACTTCAGCTTGTTTGAATCGTCATTAGAACATGAATATGATTACGTTTACCATTTCAATAAGCTTTCAAATAAACCCCTACCACAGTTATTTTGGGGGGGGGGAGGGGGGTAATTCTACAAAGAATACATTCTTAAAATTTAGATCACTGGCATAATTGGTCTCTGAAAAAAGGTGACAGAAGATTTTGGGTAACATGCCACGCCCATATTTGAAGGTTAGTCTGATGAGCTAACTTCAGGTTTAAAAATATTTCTCTATGTTGTTCACAGTGAAAAAACTAAAAAATACTTCACTTTACTTGAAGCCTTAACCTTGAAACAATTAACTAAAACAAACAAGTAAGTTCCAAATATGAAATTTTGAAATCACTGATCATCAAAACAGACTCTGAATGCATTGCAGACTGAGACAGGATTGATGTAGCCAAACTGTTATTTTGGAAAGTATAAGACAACAATATACTGAAAGAAAGGGGAAAAATTTATGAGACATGAGGCAGAGGAAGCTCAAATCAAGTCAATATGATTGATGTATTAATAGATATTGTCAAAAATTCTCCCATCTTGATACTGGTCAGCTAAGATATCATGGTCGTCACTCCATATTGGTCCATTGTCTTAATCTTCATACAAGAAAATATATTAAGATATTAACCAAATTTCCAGAAAATGTCCTGCACAGAGAACAAAAACATAAGGAAAGAGAGGAAGACATAGGTCATTAAAGGGGGGGAATATCATCTTCAACTATCTTTCTCTATGTTCTTCTAGGGGAGAGATACAGATGTGTTGTACTGCTTCTATTACTACTTTTTATCTGATATAATGCATTTCACACATATCTAAGGAGCTAAAGGAACTATTTCGTCTTGGATTTTCATGACATAAATAAGGGGGGGGGGGGGGGCTGGTCAGCCTTGAGTCCTTCTCGTCCGGTGGTGTCTACTAATGCTATTTGGATGAGCTAACTTGTGTGCAGGTTAGCGTGTCATAACCACAGCATACAGTGTAACTATTATTCCATGTAGACGTTATTCACTGTAGGCATTAGAGCACCAAACCTCCCATTCCACATACATCTTTCCCTGTTGCCACAAGCATCTACAAAAAAGATCTTACCAGACATGGCCATAAATGTGTGTATTGAAGGAATACCCCAATTGAGTTCAATATACATGCAGTTACCGGCAAACTAGTCAGCTGTAAGGCCAGAAGGACTAACGAGCTAGTGTATCTCAAAAAGTGGCTGGACAGACCAGTTCATTTGATTTTTATACAATGAAATTTTGGTTATACAATTGTGGCATAAACATTGCTCGTCTGAATACTTATTTCTTACTACAAGACTAATTTCATTACATTTTATCAATCCCTACCTTTAAAGTGGGTGGTAATGCGCCTTTACTTTTTAGTAGAGAAAAAACATTTTAAAAATCTTAGTCTCCTAAACAAAAAAGAGAGATGGTACATTTCAATGAATGAGATTGTTTTAACTTGATGTTGTGATTTTCAAAGATGAGGGCAACTCCTTTTAATTGATATGGAAATATAACAACTGACATGAACATAATCTCTTGAAAAGGCGGTTAAAAATGTTTTTTAAGCAATTATCTAGATTATAGAATAATCATTTAAAGATCTAAATGTCATTGGCGCAAGTGAGGCCCACATACTGCACTATCTTTTGATTTTCATAGGTCATGCTGTTTTTTCTCTTTGTCGAAGTTCCTCTATTAAGCAGACAACTTTCATCATTTGAAAGATAAGATGACCCTTAGCATATGAAATACCATTTTGATATTTTGAATCGACATTTCCATTTCATGGCATTAGAGTTGGACATTGGCCTAACATGAAGAGTTCTAGTTATGTTTTTATTTTTTTCCCCTGAATCACAGCTACACACTTTATCCTGATCCTGTGAATCATTGCTGTAATTGAATATATAACATGGTGGGTAATACAAACAAACACGTACATCACAACACAACACATTTAATCAGAAGAACTCTGTATGTGAAAGTGTTTTCCATTTTTCCAAACCTTTCTCTAAAATCATGGGGTGTATCACACTACAAAGCATTTTGTAATCAAAACTCATCAGAAGATGAGATATCCCGGCAGTCTCCAATATGACTGAATTGTTTTGTATTAAAATATCCCATTAATTTCTTTTCGAAATTAAACCAGAATGTCTACTTAGATTTTTGAAAGCAAAAGCTCAAGATTCAATCTCAAATAAAAACATGACCTATATAAAAAAAGTGTGTGAAATCATCCATTGGCAGGCAATAACACTGTAGGCTACAAAAGAAATATACTCATACTTTATTACCTAATTACTTTGAAGGAAATGAAAAGGATATTTTTTCTCTAACATTTTATGAAATATAACCTATATTGGTATAATTTTCTAAGATAAAAAAACTGGTTGGATATGTTAGCCAAAGTGTTCATCTTTCTAGTCATGTGTTGATTTAAGTAAGATGTTTTGTTCTTATTGACTAAGAAGATAAAACCCTTCCCGATCAAAATCATTGGGAAGCTGCTACAGATAAAAAAGGCTTCGGACTTTAAACTTCGGGTGCGCATTCATCGCACATGAGCCGAAGTTTAATTTATCTGAACTAAGAACATAGTAAAACTTGACGTTGTTGCGTGTGTTGTACTCTCATGATTATAACAAATGGTACCAGTCAAATCGTCCCACCAACAAATCGCCCCTGCCCAATTGGTCTCATGGTTTACCTAGTTATTGTCAATGTTGATATTAAGTTTTCATATGAAAGTTATTTCTAACATATATTTCTCTTAAATTTGTAAGATGAAAATGAATAACAGCAAGAGAAACATAAATAGGTATTTTAGGGATAAAAGAATGAAGGTTCGAATATCTTGTCTTATGTTTTATATCTATGTTATATTATCATCACATCATCCCGTTAGAGAACAGCATATTTGGACAGAGTTTGCTTAAGGAATTAAATAAATAATTTACATTTTCTCTAATTATGTTGATACCTAGATATCAAAATTACATCCTTAAATGTAACCAAAACGTCATGATATCGGAACTAGTCATGCATAGACCTATAAGATCAGATAAAATCTTGAATAAAAACAAAGGGAATGGTTCGGTCTATGACAAGTTCCGATTGGGCAATTTGACCGATTGGGCTTTGGCGATTTGTAGGCGGGGCGATTTGACTAGTATCCATGACAACTACCATAAACACAAGTGAAATCAACGAAATAAGAAAAAACTGCAACTGTTATAAAAATTTATTGATGTTCTGATGTTCGAAATTTGCATTTAATACACTCAGTATCGACGTTGATACACTTTCATAAATGACATCATCGCAATTCATGACAATCAACAATCTGTCAGTTTTCATTCTTGATATAGGGCCTACACAGTGCCGGTACGAATCAATATTATGTACCTGGGCCTAGATTTTCGAAGCTCTCTTAGCACTAAGACTGTCGTAAGTACAATACATTAACGTTAGCGTACGAAAATCTTAGAGGAAAGAGGATTCCGAAAATCTAGACCCTGGTACATTTCCGTAACGTCAGTCTTCCGTCACACTATAGGTTTGATGTCATCAGATATGTAGAGAATGATTAAAACATCGATGATTGATATCAACTCGATTTCTTGCGCGACAAAGCTTAGTGGTCATGTTGACAAGTCACAACATCCGTTAGACAAGCTCTAAAACAGCGCTAGCCACAAAACTTGCGAGGAGCTTGCCTTGCAATCGGAATCCCTCGGGTGTCGAGATCACGAAATATTTCTTATTGTTATCCGATTATTACTTTCTAACCCAATTAGTTAACCCAATTAAATGAAATTATTATCAATGTTATATAGATTAAACATAATTTTTCTATCATATTAATTGACTGCATGTGTAAGCCCTATACTTTGACCAATAAAGAAAATTGAATTTAATTGGAGAATGTGCACGTTGTGTGTAAGTAATATGAAAGACGAATCATCTTCCAGTTTTATAACTAATAAGAAGTCTACAAAAATATATCAAACGGTAATACTGATCATGAAAAAAACAACCTCCGCCGATAAATGATTTTTGTGTAGTATATATCTATATGCAATATTCAATAATACTTAATAATGAATTAGAGTGGCTTGATAAATAAAGGCTGATCAAAACTCCACAAAATCAAAAATGTGCTTTTAGTCATGAAATATATTAACAGTGAAAAACTTTCTCAACAGACAATAGAATTTAAACGATTTCAAATAAATCTTCCCTTCTCCATCCCTTCGGTAAGTAACATTACATGTTACGGTTGGCTGAACATCGGGCTCCTAAAAAGAGAGAAGGCATTTTCTCCAGCCGTCTGCAGTCTCCGGCCTAAATTAGTTGTCAATACACAGGCGTTTTATGGCCCCCAGTTGCTGATTTGAGTGGGGCATGCAACCAAAGGTGTTTAATTACATGAGACTAATCGATGTCATCAGAATTGATTAGACCTATAATATTTCTTATATACATGACGCTGTGTATTAACTAGTTGATGGATTCATCAAAATATCGTTGGTTTAGTCCGTATACACTTAAACAACAAACTCAAAATAGTTTATTCAAGTTTTCAGATTTATTTGTTCATATTTCAGAACAAAGGAAAGCGTTTACATATCAGCTGCAGACACTAATAGCAAGATCTACATATCATATATAATATATACTGCTAGAGGTTTCGTGTTAATTTGATTATATATTGAAAATGAAAAATCGCCTGTAAAATGAATTTTGTCATATCTTTGGATTTGGTTTAAGTTGAAGGGCTCCTAAAAATAAAAATAAATTGATAGAGAATCGAATTGTCAGAAGCAGAATTATAGAAAAAAAGCGAAAGCCAAATCGTACAGGGTAATTCCGTTTCAAATCGAACAAAGTCTGAGGATTCCCCCAGTTGATGTCATGGATTTTAGAATTTTTAGTTTTAATAGATGGTACTCTATCTTCATTGAAGGGGAAAGTAGGAATTTTGCTTATACTGAAAATAATTTGTGATTGGCATTGTGTTTTAGGACATAGGGGTCTATCAAATGTGATGGTTTTGAGATAAACCCCTAGTATATTTCGTTGTCTCTTACAATTACAGATTTTGACTTTGAGATTTACAATTTCTGTGTCAAATTGACATTAGAATGACTGATCCAATAATATAATATTTTATTGAAGAAACCTGTATTTATATGGTATAATGACAAGACAAAAAAACTCAAATTTCTTTGCAAAATTTAGAATTTCTGTTGTTTTGGTCATTTTCTCTTTCCTTATTTTCGAAATGTAAGGTTTGTGATGCAACGTTCCTTCTATGATTAGTCTCCCCGGGGTATCAAGAGGTGGATGCTAGAAATTAGTGACAATTTGTGTTGTTGTCTTGTCACAATGGCTTACTTTATGTACCTACTGTTTAGAAAAATGTAAAAAATGCCCCTATTTTAAAGCTGCCTGTAGAAAAAGGCGCACCAGCTAGAGGCTTCATTTTTAGCACATTTGTAGATTGTCTATTATATAAAATATCAAAATTTGGCAGAGGTAAAATTTTCTGTTCATCTTCTGTAGGTGATTAAATAAAGCAACCCTCAGATCATTTTACGGACGCTTCACATTGGTTGCCTTGTCCATGTTTGAGAAATTTTGAATGTTGTTGTGAAGTGATTTCATAATAACTTACTTGATTTAAAATCCAATTGGATATCAACTAACCATATAAAATGTCCTGAAGCAAATTAATTACTTCCGAAATGCTTCGAAGCAAACTCTTTAAATTTTTGGCAAATTGACTTGTGGCTCTCGGGAGAAAGCTTGAAGTATCTCAGGCTGATGTCAACGTCAACTTTGGAGATGACATGATCAAAAGGCAGTGTCACCTTTGCCTTTCGTCTTGGAGTCTTGAACGTTTGGGGCTCGATTCTACTTGGAATCAGAACATCAATGATCATGTCCTCGTTGTCTTCATCTACGGATATGACATTACCAAATGTCCAATCATGATCGATCACGAGAGCAACGTAAGTTCCTGGTGTTATCTTAGTTTTCCTTACTTCTTTCTTTCTAAACGTTACTAGTGTCGATTCAGTGCTCTGTGACACACGTTTAATGGCCAGTTCTGTTGCACCTATCGGAATGATCGCATGGTGGCTTCTTGTCCCTGGAACTGTTGAGCATGATGAAAAGCGCAAGTCTTGGTTTTCAGTTTCTAACTCAATCTCTTCCTTTGAAACGAACAATATTTTTGTAGCAGGAATGGAAATCACTGCCCAATCAAACAGCTGCTGTGGCGTTGTAATTTGGTTTTGGAGAGGTGCTTGAAGACTTGCTTTTGCTGCAAGTCTTTTAACTGTCCCTCCTATTCCGTCACAAGCATTTTTGCCATGGCTTGTTGCAAAAAAATGCCACTCTGCTTTTGAGTCCGAAATCTGCTTCATGAAAACAGAGATTGACAAAGTTTTTGTAATTTTTATATTGACTTGCTACTCCATCACTGAAGTACATGATCTTTCTGATCCCCGGAAGGCAAGTTTTCACGTGATGTAAGACATGTTTCAGAAACACGTGGACCGTCACACAGTCATGCTTCAAATGGTCACTGATGACTGCTACACTCAAATGCTTCAGTTCGTCATTTTGTCTGTGGTATACGACTACTGGGTGAACAGTTGCTTGGGAATTGTCCCAGTGGAAACCCGGGACTGCGTCTTGTACAACAAAAGAATAATTTTCCGCAAAGTCCAGAAGAATTATTGCAGTATCGTCATCCAATAGATCTTTGAGCCTCGCCATGAAGGCTGACTGAGATTTTGCAGTGAAATGATGAACTGTCAAATCATCAATCTTTCGTAAGAGGACATCAAGGAAATCTTGAGGACTTGAGGATGTTGTAATTAGGTTCGTTCTATCGGTATGTACCCAAACTTTATGGAAGATTTCATCCTCTTCATCTAGACCTCTTTCCTCAGATGTGACTGGATAACACTTTTCAGTGCATTAATACCAGGACAGTTATCACAACGGTACAACATGCATTCCTGTGCCTGGGTGTTGCATACAACCTTCTGTAGAAGTTCCTGAATATTTAAATTCAACCCTGGCAATGCAGCAAGCATCAGTTTGACATTTTGATGTATCTGACATACACACACTGAATGTGTACCAGGAGCTCCAAAAGAAATACACCATTTCGGTCTCAGTTCACAAAACTTTGAAAATGAAATTTTGTAGAGATTGCTCGTCTCTTCTTTAAAAGAAACATAGAGTTCTTTAAGATTTCCTAAGAGTAATCTTTTCTGTTTGTGAACCTTTTCACCATTAATGCGAACACTAACAAACTCCTTCATACCTGGACACATTCGAGAAATGTTGTCATTTTCAAAATACTGTTGAACTCTCGATAACACGTCTTGAGGAAGAGGGTGGCCAATGTAGGATCTGGGACTTGCCATAAATGCACATTGTTTCCTGAGAGCTCTGCTTTGCTTAACCATATATCTGGTTGTACCAAATTCATTCATAGTTTGTTCTATTGTCCAACATGAAGGAAGCATTGTTAGAATTTGCATTTTGACAGATCGTGAAGATGATTTAAATTTTGTTTTCATTTCTGTTATCAGTTCATTGAAATCTCTGCATTTTGGACATTTGGTTGAAGATGGATAGAGTTCTGATGGGTTCATATCAAATGTTTTTGCAACTTTGGTGACAACTGCTGATTCTACTTGGGCAACTTTCCGTTTGAGATATGTCTCACGATCTCTTTTACTGATTGTCTGTGGATGAAAAGGGATCAATCCTTCAGCAGTCAATCCAGGATTGAAGGGTTCCAGTTGCTCACTGAGCTCTGTAACATTCTGCTCAACTTCGTAGTTTGGCTCAAGATCGGTCACCTCTGATTGTTTTCGACCAAGTTCGATATAACACGAGGGACAACTTCTGGCCAGGCTTAACCCTCTTAGAAGCAAGATCATTAATGGCCGTTGCTTTATCAGGCAAAACAACTTTCAGACCCTTTTGGCGAACGGTGTTCAAATGCTTTTCGAATGGGTCCACACAGGATGTTTGGTAAAGAGAATACTTCTCCAGGAAGTATGTATGATGATGAAAACATACAGTATCTGTGTCAGTGTTGTTCACCATATCTGCACGAGCACACAGTAGACTACGTTCATTTTCTGTAAGATTACCAATTGTCAATAAACCTGTTCGTTTTGTGTATGCACTTTTATGACAATCTGTTTTGGTTAAGTAACCAATTGAACATCTCTCCAACGCCATATTTTGAAACACAGAAATGTGATTCAAAGAAATTATAGTGATAATCAAAGTGATTTGTTAATATTGATTAGTATCCATTGCAACTAAATGATCACAACCATCCCGGCTTAAAAATAAACTTCTTAATCAATGACCTAAAGATTGATACCCAGCATCCGTTTAATCAATTGTCAATTATTAACTAACCTGTCAAACTAACAAGTTAACAAAACAACGAGACACTGGCAACAAGCGACTGAAGTGAATAGGAAGTGATAAAAGAAAGGTATGTTATTCTCCCGATCCGTGTCAGAGTACTAGAAAAGAACCACACCACAGTGCCTCGTATGTCTTTCATTTGTGCAATTTTGTTTTCCGCGAATCAGGTTACGTTTGGGTACATTTTCTACTTGTCAGTCAGGAAATTGATGATCACCTAACATGACAGAAGCAATGTATTTTGAAATATGTAGTGGACAGAAACATTCACTCGAACGTACCTTCCTTCGCAGAAATTGTTTGCCTATTGTCTCGTTAAAAGGTGAGTGAGTTGGGGTTTAACTGCTTTGAGAATATTTCATTTATTAAGCACGCGAATGTTATCATCCAAAGGAGGGTGAAGGAATGGAAAGCAAACGGAAAAGACGGAAAGAAAATTGTATTGTTTGCATCCTACAACGAAGGAACAATACAAAATGAAGCACCCTTAAAATCCCTATTTGATTTTTAACGGGCTATATCTTTTAACATTTTTTTCTTGAAAACAGGAAATTTTACCCTTGGGATTTTTTTATATGTTAGAGCTAATATAATGAGGAATAAACTGTAAAAAATTCATGACTGTGTGAGGTGCGCCTTTTTGCACAGAGACAATTGAATATAGTAAAATTTCAGTGTTTTGCTGAGGGTGGGTATATTTAAATTCACTCAAACTAAATACGGATGGATGAAAGAGTATAGGAATTATGGAATGGGCTGTCTGATTATTACTTTCAACCTTCATACACGTTAATATCACTCAAGCCCTCACATCTTGTTGATATATCTTAAGGAAAAGGGGCCATTTTCTGAAATTGCTTGAAATTTGACCCAATATGTAATATGCAAACTTCAGGTTATTTGTCTGAAAAACATATGTGTACGCCGCTACAGTATTATATCTACAACACATTGACAAAAAAATAACTTACAGAAGTAAACAAAATAAATTTTTGTGAACAGTTTTATGAAAGTGGTGTATTGGCGAGAATTGCGTTGTGTGTCACAAATTTAGTCCCCTTACGGCAAAACCAATGCAAACTGAAAATATTTTGTATTGTTTTTGTAATGTCCTGTATATGTACTCTGTTTGGTGTGAAAACGAAAATAATCGGTGACATCAACTGGGAGGCTTTGGTCGAATCGACATGGAATGACCCTACAGTCAATAGGGAAAGTCATAAACGGTCAGAAGGCCAAGGAGCAGTTGGGAGTGTTTGATAGATCATGTTATAGTATTCTTGAAATTATTTTTACATGATTTTGTCTTCTATGAATATAGTGCATAAAGTGTGAAAACTAGTTATCAGTATGAATTTATCACTAGTACTTGGGGTTGAGTATATGAGTTTTAATATGATATCAAGATAAGGTATTAATATCGTATCATAGCCCAAATATACATCTCATGAAAAGGAGCGTCTTTTCAAATTGATATCAACATATGTCAAATTAGACTCGAACACATACAAAAGTGGAACGAACTTACTTAACGGACACATATGAATTAACCGATGGATGCCATTTGTTTAAGTGAGTTCATTCAAGTGTGACGACCAGTGGAGACTAATGCACGGTTTTTAAGCTAACGTATACAATTTGATACTGCCTTGATAACATAAGCAATGAAATACACAGGATTGATGTACAAGACGTCGTTCAAGAAATCTTTGTGGTAAAGAATCTATTAGAGGTAGGCAATTAATGTAAGGTGAGGAGCGCAGATGTGCCACCCTTAGTAACTTTCAAAGAATAAGGAAAACAATATTCGTGAAACTGTGAATGGGTAATTTTAAAGCACAACACTAAATGAGCAAATTGTATTACACGTTGCTTTCTAAAACTTTAAAACGCCTGAAAGTCATTCATCCCGTGTTCAGGCACAGACATAGGTTAATAATATGTCATTGAAACATGAATGTGTGTTGAAACATATTGTTGACATATCTTGTGATTATCAATTACCTATCTTTGTGTACTTACGACAGTTTCAATCTTCTAGGCTACTCTTTAGATGGTCATTGATAAAGGTTTGCAAAATTGAGCAAGTCAGTTAATTGTTGGTTTTGAAATAGTTTTGATAGAAACAATTAAAGAACTAGCTAGGATGGCTTAAAAAACTGAATTTTTAACTGCTTATAACAAAGAGAAATATTTTGAAAAACACATGAATGCAAATACTCAGAATTAAGAAGTTATGTAATGAATATAGTAATAGTATAAGTTATAAAACATACTAGTATGTTGTTTGCTGACGAAATTGTTAGAAAAAAGACAGAATTATTAATCAGTAGTATTGGAAATCAGTTTTGATTTCATATTTATTGTTTACAATCAGATTGACCCAGTCAATCTATCATCAATTACTTATTGGTTAAATCAGAATTCATCAAATTTTAAAAAGGATATTAGTAAAGATGTCCACATAATTTTACTGTTTCAGACTCCTAGAAAGCAGCTTGGTGATTATGAAGCAGAGACAGGAATAGAATATGGTCTTGTCTTCATTACCATTGCGTTTTCTACCAAAAACTTTGAAATGACAAGAAATGGAACAGCACTGGACATGTACATTGGATAAACAAATCTGAAAAAGCACAGAAGTCAAAAGTCACTGAATTGAAGTCTACTTTTCACTCAATCAAAAATTTAAAAAAAAACCTCAAATATTTAGCATGTCTCATTTATATAATAAACTTTAAAAAGTATTGTCTTGAATTTCAAACAGAGCTATGTGACTTAGTGCAGAAAAAAGTCAATATTATTTGACACAAGGTGATTTTTGAAACCCTGACGTATATCATAATTCACATGACACACTGGCAGATAGTGGAAGTTAAATTAACCACTTAGTAACTTTTCTTTCTAAAAAGTTAACTGAGTAGGAAATTCTTTACTTACCGATAGTGTTCATCAATTGTTATTAAGCAATTTTGCAAACAAATATCGCATCGGGTAAGGGTACAAAATCAATCATCAATTGTAATCGATGGGAATACCACTTTTTATATGAAAAACAAATTGAATTTTAGTTGTAAACCTTTCAAAGTTCAATTCTTGTCTACTCTAGCAAGAAAAAGAAATCCGGCGATTATCCGGCACCAGATCCCTGTAATCTCAACTACTCGGGATCCGTTGAGGTATCCAGTGGAATCCGGCCAGATGCTGGATCCCTTCAGGTATCTTTCACCGGATACCAGTATACCAAATTTGCAGGGATGCGGCGGGATCCGGAACGAATCCGGCAAACGTATTCCACTAGTTTTTGTCCTGTGACCATGGTGGATTAAGATAAACTTCCCTCATCAATGTTGATTTCACCATAAGAATTTGGTTGGCGTTTGCTTGCATGGCCTTTCGAACCTGAAAAGAAAAAATACTTTGCACTTCTTCACATTTTGTCAAAAATGATTTCAGTACAATTTTTGGCAATTCTTAAATTTGACCGGAAAAAAGAGAGACATAGAAATTATATCTTCCTATTAACGCTGAACATATGACCCTAATCTTTCTGTCTGACTTTATGATATTTAATCATAAACATTTCACTTGTCTACATTTTTCTATGCTAAAGCTTGTAACACCTACATTCTCTTTTATATTATTGTCATAAAACATCGTTACAGATGACCGCTTTTCTTAAATGCTAATCACTTGAAAACGGCCTTTAAAAGTATGTGTATTTTCCCCTCATAAATAAATTGTGACTGAAGCTAATCATCAAAATGGTAAACTTACTTTGAACAGTAAGATGTGGATTTCTTCGTCGTCGGCAAATTTTCGAAAAATTCTGTCTAATGACTCTACAAAATCCGATTCAACTCCCACACGTCGGTAAACCACATGACCTGCAAATAATCATTACAATTTAAAATTGCCCTTCCACTTGTCAACGCACTTTTACGTCATTCTTATCTGAGTTTGTTTGTCGCCTACATGTATTTACGAGCAAAATTGGTATATCTGGCTTCAATTTGGCACCAAATCAACCACCTGCTCTTGCTTTAAACACACCAATTACATATTGAAACTGGAAGACATTATAATACAATTAGAAACAAAAGACTATGCGTACAATGTAATGAAGGCTCTATTGAAGATGAATACCATTTTCTTCTTGTGTGTTCAAAATTAGAACAACTTCGCTCTAAACATTTAGCTAAAATATATTGTACAAATCCAAATACAAACTAAGTTCAAGTGCCTCATGTCATCATCAGATTGTAAACTTATTAATGATTTAGCATGGTTTTTTTCATGCAATGTACCAAGGAAGTTAGAGGGGATATTTACACCGTACACAACCGTTCTTGTCACATATAATGATGTAACAACTTATTTAGTTATGGGGCGATGGCCTTCACTTCAGTAATAAAAGATTTGATTTGATTTGATAATTTTGAATAATGAAGTGTAAAAAATGTGATTACCCAAAGTAGTGGCAACGGCAAGAATGAAATCTCGCTTCATCTCAGCGGAGTTTGTATCGAGGGTGATTTCCGGCTTAGCATCAACCTGGAGACCAACGTTCCTGTCATCGGTGTCAGGAATATCTATATAAAATAAGAAAGTTACATCGGAGTTTTTCATCCGGTATAGCACAAGGGGCTATAGGCTGATATAGTGCTGAACACTAACTGAAATAGTAACCAAGCGGCGCGGAACAACAACTAATATAGTGCCCAAGCCTAAACAACTCACTTATTTCGTTATTGTTCGGTATAAGTTTCTTTAATGAATTTGTGACAAAGCTTGATTTGCATAAGATTCATAGTATACTCAATCTGTAATCACTGTTCAAGATAAAAGGAACATTTTACCATAGGCCTCAACATCGACTTGGCATAAAATTATTGAATTACCTGAAGTTTGACAAGCCTGTATGAACACCATTTTCGGTTTTCCTTTCAATGCTGGGCAGTTTGTATTGGAGAAAAAGTTGAGGACCTTCTCTGTACAGATAAACTTCTTGTCTGCACTGATGAACCCGCACTGAGAACCATGGGATAAAATCGCCAGTGCAAGACAGCTGAAATGTTCTTGTTGAGCAACCACGATACGTTGTAACTGTTCCAAGATTTCCTGTAACCAATAACATATATATATATATATATATATATATATATATATATATATATATATATATATATATATATATATATATATATATATATCATAGATATCAATGCTGAAACTTTGTTGTAGGATGATGCTTTACAGGATTTGGAAGCAAATGATAGACTTTACTTTAATGACTAATAGCTGGTCAAACAAAGATAATAGTTAGTTGTCCAAAAAATGTCACATGAAGTTAAATGATTTAATCATGAATATCCAAAACACCGTGTACATACTGATTTTGTCAGATTATGGTAATCAAGGACTTCAAATCCAAGGTCCATAAAAAGCTTAATTAGCTTCATGGCATCTTCATTAGATCCCTCACGTCTTTCCCCATCAATAAATTCATACATGTTGAAAAGTATGAAGTGTCCCTTATTTCTTTTAGGCATATTGTACAACTGGAAGAAAGGAACCGCAGATGTAGATGCCATATCTTTACGACTGAGAATATTTCAATTCATTATAGATAATACTCGACAGGCAAGCAACTGTATATACTTGAATATACATGAAATGATATTTTCATAGAACATAATCACCTTCAAAACAGAGTTACAATGCAAAAACAGCAAATAAACGATGAAAAGTTAAGGTATTTAAAAGTTAGCAGTTATCTCAGTCGACACAAGAAAGAGGAATATGTACATTTGATGATAAAGTCCTTATTTTTTTAGAGTTGGGATCAAATAAAGGAAAAGAATACGTATAGATAATAACTATAAAATAATCAAATATGACACTATAACACCAGCCCATGTTTCAGCTCAAACAGGTTTCACATTACAAAAAAAAGCTAAAGGAATTGTCATCTGTCGGAATGCGCCATCGCTAAATAGTGATCAAGGCTAGTAAACCATGTCCTTCACTTGTCATGTCCCATTTGTTGTATTCAATCATGGCCTCCCCGTCAATCGTAAAAGTTTATCCTTTCTCATGTATAGATATCTCGTATACTCACTTCCATCACCCTTGATTCATAACTTTATAAGAATATGTACATGCTAAGGTCATGCAATCAATCTTTTTCGACGTTACGCTTTGCGATTCAAGTGAAGGAAACGGGATTTTCACTAAACATTATCTTTTTACACTTTCGGAGTTTCATGTTCGAGTCATGACTAACATACTTCAAGTATATCTATATATTTGACACATTTTCGATTTTAAGAAAATGAGAAGGTTGTATCATTGATTTTTTTAAATGCCACCTCATGACCAGGACTGCATTCTTCATTGGATTCTGCATTCTTCATTGAAAAAATCTCCATGAAAAGATAATAACATAACTTCGTTTAAAAAGATAAGTATGAAGAGGAGTTGTGAATTTTGCAGCTCTACCAACCTATCAAAAATAGAAAGTTGAACGTAATCATACCTCATCCTGTTTCTTCTTTTTCATAGCATCATGTGCCTGAAAATGGTGTAAGACAAATGCTATAAATAACAGTATAAATATAATGCATTTAATATAAAAAATCATCATAAAATAACAAATATACACAAACACTGAACATTCGGCCTTAACAAGTGCAAGAAAAACTATTAAATAAATTGTGTGATCTTGAATTTCTTTGCATTTGAATACCGCACCTATGAGCCATCATCGATCATTTTCAATTGCAATATACATGCTCCCTGAATTGAAAAGAAAAACATCTATGACTTTATAAACATTATAAACGGTTTGGCACTACTTTGAGAAGTATTATTTAAGGTTTCTTAATTGATCTTAACAATTCGTCATTTTTCTCTCATATCATGAGGACTTCGAAAGGCATATAATTATGTTAATGATTTTTTTATCTTTAAAAATGTTCTCTAATTTCGATTTTGATGACATTTCAAAGGATAAAGGTCTATTAACACTATTCACAGGAATTGGTTTGCTAAATGAACAAAATGTCAGAATCGTTGCCTAAACTCTTCCGCATTGTGACAGTATAGTCATTAAAACAAGATATTACTTTTAATCAGTGAAAAAATAGAGTATGGGATAAACAATTAAGACTCACGCATACTAAATAGAAAAAGGTTCTAAAAGTGTACTAGTATAACGTGTAGTATTTTCAATCTTATTTTTATTAAGTCTTTTTATATTCATAGTGACGAGCTTAGAATAGCAAAATGATTACCGATTCGGTGATTAGCATTTTAAACTATCTGTGCAACGTGAACTTGGTATCAAACTCCCCTTTACTGTTTATTGAAATAATTAACCGAGGATAATTATCTGTAAAGCGTAGACAAAGCTCGAATGAATGCTATGTTGTTTAATCATACCAAAATATTAAAGAGCAGTAAAAAATAAAGTGAATTTTGTTAGTTTTTCAATGGTGAAATACGCCATTTATCGGTTAAAAACAAAATCTGCCACCCGTGAAACTGTCAAATATCCTATATGTATCAATACCTTTGGGTTGCTTGAGTTCTGAACCATGGAGTTTGAGCCATTGGAAACGCCGGAATCTGTAAATAGGAGCTGAAAGAAAACTTTGAATCTTTTGATCATGATAAAACATAAACAAAGCCATTATGGAGATGAATTATAATTATGCAACAACACTAGGTTTCTCACAGTGATGAAGCATACATATATAATAACTATCCGTTATACTTGCTTAAGCCGGTAGTTTATAACGGTAAAATGATAAGCAGATTATAAAACGACATTACATTTATGTATACTATATCTGATAATAGATGTTACATCCAGATAATGAGTTTCCTGCTCATACAGTTGCTAAAAAGTTTGTTGAACTGTGTATCTGTATCTAAGATTATCTTTATCAACGAAATATTAAAGTCAACACATTTTGATAAATTTGTAAACGGACTTAACATACACTACATAGATATGGGACAAATATGTGAGAAACCAGAAACAATTCTTCC
Source organism: Phorcus lineatus (assembly GCA_921293015.1). Lineage (NCBI taxonomy): Eukaryota > Metazoa > Mollusca > Gastropoda > Trochida > Trochidae > Phorcus > Phorcus lineatus. The sequence continues at coordinate 30,883,074 of OV121094.1, read as the reverse complement.
ACTGCCTTCCTAAAGAGGGCACAGGGTCGAAATTAGAACAGTTTAATTTTCTTATTTCATCAATTCAATATTAATAACATTAATGATTTTGCAAAATCGTTTAGCCAAAATATGGTTGTCGTCAAATAATCTGTCCTTAACTGTAGGCGAAGGACTTTTTAGGCAAATGACATAACAGTAAACGAGTCTTAAAGTTACCTATGGTATCTTTATCAAATATCATATTGCTTTCATATGTGTCAAGATATCATAAACATGTACACTAATACATTCAAGTCAACTCAGTTAAATTGCATACTCATCTCAAAATAAGAAAAAAAAAATTTATTTGATGATAATCGACAATATACTTTATACAATGCTGTACGTTCCAGTGACATTTACACTACTTACATGACACACTACCCATCCATTTATTAGTTTTTTCCAGTTATCCATCAAAACTGACTAAAATTCTTTTATTGACACCACCTTTAGCCTATAAATACTAAAATGTAATCAGCACTGCTAGATGAACTACAGCATTTGCAATGTTTTAACATATTTGTCTCCCTTATATATTTGATCATACCTTATTTTTGCGTGACATAACAATTGCCGTCACAACAACAGAAACAACAGCTACAGCAACCGTCCCAGCAATTGTCAATGGATCCATTTTGAAAACCTGAAATATATTTTCTTGCAAAAGTTCTCACCATATTATCAGCTTTGGCTAATGAATAATGGCAACTTTATAGAATGATTGTTTTTAATTTGAGTACGAATGCTTTTGGTAAAAAGTCCAAAGGCTGACATATTGTGTATTATCGGAGCATCTAGCCCTTGTCAACAGAGTAAGACATTTACATTGTAAATGTTCCCTCTGTAAAAGACCTATGAATATAAATACATATCTATGTACATTATCCTGAGAAAAGTGATTCCTGACAAGAAAGTGCATCATTGCTACACATTTTTCCTTTTTTTTAAAATCAGAAACGTTTTAAAATTAAGTTTAAACGTTTTAACAATCAAAAGTTTTAATTTCTCTCGTTCTCCAAAGGCACCTTCTTGATATGTAAATTCATTTTTAGAAAAATGTTGATTAACAAAGACTGGAATTTATTGCTAGAGAATAGCTTAAGACACAGCTTATATAGAACATTAGAACATTGAAATGTTCATTTCAAATAAAACAAAAGATGTTTCATAAATAATTAAGATAACCACATTGAATTATACCATTATTGTATTTGACTTTCATCTGCGTTATTGTTGAAAGTATATAAATATTAGTACTGTACAAAGATATTCTATATAAATTGACAACATAATTTGATTTACGTGTACTCCAATATAGTCAGATTTTCACACGAATGAACTTTTTCACAATATATTTCATGTTTGCATGCAATGTTACTTCATACCAGTGAGGTTAAGGATTAAGCCAATTTTTAAATGAATTTATTCTGTTCAAAATTTCAAATTTCCTGTTGCTTGTGATATTTATAGATTAGAAAACGCAGCTGCTAGAAGCGGAAGGGCGTCCTGCGTACCCCACGAATTTCTACTTTAAAATATTTATCACACTTTTGAGCAAGTAGAAATTATTCGAGAGCATTTAACATATAGTCTATTTATAGAATTTGAGTTCACCCTACCTGCTACAGGCAGAATAAGAAGGAAATAAATCATAAAATTACATTGTACATTGTATGTACGTACCTGCACCTCTAAACTTTCAGTTATGATATTTCTCCAAAAATTTATATGACAACTCCCTTCTGAAGTAACGACATTATGTGTTGGAGTTATATATAAACCTGTAGGACCTGTATTCCTCGGAAATTTGAGTTACCTAGAGTACACTTGTCAAAACTAAAATTAGCAATAGATATATTAACTTGGCCTAGACCTATCAGGCGAGTGCACATGTATAGTAACATCCCAGCAGGCACAAGACGTCTTTTAGACGTAGACGTCTAAATTAGGTCTAAAAGACGTCTTCATATAGACGTCTAAGCCTAGACGTTGAATAGACGTCTAAAAGACGTTGAATAGACGTCTAAAAAACGTCTTAAGGTAGACCTTCACTTTCATACAATTTTATTATAATGCTTTAATATTTCAGTTTGAAAGATGTTTCCTTTGTTTATTGAATATAAACAAACCTTTCCAAAATTGGGAATTAAACATTGAAAGATTTCTGTCACTTAACATGAATATATTACAATATATTTTGTAAGTAAAGAAAATATTTGCATCAAATTATATATAACACTCAAATGTAATTCAAATCACATCCTATAGATTTATCAAAAGTACAAATTTATAAGAAATAAAATTATGAAATGGTCTGGGTGAAGAGATTCGAACTTCAATCCTGATCGAAATTGTAGTCAATGCAGTGCACATGAATATGCTTTCCATGCAGAGTTGCGACCCTTACATGCGCTTTATTTAGGCGCCATTTTCATTCCTTTGTTCTCAAAAGAGATGGGATTTCTCGATATAAACGCATCTGAAGTGGTGTTCCTTACGGATTTTTTCGTCTACAGTTTAGGTAACTCTGTTTTCTGTATGTTGGATACGCTTATTAGTTTTACCTTGTCAGTAATATCCAAGATTCTCATTCGTCGGTATCTTTCCTTTGTTTACAATGGTCGTGCATCTGATGGTACAGCCTCTTCCATTAATAACTTTCAGCTCGTAATTTTGTGATGCTACTTCAAAACGTGTGTAGTGATTTGTTAGTACATATATTTGAAAAAATATAGCTTTCTCTATTTTTTGACTGAATACAAATAATTCATGACCAAATTATTTCCCTTGGTATTTTGTTACCCGAACTTTCATAGTAGAATTTCAATTATTATTACACCCTTATCAAATGCAGAGAACCTGATTCAGTGTGGAACATTTTCATTTTCAGATAACTGTCATTTTAATTCACTGCAAAATAAACATTTGTTTTTATAATAGTTGACTAATGACGTAGATTCAACTATTATTAGTTTCTAGTTAGTAATATGGTTTCATTTGGTGTCTGTGTATAAATTTGTATTAAATTTTTCAGGACAGGTAGCTTACCAAATATTTAGCAGTGTTAACATATATTTTGATATGAATCTGAATATAAAGGTACAAATGTTGACCATGATCATGAGTTGAGATAACAATAAAGGTTTCAATTTTTTTTTCAGATACTTTCACAAATCTGTTACAAGGACGCAAACAAGGATACAATTCTCAAGAACGGCGGAATTCTTTTAAGATGCTCGTCGAGGGTGTAGGAAGAAAATGGCCTTGACTAAGGACATTCATACTTTAAGAAATACTCCTCAGCTTTGGACAATGATATGAAGATTTGACAAATCTGATTTGAAGTAAAGTTAATTTTTCAAAACAAATAAAAGCAAATATTTTTGTATTATTATTACAATATATATGTTGATTGCATTAAATAGATTTTGATATTGAATAAATATTTCATCTTATTTGAGCTTTTTTCTTGTTTATTTTCAAGGCACAATTGCTCATCACTTAGTCTGAAAATTTTGAATCTATTCATAAGAAAATTTAAACCTAAACATGAAATTAAGTTACCATATCATATTCTAAAATGGTATCCATCATAAGTCATTATATTGTTTTAAATAGTGAAATAATTGGGCTTAAATGTATCCATTTTCATCTAAAATATGCAATTGTACCTTACAATAAACAGGTTTTTGTTTGAAGCTCTGAATCCTGATGAAGTTCCCACTGCATAGCATTATTATACTGGGGTATAACACAACCACTAAAGGACATGTATTAAACTTTTTTAGACTTCTATTAAATATTTTGGGAGGTATTTACGCATCTAATAGAGAGAGATCTAAAAGACGTCTATTAAACGTCTAATTAACGTCTAAAAGACGTCACGTCTATGTGCCTGCTTGGATTGTTGAATGCAGGGATCAAACTAAAATTAACTTGTCTTTATAGTGGGGTCTTTCGAATTGGAAAATAACGGTTTCTTTTTCTTGCAGTCAAGATATATTCAAACCAGCAATACCTATTCAATGTAATTGGACACGAAAATAACGGGACGTGCTTTGATTGGCAATCTATAACTAAATATTCTATCATTTTGTATACAGCGTGATAATTCAATGGGTAGAGAATCGTGTAATCTCGGAAAGGTTTAACTATGTTGTCGGAGGCAGGTAGTTCAAATGGAAGGTGATAAAAAGAACATGATATCTTAAATTGCAGCTCCCGACCGTTATATGAAACATTTTAACTTGAAACTTGAAGACGATATACAACTCCCTTACAAGACGTCGAAAGATGAAAGAGTTTAATTTTTTTATTGCTTATGTATGATTCTCTATTTCCTATGTAAATGGACAACTTTACTGTGTGTAACGATACAGAATAGGCGTCGCAATACAGTATATACGTGTACTCCTATACATTCGAACTTTTCACAAACTATTTCATGTTTGCATGCAATTTACTTCATACCAGTGAGGTTAAGGATTAAGCCAAGTTTTGAATGATTTTATTCTGTTCGAAATTTCCAATTTCCAGTTCCTATTGAGGACGAAAATTGTAAGCTGGTGAGTGTGCTAAATTTATATTAAATCTTTCGTTTATAAAACAGAACAAATTAACCAATCGAAAGGTCCAAATTATTTAATTATCCAAAGGCATCTTCATGATATATGCGTTCATTTTTAGCAAAATGTTGATTAATAAAGACTGGAATTTAGAATTTACTTTATACGAGTGAGGTTAAGTATAAGCGAAGATTTCCAATTTCCAGTCTCTTTCAGAAACGAATTTTAACTAGTCTGTGTGATATTTTTAGATTAGGAAACGCAACTTCTACCAGCGGGAAGGCGTACTGTGTACCTCACCAATCGCATTTTAAACCATGTTACTTTTGAAATATTTATCACAGTTTTGAGCAAGTAGAAATTATTTAAGAGCCTTTAACATACGTTATTCATTGCGATACACCTGTTAAAATCAACATATTGTATCGGGTACGATAATGTATTGCCATATGTCCCCTTGTTGACAATAAATTCATCTTGAACATCTGTAATGTCAGGAACAAGTGTAATAAAATCAAATTCTTTTAGTTTAGGATTTTATCATTACGATTACAATTTTGAAAATGTCTTTGTCGAGATTCACCCTGCCTGCGACAGGCAAGTTATGAAGAAAAAGAATAAATCCTAGAATTACATTGTAAATTGTATGGACGTACCTGTATCTCTTAAATTGATTTCAAGGTCCTTTCAGTGATGATATTCCTAATTTTTTTTAGATACCTACGCCCTGAACACATGGCATTCATTGAATGAGGACAAAGCCTAACCTGTATTCCTCGGAAATTTGATTTACCTCGACGACACCCGTAACGTCTATAATATGGCCTAGATCGTTCCGGCGTGTGCACCTGTAGAATAATAATTTTATTGCAGGGATTAAATAGGTCTTTTTTTGAGTTAGATGGGAACTGCCTGTTAAATAGGCTGAGCAGATCCAAGTAAGCGAAAACTTTTCACTGTAACTTTCCACTGTAACGGGACAAAGAAATAGTCTACTGGCGATTTAAAAAGCAATACAATCACCAAATGTGAAGCATTTGAGTGCATCAGTTGATGAATAACGAGATTTACGGGCGGACGCTGCACGCTGTCGTTTGTACCCCTAAAATGTCGTGAGGGTAAACGATTTATTTTAGGAACAAGGAGGTAGCAACAATTGAAAACATTTGTAATATGGTCGTTTGAATGTGTTTATTGATTTAAAATCCGCAGGTAACAATATTTGATCAAAAGCGTCAACAAATATTCAGGAATACACTTGGATGAGAAGGGGTAATCTGTTTTTATTGTTTGGACGAAACTAGTTCGAGTTTTATCTATTTTCAAACCAGGAACCAAGATATGAACCAAACCAGGTGTACTTTGATTACCAATCTATAACTAAATATTCTAACATTTTAGATACAGCTAGGTAATTGGTAGTTCAAATTGAAGATAAAAAGAACATAATAACTTAAATTGGTTATAAACAAAATTAAAACTTGAATCTTGAGGACGACCCTTTTACATGTTGGCCACATTCAAAAGGGGCCATTCAAATCAAGTCGGCAACGTAAGCAAAACCGACAAGTGGCTTTCAGAGGGCGGAACATTGATGAGTGTTCTTGAATTGAAAACTGCGGAAATCCCTACACAGCACTACAAAAGTACTAAGTAAATCTTAAGTGTATTTGATATTACAGATCATGCGTTCTCTTTGTTATCTTATGTTCAAGTGTTATCATTTTGATATGCTGACTCGGTGACCTGAGTACGCATGAAGTGTTTCATAACATACGTGTACAACCTGGGATTAAATAAGATGAGAAATGACTTTATGTCTTTTAAAAATAAATGTATACTTTCTCTTAAGTACTAGTTACTGTAAACGTTCGTTTTTTTAGGAATACTCTGCTCTCATAGGTAATCCTTGAGGTTAATAAACTTCAAGAGTTATCATTAGTATCCGATATGCCACCACAAAGTAATCAACTTAATATTTAATATCAAAGGATTAATCTCATTTTAAGTTCATGATGAAGACCAAAGGACCGTATTTCTCCTAGTGATTATCTTACTCAATACTAATCTCATTCAAATGAAATCTAAAACGATTCACTACGTTACGCGTATAGATCTCAACAGACTCCGTCGCGCGAGCCGTCAGTCTAACCTGTGATATCATTCAAATCAACCAATCCGCATTTTATGGTTACAGCCGACCGGTGTTTAACTTGTGCATCTTTTATCTCTAACACTTGGAAAACAAAGATTATGACTATTATCAGAATGAATGTATAGAATACTATTTCTGGAAACATATACGTTGAATAAAGGTTTCGTATCTTGGTTTGTAATATTCGTTGAATACTCTTTAAATTCGAGAAAAGAAATAACCATAAACATGTTGAAAAAAGAAGAACAGACACAAATACCATTACAGGTTTATATAGGAATTTGATATGTTAAATTCGAGTTTAATTAGTTGTAGGAATATTGTATTTTTTGAGGTCGCAGAGTTACCTCCCTTTAACTGCGCTGATTTGAATTTGCAATATGGCGGCGGCATAATTTTTTTGACGTGCTCAGCAAGTTAAAGAACAGACACAAATACCATTACAGGTTTATCGTTAATTACATATCAGTCATATTCGATGTACATATGCCAATGAGAAAGACTGAGGAGCTATAAAACATTTTGTTTCCGAATTTTTAAATCAAAGGACATATGCAAATTATTTAAACTTGATCATTGTAAAATGGAGAGATAATAAACGTATCAACTGCAATTAAAGGTAATGCCAGTTATTTTATTTAAGTGCCCGTCGAGAGACCCGCCTTGTGTTAGCTTTCAGTTATTTGCGTCAAGCCAATGAGATCAAGAGTTCATCGGTGAATTATTTTACAAATAATCCTAATTATTATAAAATGTCAGTCTTATTTTAGACTAAACACATATTATAATTACGAAATCTACGTAAATTTATCTTTCTCATAATGTCTACAAATGTTGTATGATAAGAAAAACAATATACCTTTGCTGGATTGTCACTAAACCATAGTCCCTAATGTGATATATTTATGTAAACTACCCCCATATTGTTTTACATGTATTTGTAAAATTATGGCAATAAAGTTGATTGATTGATTTGAGTTAAGGGCCAAATGAAATCTATAATCTGAGAAATGTACATTTTATTAACTCAATACAGGAAATTAGCGGTTTGAGGACGCATTGTTTGAAAAATATATTGACGGTGAGTGTAAGTGATTGAATGAAAGAATTGTTATTCGTTCACTTTTTGTGCGGACCATAATCTCAGCAGGTTGTAACTTTGACATATTTCTTGATTTCTGTTACCTCAGTTCCTTTATTTGATGAAAGTTCCCTGGTTTTAAACATCAAATTCTCGTTTCTGAAGCACCCATAAAATTTGACAAAAGCAGCTGACAGCTAGGGTATATCCCTGCATCGGACAAAATATTCCTTTTTTTGTGTATATACAAATACATTCTCATTTAAAGAACTATAAAAACACTCAATCAATTAAAAACTCTTATTGCAAACAAAAGAGAACGGATGTCATATGATAGTTCATCGTTAGTTTCAAGGATAAAACAGGGCTTTGGGACAAAACATGGGATGCAAAGCACAACAAAATCAATGAAATGATGAAGTGGCCTTTTTCAAATTTACGAAGTTAATTGCGAATATCTGGCCCGCCCTTAACTCACTTATGTCCGCAGTGATGTTTGTCGGGTTGCTTGTCGATCCTGGTACATTCAGCTTCTTTTAAAGGCATTTTCGAGTTTGAAATGACGATACCGACAAAGCATATATGGATAACAACTTCTTCATTTATTTTATGCGACGTTTCGACACATGTTCTCAAAGTAAGATAGTTTTACGTGCATCATTGGAACAATAAAAACATAATAACACAAAATACGTACTAAACGAAAACCCATGCATCAAACAAAAGTCGACATTAAGATTTAATAGTAATGCCCTGTCAAGGCTTTCCACACTCGCCGGTAATTTCGAATCTTTAAAAAAAATAATCAGTATGATATCATTCTCAGGGTAGACTACATAACAGACTATGATGGAATAACAATCTTTTTAGCACATTATGATTCACACTTCGAAGTTGAGCAATCCTTCTAGTATATCATAATTCATTGGTTTGGTTTTAGATCAGAAGCATAGCAATCTTTGTACTATATCATAATTCATTGGTTTGGTTTTAGATCAGAAGCATAGCAATCTTTGTAGTATATCATAATTCATTGGTCTGGTTTTAAATCAGAAGCATAGCAATCTTTGTAGTGTATCATAATTCATTGGTCTGGTTTTAGATCAGAAGCATAGCAATCTTTGTAGTATATCATAATTCATTGGTCTGGTTTTAGATCAGAAGCATAACAATCTTTGTACTATATCATAATTCATTGGTCTGGTTTTAGATCAGAAGCATAACAATATTTGTAATATAATAATTCATTGGTCTGGTTTTAGATCAGAAGCATAGCAATCTTTGTAGTATATCATAATTCATTGGGCTTTTAGATCAGAAGCATAGCAATCTTTGTAGTATATCATAATTCATTGGTCTGGTTTTAGATCAGAAGCATAGCAATCTTTGTAGTACTGTAAAATCATAATATTTCGCGGGGGTTTAATTTTCGCGCTTTTTGCGCAAAGCCATAATGCGCAAATAATAAAACATCGCGAAATATTATAGTCATGGACGTGAAGAAAACCAATAACAGACAAATAATTTGGTTGACACATTTTATTACTCACAGTAATGTATGGTTCGTTCATTAATGACGAGTCACTAACTAGGGCTCTCACAAGTGTGTACGCCGATATGCACGTTGTTTGTTGTGCAAACACAGTCGTCACAATAATCCGGCCTGGCGGAATCCACTCTTGATAGTCAATATGCGTGTCCACATATATGTCCAGTATATCATAATTCATTGGTCTAGTGTTGGATCAGAAGCATAGCAATATTTATAGTATATCATAATTCATTGGTCTGGGTTTAGATCAGAAGCATAGCAATCTTTGTACTATATCATAATTCACTGGTCTGGTTTTAGATCAGAAGCATAGCAATCTTTGTACTATATCATAATTCACTGGTCTGGTTTTAGATCAGAAGCATAGCAATCTTTGTACTATATCATAATTCATTGGTCTGGTTTTAGATCAGAAGCATAGCAATTTTTGTAGTATATCATAATTCATTGGTCTGGTTTTAGATCAGAAGCATAGCAATATTTGTAGTATATCCTAATTCATTGGTCTGGTTTTAGATCAAAAGCATAACAATGTTTGTAGTATATCATAATTCATTGGTCTGGTTTTAGATCAGAAGCATAGCAATCTTTATAGTATATCCTAATTCATTGGTCTGGTTTTAGATCAGAAGCATAGCAATATTTATAGTATATCGTAATTCATTGGTCTGGTTTTAGATCAGAAGCATAACAATCTTTGTACTATATCGTAATTCATTGGTCTGGTTTTAGATCAGAAGCATAACAATGTTTGTAGTATATCGTAATTCATTGGTCTGGTTTTAGATCAGAAGCATAGCAATCTTTATAGTATATCCTAATTCATTGGTCTGGTTTTAGATCAGAAGCATAACAATCTTTGTACTATATCATAATTCATTGGTCTGGTTTTAGATCAGAAGCATAGCAATATTTATAGTATATCATAATTCATTGGTCTGGTTTTAGATCAGAAGCATAGTAATCTTTGTACTATATCATAATTCATTGGTCTGGTTTTAGATCAGAAGCATAGTAATCTTTGTACTATATCATAATTCATTGGTCTGGTTTTAGATCAGAAGCATAACAATCTTTGTACTATATCATAATTCATTGATCTGGTTTTAGATCAGAAGCATAACAATATTTATAGTATATCATAATTCATTGGTCTGGTTTTAGATCAGAAGCATAGCAATATTTATACTATATCATAATTCATTGGTCTGTTATGAGAGGAAAAGCATAGATGTGTATATATGTAACATAGGATATGTAAAAAAATATCTTTTTGACATGGTTATCCAATATTCATATCAAAAGAGCATATTTTTTGCACCCAGCTTCGTATATACTTCGTACTAAATATGTATAAAACAGTGCTTATATTGATTACTCCTAATCTTTAAGAGCACCCGACATTACTAGTTAGAATTAATAACATTTGTGTTGGTGAGAAGAGGAGAGCAAAAGGGGCTGCTACGGACGTAATCATGGAAATGGGACTCGTTTAATGATTTCAGTATAGAATAAATCGTCTCGGAGTGAGGTTTAATACTTGTACTAGTGTGGGTTTATTAGTGATATCGACCATAGAGTATTCGTTATGAGAGCAATGGACAGTATTATTAAATAGATGAATATTAATGGACTTGTTATTTCAAACATGAATGGTTTTCACTATTTATGGTAAAGGTTTGTTGTCATCGTATAGTAATAGTCTTCAAATGTGTCAAATCTCAAGTCATCAGAAGGATCTGATGATTTACTTATGAAGGCAAAACTCTGACGGCAGAATTATCAAAATGTGACTAAAACGCCATGGACAACGGAGGTGAGGTGAATTGGTGTTTAACGCCGCTTTCAAGATTATTTCACTTATATCACGGCTGCTAGTATTATTGCAGGGAGAAAGCCCGCAACACTATTGTGGCTATGCGTTGCGGTGAAACCTGCGAGCATCGGCTGGAACTAGCGAACCATGGGTGGTATTGCGCTGAATTTCAGTGTAGCATTGCACCCAAACTTGACTGCGTGTAGAACAGTTCTCTACTGCAGACAAAGTTGCCGAGCCCCTGGCGGGATTCGAACCACGGACCTCCTGATCCGAAGCCGAACGCGCTAACCACTGCGCTATCCCGCCCCTATGGACAACGGATGAAAGATCGAAAAGATGTAACAATTTCTTGTTTACGGCTTAAATGATTGAATGGTTGTATTATTATATCACTGAGAATGTTGATACTGATGCAAATATATTTAACTATTGTAAACGATGCTCCTTTTGCATGGGCGAGTGGTTGGGTATTTAACTAGCGATACCATTCACGAGTTTCAATAAAGTGTTAGGAAAAGGGACTGAATTTAGTATCTACGCAATACACCCTAAATTTTATCATCAAACTTTGCAAATTAATCACAATAACATGTCATATCAAAAGGAAGAAAATTAAAAGATATTCAGCATAAATAAATCAGATAAATCGGAAAAAGATAATTCTTAGCAATGATAATCAAAATCATTTTAAATATTTTTTTCCTGAAAGATAAATATTTAAGACTATGAATCTAAATTTGATAATTCGCTGGTCTTTTACAGTTCTTCATTATAAAATTAACCTATTCAATGACGGAAAAATATCAGAAAAATATATTTTGTTACCAACAAAAATATCTTCGAGGTGAGATACATCGATTACTTTGCCCACATTGCTACGAGTATGTATCAGTTAAAAACAAAACATCCCAACCTATAATAACATTCAACCCTTTTATTATTTTTTTTAATCCACAGCTTTATTAGATCCAGAACAATGTTATGTTTCCAGGGTTCAAAGGAATACAGAATATAATATCAATCTATTGCTAATTATAAATAGAAAAACAGATATTTTAACACAAAAATGAATATAGATGAGTACTATATTGTTATTTCCAAATTGTGTGGCTCTTGATTTTTTAAGCATATCAATTTAAAAAATCAAGCTTTTATTTCCATAATATAATCAAACTACTAGTCATTCTGGTAAATTGTAAGAATATAAAATGATGTAAAATTTATGAAATTCAAGACAGTTATTGCTTGCTAAGGTTTGCTTTACAATAAATGCAAAACATGTTTGCTTAATTTTACTTCTCGTACTTGATGAATTATATGAGTCATGTGGTTGTGGAGCATAATGGTGTGGTAGATGGGGTGCTGGCTTTTAATGTTAAACTCTTTGGTTCAAAACCTGGTAGACACTCATGACGTTTAAGAGCTTCCGAGGCCCCGAGAGCTACGCCAGATGGAGCTTTCATGCTCCTTGTAGGGTCACCCAAGCTGGACAGGTCGACGGATAGAAGCCAGACTAAATTTGAGTCCTTCTAAAAACTGTTGTCTATCTCTCACTATGGCTTTCTTTCCGTCTTTTCCCTCATCCTTTCGATCCCTTTCTCTCTTGTCTGTCCACTCTCTTTAGGATACTTGTCATCCACGTGTTTAATAACTGAAAAATTGTTCAAAGCACGTAAAACACCAACTCACTCACTAATGATTGTTGTTTACCTTGTAGGTCAAGAAATCTAAAAGACCAACCCGACCATGCCCCTTTTGCAAACAAATTCAATCGTCACTGCCACAATACCTAAAGCGGCAACATAGTGATGAAGATATGGCTTCGAAAGCCTTTTCAACAAAGAGTAAATAAAAGAAACAGAGAATCTTAAATCACGAAAGGTAAAAAGGCATCCTAATGGAGAACAAGGAAAGAATTGAAGAGGCTGCTGATATAAGGGATATTCCAAATTTGCTCAGAGAAATATCTCAAGGAACCAGCAAAGTAATGATGTGCCCAAAATGTAAGGGATTTTACAGTCGTGGTAAACTTAACCAGCATAAACAGAGTTGCCTCGAATCTGAAGATGCATGCTACAAAAGGCTTATCCAAATTGAACCATCATCATTTTTGACCTTGGATAAAACAACATCAACATCATCATTTGATAGACAATTTTGCAATGAAATTCTGTCCTGTTTCAGGTCAGACGACATTTGGACCATTTATAAATCTGACAAATTGATAGGTCAACTAGGGAAAGGATCCTTTGATGCAGGGAAAGGGAAAAAGAAAGTGATGCTTACAACAATCAACAGGCTTCAGGAGAAAAAATGCAACTATCTAGAAATTTCAATTGATGAAATGCCATCTGATAAACATGGATTAAGAGTATCTTTGGGATACCTCCTAAAACAATCGATAAAGGTTTTTAAAGGGATCTACATTATGGAGGACAAGCCGGATCGAGTTAATGACGTTGATCTCTTCAAATGCCTTTTGGGTATAAAATGGGACTTTCTATTCACGAGAAGCCGCCTTGAGGTTGAAAGGAGGAGACAAGAGACACCGAAGCAACTCCCCCTTCAGCAGGACGTAACGAAACTGCGAGATAATAACATCAAAGCAATCGACGCTATGGTTAATGACCCTTACCTTATGTGGGGGGTATTTGCATTCAATAGGCTGAGGTCTCTGCTAGTATGTCGCCTCACGTTGTTCAATGCTAGGCGTGGAGGTGAACCCTGTAGACTTTTGCTTACTGAATGGGAAGACGCAGTTAGAAACAAATGGATTAATGAAGAGCTGGTTGAGTCCTATACGGATCCTCTCGAGAAGGCTCTTCTGAAAACTTACAAGATAGCCTACCAAAGAGGGAAGAACAGCAGGCTTGTGCCTGTTCTGATCCCTAAAGATCTAATTCCCGGAATCGTAAAAATAGTTTCCCTGAGGAGAGATGTGGGAATACTAGATGAAAATCCCTATCTTTTCCCAGGCACGCTTGGATCGTCATCCCAGGTGCATAGTCGGTACTGCGTAAAAGAGGTGTGCTCAAGATGAAGTTGCAGAATCAAATGCTTATTTGTGCAGACACATTTCGCCATCGAGCTTCTACTCTATATGAATTACAGGATGCTTCTGAGGGAGAACGACGAGCATTTTATGCTCATGTGGGACATTCTGAAGAAATAAATAAAAATGTATATCAATGTCCCCAAGCACTTAGTGAAATTGTTCAAGTTGGCTCATTCTTGCAAAGAATTGATCAAACACGAGGGAAACAATTCATCCTTCGGAACAGGTGAGGTGATGTGAGTTGGTGTTTAACGCCGCTTTCAAGATCATTTCTACCACTGGACTCGATACCTTATCGTGGTGTGGTGGTTTGCGTGCTTCAAAGACCCGGAGAGCTATGCCAGCCGGAGCGTACATGCTCCTGGTAGGGACACCCAAGCTGGAAAGGTCGACGGGGTAGAAGCCAGACCAAATTTGAGTCCTTCTAAAACCTGCTTTCTATCTCTCACTATGCCTTTCTTTCCGTCTTTTCCCTCATCCTGTCGATCCCTTTCTCCCTGATCTGTCCACTCTCTATTGGATGCTTGTCATCCACCTGTTTAATAACTGAAATATTGTTCAAAGCACGTTAAACCCCATCTCACTCACTCACTCTCCCTGATCTGTCCACTCTCTATTGGATGCTTGTCAGCCACGTATTTATTAACTGAAATAATGTGCAAAGCACGTTAAACCCCAACTCACTCACTCAAGATTGTTTCACTTATATCGCTGCTGCTAGTATTATTGCAGGGAGAAAGCCCGCAACACTATTGTGGCTATGCATTGCGGTGAAACCTGCGAGCATCGGCTGGAACTAGCGAACCATGGGTGGTACTGCGCTGAATTTCAGTGTAGAATTGCACCCAAACCTGACTGCGTGTAGGACAGTTCTCTACTGCAGACAACGTTGCCGAGCCCCTGGCGGGATTCGAAGCACGGACCTCCTGATCCGAGGCCGAACGCGCTAACCACGTGCACTGCGCTATCCCGCATTCTAGCCCTGAAAAATAAAGTTCAAAGTACCCTACCCTACCCGAATATTATGTTTTTGCGAGCGTTAGTCCTTACCACATCATTTCGCAAAGGCCGTGACGAAGAACACATAAAATTTCCCAGCTGAATATCCAATGAAAATAGCTAATGGCTTACGCTTTTTTCAAATATAGAAATAACAAAAAGGTGTTAAACTCAGTGAAGAATGCGTCTGTCATACATATAAGTATCGGCGCTGCGATGACTATATTCCCGGTGTTTCGTACTCGCGATGGGATTGCACTTAATTCGGTACCTCATAGGTCTGAAACGGCTTACGCCAATAAGCTGCTTTATCCAAAACTGTAAAACGGGCACAACAGTGAAAATCTTTACAAATGCGACAGGAAATATTTGTGTTTGCGATCAGATTTTGTTCGTGAAGAATAATTAGTTCAGTTTAGTTAAGCCTTACAAAAATGAGACTATGACTTTAAGATTTTCGTGTCTTTTAAGCCTTTTGTACCGTTGCATACAAACCGGCAATGAAACTTTGTCTAAACTTACTTATTATATCTGATTCTAGAAATCTCTTAAATGCAACTTAATAATGTTGAAGGTTTTAGAAATTAATGAAGTCAAATTGGTTTGGAAGTATAGGAATCTTTGGACGAGGGCAACTCTGTACTAATACTGGCCGCTATCCCATCAAGATACAATATCATTCATTCATGTTTAACATAACAATATTGTTTTAGTTATCAAAATGATAATGCCATTTTCAGATTGTACGGACGACGAGAACCCATATGGACCACAAGTTAGGTCTAGTTCAATCAGGAAATCAGCCCGTAACTTGATTATAAAACTTTTTTGTTTAATGCTTAAATTTTGGCCGTCTGCAGTTCCTGGTTTGAGAAGAGTCGGTTTCATGGCCTATAAGAATTTACCAAAATGAGTTACATTTGTTATTGACAACACTTAGCTTAATGATTCTGCCAATCATATTTTATACACTATGTTTTTATAATACATTTTCATTGTTATGAATATATCTAATCTAAATCGGTCATAAACCTATGCATGCCAGTTTTAATTTTTATCCTTGAATAGAGTCTGAGTTCACCTCATTTCAATGTAAACGAAAACAGGTGAGAATTTTCAGGAAATTCAAATATCAAAAGGCATCTCTTTAGTCAGTGGGCAAACAATGTTCACCATGAAACATTTCAAGAAAGATTGTCCGAGTTGTCAAAGGGCAGACATATATTTTTGACTTGTGAGACTGGAGAAATTGACGTTTAATCAGAATTTGAATACCCCTTTGGCCAACGAGTCTGTACAATTTACCTTTAAGGGCTCTAGTTATAGTTGAAAACGATGAACATAGGTTTGCCACCACTGGACTCAATACCTTATCGTGGTGTGGTGGTTTGAGTGCTTCTTTGACCCCGAGAGCTATGCCAGCCGGAGCTTACATGCTCCTGGTAGGGACACCCACGCTGGACAGGTCGACGGGTAGAAGCCAGACCAAATTTGAGTCCTTCTAAAACCTGTTGTCTATCTCTCACTATGCCTTTCTTTCCGTCTTTTTCCTCATCCTGTCGATCCCTTTCTCCCTGATCTGTCCACTTGCTTTTGGCAATGCATAATCCTAATTAAAGGCACAAGTGCAAACTTTGACGGTTTAAATTGGCTATTTTATTGTTTATGAGGATTTATGCATTCACTTAGACTTTCTATCGATGCAATGAAATACCAAACATTCTTTACACTTGTCCTGCAATCAACAATAAAACGTGTAGACAGCCGCTGTCGGCTTGGACATATAAAAAATCTATGGTTAGCTGTGCACTAAACGGATAGATTAAAGACAGTTGAACACGACTGTACTAGTATTATGTGCAGCTGTTGAATTTACCTAAACCCTGCACTTAGAAAAATAAAAGATTTGTTTTATGAAAGCAATATTGTTAATAAACCTATTTAATAACACAGCATTAGCATTGCTATTAAATTGACCAAAGCGGCAGCCTTTTCCGCTTTTTTTGGTTATAAAATGACTTTTCCGATATCGTAGTTCATGCGGATTTAAAGTTACGTTGCATTTAATACTTCCGGTCTTTAAAAATCAACTTTACTCCCTGAATACGTAAATATTTTTAAAAAATAACTTAGGAGGTAGATTACTTGAGTGAGGATCTTGAGTATGTTATGAGTATGTCATTGTTTAAGAGTTTAACATTATGTAGAATTGTTGTATTGTTTAGTGGGTCACACAGGCACACATTGTTTTGATAGTCTGAGCTGGCAGTTACTAGATTCATCTAGTATTCTAGAATGTTCTATTTATTTCCTGATTGCTTGAGTTGGACACTTCTGATTGGATATTGTAAGGAAAGTTTAAAGAACATTCTGGAAGGTATCTAACCTATATATAGGCTGGCATTAGCACTCTTACTCATCTTGCTTCTTACAATCAACTTTGCGATCATCTGCCGTGCAACTGTGTTTGGATACCTTTAAAAGCCGGATTCATCTATCTCCCATCAAGACCCACTGACTGTTTTCTACACTCATCAACTATGTGATTCTTAAGGACTGGTGAATATATTTATTTAGCTAATTAGTGTGACTCATTTGATATTGTATTCTAACTTGTATTAGCTTGATATTGTAATCTTAAACACTTTGTTTATTATTTGATTGATAATTGTAATTAATATACAATTGTCTTGTTATATTTTGCTGGTTTGACTGGGGACATTTACTATTCCAAATTATTTTCATAACACTGTTATTAAAAACAGAAAAGAAAACTCCATAACAATGCAATCCTAAATGCGATATATTGACAACACTTATACAAAACAGATATTTCATTAGATTTAAGTCTAAAACTGTTCTGTAAAAAAGGTAATCCAATATAAAAACACATTAACACGGTAACGATTTATGATATTGATAAACTCATTTCGTTAACACCAATATATCCCTCGTTTATGAACTTCCGTCTTGAGGGACAGCCTATATAACCATTCGAAAAATTTAAAGGTGAATTAAAGTTGGCATATGTACCTTCAACTTTACTTTTTTGCAATTTTATGTTTGTTCTTTTTAAAGGACAGAACATCCAATTTGATGATATTTCCATTTTTCTCGACGAATGTAATATAAAAGGTATCAATACAATATTCACTGCCTCGAAAATAGATTCAGCAATTGAAATATTTTTTTTTCTGAAATCTCGGTAAATTGTAGACGTCTTGGCCACCAAGGGTCTAATATTTCAATCTTTTATCTGTACATCCGGAAGCCTTTACATTACTTTTTAGAATAATTAAATAATTGTTTAGCCTTTAAACAATATTTACAGTCTTCAGCAAAAAAATCGGCATCACACTTTATAACAGCCATACTAACAGTCTGCAAATTAGTTCCGGTAACTGAGCTAATCCTAAAGACACAGGGTGAAAAGTAGAACAACAAGTATCTACTAAAAAAACTCATGGGCTTATACCATGATAAGCCCAGTGTATCGGATAATCTATTCTAACAAAATGACCTCTTTCTTGTTCTCTATAATCTTCAATCACTTTTCAAGAAATCGAACCATTGTTAAAAATGTAATGACATTGAACGTTAAAATAGCAAATATACTTTTAAAAATCATGTGATTAAATCATTGTTGTACATGAAGAATTGTTAGAAAAATGAATTACATATTAATAAAATGATTAATAATTTTCAGTCATGTTATCATTGTAGAAAGTCTATGCCACAGAGCTTTACCAACACATTTATTTTTTTGCTTTGTCTGGTATAATTTAGGCAGAGCTTTTGCAATATATTTTCTTCAGTATTTATGTCTATGTAGTTAAAACGGTTGCATGGGACGTCCTCATTATTAAAACTCTCTAATCCACTTCACTTAATATCACGCTCAACAAATAATAGGATGTGTACCGAGAGGATATATGATAGGGTTATTTCCCTGATTGTATCGGAGATGAATTCCTTGCTTTACATCTGATCTCTGCATGCACTATGATTTTGTGTATTTGGGGCATGCGTCTACAAATCGATGTTGTCTATGTTAAGAAAAAAGGAATTTCTACAATAAATTAATATAGACTGGAACAGTTTTTGATGAGCAATTTCAATAAGCAAATGCAGCGTTCATTATTGGAAGGTCAAAACTCATTCTTGTGCGGGACGAATGGTGTGTAAAAATTTGAATATTAATTCCCGGACGTAGTCAAGTTTATTTATTTTTTATTAAAGTAATGCATATTCATTGTAGGTCCCTTTGTAAGGTCAATATAGAGATATGGTTCTTGAATTTGTTCAGAATTTGTGTTCGTTGGTCAGGGAATAATTTCTTAAGAATGAGATAGTTTGTCAGAAAATATGTATAACTCCTGATGGAAAGAATTGTAGACCCTAAAATAGACCTCAGTAGGATCAGGAAACGACTTATAGTTGCAGGGTCAGGAGGGTTATCAAGTGACCTAAACTCGGAGACAGCTACTCCTAATGTAGAGGAGACTGAGACAGTATTAGAACTTCAGATCATTCAGAAGGAACGACTGGTGTAATGAAAGCAGTATTTTGCATGCTGTGGATGGCCAAGTGAGATTTTTGAACTTCTAATACCGCGAGGAACCTAATGCCTACCGTAACATATTCAAGCGGATCTGTTATGGTATGGTATGCTGCTAATTTAATGGCAAAATGTATTATGTGACCATACGAAGCAATTTGAAAGGTGAATGCAACATCCAGGAGTTTGAAATCAGTTGTTGTGCCTCATTTCGACACGCAGAACGGTATTCATGGATTAATGTCGGGCACATTGTTCACGAGCTGTGACCCAGGTTACTCAGAGCAGTGCTGTGTCTCGCATTCAATGGCTATCAATGAGTTCTGATCTTAATCCTCTGGAACAGGCAGGCTTGAATGAAGTTTGAATTTGAATGAACTGGAACCAGCATTGCAGTCAAATCTGCCCGAGAAAACTGACTGATTAATAATTGTTAATTATTTATCTCTATATGACACTTTAAGAATATTGGATGAGTTTGGTTTGAGGTGTTCTTGAGATGCTGTAGCTCTTTGTTACTAATTGTAGTGCAATTGTAATTGTAAATCCAATCTTCAATGTATTACCAATCATAATGTACGCTCTACTTAAAAAGCCTATAGGCCTTCGTATAGTTTACAACTCATGTGTGTACTTACCTCATGTTTTTACTTTAAAAAAATATTATGTACGTGTTTCTCATTTTAATTTTCAGGAACCTGTACTAATTAGAGTTTAATCAAATGTTGTGGTGTACTTACTTTTTTGGAAACAACTGGGTCGCATCGTTTTTTTGATTTGGTGATAATCATTCACATGAACGGGTCTCTGCTAATATTTCAACAAATAAGCAGCACTGTACATGGTTAAAACCAGAAATATATTTTTGAGACGTGAAAAGGTGTCACAAAAATACAAAATGGCTGAGAAGACACCCCCAAAGCTACAAAAAAAATAGCGCGCTTAAGTTTTTATCCTCTGAGAAAAACATGTCTGTCAAAGATTTATTTGAAAGATAGAAACAGGTCATTAGATCTCACGTGTTTCTTGAACCTTAGGATAGTTTCAATATCAAGTTATAAATATCGTGACATTTACATAGACTTCGTGTCAATAATCTTCTCATTCTTTCAACTTGGCAGAAATCTAATAGTTTCCAAACTTCTTTTTTGAACAAAGTGATTTCTCATGGGACATTTTGATTTTAAATTTTGACAATCGGTTTCTTCTTTCCTTTAAGGTAATGTATCACAAGCTAAATTATTTGGATCAATGTGTGTTCTGGAAACTTGCTCAGTGCCGTTGTTCTCTTGAAGTACAATTCAGAACCACGAATTTTTGGATAAATGTATTTGATTCCATTCAGTATATGCAATGCATTTGTTCAGAATTCATAAAGCGTTGTCGAGTTGTTTCAGTCTATGTCTGTACGTATCGGTCAAACTTACTGATACCTTTCTATTGTTTAATGTATTACTATGAGATACTATTTTCGGATGTATTTGTCTGTATATTTTGTCCTCCAAAGGGTTTCCTTGCATCGTTAACTCAAAACAACCTTTAATGAAATAGGACGGTTAAGTGATTCTACTTGTTAAAAAAGTTGTACGTGGTTTAATCATGAGCCATGAGACAAAAGTGTCTCTTAAACAAGCTTGGGGAAACTTAACAGGAGTTAATGAAGATTGGAGGTCATCACTGCTTAGTAATGGTTGTATAAATTCCCAAACATTAAGAAACATGGTTATGTTCACTATGAAACTGACAATGGAGTTCGTGATGTATGTCCTGAAGTCAAGGGTAGCTCAATAAATGGATAATATAAACGATAAAGACAATCATTAAGTTATGACATGCCCTCCTCTCTACACTGTGACTTTACAAATGATCTATCACAAATGATATTATTAGTTGTTTCTCGCAAATTGGATAGTTTAGTTTGTTACATTGAGCACTAAGTGCAAGATTTTTTATAAAAGTGGATTTCAATGTAAACAGAGCCAACAGTTCACAACATTCTAATACGAAATGCTTTAAATTTCAAAAGTTGAAAAAATTAGATTAATTGCTCCTTGTTATTTGTTGTATCTGCAAGTGTATAGATATATGTTTGAACGGGCGAGAATCATCGTCTGAACATCACTACATGCCTTCAGACTATCAAACGTAACAGACAATTAAATTCAACACAATCATTTTTGTCTGACACCTTGAGTTAAGCATATTTCTAATCAACTCATAAATATCACCCACAAAGGGTTCCCTGTCAGATATAGGTGATATTTAAATTCCCTCTGAAATTTTATTTTATTTAAATTTAATATTGAAGTGTTGAATCATATTAAGTCGTTAGCCACCTGAGGTAAGGCAGTATCATCTGAAGGTTGATGTCAAGAGAATTACATTAAAAACGACAAAAATTAACCTGTACAGAGGAACTATTTATAATGGAAGGATGACCAAAATGTGCATTGATAATTACACTTGTTAAACTCCATTAAACATCGGTCGTCACAGTATGGAAGGCAAATGACAGTTATGTCCATCAATGTGATGGGAAGTCTCACTAAATAAAAAGCTTTTCATGTTAGCCACTCGTATTGAAAATATTGAACTTCATCGATAATCCTGACATTGCTATCGGAATTGTTCATATCATCATCAGCATATCTAAAGATTTCAAAGTTCAAAATAAACGAGAACTGCCTATTGAACGAGAATTGAATCATGATCATTCCTTGTAATTGATTAATGCCTATTCCTACATGGTCCAAATCAATCCTAAAAACACAAAAACCCATTGACATCTTTTTATGATATGAAATATACAATGTTGACAGCAGCTTAACAAATAACTTTGTAAGGTACACCAACCAGTGGGTCTGAGTTAATTATGAGATTATTAATACGCCTAAATGATTTATGTTGACAAGACTGCTATTGCAATATTTGACTTTCATATAAACTCATTTATCAAGGTATTTACAGACGCATATGACAGGTTTGTGCTTGTTAAATCCGAGAATGGCAGCCGTCTCAATAACTACCAATTACTTCGCTCATACGATTGGGAGAATTCTAGCTGCGTGGGATAAATACCAGAGATATTCAGTATTGAGTTAAATAATAATGTTCAACACTTATACTTTCCTGGATTTAATAACCAAAGGGCATTCAGGTTTGACTATTTCGTCGTTGCTGAACCCCAACCATGTGACCCAAGTTCGAATTCATATTGCCGTATGAATCTATTTTTATTATTGGGTCCAGTCTTTTTACATGTGCTTCTACTATTTGCTCTAATATAGCCACGAACATCAAACCGCACCAGCCGTACGAGGGATTTGGCTCAAAAGAGATCAGGGTATATGGAAGGGGCTTGATCAGCGGATTCAATTACGCTAGTAGCAGGATGAGTCATATTAGGTTGAGACCCTTTTGACATCCTTTATTATTTTTTTTAATTTTTAACCCTAGAACCTCTTTGAACTCTTTGAAGTTATTTTTTCATTATCGTTCATGAGAGGGCCACTTTTCTGTTTGGGCGGGATAACCCAGTGGTTAGCGCGTTCGGCATGTCAAGAGGTCCATCGTTCGAATCCCGACAGGTGCTCGGCAAGTCTCCAGTAGAGAACTGTTCTACACGCAGTAAGGTTTGGGTGCAATGCTACAGTGAATTTCAGCGCAGTTACACCCATCGTTTGCTAGTTCCAGCCGATGCTCGCAGGTTTCACCGTAATGAATAGCCACAATGTTGTTGCGGTCTTTCTCCCTGCAATAATACTATCAGCTGCGATATAAGTGAAATAATCTTGAAAGCGGCGTTAAACCCCAATACACCTCACCTCACCTCACCTGTCCTCTTGTTAATCAGCGTACATGTAACCGTAAAGTCTCTTAAAGATATTTCAGTAAAATCATTAAGGTTGTGAATCTTTAAAAATGTAAAACTTCAGTGATGATAACTTACCGACGGATTTAAGGTATTGTGGCATAAGAGAGACATTGGTGTTCATTCAAATATAAAATTCGCTCAAAAACAGTTATTTGAAACCAAAAGAAGAAGTCAAAGTATGCCAAATGAGTTAAATGTATGATTTTGTAACGTCATACCTACCCTTAAGCAGATCATGTATCGTTTTACATGCCCTTAAGCAGATCATGTGTCGTTTTACATGCCCTTAAGCAGATCATGTATCGTTTTACATCCCCTTAAGCAGATCATGTATCGTTTTACATGCCCTTATCCAAGGATCCAACTCAACTAATGACAAGCTGTCTTAACTGTTATCCTAGTCAACTAATGACAAGCTGTCTTAACTGTTATCCTAGTCAACTAATGACAAGCTGTCTTAACTGTTATCCTAGTCAACTAATGACAAGCTGTCTTAACTTTATCCTTGTCAACTAATGACAAGCTGTCTTAACTGTTATCCTAGTCAACTAATGACACCGTGAAGAAACAAAATCGGACAGCTGGTACTGGAGCTATAATATACATTTACAACTACATTTTTACTGACATTATAATTCCTAAAGTGACTCACAAAAATATTTTTACAATTGTGTCGCTATATTTTCATTTTTGATAGTTAACTCAGGTCAGGCACTATTTGATCATTTGAATATTTCAAATATTGTGAAAATTAACAAGCTAATGACATTGTAAAAACCATTAATACTATCATATCAGGAAAGAATCAACTATGGTGAATTTTCACTTAAAATAACAGTTCTTTTAAATTTTATGAAAATAATGAAGCAGACTTTATACTTCGAAAAAAGTTGAAATGATGTATGACAACTCGAGGATTTTCATAAAGAATTTGCCAACTGAAATGAAGAAATAATGATCATGGTACAACACTTAAGAATATATTAAATGAGTAAGTATTCTTAGGGGCTTTGTTGTTTTATCCTATTTTGTATATTAGTTTTGCGATAAGCTTTTAATCTATTTTTATATATCGACGAAAAGGTTTAATACCGTCTTCTTTGTTAATTACTTTCTCATAAAACATTTTATCCCAACAACAACGTATATCTCATAGCGGGCTGACACTTCTAAAGCAAATGTTATAAATTTGATTAAGTTCATGATTAATTCAATTAAATTCTTACTGTACTCAAGCATTTTTCTGATATACAGCCGCTTAACAAACTGCTTTCATATGAATGTGGTTTGTTCAACTTAATCCACCATTATTTATCCAAAAAGGATTTTTAACAGCATGTGAAAGGTATCACTCGTAAATAACACGTTATATGGTCATCGAATAGCCACACAGTCTGATTCAATTTGTATTATTCAAGATCAAAGAGCCAATTCTAAAGATTCATTTGCAGACGAAATTGAAAAAAAATACTACAAGAGATGGTTTAAATACCACACAAAGAGATTAAATAACAGTGTTAACATTAAACAGAGACGATCCTTTAATGTTTTTTTATCTAATTGACTTCGGCCTTAATACTTCACTGAGTTTCTATGAAGCTTGCAATGTTTTATGACATTAAATATTGTCACTAATGGAAGAAATATAACTCTTAGAATAACAATCATCGGAAGAGGTATTTGCTAAACGTTCTGTTGAATGGACTATCAACCACCGCTATAGAAATATGTCATTAATTGAGTAAAATATGCTATTTGACATGTATGGAAAAAATATCATACCGCCAATAATGCTGAAAACGATATTAATACATCACTAGGAAAATGCATTTTACAGAAAAGTTAATTTGATGGTGTTGAATTAAGGACAATGTTAATTATCCAAATTGCTTTTGTTTAGATTAATATGCAATATGATAATTTTGAAAGAAATAATTGAAACATTACAGCTGATATTATTACGTATAAAAAGATGCAAGTCCACAATAAAATAATTACGGGGCAGTTGTCTTATCAAACATTTCATTTTAACACTACAAAAATATAATTTGAATTGTGCATCTGAAAAATGAGATCTAGCTTCTCACTCTAAGAGATGTAAAGGCAAGCAGTTATTACGTTAGAAAAAACTCCCGTTGAAAAAAAAGAAGAAAAATCATCAAAAAAAACTGTCTTTCTTTGATAAACGTCTGATAGATGTCAAATACAACTTGTCGATGTATAAATGTGTTCTTAATTGTTTGGTTAAATGCTATCCCCTAAAAATAGTTTGTGAAATATGAAACACAATCCCTGGAGTTAAGTATTCTGGACATAATTCCAAAACTCACCATTACAATTCCATTAAATTAAAATACTGTCTTTCAAGATGTCAGTTGCTTTAATGAAATGAACAGTTGAATTAGATAATATTCATTGTATGGACTTAAAACTGTCCATTAATACAAATTAAAACTGACAAATGTTTTCATTACTAGACATAACCTTTTAACATTTATGAGTGTGTCGGTCTTCCTTTGAAAACCATTTTATCAATAACAAATATGAGAGTGCTTCATGACTGCAACAAACTTCTCTACAGTCATGGTTTATAAAAATCTTTATACAAATCTAATGTAATATCTCTATACAAAATAAACAAAATAAACGCACTTAATATGTAATACGCTTTAAGCCTGTTTTGTCCGACGACCTCATAAAAGTCTTTATGAATATTTATACATTTTTATCTCAGTTTCAGAGTATAAAACCGTTTACATGATTTAAGACATTTGTAATTCAAAGTAAAAACGAACGTCATTTCTCTAAACGTTGACAACACAGTGATTAATTTCCACATTGCACATCATCTTCGTATATGATGTAAATTATTGACTCAATTTTATTGTCATCATACTTAATGTGATTTAATCTCCATTCTTTCGCTGATATTGACTGTCTTGCATTCTACTATTGTGTGACGTAAGATTTGAAATTAGGAAAGACAAAAAATCTCATTGTGTGATTGTGTTAAATATCATATTTGAGTGCATTTCTACTTAAATTTCTAACATTAAATTGAAGGAACCTCACAGGCCCATTGCTGATGGTAGCTAGTATGCATACTATGACATATGCTTGATATACTTCGTTTTGTTCTGTTTTGTTTTACATGTGGGATACTGAACGTAGTGTTACTTTACAGTAAAATAGTATTGTAGTAAAACTGAACACACATTCATATATTGAAAATAACAAAGCAATAGCTGAAGACTCTCAAAAGAAATCAAATACGAGATACTTAGTTTTATTGGCAATTGATGCCTTAATTCACACGTTATAATGGCCTACTGTAGCAAAAAGGACGACTTAAATACATGATAAAAGTGAATGTAACTCATCCGTCAATATGTCAGAAGCAGTGTTTGGGATGCTTTATATTTCTCAATAAATCTTATAGATTATCATTTGTTATTGAGTTAAAGTCTCTTGAATGTTAACAGACATGTCAGGGAAAGAAAAACGCATTCTTGTAAGGATTCCTTGTTTTCCTGTTATTTAATTTGTCATTTGAAACGTTACATGAAGCAGATGTAACGTAATGTACCTTCGTGTAACTAGACAAATCTCACTTGTTGATAATTGATGTAATTTGTTTTCTTTAAATGATTTAGTGATTTAAAAACGTTACTATAGATTATTGTTTGAACCCACGCTGTTGTTTCTATGGAATGTAGAAAGCATTCTTCAATTATCTATCTCTACCTTACAGTTGATTCATTACTTCTTTATGTAAGCGTTTCGAAAGATTAACCACACGATTGTTTGGTATTGTGAAAATAAAAGAATGTCATATGTATTATTACAAAATAACCTGCAAATACAAAAGTGTCGCAGAGGTCTTAAGTGCCATATAACAACACAAAAGGTTGCGTGGTTTGATGTGGGTTTATTTCATCTCGTATGTATAAATGATGCCGTTAAAACAAGAAAGATAATAACATAAGTATATGCATGAATAATTAAGCTGTTCTGATTACAGTAGATTATATAATTAATTACTACATTTGTGAATATACATGGAAGTTTAAATAACGTTACAATAATTGTTTGCGCAAACAATTATTACATTATAGATGGTTAATACAATACTTTATAAATACTGATAGCATTACAATACATGTTATATTTCTTAAAAGTACATAGATACATAACATATTAATACATAATTGCGTAAATAGATAAAAGATCCCTCACCTCGTCTATGGGACGCAGGCAAACACATGCAATTCATAGATTGCCACAGCATACAATCAGTGTAACCTACATGAAAAATAATAATGATATAAACTAATAGTTGAATGATACCGTGTGCGTAAATAACATATTTATGTATATTTAGATAAGATAAAAGCGGTTGAATATAATTACAATCATGATAAACTTAAATGCACATAGATTCAATTAACTCATGTCCAGTTACATGACATGAGTTATACATATTTACCAAGCAGTATCGTACTAGCTTCAATATTAATAATACACAAGATATATAAAATACTTATGCACAGAGATGAATAAGAATAGACATACGTTAATCTATTCCATAAATTAAACATATAGACAACATGAGGCTAAATAATATATCTTACCCCAATAATGACCCAATAATGACCCAATAATCCGTGCGGACTGTGCCAGAATATGTGCAGATAGAGAAATGTAGCCACTTTTATAGATAAAAGTGCTAAGAGAAAAGAGTGAAAGCATGGCCAAGCACATAGAAGCTGACCAGCCAAGAACAATAGCCGGGGCTGAGACCAGAGTGGCCTAAGCACGAGACAATGAAGCCTATTGCATAAGCTAATGAGTTAGTCAGAACAAGTGTGCATTTAGTACATTGTAGGTTGAGTTTATAAGATTTAAATTAAGGTTAAAGTAGATTTATAATACACTAAATATATATTTGCTAAAATGCACTAAGAATAAGTTAAAACTAACTTAATAAATGTATTAGCCTAAGTTAAATATTTATATCCTGTCACAAAAGGTATTGTAAAAATCAGAAATGTCATATATATCATTTCATATTTTTTTTATTTGTAGATATATCCTATGCCATCAGTTTATGATACATATTTCAATGTTCCAGGTTGATGTCGTTGATCATGCCTTCTTATGTTTCATCAAAACTTTGTATTGTAACCGAGTTCATACAGTTATATAGCAATTACAAACAGCACTTAGCATATTTGTTTGGTTATTTTAAAGGAATGTCTTGCTCGAATTGTGCTTTTTATATTTACATTTCTGCTGGAATAATAATAATAATAGAAAATCATATCAACTAGAATAATCTTGTGTCGGAGATGTAACTCAGTGGGTTTAGTGTCTGCTTTACGACCAAGAGGCCGAGGGTTGATTCCTGGTTAAAAACTGGTGGCTCCCTCCTGGATTTACTCATGCAATATACTAAGGCTGCTGATACTTGTTGTAAACATCAAATTATACAAAATAAATTGCCTAAAGACATTGAATTGCTGACAACAATAATTTTATTAATTCATAATAGACATTTGGTTGAAACCCAGTAGTTCCATTTTGTAGTCTTAACTTAAAGTCTGCATCATGTAAAAAAAATTGTTTAGGGATTGTAATAACATATGCATAAGTAAATATTCTAACAATGTTCAACAGTTATCCTTTCAGTCGAAAAATACAATCCACATTACTTCAACATATACTTAAATAGTCTTAAATGTTACGTTATTTAAACAAACATATATATCAAACAACAATATTAACGTATGAAAAATTAGAATATAATGTTTTAATTAATTTCAGTTTTTATATTCCGTTAACATCTTTAACCATTTTAGGAGAAATAGAACAATTCACTGTGTATAATACCGACGTTCTTTACAAACTTGGATAGTCCCATGGTTGATGACAATGATTACACTCCAAAGTTGTGGAGAAGGTTCAATGAATGAATTTAGACAGTGTCTTTGAAGTTTGTAAATAACATACCATTCCTTCATGAAGAGACATATGATGAAGTGCAGGCATCGAATATTTAGTTATCTTAACTTCAAGTCCCAGGTGAGTGGTAATTTACATTTCTTCTGTTCTGTTACTTTGTTACTATGCTAACTCTCGTGGGCCAGACCTACAAGAGTGAAGCAAATGAATAAACTATTGACTTGTTTTTCCTCTCAAATTTGTAATTTCTCTATGGGATTGTTCGTTAATCAAATGTACTTTCATTGACACCTCCTTACGAATTTACAAATCTCTTGGGGAAATAGTTAATTGTTTTTCTTGGCTGCCTCATCTATACCATACCATCAAGGTTAAGATGATGAAAATCAATAGACAAATCTGTAATATTCATATTATGGTAAGTATCCTTATGTATGATAATTATTGTAATGTCTTGATTACGTGTTGAAACGGATTTTGTATGCAGGGTTATATCACAACATTACGTTTATTTTGATTGACATAGAAAAGTTAAGTAAAACTGAATGTTTTACAATGAATATCCAATTAGAGAAATGCAATAACAATATACTCAACTTAAATCTCATAAACAAATGTGCACCTGGATACAGAAAAGTTCCATGGATTTACAACTTCTTTATTGCAAAAGTGCTACGTTTCGGTGTAGATATGTAGATACTTACACCATTGTCAAGCCTGTGATGCTGTTCTCTATTCATCTTACCAAATAATAATTGTACCTGGGCACTTGTTGTGTTTGGTCACTGCCAAAAGTTAGCCAAAGAAGATCAAACTGTAGCTAATGGTTATGTGGTGGCTTTAACAGATAAAAATACAATGATGTCAACTTAAACCACATCAAAACAGGTCATTAGAACAGTATTTGTGTATGATAACTGCCATAACGGAATTATCAGTCATCCGGGTTTAATTCTTAGATACTCGAGATTATTTCACCATTTACATGGAATCTTTCACCCACTTATATAATCTAATCGCCCACTCTTGATTGAAATAAACCAACCAAACTGTTAACTTGATTTAACAAGTGAATCTTCAAAAGCTACTGACTCGCATTGGGGTAATTGGCTTAACATAAAAACACATTCTAACGTTTTTCAGTAAATAAGGTATCAAAGTTTCTTTTGAACTTTTAACGTGAAGCAAATTGAATATGCGGTGAAAATACTGTTCTCAACAGCATTATATAAAGACATGTAATTCCATTATATCATACAAGGACTTTTAAAAAAGGATACTTGTTTTCATGAAATGAAGCTTATTTTAATATGAAGGACCTAATAAATATTCTCTAATTTTATATATGAAGAGTATTATTACAAAAATTTGAAATATTATAAAATTTCGATGATGAACATTAGATACATTTCAATGTATGAAAAACTAGGCTTACATTTTCAAATTATAATGGCTATGGGGCACATATATACTGAAGGGAACGATAACGAAACAATTCACTGAACTTGTTGAGACCGTTGACACATTTTCAGTCATACCAAGCTATGCCAATATTGATTCAAACGTAAAGAGGGGAAACACCAAACTTATGATTTATCTGTTTTTATACTAATCATTCAAGTGTACAGCTGCTGCGAAATAACATGTTTGGTTTTATTCTTTTTTCCGAAATCCTAGTTGAAAAACCTTACTGATAGCAGGTGACCTGATAAATGGAAAAAATAGATTGCTGCTAAATGTTAAGACAGTTTGTGCAAAATCTAAAATCTGTTATTGAGAGTTTAATTTAAAACTGTCGATGACAATTTAATCTTATTCAAAACAACTGATGTCAATCACGACTTAATTATTTTGTTTTCATTAGGTAAAAAAAGAAAATATCAATTAGCGGATGTCACCTGATGCAGGTTGACCAAACAGCAAACATCGACACATACAGGTTTTAAAGTGCACATTAGCTTACAGAAATGTGGTTCTCGTTTTACAGAGGCCACTTGCTAGAAAATATTTCTAAAATCGAGACGATCAAGAATAAACAAAATCAAATATTCTAGAAAATGTAGCCTAGTTTCAAAAAGAGGAAATTCGTTAGAGAAACCAAGCTATATTTTGCCCTTCATACAAACAAAAAAGGCACAACTCAAGGGGTACTATAAGGAGGTCAAACTATACTTCAGGATCTAAAACAAAAAATGTCGTTTGATATCCCTTACAAATAAGATAGGGGTGTTTTGATTGCTAATTATCTCTTGTTCAAACAGAATAGATCTCTTAAATTTCTTGTGATAAGTGTGATGTCAAAATGATGGGTCCGATGGTATAAATAAATTTGACCTTTCTTCATGAGCACAAAGGGGTGTGTTGGTTGAAGTTCTACTGCATTTTAAATATATTTTCATCAACTAGAGGCTGATATGAATGAACATTTTATAACCCTCAAACTACTTTATATAATTCATAAGTCAATATTCATTACTCATTTTAGCTAGTGTGACACGAACCAATTGTTCGAAAACACAATGCATTTGTTTTATTCGAAAGGTGCCAAACATGATTATTCAAATTTAATTTAATAGCCGAAGCAAATCATGTCAGAGAAAATAAGAGCGCAAATTCAAGTGGCAATCTAACGTATGTCCCTTAACTCATGGAATTTAAAAGTAAGAAATTAAATGTTTACTCGTTACAAATTGGGAGGTTCCTTAAGCTACATCTGTTTTATTCAACATTCCCACAGGGAAATAACTATAGGATGAACATAGCAACTTTACAATCACGTTTTTCTTCTTTCACATCGTTCAAATGCAATGGTATTAAAATTGGTACGCAAATGAATTACCTATATCGAATAATTTGAAGATGATATCTAACATGACATTTACTTCTACAACTTTGGATATTTGGGTATTGTAATGAGATGTTTTACCCTCTTGAAAATTAACTAAGCAGTAAGTGTTAATAAATGGGAGTAATATTAACACATGAAATTTGCAAAACGTACTATAGTACCGTTACGAGATGCATACAGGAGATAGCCAAAAAAAATATTAGCAAATGCTGTTTGGTAAAATTTATTTAAAATTTTACCTCGGACAGTGCATAGATCAAAAGGTCCCATGTCTTCAAATCTTTTCTGCATAAGAAGAGTACACATAGATAAGATATATGCTTCTGCCAAAATATAACTTGAACAAAGGTGGAATCACAACTATATAATTTCGCACTTTGAAGTTTACACATAATCCTGAACGTTGATTGGTTGAGAGCACGGTCATGTGATCTTAATTCCAGAGGTCCATTTCCCATGAAGTCTCCGAATAAAATGGTCATACTTGTGTGAACAGTTTCTAGCCGATCTAGGTCGTGTGAACATTTACCGGAACTACTTTACTTGCTGGATGTCCAAGTCGAATCTAGTGACAAATTTATATAAATTCTTACTTACCATATTCGCTTTTCTTTATTCAGTAAAATGAAAAGAGGAAATTGAATATATAATCTGTTAGATTTAATTGTTTCTATGATTCTTGAATATGCATCGCAATAGGTGTTTTTGCCTTTTAAACTGAAGCGAACAAAACGAGATGCCCTTCGACAATCGCAAGACAAATTTCACATCACGATCATTTTAGGGAACCATGGCGTATACTAAACCCGATAAAATACTCA
Source organism: Phorcus lineatus (assembly GCA_921293015.1). NCBI lineage: Eukaryota > Metazoa > Mollusca > Gastropoda > Trochida > Trochidae > Phorcus > Phorcus lineatus. The sequence goes on along the minus strand of OV121094.1, from coordinate 30,849,762 downwards.
CGATAAATCCATACTTGATAAGTGAGGGGAGAATGATCTGTCCTTGTAATAATAGCCTTGCTAGAACGACTGTTGTTTACATATTTAGGCGAAGAGGCACGAACAGATGTCGGCTCGTAGCGGCCGCCATGACATGGTTATAATTATTCATAAGGCAGATAACTCTGATCTTGTGTACTTGTGTGGATTTTATTTCTGTGTACACTTCATTCATTTTGTTTTAGCGCCGCTATTCCTCAATATAATGAAATTAACGGAATAAACGGGCGGTAGAATTTTTAATTGGAACTTTTCTCGTTGCACAATGTTACTCGTTCAGAGGCTAAGACAAAATTTGTATTACTCCGCTTAACAAATATGACCTAATATGGTGCGAAATTATAAGAATTGAATGTCAGTTTGTGTGTTTGCAATGGAAAATGAACGATGTCAAACCTACATTTAAACTCTCATGTGAACCCGCTCGCAAGCTCGCTTGGTTCACAAGAGTTTGAATATAGCTTTGACATCGTTCATTTTCCATTGCAAACACACAAACTGACATTCAATTCTTAAGAAAAGTATTCAAGTATTCAGGTTTCTGAACATGAATCCTCGCTCTGTACACCGTTTATCTGTTAAATTTCAATAAAACTTTCTCATTAAACACCAACAAAAAAGCCTCTATTTGGAAAAGCAACACAACTCTGACAAGCGGTGTAATTATTATTTATAATATAAAGGTGACTGACTTTATCTAAATTGCTTTTATATCTGTAATGTCAAATATTCAGGCCTCCTTTTAACGATTGGTAAAATGGTTATAAAGAAACATCAAACTTAATAATATTTTCAAGATTTGAATCAGATCCCGTCATTTTCAAATTAAGTAGTCAAAAACCAAGCTGATGAAATTTCTTTCCATCAAGCCTTTAAGCTTGAATGAATGCGATCATATTTCACGAAATTGTTCTCAAGCAAAGCACAATATACTTTTTTCCTTCAATGGAAACCTTGTCTTTATTTCCATATATCACTGCAAGCTTTATCTTTCTAACCTTGTATATTCTACTCATTGTTTAGGTCGTATGAAACTTTAAGACTGCCATTAAATGGCGGATTTTTGCAAGTGACAAGCTTAAATTTTCATTTGCATTATTTTTTATCTTGGTAGTGCATGATATTGCATTGAACAAATGATATGATTAGTGGCTAGCAGACTGTAAAGAGTTCAACCATTACCCACACTGTCATGCACTCTCTCCCATCATTCCCTGTCAACATGACGTCTCCATCCACCGAACTCACCCCAGTTCACATCCCGACTCGACTGAGGGTTGAGGAAAGACATTGGTCAATCATCCTGCTACATTAGCGTTATTGAATCCGCTGATACAGCTCCTTTCATATACCCTGATCTCTTTCCCTCGCATGGCTGGCGCGGCTTGATGTTATTGTTTTAGCCAATGAAATGTCGTTATCCAAGGAGCTTGAAGCTACCCTTTTGATTGGATATTAGGCTATAAAGAAGGAGCTCGATCAGCGGATTCAATTACACGGATGAAGCAGGATGTTGGTCATTATATGATTGAATTTTGTTTTAAAATCCTGGATAATTAGATTACTATATTTTTAAAAGATTAGAATTATTTGAAATAAACCATATTTATTAAAAATCATACTTATTCAAAATGAAATAAATGTGAAATTATTTTCAAATATTTCTTTACAACCAAACAAACACAATTGTATTACCACCAGTCAAAATGCAAGTGCATGACTGCCTTTTTAAAAAGGACTATAGATCAATAAACAAGGGAGCTCACTCTCGCACTTTGATTTTACTTCAATCTGATGACAGTTTTCAATATACTTTCAACTTGCCTCTTTTAACACATTTTGATACAAATAGAACTTGCAAGTAAGTTGTTAATGATAATAGCGTTGTTTACATACCTTTATCATCACAAACATCCTGCACATTAATGCTATGCCAGCCCTTTTGGTTTATATACGCTGGATCAACCTGTGATGGTGCTTGGATCCTGACATGTGTGCCATCTATACACCCTATCACGATTGGAAATCCTACCATCTGAAAAAAAACCTTCACTCTTTCCTTCACTTCGTCGCTTGGCCACTTGATGAACACATTGCGCTCTCTTATCAAGGCATCGCAAAATCTGTCGACTATTCTTGTCACTGTACTTTTGTCAACGCCAAAAGTGTCCCCTACAACCTGAAGGCAGCTACCGCTGGCCAAGAACTTCAACGTGACACGCACCTGCATTCTCACTGTAAGGGCATGATTCCTCTTTGTGCCTCTCTCTCCACGTCATCCATTAAAAGTGAAGCAATATAGTCTTTTAAGTCCTCTCTAAATCTGTAACAAATGGTAACATTTTAACCGTTTGCTATCTAAATGGCATATATATTTACGTTTTATTTTAAAACACTGAAAATTAAATGCACAAAACAGTCCATCCTTTTACATTTGTGAAATGTTTAAATGTTTTTGACGTTGTTCAGTAATGGATTATATAAAGTATTCTTTGCTGTCACGAGACAAGATGATTGAATTTTGAGATTAAAGCATTCCTTTTTATCCAAATCAATGGGTTTTGCAAAGGTTTCTTAATTGAGTCTTTTGATATCGGTTGTTCCTATCAAAATGTGAATGAGAATACAGTTTAATACCGCGGAGGTGAATGTCATTATTTCTTATCCCTGTAATTCACACATGCTGTTATCTAAGTGTAAAACAAATTAACTTCTATAAGAGACGTTTTCTAAGAAGTGGCTTTGAGGTCTGATCTGATTAATTAGATCTTTTTGAGAAAGGAATTGCAGTTCAATATGGAATTTAACCCAAACAAGAAAACTTTTAGTTTGGCACCTTCGTTAAAAAGAAAATTAGATCTATACTTTCGGAAAAGATATATAATTTTCCTGAAACCTTGAGCGGCGTTCTTACACACTGTGCTTGTATTTTTCTTATTTGTAACCTATTTTGCTTATTTTTGTATTGTGGAAGTATTCATTTGATTAATGATCACAGCGACTGTTAAAATAACAGAGCATTATAAAGTTTGACAGTGAGTACAATCTTTTTGTTTTCAGATAAAAATGGTGCTCCTAATTGTTTAAAGGTTGTGTTGTTAAGAAGTTTTAATTCACGAGTAGACATCTCTTAATTCAGACAATATGTATCGTTTTATTGAAGTGTTCATTTCATTATTTCATCTGCCACCTTGACAGACAGTTCATAGATGTGATATTAAATGACAAATTCTATTACTGTAAAGTTTAGGATTTTTATCAGGGAAATAGTGAATATTTCATAATGTCTAGAAACTCAAATTTAAAGGTATTGTCTCTCATACTTTAATTTCATTTGAAAACGATTTGTATATGTATGAATTAGTATGTATATATATTCTATTACTAAATATGAACTATTTCATATCTATCTAGAAAGTTATAGTGATTCTTTTTTTTACACTTTGTTTTTTATTTTATTGTATTTAGTGTAATAAAATTTGAACTAAAATGTAACTAAATAAATTAAATTAGCTAAATGTGGGATTTTAGTCTGCATTGTAATCATTTTTCAACAAATACCTGTATGTTTAATAATGTTTAAACATTTTCTTTATTTTCAATGTGATTTTGAGAATGAATGACATCCAGTTGCATACTTTACTCACTTGATAACATATTTCTCGAACACAAGTTGATTTTCACTTGAGAGAAGGTATTGTAAAAGATCTACAGGTGATTGATTCGTTTCATATCAAACCCCAAATCAATCAAGCTCTTAAATATGGTTTGAGTTTGAGAAGTATAATCAGTATAATCATAATCGCACGGATAGTCCAGATAGTTTGTATATATGAGCAAAAGATTAAATTGACATATAGTCTATTACATTGGAGAAGTTAAAGGGGCACATAACATGTTTGTTTGAGTCAATTATGCCAGACTTCATAAATTGTGTTATTTCATCGACATATAGGCCTTTTTCTAAAATTTAATATCTCATTGCTTATGAATTAGCATAACAATCAACAGGGAAAAAGGAGAAATTTATGATCGAAAACCAGACAATGGCGCGCATCAATGACTGAAACGTAATTTTGGAAAAAAATTTATTACAGACAAAACGTGAAATGTAGGTTGATATTGCTCAGTAGGTCATTTAACTAATATAGATGTAAGAATAAATGTAGAATTTCAGTTATTATTATTTATATGCTGTTCTTAATTTACAATCGAAACTAAGAAAATGTCATAACTTTAGAAAAAAAATAGATAGACGGTTTAGACTTAACTAAGGTCGATTGATATTTTGGCTCTATCTAGTCAACATGAAAAATCCACGAAACATACTCAGTGGTACTAATTCAAAATCAATCGGTTCTGGCAATGATATATTAAAAATCTACAATGTTGAACTCGTTCAGGCTTTTTTCGTTCATATAAGACGTGTCGGCAAACAGAATTGTCTGAAATATCTAGAATCTCTATCTGGATGTCCTTAGAACTATTGAACTACTGACAATGCATTCATCTTATTGCTCAGGATATTATGATCATCAACATAATCTCAAAACAAAAGATGTTTTGTTTTTACATCATATCAGTAATCTTCCTGTTTAGAGTTGGACCATTTGATAATTCGTGTCGAATGTGATAACTGCTGTGAAGTACAAATATTCTTGGAATTATCTCTCATCATTTTCTTCTGTTCACAGTAATACAGTTTTCAGGACTTAACATTTAAAAAAATAAAGTCAAACATATAAATATCATGAAACCATATTTGGTCGCTTATTTGTTAACAAATTACCAAAATGGCAAAGACCGTTGCAAGTCATTGTGTAAAAGGGTGAAAATGTACTGTTTTCATGACTATCTTTATGAATCTTTTTAGTTTTGGACTACACCACAACCTTCATCGGCAGTTTTACAGTGAATGTCACCAAAGTTACTGAGGGCGATATAGTCTTGCGATTAATTAAATTCTTGGCCGATGACACCATTCTTCAGAATCGACCAAGTAATGAAAATAGTTCATATGTTAATATAATCGATACGTTATTTAGTCAAGTTATGATGAAATGATTTATTGTTACTCCAAAGTGATTTAACAACATTTCATTTAAAATATTCATTTAGGATCAGTATAGAAACAAGGAATGATTTTGTATAATTATCATGAATAAATTTTAAACTTATTCCTTCTGTCTGAGAGGATATGATATTGGAGATGATATTTAGAAAATCTCTATATCAATCCTTTTACGTTTATCTTACAAAAAAAAGATCTCATGGATATACAGTTTCACTTTTTGAATGAATGATAAACTTCTGTTTAATCTAAACTGAAATTCTATACCATGTTGACAGCTGACTTTTGAAATTTTTAGACTTATCAAGAAATTTATATTCAAATTACTAACCAGGAGGACAGCTCCTGGTATCAAAAACATCATAAAACAAGTAGAGAAACGCTCCAAAATTGGATTCTAACGAGATATCTGTCAATTACTTGTTTTTAAGGAAAAAACGTCCTTGAACAAAGGGTAATCTAAAGGCTAAAATTAAAAATGGAAGTTTCGCGGAAACCATGGTATGTTGCTAAAAGGCGCAATTAGGGGAACGAAGTTTCTCTGGTTCACGATAATAGCTTTCCCTGTTAACTTTCTCTGTAGGCTATGCGAAGAAGACTTTTGTATTCTGATAATAACGATGGTCCAATTTCTCTCAGCACCATCTACATGTATTACTGAAAACAAAATATACCAAGGTTAAGCAATTGAACCATTTAAAACCTTCTTTCGTGATAGAGGTTATACGGTCTTTTCTGAATTCAAGCAGCAAGCAAATACACGAATTACAAATGTAGGTTAAAAATTCGTCCATTGTTCTAATCATATGAATATAGTAACACCAACTTGTGTCACATTCTAAAATCAAATGTTATATCATCTTCAAGGTAAAAAGTAACCTGTTTTGGAAAATTCGAAAATCGAAAATGAAACTGTTCTAAACAGATGTCTCCTATCTTCGTATTATTTTTACATTGATTGTTAAGAAATTAGTTCTTGTTCTGCGTCAATATTTAGAAATAACTGTCACCTGTACAGTATGCATCCAAAGGAAATAAATGATGCAATGCAATTGACTTATTAAAGTTTAAACATACTGTAGTTATAAAGCTCTGTGTAATACTATTTTATGTTACTGTTATAAAACATTTATGATTATTTCATCATAACAAATTTTGGAGACAAATAAACAGAGCATCGCACTGTATTTTTTTAAGCAGTAAAGCATTTCTTTGAATGTTGTCCGAGTCTTTACAAACTGAGTAAATTGTCTGTTTTCACAATTAATAATATCTGATGTCACTGTAACGGTAAGATGATTGCATAAAACTAATAAAACTATACACATTGCTGAATTTCACTGGGTTTACTATACGATATTTCTTTTTAGTAATACCATCATTAAACTATATCCTACAATGTCAAAAACAGAATTGTTTTGAACGAAACTTTAATATATATTCTGATTACAAATAACATAACACAAAACATAAGGGTATTTGTGGTATTTCGAAACTAAATAAACTCTTTAATTTGATGGATTGAACATTATTTAGTTAAGATCGCACTCTATTTATAATCACTGTGGAGCATTCTTAAGAAGACTGAATGAAGAATTGATGTAATGATTTTTCAGCAATGTTTTCAATCAAGTAACTGTTTAATATAGATGGTGTTTAAAAGTTGTCATATTCACAATTTCATAGAATCCTTACCGTGTTATAACATAGTCAGAACAGTGGATTTTAGATTGTATGTCATTAATTGCTTACATCATACTCATTCTTCTATCGACTGCAATACCCACCATTAACCTGTCAATGTGGTCAGAAGTCAAAAGTGCTTCATAAATTACACTGTAGAATGATAAAACAGCTATAAAGCTTGTCACCAACTCGGATTTGCACAATCAATTGAAATAATTTTTCAAATCGAAAATGTCAATAAAAGTATTCAATGTATATCGAATGTTTGCAAAAAGGTGTTTTGATGGACATCAAATGATGTTGCGTATGTTGTGATCCAGGTAAATGATATAGATTGTATGCTCCGTGATTGTGTTAAAGATAAGTTATATGCTCAGCGCTCTAGTCCACATTTGGTATCGCACGATTATTTCAAACTTCAAAATCAGTGTTGTATACTCCTTTGTAATTATATTTACTGATAATACAAATTTTGTGATTTGTCATGTCATATGCTCGTATGCTTACATAATGATTAAAGGTTAAAACTGTGTATTGCAAAAGTCCATTAAGCAACAGAAAAAATACATGTTTTATAGGTAATTACATATAATCGGAAAATAGGAAAATTTCTGGCAAAGGTATCACAGCAGAGTCTGATAAATTTTCACTTCTTCTTATGTGTGTACCATGTACTTATGTATTGAATCGCCCGTATAATTTGGAATAACTTAGTTTACAAATATTTTAACCCATTTTGTTTTGTGTAGTTCTTTCCTGAGGGTACGACCTGGTCAGAATCTTCAATTTCATTCACTTGATTCGTTGTCACATCAATGTTGAAATTATCTTGAATGATGCTTTTATTCAAAGCATCTCATAAACTTTAAAAGCGGAAACCAGTAATGATAGGTGAGCTTTCTCAGACACCAAATGCAAGCTGATAATCTACAAGGTATGTTTAAAAAATTCCGACCTACAATATATGCTACCAAATAAAATTTCAGTATAAAAAATAAAAAGCTTAACACACACAAACATTTTATACATATCTAGATTAGGTTAGTTGAAAATAAGATTGAGTGTTTTGGAAAAATTGACCATATTGAATGTACAATAAATGTTAGATCTTTGTTGGGCATAAAATCCAAACTGACAGTTTCAATCAACCCTATCGCCTTGCAAACTCAAATAGATTTGTCAATCTTCCCCACTTGTTCTTTGTTGTGTCGGTGTTAATGTTGATAAAGTGTTTAACTTGCGTTTTCGCAAGCTTTCTCTTTAACTTCAGAAGTGTGTAGTGAAAAAGCAGGGAAGAATTTTTAAAGAAGATGTAAATAATTTTTCGGGGGAAATCCCTTGTAAAAGATAATCCTTATTTTACAAAAGAATCTTTTTCTCAAAAGTTTCAAGAGTCATATTTCAAGATGCAAATAAGAACGCTTAAAATGAATGCTTCCATGTGGTGTTTTTGTTATCAAAAGGTTATTTTGCATTGACGCAACAACTGTCTGGAGTTTTTGCATGCTGTTTTCTTATCAAACAGCTCGTGTTTACTTCGTTTCAACAGTTATTTAAATAACTGTTTCAAAATGTGGATCACTTTTACATTAGATCAAGAAGTATCTAATGTCATAGTTCAAAGGAATTCCTAATTTTGTTTCTCCTTTTTTTCCAGGCGCATTCTTTAAACAATTCATTTCTGTCTCTCAGGGGAAAGTTTTGTTCAATAGTTAAGTTTCACGTAATAATTAGAATTATTCTAAACCATTAAACGACAACTTGCACAATGCGTCTAGTCCGTTACATGTTTTGATGATTCTATAACATTTTAAACATACCTCAACAGTTATTGTATATATATATATACATATATATATATATATATTATCCATATGGTTGATGATAAGCGAGTTAATATTTTCAATACGAGCACATGTGCACATATCACTTTTGGCGTATCTGATTGGTTGAAATATGACCTTGACCTCTGTGAACGAGACGAGGGACTACTTTCTCCATTCATAAGCTTTTACTACGTAGCGTAAACCTCATTCACGGTTTTCAATCACGATGAGACGAGATTACAAGTCGGGAATCATAACAACAATAAACGCTTTCTTTATACATAAATTGTAACTAAATGAACCAACATCAACAAATATTAACCATGAATAAGTTATTTTCCAGTTTTCCTGCAAAATTTGGTTGTAAAATTTTCACAAGTTTACGTAGTAGCTAGCCGTCAATGTGGCGAAGTTTCTCAACTCTCTTGTTAAAATAGATATATTGTTGTTAAAATTATTGACATAATTCAGCCACTTGGATGTTTTAATGTGTTTGTGATTCGTAAGGAATCAGGTACAATCTAACAAATTCCTCGTTATCGTTTGAGATTTTTTGTCAACATCACTATATATATATATGTAAAAGTTAAATGTTCATGGTTTATGTATCAAATATTCTTTAAAAATAACAAACTGAAGATTGGTCTTCATATAAGTTCATTACCAACCGGTTTCACAACATGGTGATCATCAGGGTAACTTATACATTGTGTTGCTAATGGTATAGCGTTAACAATGGCAAGGGACGTAATTCATGACGTCATATGCATACCACTAAAATATATATAGTAAATGCGACGTCAACGTGATTTAATATTAGTTACAGTTCAATTTAGGGGTATATCCATCAATAAAGAATCGTTCTTTTATTTTCCTCAGCTCTTCATTATCTGTGCGCATTTTGTAAATAGGACAGATTGTGAACTGGGAATTGCAATTCTTTGCGCATTCATCTATATGTGCGCTCAGGGGTATACATCTATAGTTTGGTGTTTTTATCTGTTGTTTATGCACTCGGACTCTCGCCCTTAATGTATCCCCCGTTTGACCAATATACTCTTCGCAACAACCAGCGCATGTTATTACATATATTAGATTTCTGGAGGCGCAGGACATATTTTCCATTATTTTGAATTTTGAATTATTCCTAAAGGTGAATGAATTTAACTCTAAAATGTGTGTACAAGTGCCGCAATTCGGCCTATTACATTTTGTGATCCTTCCACCTAATTCAGGTTTTTGATCTTTAAAGCACGCTTTAGATAACAGTTGTTTCAGGTTTTTGCTCTGCCGTTTACTGTTTATCATTTTGGTGTCTTTTAGAGCGTGCTTTAGTTTTGGACATGCGTCTAGCGCCTGTACATGGTTTTTCACATTTGGATAGATATTTGGATTGCAGGGGTTAAATGTAGTAACAATTGGTAGGGCTGCCGAATTGTTTTCCTGTTGTCTTTGTTTTAGAAGATCTTCCCGGTTAAAGGAAGGGGCCTTTGTTATAGCATCCAAAATGATGTTATCAGGGTACCCTCTGGCTTTTAATAATTTCTCTAATTCTTTCAACCTCAAGTTTAGATTATTCGGGTCTGATACTATGGTACATATTCTACGGGCAAGGGAATGTGGAATGCTATTTTTAATATGGCGCGGATGGCAGGATCTATAGTCTAAATACTGTTTGGAATCTGTAGGTTTGTAATAGATATCAGTTTCTATATTTCCTGATTTTAAGGTTACCATTACATCTAAGAATGCTAACTTTTCGGTACTATCTTCCATTTTGAATGATAGACTTGGATGTAAATTTTGAAGTATCTTATGTAGGTCTTTCAAGGAATAATTATCTTGTGTCCATAATATAAAACAGTCATCCAGAAATCTTTTCCAACTTTTTAAAAATTCGTTTTCGATTTCAACTCCAAACTTTTGGCCAACCTTACGGTATAATAACTCTTCTAGGTATCCTAGTACAAGTGTGGCGTAAGTTGGCGCCATTTTCGTTCCCATGGCTGTCCCCTTTATTTGTTTGTAATATTTTTCATTAAAATGAAAATTATTATTTGTAAGGATAAATTTCACACTTTCTATAATGAAATCTTTTGAAATCCTCTCAGGTAACTCATGGGGTGTTTATCCAACCAATAATGAATTGCTTCTATACCTAAGTCATGAGGTATATTTGAATAAAGATTAGTCACATCAAATGATACTAACCTGGTATTTGGATTTGTTTCTGAAGGTAGCTGGTTGAGAAAATCTGTTGTATCTCTTAAATAACTTTTCACATGTTTTGTAAATGGTTTTAAGAGGATGTCTACAAAGTTGCTAAGTCTATGTGTTGGGCATTGAGGTCCCTCTATTATTGGTCTTAGTTGTAGATTAGTAGGGGGCGGCAATTTGACATACGCTGTATTCGAAGCATGGCAACCTTCCTTTATATCTACACTTTTATTAACTTTTGGTAATCCATAGAAGTTACTAGTCTTAGGTTCAAAGTTAGTTAAGTAATCTTGTTCCTTATCTGTAAGGCAGGGAGAGTAAGAGTTAACTAATCTCTTTAACTTCGAAAATGATGCATTATCTGATTTGTGGTTTACTTGTTCATAATAATTTGGATCGCCAATGGTTGACAACGCAAGGTTTTTATAATATGGTTTATCCATGATTATAATTGCCCCTCCTTTATCAGCTTCTTTAATGATAATTGAGTCATTTTCCGATAATGATTTAATGGCTTTGCGTTCATTGAAACTAATGTTGGATTTCACATTTGCGGGTTGCTCACAATTTTTTAGTTCTTTAATTTGTTCAATTGTTCTGTCTAAAATTCTATTTCTCCCTGCCTTAGGGGTTAATTTACTCTAATATTAAACTAATATTAAATCATGTTGACGTCGCATTTACTATATATATTTTAGTGGTATGCATATGACGTCATGAATTACGTCCCTTGCCATTGTTAACGCTATACCATTAGCAACACAATGTATAAGTTACCCTGATGATCACCATGTTGTGAAACCGGTTGGTAATGAACTTATATGAAGACCAATCTTCAGTTTGTTATTTTTAAAGAATACATTTTTTAAAAACCATTGATAAAACCGCAACAGCTGAAACATTTTCTCGTACATGTTTCGACCTACTTTTCAGGGTGAATGACTTCATTGTCAAAGACGTCACGTCAAAATGACGTCACAATGCTGGCCATGTACAAAGACCTTTCGTAAAGATTACGCTCTACCTGTTGATGGACAGCATTTTTTAATAAAGAATTCTTCCTTTCTTTTGCGCACCATAGGATCATCTGTTGACAGTTGATAAAAGGGAAAGATTGTAAGTGTTTGTTTTTCCTTTTGCGCACGACTCTATGTGTTCACATAGGGGTATACAGCAGGTGTTTGCGTCCTTGATTTCTTGTTTGTGTACCCTCACCCTACCCCTTATATACTCTGTCAATATATTTTTCGTGGCATCCCTGACATGTGATTAATTAAATAAATAACATTTTGGGCACTACATTTCATGTTGGTATGAACATTGACCTCCGCATGTTTTAATAGAGTTTAATTGATTTGAAAAGGTGAAGAAGGTCGCATGTGAAGTAAATGAATATTTGTTAATAAAATACTTCAGACGGCACTTGCTGTATATGTCATTTTAATGATATAAAAACTCTACATGGTTAAAAAGACTTGTTATCAAGTCGAAATGCGACGCATCCAGTCATCATTAAAATGATATCTACAGCAAGTGTCGTCTGAAATATTCTATTTCTTAAAAAAAAAATATCAGACGACAGAACATATTTTGAATGTTTTCAAGAATATAAAAGGTAAACTGTTTTAATCAAGACACAAATATGGACAACATACTTTCACTGTTGGGCTTTAATTAGTCAAACTACAGTATATAAAAACTATAATCATAATACACCTTCAATATCAATATAGCACAAAAGACTTTAAGCAAGAAAGAATTATTACCGTTTTCTTCCAAAATTGTCATATTTGACCCAAATGCTATTATTAAAATTAAATCCTACAACCCTTTCACCATCTTTTGTGTAAATTTATCAAGCTTTTAATCGCAATGAAACCAAAAAAGAAGAATTTATGATCCAGATATGAATCATATACTCTACTTACAAATTTGTCACATTTGATCACAGAGGCAATTTAAAACATGACACACATGCAATTGTATATCTCTCTCCCGAAATGTTATTGAATTTAGATGCTTATTTTAGAAATTCTATGCCAGACAAAAACGTTCAAAACGTTTATACAAATTACTATAACGTATATAATAATCTTTATGATCAGAACACCACATTTGATCATATCAGAAAACAGGTTTAGAAGTAATGAGCCTGACAGCAATTCTTTAAATATGCTCCTATCAATCAATACTGTTATACCCCAAATTGATAAACGTATTAAGATATTTTCAAATAACGATACATTATCACATATTTCCAAACTAGATTGAAACGCCCGACAAGTTACAATGTTGTTAAAATGACGAAGTGACGAATGTGGTTATTTTAATACCCCCCCCCCCCCCCCCCCCCCCCCCCCAACCCCAATCCACCAACCAACAACGTTCTTGTCGGTAGCAGTTGTTAGCGTAGCACTTTGTCAGTGGCCCTTTGTGTTGTTGATAAAGCGTTAAAAGTATCCTCATTACAAAGAGAATGTATTGAAAATACCTGGAAAAAAATTGATTTTGTGAAACACAAAGGATCCAGTAATACGAGCTAGATGTTCCCTTGAATTCAATAAAAACTTTACAGAATAATGCTCCCATTTTCACTTTTCCATTCCTCGTTTTAGGTAATTTTGTTAATGTATAAAGCAATTGAAACAATGTTTCGTAATGTATATCACTTAAAACCCGATCAAACGGTAGCTCCTGTCAAGTTTCAAGTGAGCCTGAAATTACATTGTCCTTGTTCTCTGCGACACATTCTTCAGGCTGTTTGATCAGCGATCCGTTGGCCCTGAGGTGAAGTGAGAATCAAAAGTAATGTATCACTTTTGGCGTATCTGATTGGTTGAAATATGACCTTGACCTCTGTGAACGAGACGAGGGATTACTTTCTCCATTCATAAGCTTTTACTACGTAGCGTAAACCTCATTCACGGTTTTCAATCACGATGAGACGAGATTACAAGTCGGGAATCATAACAACAATAAACGCTTTCTTCATACATAAATTGTAACTAAATGAACCAACATCAACAAATATTAACCATGTATAAGTTATTTTCCAGTTTTCCTGCAAAATTTGGTTGTAAAATTTTCACAAGTTTACGTAGTAGATAGCCGTCAATATGGCGAAGTTTCTCAACTCTCTTGTTAAAATAGATATATTGTTGTTAAAATTATTGACATAATTCAGCCACTTGGATGTTTCAATGTGTTCGTGATTCGTAAGGAATCAGGTACAATCTAACAAATTCCTCGTTATCGTTTGAGATTTTTTGTCAACATCACTATCGGGTCGGGTGCCGGTGTGACTTACTTATATGTATGTATGTATGTATGTATGTATGTATATATATATATATATATATATATGATCGTTAACATCGCATTACAAGCGTTTTTATAACAAAATATACGTACAATGTACAAGGATATATTGTAAATTATGCTAATCAGGTGACATCATGGTTCTTCCTTGTTGGTCTTCTGATTGACACAATCACTCTCTTATGAGTTTACCCCTTGAGCAATATGTTAATGTGACATAATCCCTTTTGTTTTTAAATAGCTCAATTGTAGTTAGAGATATATGTCAGTGATTTAAGGGTAATCATCTCATTGTTTATTTAGTGAGGGTCTATAGGTGTCAATGAAGGACTCTTCAAGTCGTAAAAGTGCATTTGAGACACTGCCCATGTTAGATTTATGAAATAATTTATAGAAAGGAAATATTTTGAAATCACCATTTGCACAAGTAGAAAGATGTTTATTTACAAATAAACAGCGGTATCTGCTATCGTTATTGTGTTGTCTGTGTAAGGTTACCCTATTTCTTAGGCATTCAGTTTTACCAATATAGGATTTTTTACACTTAGGGCACATTATTGCATAAATGACATTTTTTGAATTGCAATCAAAGTTAGATTTTATTTTAAATGTTTTGCCATTGTCAAATGTGAAAGACGAGCCTTCATCCCTGAAGAGTCAATACTATTGACGAAATACTAGTATCGGATTAAAATGATTCTTCAAACGACTATGTGAAGTATGTTATATTTAATCTATATGTGACCTTGCGTTTGAACCAATTCAACTTTTCATATATATATATATATATATATATATATATATATATATATTAAAAACCATTGACAAAACCGCAACAGCTGAAACATTTTCTCGTACATGTTTCGACCTACTTTTCAGGGTGAATGACTTCATTGTCAAAGACGTCATGTCAAAATGACGTCACAATGCTGGCCATGTACAAAGACCTTTCGTAAAGATTACGCTCTACCTGTTGATGGACAGCATTTTTTAATAAAGAATTCTTCCTTTATTTTGCGCACCATAGGATCATCTGTTGACAGTTGATAAAAGAGAAAGATTGCAATTGTTTGTTTTTCCTTTTGCGCACGACTCTATGTGTTCACAGAGGGGTATACAGCAGGTGTTTGCGTCCTTGATTTCTTGTTTGTGTGCCCTCACCCTACCCCTTATATACTCTGTCAATATATTTTTCGTGGCATCCCTGACATGTGATTAATTAAATAAATAACATTTTGGGCACTACATTTCATGTTGGTATGAACATTGACCTCCGCATGTTTTAATAGAGTTTAATTGATTTGAAAAGGTGAAGAAGGTCGCATGTGAAGTAAATGAATATTTGTTAATAAAATACTTCAGACGGCACTTGCTGTATATGTCATTTTAATGATATAAAAACTCTACATGGTTAAAAAGACTTGTTATCAAGTCGAAATGCGACGCATCCAGTCATCATTAAAATGATATCTACAGCAAGTGTCGTCTGAAGTATTCTATTTCTTAAAAAAAAAATATCAGACGACAGAACATATTTTGAATGTTTTCAAGAATATAAAAGGTAAACTGTTTTAATCAAGACACAAATATGGACAACATACTTTCACTGTTGGGCTTTAATTAGTCAAACTACAGTATATAAAAACTATAATCATAATACACCTTCAATATCAATATAGCACAAAAGACTTTAAGCAAGAAAGAATTATTACCGTTTTCTTCCAAAATTGTCATATTTGACCCAAATGCTATTATTAAAATTAAATCCTACAACCCTTTCACCATCTTTTGTGTAAATTTATCAAGCTTTTAATCGCAATGAAACCAAAAAAGAAGAATTTACGGTCCAGACATGAATCATATACTCTACTTACAAATTTGTCACATTTGATCACAGAGGCAATTTAAAACATGACACACATGCAATTGTATATCTCTCTCCCGAAATGTTATTGAATTTAGATGCTTATTTTATAAATTCTATGCCAGACAAAAACGTTCAAAACATTTATACAAATTACTATAACGTATATAATAATCTTTATGATCAGAACACATTTGATCATATCAGAAAACAGGTTTAGAAGTAATGAGCCTGACAGCATTTCTTTAAATATGCTCCTATCAATCAATACTGTTATACCCAAAAATGATAAATGTATTAAGATATTTTCAAATAACGATACATTATCACATATTTCCAAACTTGATTGAAACGCCCGACAAGTTACAAGGTTGTTAAAAAGACACAATGTTTTACAGAAAGATGGACGTATCGGCGAATGTGGTTATTTTAATACCCCCCCCCCCCCCCCCCCCCCCCCCCAACCCCAATCCACCAACCAACAACGTTCTTGTCGGTAGCAGTTGTTAGCGTAGCACTTTGTCAGTGGCCCTTTGTGTTGTTGATAAAGCGTTAAAAGTATCCTCATTACAAAGAGAATGTATTGAGAATACCTGAAAAAAAATTGATTTTGTGAAACACAAAGGATCCAGTAATACGAGCTAGATGTTCCCTTGAATTCAATAAAAACTTTAGAGAATAATGCTCCCATTTTCACTTTTCCATTCCTCGTTTTAGGTAATTTTGTTAATGTATAAAGCAATTGAAACAATGTTTCGTAATGTATATCACTTAAAACCTGATCAAACGGTAGCTCCTGTCAAGTTTCAAGTGAGCCTGAAATTACATTGTCCTTGTTCTCTGCGACACATTCTTCACGCTGTTTGATCAGCGATCCGTTGGCCCTGAGGTGAAGTGAGAATCAAAAGTAATGTTAACTTCATTACTTGGTTCTTTTGATCAACATGCCGAAACAAGTAAAATGAATTTATGTTATATGTTACCCCATCGTTTCTTTTAACAACTAAACACCTCGCCTCTCCTAACGGATTCTCATTAGTCAATTTTCAATAGTCTCAAATGTTAAGGTTAACTGCGTTTGCATTTGTTTAATTTTTAAATCTTGGTTATTAATATTGCTTTCTGTAATTCAACAAGAGATATCACATTAACAAGATCTTAATTAATTTTAAATTTCTGCGAAACATATTTTTTTCATTGAGAGTTACACAAAGTGCATTAGGAAACTTTTAAGCGATAACATTTTACCATTATAACTTTAAGATACACTTTATACAATGTGCTCCTAATCTCAGCACCTAACTGAATGGATTCATACAAATATAAATGTTCATAATATTGACAACAGTACAGGAGTAAGAGACAAACCGTTTACAAAAAGATTTAATTTGTAGTTCTAATTCAGAAAATAAAGTCCTAGTGTTTTCCTTTCGTTAGCAAGATTCTTTGAAAATCAAAGTATTTCAAAACAACCTGTCTGTGACACGTCATGAATATAATTATTAGAAATTAAACCACTGTGAGCACATGCTATTCAAATTTGTTCCCAAAAAAGAAAAAAATTAAAGATGACGAGGCAAAATTTCTGTACACGCATAATTAGGCATAACAGATATATTTGCCGAGATGAAAATGTGTCATATCATACTATTAAGTATAAAAACTGATAATTCAAGTATATCAAATAACAAAAGGCTTAAAGCATAAAATGAAATTGATAGAAGTTTGAGATACCAAGACATTTTCTTAATATTTGTTAGCAAAACCTTGTTGTGTGTAGTTGATTCTATTTTAGCAGATGTTCTTGTCGCTACACAAAAACAACCTTTAACGGCGGATAAGAATAAAATAAATCAACCTATCTGTCCATTTTCTTACAACATCGAGACAAAAATCGTTTTTAGTTATAGAGAAGTACTATAAAACATAGAACATGCCATATCAAATCCATTTATTGTACAACTGTCTTCATTTAAAATGGGAGATGTCAAATATTTCCCCATAAATATCATCCTCTGTACAGTTTCTAGACATTTTACCTCTTCTCTTAACACTTTGAAAATATTCGTCTCGCTGTAAAGTCAGACTGAGAATGAAATGTCTAAAAACTATCACCTCTCTCTTTTTAGACAAGTGATCTGAGAAACTGCTGACAACAACACGAGTTATCGAAGATCAATATTCTAATCCTACTCACTACATTCATGCTTTTCTCAACATCAAATTCATGCTTTAACAGATAGCCATATCAGTTCCAATTTAGGGTACGACTGACAGATTCGTTATTACCTTGTCATTGTCCACATATTTATTTCAAGAGGAGTCTGTTACATGAGCAAAATGCCGTCAGATACAAACTTTTAGGGTATCCACCTATTCACCTCCATGTTTCAAAAGTGTAAGAGACTTCATAGCATAAAATCGATTCTTAGTTCTTTCTGTATTTTTAACATTCAAACACATATTATGCAAAAATTACTGAAACTACTGAAGAACAAAGTGATACCAAAGCGTGAATAAAAGCATGTTACAACCTCCTACAGCAACTATTCTTTCAAGCATCAACTTAAACCTGAGTTCTTCTTGCTGATAGTCGTGTTAGATTGAGACCCTTTTGAAATCCTTTTTTGATTTTTACCTCTAGAACCTCTTTGAACCAAAGTTAATTTTTTATTATCTTTCATGAGCGGGACACTTTTTCTGTTTGGGCGGGATAGCACAGTGGTTAACGAGTTAGCGGTTACGTATCAACAAGTCCTTGGTTTGATCCCGCCAGGCAACTTTGTCTGTTGTAGAGACCTGTTCTACACACAGTTAAGTTTGGCTATAATGCTTTACTGAATTTCAGTTGTTCAGTGGTTTGCTAGTTCCAGCAGATGGTCGCAGGTTTCACCGCAATAAATAGCCACAATGGTGTTGCAGGCTTTCTTCCTGTAATAATACTTAAGTAAAAAAACTCAAAACTACAAACTACGTTAAACCGAATTTATCAACGAACAGTGAACCGATTGAAGAAGTTGAAAACCATAGACATTTAGGTTTAACACTTCAAAGCGATTGTTCTTGGAAAGCACATGAAATTATAAATAAAGTAAGCCCAAGGATCAATTGCCTCAGAAGTTTAAAATATCGGCTAAATCGTAAAACATTGAACACTTTATACAAATCTTTCATACTACCACTCTTTGATTACTGCTGTCAGATATGGGATAATTGTACGTTTGAAAAGGCAAATGCACTCGAAAATCTGCATTTAGATGCATTAAGAACTATATGCGGTGCAGTTCGAGGCACAAGCCATGAAAAATTATATAGGAAAACCAACTACAGTACATTAAAAATTCGAAGATATCGCTTTAAACTCATAAGCTTTTAAAAGATGTAGCATAATAAGGGTTTTCAGACAATCTAAACAAAGTTGTTCCAGATAGAGTATCTGAACTAAGTAACTATAATCTAGGAAACAATACATTTATCCAATCAATCAATTGTAGAACGCAGAGATATTCATTATCCTTTTTACCTAGTGTTATCGAGGCATGGAACTCATTACCAGTTGAAATTAAGAACGCCACATCTATCCCTCTATTCTAAAAGATGATAGGCCCAGCTGTGGCTCCAAGTTACTATGATTTAATTCCATTGTCCATTGTCGCCTCAAGCTCGAATATAGCGATCTGAATGCAGATAGATACAAACGGCATATATCGGACAAACCAAGGTGTTCGTGCGACTATTGTAACGAAGACGCTCTTCACTACCTGTTTGTTTGCCATAAATGCCACAGAGAATATGTATTTTTATACACTAGGATATGATATAAAGACAGTATTGTACGGCCATGAATCCTTGAACAGCTCAACTAACAGCAATATCCTTAACTCTCTACACCAGTTTATAAGTAATAGTAACCGTTTTCTCTGAAATTTTAACGTATATTGTGTATAACTTTCATAAGCACTTCATCATTTTAAACTGTAGTCAATCATTAACAATAGCAACTTATTAAGTAATA
The DNA here is from genome assembly GCA_921293015.1 of Phorcus lineatus. Lineage (NCBI taxonomy): Eukaryota > Metazoa > Mollusca > Gastropoda > Trochida > Trochidae > Phorcus > Phorcus lineatus. The sequence goes on along the minus strand of OV121094.1, from coordinate 30,829,726 downwards.
CCAAACATCCAAGATTCATTCTCTATCTGACCACATTACATCTCCACTGAGGGCTTAAATCACTCAATGGCGAAATGGATGATGTTTTGCAAATAATTGGATGTTACGCTTTGGTCAATTTGTTACAACTATATTCTGTGAATCTTAAATTCGCTTCTTTTATGACTCTAACATGCAAAGAGGAAATTATTCCAAAATTATATAAAAATGTCATTCCACGAACATGGGTTTTATGAGAAATTTATAGATTCCGTATTTCATATAATGACAAAAGCTCTATTTTCAATTATGAAGAAATTGAATTGTCAACATTCACGAAATGTTGTCAATCTCATTTTACACAATGAAATTATCTCTGAAGTTCCAAATCAATTCAACAGGCATGACATGATTTTTTATTATCATCCAAAACTGTGTACCACAGGAGATATCGCTTGTGGAAGATTAAGCGATATCTCTTAGGAGATATTGTTTTGACAGTAGCGTTTGAACAATGCCCTATTAGTCAAGTTCATGACATCACAATTGTTTTACATCATGTAGTAATGACGACGTCACAATGCTATGACATCAACGCACTGATAGTCTTAGAGTAGTGCAGTGTTCATAGATATACATTTTTCACAGAATCGAAATGAAAAAGGATTTTGAATGCTAAATAGAATCTCGCCCAAGTGTCTTCTGATATCAATTATATAACCACTAGTTGATAAAATTTACAAATATTCGAGGCTATTTTTATTTGCTTTGGAACAAAAACTCCATGTTGTTCCAATTTACTTAAAACATTGATTCTGAGGCTCATTGCAGAAACTTTGTTGGACAGTGTGGTTAAACACATTCTCTCCTCATAAGCACAAACTGTTAGTGAGTGAGTGAGTGAGTGAGTGAGTGAGTGAGTTGGGGTATAACGTGCTTTGAACAATATTTCAGTCATTAAACACGTGGATGACAAGCATCCAAAAGAGAGTGGACATATATGGGAGAAAGGGATCGACAGGATGAGGGGAAAAGACGGAAAGAAAGGCATAGTAAGAGATAGACAACAGGTTTTAGAAGGACTCAAATTTGGTCTGGCTTCTACCCGTCGACCTGTCCAGCATGGGTGCCCCTACCAGGCACAGGCCCTCGGATCATTAAAAAAAAATATATAAAAAAAAATTAATTTTTTTTTTTGAGAACACCCCCTGAATAAAATTGTTTCTCTGTTAATAGTATATGGAAAGGCCGGACACTCCATTCGCCCCCACCCGCTTTCTTGACCCAATGCTACAATAAATACACACGCAATCAAAATAAAATCTATGCAGACATGATGTTAAATGATTTGCCTTTCTACTCCAACTCACTTAAACAAATATATCTTTGGGGTTATTTAATGAGGACGGCCGAAAGACGATTTCCACGCCCAACTTAATGCTGATGGGACAAATGGCCGCCCGTCACCTTGACCTTACGGGGTGTGTGGCCGCAGCGACAGATCTCATTGGTTGCAAGAACGGAGAATTAGAGTTATCTGTTCCTAACTTTGCATCAAACCAATGAGATCTTACAGCTCTCTGAAGTATTTTATTTGTATAAATATACATAAATATAAATTTTAGTATATATAAATATCTATATTTATCTACATTACCTATTTGCAACATATATTGTCAATCTACTCGATGGCTAAACATTTACTTTCAATTCGAAAATATTAATTCTATATTGACGGACAACACAGCTAGCCTCTGAACGAGGTACCCGAGTTAGGTAAAAAACAACCGAAGTTTTCATGAAGTATGTAGATAACATAAGATTTTAAATATAAGCTAGGCTATCAAGACAAATATTATATTATCTAAAACATTGAATGTATTTACTTTTTGAAAAACATTTGATGAGCTGATTACTACTGTGATTATTTAGTTAGGAACATCTGCGAGAAATTGCTGAGGTGAAAAAAACATTATTTCCTATAGCTAACTTATTAATTTCATTGATAGGATTGATCAGGAAAGGATAACCTTTCCTTTTTTAACTTTCATTTTACTAGTAACAATACTCAAATCTTTACATAGCCATCCTTCTACATCAGCGTTATTATTGAAGCCGCTGATCGAGCTCCTTCCATATACCCTGATCTCTTTCCAGCCAAATCTCTCGTATGGCTGGCGCGGTTTGATGGTCGTGGCTGTGCTCACCTGTTATTGTGTCAGCCAATGAAACATCGTTATCCAAAGAGCTTGAAGCTACTCTTTTGAATGTTCCATCCGGGTTGTGCCGCTGTTGCTGGATGCGAGTCGTCTCGTTGGCTTGTTAGATAGCTAGCGTTACGAGGCGTTTAGCCTAAAGGATATCAGGATCAGCGGATTCAATTACGCTGATGTAGTAGGATGGAAGTTGGCCAGATCACACTGTTGCTATTGATATCTGAACACTGTTATCAACCGCCAAACTTATAATAATCCAAAATTGTATACATATATAAAAATAAATCAGAGGTATGTCAAATAATTTCAGAACTTGTCCATCACATTGCGAAAGTGATTAAAAAACATTAATTTAAAACACACATTTTTATTTGATTAGTTTATTATGATTCTTGATACATCGACGATGAAAATTTAATTTCTTCTTGGAACCAATCATAACAAGCTAACATAAAATGAGTATTCATTGGTATGCAGTGTTGTTAATTATTAGGTTCAAAATTAAGTGTTCTTCTGTGAAAATTGCAAAAGAAATTGATTTGTTTTCCTCATATTTGCTTCAACATGTTAAAAACTACAATGATTAACATAACAGTTTTCATTTGTCGGACTGGTCTTGTTACAACATACGGAGACGTGATAGTCTTTTTCAAAGTATTGAGTTGAGAATTATACAAGGATAATATCTAAATTAATGGCTGAAGTAATGATTTATTTCTTATCTTTCATCAGGACGAATGAAACTCACAAATGTAAATGCAAGATGAGCGTTTATCTACAGAAACAGAAGTCTCATAATTAATAAGTGAACACTACTACTTTTGTAAAATATGTTTTATATACTCTTCTTTATTTAGAAAAAAGCAAATAGATGCAAGTATGTTCAACTTCAATTGCCATTGCTTAGTTCTCATTCAGAAATGAAAGAGCAAATAAACAGCTACCGAAAGTTTAACCTTCGGATTTTATTTGAAAAAAGAATAAGCAAAGGTAGCAGACTTATTATTAGGTTATTAACTTGTACAAACTGTATATGTAAATATTCTAGGATTTAGCTTCTATAGGTGAGGCGAGGTGAGTTGGTGTTTAACGCCGCTTTCAAGATTATTTCACTTATATCGCGGTGTAACCTGCAAGCCTCGGCTGGAACTAGTGAACCATGGTTGGTACTACGCTGAAATTCAGTGTAGCATTGCACCAAAACCTGACTGCGTGTAGAACAGTTCTCTACTGCAGACAAAGTTGCCGAGCCCCTGGCGGGATTCGAACCACGGACCTATTTATCCGAAGCCGAACGCGCTAACCACTGCGCTATCCCGCCCCCTCGGCTTCTATAGTTAAGATTTAAACGTTTCAGCTGAATCTCATAGTTGTCAGTATTTGATGTGTCGAAGAGCAGAACCCTTTAAGAACGCATGTATGTTGTGCTATCAAGCAATGAACGTTAAAATGGAAGTTAAACGTCAATTAAATGCCTACCCAACATTCACTCTCGGTGACAAAATTTACGGCTTCCTGTACATTAACGCAATCCCGTTCCTTTAAAGTAATCCAGATCATTAACGAAATTGACAGATAAAATGTTCAAATTACTTGCCTGAATTAGTTAATATTGCCTGAGTGATCTATCCTAAACTTTTCATTATTGACTTTATGTTCAATACCTCATGCACATCTTTGAATAAATATTTTAAGTTTTTCAATGCACTTTCAAATATTATGTCAACACCAGTAAACAAAGCATTACAACATTTTTTTATTGATTACGCTTACTGAATGATGTACATTCCTTACATTAAGGCTTTTTGTACTTACCAATAAATAATCTAGGTGCAAAACAGTCTTTCTATGACTTCAGTTGAGTTTACTAAGGGGGAGACACTAATTCTATCCATAACTGCCAACCGATTGAATTGATTCAAGAGTGCCGTCTTATACGTATGTATTTGGTAAATTATGAATCACGTTAGCAGACTTGTGAAATTCTACAGGATGACACGATTTCTATTAAAAAGTGACAACCTATTGATTCGATTCTAAACGCCCCTCATATACATATGTATGCCTTGTCTAGATGTACCGGTACACACTGCGAAAACAAATAGTTCACAAGACTCTTTTCCGTCTTGTCGAAATATCTAGAAACTAAGTCATGTTGCACATCTCACCTATACTTTATTTCCAATAAAATTGTCGTATGTGTCCAGCTGACTTCTGTGGTGTAAAATATGTTTGGAGTTAAATTTCTTGTTTTCAAACTGAATATGGAAAATTTATGATAATGGATCTTAAGAACAATTTTCTAATCTTTGTGAGTTTCTCATTACGCTATTTCTAAACCTACAGCTATAAGATCACATTGCATAAGGTAAATTACTTCAATCTTAGATCAAAGCAACTGTCATATTTGAAAGGAATCCTTGATTCTCCTCACATTGTTATCTGCAAGCAAATGCTCTACACTCTTAAATCCTGGTTTGTTCAGCCCTGGGAGAAAATGAGGATTTATAGTTTCTCAACTATGGGAATCCTTTGATCAAAACATCAAACAATATACAGGATGGAATAAAATACAGAGGCTAAAAGCAATTGGTTTTCTTTAAAAACAAAATGGAAACAGTTAGTTTGCGTTGTTTTATAGAAATATTCGTGTCATGATTTTTGTATCAGCTTAAACACAATATAATGTGCTTAGAAACGGAAGTTTCAAAAGTTAAAGAGAGTATATATCATAAACTCCATTTTAAGTTTTTACTTATTTATACTCATGGCATCATAAAATTACTGAAATACTGACGATCATAGAAAGTTGAGATTAAAGTGTGACTATCAGCACATAGACTTTGTTAGTTCTTTTCTTTCCCGGTGTTGCAATAATGAGGGAACATCAATACGCAGCACTCTGAGGATCAGCTCAATGTTTGAAGAATCAGTAATATAATCAACATTTGCTTTTTTGTGTATATTTACAAATTAATTGTTTTTTTCATTTTAATTTGTGTATGTTAACTTGTGTGACGACCTAAAACAGTATGTTCAATTCTACTGAAACTGTGTTGATTTCTGGAAAGGGGATACTGATGCATTAAACATACAAACATCAGCATATAAAGCTAATTACCGAAGTGCCGTAAAAAATACTTTTGGCTACTTACAATTTAGAAAATTTATAAATGCAAGAAATACATATTTAGCTAAACTTGTTGACAAGGTTTTTATTGCATGATGACATCATTTGTGTAAATATTTGGTTATGAGTTAAAATATTCAGGAAGCAGATTCCGACGAAGATCTTTGTAAAAGTCTCATTCCAAACATAAATGATACTCTTTTTTGACTATTAGGACGATGCATTCCTCAATTAAAATTTGATTTACTTACTTCGTTGTAACATTTCATTCCAATGTTTAGTTATGTAACTTGAAGGACGTTTTAGAATGTGTTTGATGTATGTGTTTATTCGAATTTTCTTAAAGAAATATTTATGTTGTTTGAGTTATCTCAGGGGACATGCTGATAATGAAGAGAGTGTGTTTTAAAACTGAAATAAAAAAGCCTTTCACAAACTTGAAAGGGAAACTTTCGCATTGTGTTTTCTCATACATACCTAGATAAGATTGGTGGAGAAATAATTTAAAATATGAAATAACAATTGGGGGATTACTTGGATTTTGTACATGTAGCTGTAATACTAATATGCTGTCTTTGTTTGGTATAAAATCTAAACAAACAGTAATGTTTCGTACAAAACCAAGTGGCTTGCAAAAGGCAAAACAAGTGTCATTGTTCCCGACTGATTCTCTTTTGTGTCAGTGTTAATGGGGATAAAGTGTTATACTTGAAGTTGCACAAGCTTTCCAGGGCGGGATAGTGCTCGGCAACTTTGTCTGCATTAGAGAACTGTTCTACATGCAGTAAGGTTTGGTGTAATGTTATACAAAATTTCAGCGCAGTAAGACCCGTGGTTCGTCAGTTCCAGCCGATGGTCGAAGGTTTCACTGAAATGCATAACCACAAAAGTGTTCCTCCCTGGAATAATACTAGCAGCCGTGATATAAAAACTAACTTTTTTTTAATCCTCGACATGTCTATTATGCAAATTTGAGTGGTAACAGTGTATAAACTGGGATGCAATGTGTCATTTTTACATATTTCAATGGGTACCCCCCTCAGCCCCTTATTCTCTTATTCTCTGAGCTGTCACACTAAAAGATGGATGTCCCCATATCTTTGGTTCTAATTATCATAGAACCATAATCTTGGTATATAAATGTATGTTTAGAAGGTCACCGAATCCATTGACCGACATTTCAGATAGCTACCATGAGTCATTTGTACGAAATTTATGGTTTTCGTTACAAAAACTCATTATTCTTGACTTCGTTTGGTAACAATTCTATTTTCTCTTCTCTACAGTCAATGAGTTAATGTATATCATTTTATTTTACATTATTTGCACTGAGAGTAGAATTATGAGTACTTGTAACCCTTTTGTGTACTTATGTGTACTTATATATAACACACAAATTAAGTGTCCAAAAGCAAACCAAGGGACCTACCGTTAATCTACTATCATTGAAATACACCAACTCAGCCTTGAAAAAAAACTATTTTCTCTTCTCTACAGTTTATGTATATCATTTTATTTTACATTATTTGCACTGAGAGTAGAATTATGAGTACTTGTAACCCTTCTGTGTACTTATGTACATGATACACCAACTCAGCCTTGCAAAAAACTCACAATTTTGTATTTTGAATGTGTAGTTTTACTTCTAAATCATTGGGATTTAAAGGGTGAAAAGAAGAAAGATAACACATAGGTACTAATTCCATCATTACACACATCACAGTCATGTAGTGTAGGAGTACATTCTTGCAAATTATTGATATTATATGAGTTTTTTCTAAGGCTGAGTTGGTGTATTTCAATGATAGTAGATTAACGGTAGGTCCCTTGGACACTTAATTTGTGTGTTATAAGTACACATAAGTACACAGAAGGGTTATAAGTGCATGGGGACCCCTAGATCATTTCTCAAGGGAATACCTTGTTAAAGACAACTTTTACTTTACAAACAATTCTTTTCCACACATGTTTAAAGAGTCATATTTCCAAATGCAAATAATGCTTTGTGTAAAAACATACATCTCTGACGATGAACCCTGTTGCGTTTTTGTCATCAAAAGTTGCATTGCACAAATGTCCGGAGTTTTCCCCTGTTAATTTCTTATCATTTTTTTAATTCTTCGTTTAGTTATTAAAGATAGTTATTGAAATAAAATTTACAAAATGGAAACCATGTTTACACTAAATCAAAGAGTACCTATTATCAAATAACAAAGGAATCCAAAACATTGTTTCTCTGCTATTTTCAGGAACATTCTTTACACAATTTACTTCTGGTCTTTGGGGGAAACTGGTGCAATAGTTACTTTGAACTTAATAGAATACGTTTATTTCAATATTGGCAAAGTATACAAACTGTAACCATTATACTGCTTCATTTCTTTTTAATTATAACATAATTCCAAAGGAATTCATCAAGAAGGTTTCAGGTTTGTAACAAATCCGTTTCTTAATCTATTTGTGGTTATTCATGATCAGTTTGATCACTATTAACCCAAAAATGAAGAATTTTAAGTTCAGAAATACATGTAAGTCATTACAATCTATATACAAATTCTTATCATATAACGTAAAAGAATAAATTGCATGTCTCACTTTTTCAATTCCTCGTTATCATTTCATTGTGATGTTTTAAAGCCGTTGAAAAAATCTTATGTTCACACCAGATCAATCCTTAACTCCTGTCAAGTTTCAAGTGAGCCTGAAATTACAATGTCCTTGTTCTCTGCCAGCACATTCTTCACGCTGTTTGATCCGCGATTCGTTGGCCCTGAGGCGAAATGAGAATCAAAAATTCAAAAAAGTTCAACTTGATTACTTTTTTCTTTTGATCATCAAGACGAAAACAAGGAAAATTAATTGATGTAATTGGATACGACAGTTTTTCTTAATAACTATACAGCTTTTCTCTGATGACATATTCTTCATTTATCTTTTTTTTTGTCTGGAGAATAAGATAGTGAGTGAGTTATTGTTTAACGCCGCTTGGGCAATATTTCAGCCATTAGCGGCGTTGGAGAATAAGATAACCTATGAGATGATTAGATAAATTGTGCTAAGATAATCTGTGTTTGAATTGGTATTTATTTTTGTAAAATATTTTGTTGCATTTTCAGTTATTCGAATTGCTATTTGACATGCTAAATTGAATCTCATTGGAACAACAGAGATAATGATATTCTTATCTTCATGTCTCATTTTTGTAAAATCTACTTTCATTACCGGTTACAAAAAGTGTTTTATCTACCATTAAAACAATAACACATTCATAAGTTATAATTTATCCTTTTGACATCATGGTTGCATTGATAATACACATGTACAAAGTACAAGGAAATATAGGTTTTATTTCTAGTTCAGAAGCATGAAGTGTAAGTGTTTTTATTTCATTATAACATTTTGTGATGAGCATATTTCATGTGCAATCCAATTGTGGTACACAATAATTTTAAAATCAAAGCATTTGGAAATAACTACTTCTCTTTTAAATCCAATGGATATGATAATTGAAAACGAGATCCATTTTGAATAACTTCTTGGTATCAAATTTGCCATTTCTTTTACCAATGAATATGGTTAAACATAAGTAGTGACATTTCTTCATTATATGCGCAAATTAAATAGGCAATGGTTCGGAAATGATTTCTTTTAGCTTTTTACAATTGACATTTTCTTTAGTTTCAATGGTGTCTATTTGTTTTAAGAATGTATAACAACTCACCATGGTTAAATTTCATAAAGAAATTTATTAAAAAGATAAATGTATTCAGATTTAGCGATTTACTTAGATGGCAAGACGAACAAAACATTGACATATTTCTTATTTTACTTTGTAAAGGCAATGTCATAACTGTTGTTAACTGCAATAGAACACGCGATATCAAATCCATGCATTATACAACTGTCTGTTGATTCAAATTTGAGCTGCCTAAGATTTTCCAATAAGAATATTTCATAGAATTCAAAAGACATCTTATCTTTTTTGAAGTTTTCCCTTTGTTAAAAAGTCAGATTGAGAATGAAATGTCAAAAGACTTTTTAACCACTCACTTTTGACACGTAATCTGAGAAACCGATGACAAATTCACGAGTTATCGATACATCCTCATCCGAACATCAAATACATGCTTAGAGATAATAAGAAATCAATTTGACGTTGGCCGACGAGGTCTTAATGACCTTGTCAATGTTCACAAATTTATTTCAAGAGAAGTCTGTTATTCGAGAAAATGATGTCAGATAAAAAATTAAAGGTGTTATCATATTTCTTAAACTCGATGTTTCAAATGGGTAAGAGATTACATAGCAATGATTCGATTATAAGTTTCTTCTGTATTTTATCATTTAAACACATTTCATTCTACAATTACTGAAATTAATGAAGAACATCAACACGAAGTGTGACTGTAAGATTGAGACCCTTTGGAAATGCTTTTTAAACCTTTAAACCAAAGTTAACTTTTCATTGTTTTTCATATTTTATATTACGTTTATAGGGCAAATTGAAATTGCCTGTTGACATTAGTACCCTAATGAAATGAACTGGTAAACAATTGGCGTGAGTTGAAAATTCTTTTTCACCATACAATAAAAAGGGCAGAAATAAAACACTAACTAACTCAAAATAGTTTTTCGACTTCGATCAGTATTGACTGGAGTAAAGGATAGCAATACAGATGGACAAACGGAGATAAGGAAAAACAAGTCGAATGAGCGCGATATATATCCAGTTACTTTGTAGTGGGGAAACCATTACTTTAACAGTCTAACTTTACTTAATAGGTACTAACTTTAAAAAAAACTTAAGAATAGATGTTCATATTTATCAGTTTACTGGCAATATAATTCATATTTAGTATTTCATAAATCAAGCTGTTCATTTCTTTATCTGATCACAATAAATCTCCATGGAGGTTTGAAATGACTTGATGACGTTTTGGAATTACGTTTTTTCAAATAAATGGATGTTTCACTTTTGTGAAAGCATTTGTTTTTGTGAAATTCTGTGAATCTTAAATTTGCTTCTTTCATTACTATAACATGCAAAGAGGAAATTACGCTGATATTGTATCGAATTCGCATTCCACGCACACGGGTTTTATGAGAAATTCATAGATTTCTTCCTTTTTATATGGACAAAAGCGCCATTTTCAATTTGGAAGAAAAATAATTCTAAAAATGTTATCAACTAATATTCAATGAAACTATCTCTAAAAGTTTCAAATGCATTTAACAGACATTAAATGACAATTTTATTTTCTTGTTTTGTTTTGAAAAACATGCTGTTCGGCTTTATTGGGAATTTTTATTCTGACACGAGTTCATGTGGAAAATAGACGTGACATACTGAGTCTTCAAACACATTCTTTCCTCAAAATGGCAGCCTGTTAAACTGTTGGATGGATGTTAAATTGCCCTGTGACAAATGATGTACGAATATTTCAGGGATATGCAATTGGAACGTTTGAATAATACAACGAAAGACTTCTATAACCAAGGGTTCAAATTGTTGTTAAAGGTATAAGTCCTTTTGACTCATCATGTCTCTTTCTTAGAAGAGCATAGAAGACTGTTTACAATTACATATATTTTCAATCTACTTGATAGCCACACGTTTCGTTTCAATTGGGCAGTATTATTTTTTTATTTGCCGACAACACACCTCTGAACAAGTAACCTGTGTAATGGAACATATTGAAAAAACAACCAAAGTTGACATCAAGTTATGTGAATAACACAGCAAATGTTCTTGTTAGAATAAGGGTAACGTGACAAATAGAAGTTTATTATCAATTTAATCTTAGAAAACTTAGTGGTTTTCGTCCTTTAAATTAAAAGAACATTTCCACACATTGTGTTCTAAATTTATCATGTACGTCTTAAGATGAGAACTAAAATCTTAGAATCTTTCCGCATCTTTAATTAATATACCTGCTGTCCACTCAACTACTTTTCTGTCTATTACCATGCTTCCAGTATTAGCATGCACCTAATAATTTGAATATGCATGAAAAGAATTGCATTGAGTTATAAAAAATATATAAGAATATATATGTCTTACCTCAACTATTGATGTTACTAAACACTCACATTTAGGCTATGTACAAAGGATGAATGCCACATATTGACAAGACATAAATTTGTTTCAGCAAAACAAATTGATTTAATATCTGCTATATAAATGGAAATTTTCCAATTTGAGCAATGATTGATACAAACATTTACCTGAACTTCTTTAAAGAAATGTGTCTCAAACATGAGTTACAAGTGGTTGCGAAAGTTGAAATGCCAACGGCCAAATACCCACCTATCGTAAGGGGATCTCATTAAGGAAAACAAATCAGAGCCTCCTTTTTTTAACAGGAAAACTATCCTCTCTGAAATCCTTTGAAAAAAATACTGGTTCGGTTTATACTAGGATGATTTCATGAGCTGTATACTCCTCTGATTAAGTAGCTAGGAAAAACTGAGAGAATCTGTTTGTCAAAAAAAGACATCATTTCCTAACTGATAACTTGCTAATGATAGATAAACTCAGGTTAATTTTTCATTTCCTAGTAAGACGCCAATTCGAAGTTGACATTAATGTCTGTTTTTCTATCATCCTCCAACAATATATACATAAACGTATAGATAAAAACATACAGTTATGTGGAATTATTTTACAACTTGTCCGTTTAATGACAAAGGTGGTAGAAGAAAACATTTCTTTAAAACACATTATTATTTGAGTAGCTGATTATTCCTGGATACATCATATTGTAAAAAATCAATTTCTTCTGGAATTAATCACAAGTCGACATAAAATGCGTAACCAGACAGGCCACGCCTAAGTTTTACCACAACCCGGAAACAGTTCAGAGACAAAGTAGTCCCTAGTTGAGAACTTTTTCTGTGACTTGTAATTATTATGTTGTAACACGTGATGGTACAATTCAAAGGTCTGATACTGAAGTGTGTGTGTGAAAGCCGAGTCTGATTGACCGGCCTTGACATTGGGGTCATATTTGTTTACCCTGCCTACCGGTCTGCTGAGCCGCAAAATGTGTGCTCATTTTTTGACTGAAAAGTGATCTATGGCAGGTAAGTCAGTGTGCAAAAGATATATGGAAGTAGCTGTGTTACAAACACAATGGTGATGAACTACTTGGAAATAATTGTGGTCTATGGCCTGATATGGAAAGGGTGTAGGTGTTTTCGTAGACACAAATATCTGTGGGTTCGTAGACAGATTGACGGTGGGTTCATTAACACTTGGAAAAAAGTTATAATTTAACTTTTAACCAACATTTAACATAATTAATCATGGGATATTATATATTTATCTTAAATTTAACAAAACCTGTAACCAAATTAACAGATCGATGCATTTAGGTGCATATAGGCTATACGACTGTTGAAATACGATGTTTCAATAAAGGGAGTGAGTGATCTGGTGTTTAACGCCGCTTTATATCGCGGCTGCTAGTATTATTGCAGGGAGAAAGCCCGCAACACCATTGTGGTTATGTACTGCGGTGAAACCTGCGAGCATCGGCTGGAACTAGCGAACCATGGGTGGTACTGCGCATAATTTCAGTGTAGCATTGCACCCAAACCTGACTGCGTGTAGAACAGTTCTCTACTACAGACAAAGTTGCCGAGCCCCTGGCGGGATTCGAACCACGGACCTCCTGATACGCAGCCGAACGCGCTAACCACTGCGCTATCCCGCCCCTTCAATAAAGGAAGCCCATAATTGTTGTTGTTTGTTTGCTTAGCTATGTATTTTTATATTTCTTTGTGAATAAATAAATAAATAAATAAATAGGGTAAGTAAGATAATATTTAAGATACGATTGGCAGATTAGTAACTTTCGGGAAGATGCGAAAAAGGTGAGTGCCGACAAAGCAATTTACAATCAAAACATTAGGAGGTTTCAAGGATCAACGGACCTCAAGTCCATTGAATCGACCCACGAAACTTCACACATAGTGCTAAATAGTGCTTGACCATTGTTATTGCAAATAATTTTGTTGAAAAACTTCATGCATATTATGTGGTATTTTATAACGCTTTAATCTACAAATATGAAAATAGCTGTCATATTAGTGAAAACAAACAATATAACTTAAGTTAGCTTAAGTTTAATAACATCAATAATTAAATATAGTCGCAAGCGACGAAAAACGGATTCAGCGCATTAAAAGCACATCCCTTAAGCAAATATTGATGTTAACAATCTTCCCTGAAAGTTTCATGAAAATTGGCCGAGGCATAAAGCTACAACAGCATGTTTCATCTGACCTAACATCCTAACCAAACTGCGATTATTGCAAAGAAGTTGATAATGTGAAAAAAAGAATCTACTCTAAAGGATGATCATATATTACACAAATCTTATGTTACCAGTCAAAAACCTAAGTGGAACTAAATTCGTATCAGGTCATATATCACCAATATCGTATAATATATAAATTTGAGTTATCTGCCCTTGAAGTTTGCGATTTTTTAAAATTCACTGACTTTGAGTGGTTGCTGCGGGGAAAGTATTAAGAATCTGCAAATTCCAAGACAAACTTAATCAAGGGCAATCATTTAGCTGTGTAAGCATGTAAGTATTATTTCTCTACTGCAAGTAGTAATAGTGCAGTGTCCGCTCAAAGGTGCATTGGGTCGGACATTTAAAAAAAGTGCGAAAATTCAAGATGGCGGCCGAACCACGTGACTTACGATTTCGCCATGATTTACTTTTTTGCTTGTAATGTTATTGCGCATCGTTTAAAACAAGCTGCAAGTCTCTAAGTTACTTTTGAAAATTTTTCCAATGTTAATTTTCAAAACTTTGAGTGGGACTGGGCCTTTAATGCAATGTTCGAATTGGCTGAAAAGTTACGAGTCGCGAGTTCGTTATAAGGGCTATAAGCTCGTAAAGTTTGGTAGTTTTGGCTGAATTTTGTTCACAAAAATCGTGGAATAATAATAATAATAAACACGCCAATAACAATAAGGATTCAGCATTTCTGCTGAATCCTTAATAATAAAACTTAAAATAATGATATAATTCGAATTTTATAATGTGTCTATGAACCCACCGTGTGTGGCAAAATACCCCGTCTACGAACACGTTTTGTCTACGAAATCACTGGTTCCCTATGGAAAGCACTGTAAGAGAGGGGGTTGATGTGTTTGATGGCTAATAACTTTAATGTTCAATCTTTTTGCTTGCAATTTGGTATACCTGTGCTGTATATATATGTATATAGAAATCCGGCATTTTATGCATTTTCCCTGGAAATGAATTTTGGAATTTTATTGCGTTAGTGAGTGAGTTGGAGTTTAACGTGGTTTGAAAAGATTTTCAGTTATTGGTTGGAGCCCAACGGCCTCCAACCATCTTAACAGCTGAAATTCTCTCTATATTACAGTTGGAATTTTCAAAGGAACTTTCGACCAATCATATTTAGTCTCTTTGTATTTCGGCAATATCGTTAACCAATGAACACATCTGTATCAAATTTAGAACCACGTGACCATGTGGGTATTCCGAAATAACTGGCAACCTTTAATACTGAAAACGACTGTCTCTGCAAATCTCAAAATTTAAAGGGAACAGTGGTGTTTAAGATTAAAGGTGAGGTGAGTTGGTGTTTAACGCCGCTTTCAACATAATTTCACTTATATCGCGGCCGCTAGTATTATTGCAGGGAGAAAGCCCGCAACACTATTGTGGCCATGCATTGCGGTGAAACCTGCGAGCATCGGCTGGAACTAGCGAACCATGGGTGGCTTTAAGAATAAAAAAGACAGTACAATTCTTCATGACCGCACGTGTACTAAATAAGACGCATAAATGTCGCATGAAAGGTTAGAAAACTATTCCATGTTAGTAAAATACCCTCCTTTACAACGGCACACGCGAGAAACAAGCGGCTACAAGTCGATAAGTAGAGAATGTCATAAAGGCGAGTCAATTTGTGGGATATCGCTTCGTGACAGACAAAGATGGAGGTAGTGAACTATGCTTTAGACTTTAATTTAATACATCTTGTACTGGCAATCTTTGAGAGTTGAGAAACAATTAGTGAAACATGGATTTATGAATTTGCAAAAGAGTCGAACACTTTGTGCGGTGCTGGACGCTATCAATTGTGACCTTCATTCTAAAAATAGATCTATTTCAAAGGGATAAATCGGTGACTGTTGTTTAAAACAGAACTGTATAAATCTATTTATAACTGCAAGTTTGCCTGATTATTCTATTATTTGATGCTATGAACAAATAATTGTATAACTTTTTCTAAATAAAACATAAAATGAAGGTTTTTTTTGTCTATTAATGGCCTTAATCTACTTATTTGCTGTAATGAAAATCCTATCCTATTTGTACCCTATGATTTCGCAGTATTTCCTTGCCTAACAAGGGTGCCTCAAACTTAACCTTTTTAAAGTCTTTTCTTGTTCAACACTTGGATGACTAGCATCCAAAAGAGAGCGGATAGATCGGGGAGAAAGGGATCGACAGGATGAGGGAAAAGACGGAAAGAAATGCATAGTGAGAGAAAGAAAGCAGGTTTTAGAACGACTCAAATTTGGTCTGGCTTGTACCCGTCGATCTGTCCAGCTTAAGTGCCTCTATCAGGAGCATGTCAGCTCTGGCTGGCATAGCTCTCGAGTGAGTGAGTGAGTGAGTTTGGGTTTAACGTGATTTGAACAATATTTCAGTTATTAAACACGTGCATAGCTCTCGAAGTTTCTGAAGCACGCAGACCACCACACCACGATAAGGTATTGAGTCAGGTGGTGCACTTTGTCGGAAGATTGTAAAATGTTCAATGCTTATATTATCATTAGATATCCTTGGAACGTCAAGTGTGAGTTAAATTAATTCTAAATATTGAACATTAATGTATTACTACACCCAGAAGGTTAGTGTATGCACATGTTAGGAAAATGGAGGCGTTTTTTTGTGAAATATCAAGCAAAGATTTTTGAAAACAGCCACAAAGAGAACAATTGTTTGATATGGCGGAGGGCTTCAGCAGAGGGCTCTGAAGCCATCTAGCTATGGTATCATTAGATACTCATCTCCTGTCACAAATAAATGGCATACGGTAAATGCTCATAGACTGAGCTACATTGTTTTCAGTGAAAATGTCATTGATGATAACCTACATGTCAGCCATGTATGTCTTAATAAGAGATGTGTTTTGTTTGCGCATCTGTCGGCACAACCACCCAATGCCGATAGATGCCAATGTTTAAACCATCGAACTTGTCACGGACATAAACCATAAATGGATTGTCTTCTTGCATGTTCAGAAGAATAACAGGCAAATATATCATGTTAACTTTGTTTTAATTCCAAATGACATATAGTGAGTGAGTGAGTTGGGGTTTAACGTGCTTTGAACAATATTTCAGTTATTAAACACGTGGATGACAAGCATGCAAAAGAGAGTGGACAGATCAGGGAGAAAGGGATCGACAGGATGAGGGAAAAGACGGAAAGAAAGGCATAGTGAGAGATAGACAACAGGTTTTAGAAGGACTCAAATTTAGTCTGGCTTCTACCCGTCGACCTGTCCAGCTTGTGTGTCCCTACCAGGAGCATGTTAGCTCCAGCTGGCATAGCTCTTTGGGTCTCGGAAGCACGCAAACCACCACACCACGTTAAGGTATTGAGTCTAGTGGTGGCATATGACATATAAAAGTATTTGTAAAATAAACTCAGTCGTAACAGTTGATCACATTTAAATAATACTGGGATTATACCATGTCAGGTTGCCAATGTGGATATTAAATACTCATAAAACAGTCATCAAATTTTAGAAATCATGAAAAAAGTCAGTTTGTTGTCATAACAGGAAAGTTAAGTAGTATTCCCAGCCCTCATTTCAAATTGAGATATTATTTTGCAGGTGGTCATTTTGCTTAGGAATAATCCAAATCATGACCATTTCTGTAATCACATTTCTCTTTCATGGAGGTGAGTGAGGTCAGTTGGTGTTTAACGCCGCTTTCAAGATTATTTCACTTATATCGCGGCTGCTAGTATTATTGCAGGGAGAAAGCCCGCAACACCATTGTGACTATAAATTGCGGTGAAACCTGCGAGCATCGGCTGGAGTGAGTGAGTGAGCTGGGGTTTAACTTGCTTTGAACAATATTTCAGTTATTAAACACGTGGATGACAAGCATCCGAAAGAGAGTGGACAGATCAGGGGAAAAGGGATCGACAGGATGAGGGAAAAGACGGAAGGAAAGGCATAGCGAGAGACAGAAAGCAGGTTTTGGAAGGACTCAAATTTGGTCTGGCTTCTACCCGTCGACCTGTCCAGCTTGGGTGTCCCTACCAGGAGCCTGTAAGCTCCGGCTGGCATAGCTCTCGGGGTCTCTGAAGCACGCAAACCACCACACTACGATACAGTACTGAGTCCAGTGGTGGCATCGGCTGGAACTAGCAAACCAAGGGTGTTACTGCGCTGAAATTCAGGAGCCCGTTTCATGAAAGTCTCTTAGGGCTAAGATATCTTAATTTTTATCTTAGCCCTATCGTAAGATTTTATGAGCGTTTCACGAAAGTCTCGTAGGGTTAAGATAGCTTAGGTTACGATAAAAAATTTAAGGTAAGTTTTTCTTGACTTAAATCACTAAAATTGTCGTAAGTCACGATAATCCAGCAAACATGGCGTACATAATCGCACTTAGAAAAAATGTTGAGAAGAAAAGCTTGAGAAGACAAAGAGTGTTCAGAGATAGGCTGTTTTTATTGGACACGGTTTCTGACACTGAGCTTTTTTCGAACTATAGAATGGACAGAGAGAGTTTGTTTCAAATTGTAGACAGAACATCTAACCTTTTGGAACGCGAAACTAAGCGTTCAATGTCTCTTTCTCCAGAGATACAGGTGCTCTCTACTCTGCGTTTCCTCAGTAAGGGTGGATTTTATTCCGAGATAGGGAAAATACACAATGTCAGCAAAGCCAGCGTATGTCGGATAATACACTTCACTGTATCGGCAATCTGTCAATGTTTTGACAACGTCAACTTTCCCACGTCGCAAAGTGACCAGCGTTCGGTGAAAGAGAAATTCTATGACATCGCTGGGTTCCCACGCGTTCTTGGATCCATCGACGGCACGCTGATCCCCATTCAAGCACCCTCTGGACCCTCCGAGCCTGCCTACGTGTGCAGGAAGGGTTTCCACGCCATCAACGTTCAGGCTGTGTGTGACAGCAATCTGAGGTATTAAAGGAGCAGTGCGGCAAATTTTTGACATTATTCACTTGTGACTGTTTGAAATCCTTAAAAATATCCCTTACCAAATGGTTGCAAGTCAAAACGACCGAAAATACGAAATTTTAACTTATTTTTGAAAAACGTTTTTTTCTTGACGTTTTGTGGTCCGTTACTCGCGTTTAACACTACCTGCTGTCAGACTTCTACCGACAAATATGGCGGCTATGGCGGGTAATTTGACCGGAGAAATTGAAATGGTAAGTAATAAGTAACAGATTTGTTTCTACATGTATGAATAGCAAATAGTCCAACAATTGATAAACAGTAAGATGTTTGATTCTAAATCATGTTCATTGTAATATTAAATTATCGCAGTTTAGTGCTTCACCAGGTTCTGCACACCCCTCGATCGGGAACTAGTTCCCGGTCGGGAACCAACACCCCGATCGGGATAATAAAATCGTCTAAAATACAGTCAAAAGTGTTGATTTTCTTGTATGCACTTTAATTTCACATTGGCGCATAATGACGAAGGAATCTACAGTTAAACAAACCTTTCGGCCAACTATCGGCAAAACGTCCGTGTCGAAACGATCCCGCACTTTGGTCACTACCCCGTTCAAACACAGGCCCCCTTTCCTAAATTTTACACATTATAGCCTGCAAAAGCATGATTAAAGTCAATATTCACTCAAGTATTAGCAAAATTGCAAGTAAAAGCGTTCTAACTTCCTTTTCCACGCTAAAGTACCATCGAAACTCCTTCCGGTTTCCTGCAAAGGGGGGTAATGCACCCGATTAACGGTTCAAAAGTGCATTCAAGAAAATCACTTTTGACCGTATTTTAGACGATTTTATTATCCCGATCGAGGGGTGTGCAGAACCTGTTCACGTTCGCCGAATACTACTGAAATACTTTACGATTTGCATAAGATATTAAGAGTAGATATCTGTAACAAAATTGGTACAGGATTAATTGATATGGATAATGCTCAAAGTATAGAAAATCATCGGAAATATATCATTACGTGTGATGAGAAATTAATTGAATGAAAAGGAGTATATGCATTGTAGGTCTGAGTTTATATTTACTTGTTTTGCAATTTGGTCAATAAAACATCGATGTAGATGTTCGGTCTCTCATTTTCTGATTATTTACTGTATATATGCACATCAGCCTTAACATGCATAGTCAAGACTAGGGATGAAAATACGTTATTTGGTGAGGATCATAACTTGAAAACATGGCACCGGTCTTTTTGTAATCGAAAACAGTTCAAAAGAGCTATTTGTCTATGGATAAAAAATTTTGCTGTGCGTAAAAGTATAGCACATTCTTTATATTTTTAGTTTCAATTACCACAAAATACCTTATCCATGGTTCTACATAAAAGTATAATAGACAAAATTTATTCCAAAGGACATGGAACTACTTATTCTGGACAAGAGTGTTCTGAGTGTCCAGATGCTTCACAGAAGGGACATGCTTGGAATCAACGCCCTCACTGCAGATGACCTTAACAGGTCATACCGGCACGCAGCCTACCGTCAGTATGTGTGGTGGACAAAGGGTAGTCTTGGGCAGGGAAGGGTGGTGATTCCAAGCTGTTGTGTCACTAAGATAAGACAGACATTTCCAGACACTAGGAATGTCTACACTGGCTATAAACCTCAGCGTCTCATTTAAGACACAAGGACAATAAAAATAGACTTGATCAAAAAAGAACTGCATGTAAGGCTAAAATAAAATATGAAGTTAAATCTAGGATTATCATATTCTATCAAATTGCACATATGTATACAAGCAGTGTCTTTTATAGCCAGTGTAGATAATTACATAGAACCATTGGCCCTGTAGCTCATCTGTATTTCTTGACAAATTGTATTATGTCAAAGGCTATCACATAAAATTACCAGACTTATAATTTAAAATTTGAGTTTCATGTCAGAAAAATGTTATTTAAAAATTTCAACCTCCTTTACCAATTGGTTCTGGAGAAGAATTGTTTTCAAGAATTTGAAAAATGCCTGCCAAGGCCATCATTGAGGTAGGTCAGTCCCAAACACATAAAGTTTGATCTCCTATGATCAAGATGAATCCCCATAAAAAATTCAGTCTTTGGTGTACATCAGTTTTGGAAGAAAAGTCGAAAATGTGAAAAGTTTATGGACGCTTGACCAATCTGACCTTTCGGGGTTTTTAAATAAAAGTTACATCAATATTTGAGTGGTATCTCATAAGGTGAAATTTACATAAACCATAAACTTCTCTAGATGCAGGTATCAGATGTTTATAAAATTCATATTTAAAATACTAACAGGAATTTGAAAGAATAGCCTGATTAAAGTAGCGTCCCTTATTTGGAGCCACAGAGACAACACATATACAATTAGTAACAATTGAGGTAAAGACAATTGAGGTCTTTCAATGCCATTAAGTCCCTAAAGTCTTTAATGCCTAACTAACATTAACCTGCAAGAATCATGAGTAATACATTTACAAAAACACTCTATAAGGGAAACAGGAGCTTCATCCATAGATAACTGAAAAATAAAGCAAATAGTTAGATTCTGTCAATGGCAAAGTATTTCTAAATGTTCCACAAAGGGTTTCATAATTACATGTTCAAGAATTTATTGAAATCACATATTAATCAAATTATCACATTCATATAAAATATTTCCCAAATTCAAAATGACTTGTGGAATTTTTATCATGTTTAGAATTTGGCCGGTCTTAGATGTTTTTGATTACAGCAGGACAATAATTTTACGATACTTTAACCCACTGCATGTTAACAAAGCCTTAGTCACCAAATCACATGAAAGATTGGTCATTATTAATCAAATTATCACATTTGTAAGAGATCTACTGGGTATCTATATAAAACTATTCATGTCAAGGCTTCAAGCTCGTGACCAATATTGCGATGAAAATATAGCATCTTTCATGAATAAATAAAATAGATTCAAGAGAATTAAAATATTTTCTAACTAAGAATATATGGAAAATCATTATCATCCTAGCAGTAATTTGAATTATTTTTGCCAACGTATTGATAAAATATAATAAATTTGGATAGCTAGCTGAAATCTGCGACCAACCTCTCGTGGCGACTGCTCTCGTAAGCATCCAGCAAGCGGGCGGCCCAATCGCTGTTTGAGAGTAACGGGCCGTGTTGCTCCTTCAATCTGGCACAACGCTGATGCGTGTCTCCGATGAAAATACTCTTGTCCCGGCGATCCTTTGCTCGTTGAGTTTTCTTTGATCGGATTGTTGCAGGGCTGAAAATGCGTCCGCGGCCACGTTTTCCCGCCATGTTGCAAAGCGTATTTAAACTGGAGGTCGTGTACACGCGAGTCACGTACTTCCGGTTTAGCCGCCATATTTATGGAAACGTTTCCATAATTAAGGAGACGGTTTTTGATGGTCATTTTCTCGAATACTAATCGACAGTTTCATTTTAAATTTCGTGTATATGCCTCGATATCATAAATGAATAAATCCATGAAAATCGTTTTGATGAAAACCGTCTAGTTAAAAAGCGCAAAATATGCTGGACTGCTCCTTTAATACTGTATGTTTATTACGTTTTGATTAACATGCAATCCACGTAATTTCCCCTTTTTGGCAGAACTATTAGAGTAACTTACCTTCTGTAATACGTAGATTAGAGTGATGTCCCCTTTACCTTTACCTTATCCTAATTAAGAATTTTACGTATGCTTCATCCATTAATAAGTTGGGAGCTATTGACACACATTTTCTAATCAGATGAAATCTATTTGATTCATTATACCGGTTTTAATGTATAATATGAACATCGATACATCTCCGTCAATGAAAACATTATAATTTTCATATAAGTGTACAGTGATGTGGTAAAAATGTTTATTTTCATGTTTCTTTTCAGATTTTTGAATGTTGTGAGTAGGTGGCCTGGAGCAACTCATGATTCTGTGATGTTGCAGAACTCGAGTCTAGGGCAATTCTTAGAAAGGACACCACAGGATGTTTGGCTGCTAGGTGACTTGACTGGGTACATATTTTCTATATAAATGATGAGAATGTTCCTTTGAAAATCAAGTTTATCCAAAACTCTAGAATCTATGTTTGTATTTGTTTTATCAAAAAATAAGACTTATTATCATTTTATAGACAGTACTTTTACATACACTACGAAAATATATTTATTTTTCATTGATTTAATTAATTAGAATCTGAAACAAATATAATGAATTGTGTTTCTCTGTTGTAGATATGCTTGTAGACCATGGCTCTTGACTCCTTTTCCTGACCCCCAATCTCGACCTGAAGAGAGATTCAATTCCTCACACTGTAGGACCAGAAACACCATCGAAAGGGCCTTTGGGGTTCTCAAGTCGCGTTTCAGGTATGAATCTATCTAAATTTAACATCTGTGTTATTTTCCTGACATTGAACATTTGCAAAACTTTTTAAAGTGATAATACAGGCCTACCAAAGAAAAAATCGAATCGCAACGGAAAGCAGCGAAACGACCACATAAACAGACGAAATCGCATCACAACATTGCGATCCGCATCGAAAAGTTACGAAATAGCATCATTCAAGCGACGATCAGCACTTTAAACGTGCGATAGCGCAAAATGAAACACTCGATACGCAACACGGTTACTGCGCAAGCGCAGATACTCAAGTAGGTCAAACCGTGCCGTCGCCTGCACATTTTCTGTCAATCTATCGTCCAACATGGAACTCAGTCATGAGTAACAGAATGAAAGTGAATTTAAGAATTGATAATTTAAAACGAACAGCTATAAGGATAATTCGATTATGAGGTTTATAAATAATCGCATTTCGTGATCACAAAGGCGAGATATCGCCATGAGCTTCAAATCATGATTACTGCGCGTGCGCAGTGTCAGTGTTGCGTATCGAGTGTTTCATTTTGCGCTATCGCACGTTTAAATTGCTGATCGTCGCTTGAATGATGCTATTTCGTAACTTTTCGATGCGGATCGCAACATTGTGATGCGATTTCGTCTGTTAATGTGGTCGTTTCGCTGCTTTCCGTTGCGATTCGATTTTTTCTTTGGTAGGCCTGTAATAGATGATTTTAAAAAATATAACTAAAAGGCAAGTAACTTGACAGTTTGTGGGGCTAGTTACTTCATTGAAAACAGAAATGTAAAGGAAAAAAACCAAATGATTGACACATCTAACTATAATGAGAAATGAATTTCATATAATTTCAGATGTCTTCATAAGAGCACTGGTTGCCTGCCCTTCTCCCCTGAAAAGTGCACGAGAGTCATCATGTGCTGTTTCAAATTGCATAACTTTTGCATCAAAAACAATTTGCCATGTGCGGATGAATTGGATGTTGATGTTGATAATGACAAGGACAATGTAGTGCTCAGAAATTATAATGATGGTCAAGGTGTTAGAAGTCAAATTGTAAGAGAAAGGTTCTCATGAGATGTTTATCATCAAAATAGTGACCTATTTTCTTGGATAAATACTTTTCTGAAAGTACTGATAATAATTCAACATTATGCTTATCTCATGAATTTATGTTACACTTTTACTTACATGTTTCACAGATTGGTGTCTCCAATCCCCCTTCAATACTGTTGTCAGACCTTGTAATGATGGCCAAGGTGTGAGAACACAAATAGTAAGAGAAAGATTCTCATGAGATGTTTGTCAGTTGTGTTTAATTTTGTAGAGAGTTTGTTCATTAAAACTATGTAAAACTTATGTAATCATAAGATGTATTAATACATGTTCACTTCAGATCTAGCCTTGCTTTTCAAGAGATTATCTTACAGACAACATCTTATGAGGTACAGTCTGTTTCAAAAGCCATTTTTTTCAATTTTCAAGACAACAGACTCAGATTTTGACAACAATATTGTATTTAGATTTAAAACCAAGGTTGATCTTCTTCATTTCAAGTTTTTCTTTTTCAATTTGATTTCTTTCCTAATTCATATCCCAGAAAATTCACTTAATTTAATAATAACAAAGTCAGATTTGAAAATACCAAGTATATTTAAAACTCAATAACTGGGGTAATCTCTGAGCACATGTTCAAACCAAGACTCATTTTCTTAATTTCCAGCTTGTCCTTCTCGATTTGGTTCCTTTCCTTCATCACCTGCACAAGTTCAGACAGCAATCCCACTTTCTTCTCTTCAACGGCAATGACTCTGTTCATGTCATTTCCACAGTTGCATGAAGGTTCTGAAATGTCAATATTAAAGAATCAAACATCTGTAACATTCTGACTCATCAATCAGTAATAGAGCTATCAATAGTAATAGACACTAGTTTTTCATTGATTTCTACCTTTATACCTTCAGATATAATATGAAAAGGATGTCCACAGTCATACAATGATATCTCATCAAGTTTTGAATGTTTTATCACATTGATAACTCATTTTTAAAAATAAATTTTATGTTTTTAATAAGCATTGATATTCATAAATTAATGATAAAATAATTTATTGAAAAAGAACATCAATTGACCCGTAAAAAGTATGATGTCACCTGACTGAACTCTTCTTTTCTTGGAACCACTGTGTTTGTTAGGAACAGTTGTGACAGGGACAGGAGCAGGGTTCTCTACTAGGGCATTGATCAGCACTAATGAGGAAACAAGTATAGTGATTAATAAATAGCACAGATAATGTAGAACTGTGTGATGAGAAATCCAAATGCTACTAATGAAACAATATTAAAATACTTTTTCCATACAGAATTGTTTTCAAATGTCTCAAGTAAATAAATATTGCCATGACTTTCAAATTATCAATTCCCTAATTTATAAAGTATTAATTACTATAAACTTAATTGTTTAGAAAGCATTGTTGACTCTTATTCAGTATCATAGTTAGATTTTTGATTGATATAGTTTATAAAATATTTTACCTGATTGAACTTTTCTTTTCTTGGGCTGACCATGTTTGTGTGGAGCAGACAGGGGGACAGCAGGCTCAATAAGGGCATTGATTAGCTCTGTTATGGAAATTTGTATAGTTATTCATTAATTAATTATAGATAGATTACCCTATATAAATGGTTGAAACTGTAATTGACATTACTGTATTGTAATAAGTACTATTGCTAATATCATAAAAAGTTCAAGCAAGGGGTCTTTGCCACTTCAGAAAAACAATTTGATTGGATTGACAAAAATGTATTAATTTATTCATTGATTTATTTTCCTATTTACTTTGAATTTACCTTCATGATCAGCTGCTTCAATAGGAAGCTCTGGTGCTTCAAGAGGCTCACCCTCAGGGAGACATTCAGGTTCCCCAACATGAACTTGTACAGCTGGAATAAATTTGAAAATATTAACTGTGCATTTCAAAAACATGAAATATACCGTAGAACCTAACTCCACTACATTTACACATATATCTTTATATCTTAAATATGTAACAGAGAATATATTTTGTTTGAAGTGTGATATCATTTATCTTGTCGAGTGACGGGGTACAGCCAGTGTTTTCAGATTCATTGTAAATAACCTGGTGATTTTGTGACATATTTATACTTACATGCTTGAATGATTGGGGTCTCCAAACCTCCATCAATGCCCTCCAACTGGCAATCTGGTATGATGCTGGCTATCTGTGTAAATAAAATTTTGGAAATTTTATCACTGGTTTGTGATATTTTACCTTTTGTATTAATTTATATATTTCAAGAATGATGCACTTAAATACCTTCAGTAAGAAATCCATAAACTTGCATTTGTAAACTGTTTTGTCATTTCAAAAGTGAATATAACCAAATAAGAGATATGTCATATATGTTTCAAAATGTATCATATATTACAGTAAATATGTCAAATCAATGACAGTAATTTCTTAAAATTTCCTAGGCTTTTAGCTTATACTTGACATTGTACCCTGTGTTTAACAGTGTTTGACAAGTTGACTGTCACTGTTTAAGCAAAATGTCAAAATAGTTATACCCCCTTACTGAAGTGTTGTAAGTTATTGATAAGATGGATCTCAATAGATCTGGTTTAATTTACTATATGTAGATGTAAGTGTAATTGACAATACCTATGATCATAGTATTGATCAACACAAAGGAAAACATGAATGGATAAAGAAGTGTGTATAAGTGTTATATAATTAGTTGTATGACCTACCCTCTGTTCCACATCTGTCAGAGAGGGTGGGCAGGGCCCCCGTCCTGTCGTCTTCATTTGTCTCCTCCTGCCCATTTCTTTTTTTTTCACTTGGGATCTGCAAATGTTAATAAAAAAGAAATTCAACAACTGTTTCATTATGCTTGACCAAATTTGTGATTATGTGAGAGATAGTTTTTGGCAAATTACTATAGGCCTACCTGAGATCTGTCCATTTCTTTCGTATCTCGTCCGGGTCCCTCCGAGTCGAAGAGTTTGCACTTAGCCTATGGGGAAAAAATCATTATTATTATTTCTCAATGTGACACAATACACTTTACATAAGATATTTAATGTTATCCTTTTGATTAATTGGTAAGTTTTCGAGTTCATTGATGATTAATTGAAAAGTGTATATTATTGTGCATTTTATGACTGTAATCGATTATGAAAGACAATATCAGTAACATTTACTTACTTGCTGGCGATGTCTTGCCACATCTTCTTCTTACCAGCTGAGGTTACCGTAGGACTCAGCTTACCAAAAGGGTAATCATTGCTACGGCAGACCTCGCTGGTAAGGATTTCCAGCTCAAGGGATGAGAAATTTGTCCGTCTCACCCTTGAGCTGGCCTTCGACTGTTGAGCTTGATTTTCACTTGCCATTGTTTTCAATGGGCGTGTCGTCTGCTAATTTTTCGGAAGGGAGGTAACTCTGAAGAACTCTCAAATCATTTTATTGACTTCACGCACGAAAGAGTTAATACTACGAGAGAAAAAGCTATCGTAAAATCTATCTTCGCTAAGATAGTCGTAAGAGAGTTTTGTGAAACGGTCGTAGACAAGTATCGTAAGTGGTATCGTAGGAGTTAAGATATCTTAGCCCTAAGATACTTTCATGAAACGGGCTCCAGTGTAGCATTGCACCCAAACCAGACTGCGTGTAGAACAGTTCTCTACTGCAGACAAAGTTGCCGAGCCCCTGGCGTCTTTCATGGATATTTTGGCCATAATGTAACCAGAAATCTGCTCTCCTTGTATTAATCTTCCCTTATTGAACATCTTTTGATAGTCAGCATCCTCATCCATTTTGTGTAAAGACCGAACTGATTTCGCAAATAAGTCGACGCCTAGACACTGGTTTCTTTCAATGGCGGAGGTCCCAGGGTATTATTCAGTCTGTGGATGGTTGACGATGCCCGGCCAATGTAATTTCTTGAGAAGTTGACATTTTTGGGTAGAGATACACTCAGAGATCTGTTTGCTGCCTCACTTTTTTGTGTGTCAGTATAAATTTAAGTTTCATTTGTTCTACAACTTCAACAATTAGTTTCATCTTCAAGATTTCATGTAGGAGATGTTTGTCACTGTCATTCATGTTAAAACTAGATATCTTGATATCTTGTTCTTGCATAGGTGCATGGACGAGTCCACCAGCTTCGGGACACGCCACCACTGCAGACCACGGAGTGACGGGCACATCTAGATCCTTAAGAATAAGATTGCGCCGTGCCTTAAGACCATGTCCATTGTAGCCATGAGTAGCCTTGCTCTGGTGGTGCTGATTGGTGTATGTTGAAGTCCAACAGCCAGGGCTAAGTTAGTTGCTGCTGGGTTTGGTCCCGGTTTGTCTTGTTTCACCTCCTTTTAGAGCTTCATCTCGGGTGTTTCAAAGTCACATGTCACACATTTTAGCACTATCTTCCAACAGACACCACATATTTTCTCCCTATGTATCACAAGGTTCGTGTCGCCACAATCCGGAGACGTCAAACGGTGAAGGCAGTTACCCTCATTCCAGGATTTGGCCATTTCTGCACTGTCCACCAGTCGCTTACCCTCAGAGTTTAGAGAACTAGCTTTGTCTTGTGACTTGGACTGCTTAGGTGGTAAAGGACAGTCTGATCCAGAGAATAGAGTCATCAGACCTGGATATTGCAACCAGTTTGAACTGCTCAGCACTCATCCTGGTGAGAGACTTTTGTTGGGTTGATGAGGGAGATCCAATCCATCATCAGAATCAAAAGTAAGACCTTGATTCCATAGAATGTTGCCCTTCTGGAAGCCTTGACTGCACCGCTTTTCGTCTCCTGTCATGTTCGATAGCAAAGTTGAAATGATACAGCACTGCTGGTAGCTGCACATTTTATACACCATACCTGTGATTTGTCACTGCACTGACAACGAATTGTATATGCTGGCTCTTGGAATTGATAAATGTCACCAGGCAGAGATGTAATGGCTACCAGGACAGATGTCTTACTTGTCACCACTACGCGTATTGGCTAACGGCCAGGTGTGAGCTCTGACACTTAATATAGCACCTAGCAATCAATTAGCTAATTAGCAGTCAATTGAGTGTGGATTCATTTTGACCAGTAATAAAATGTCTATCTAGAAACATCAAACATAGCAGTCTCAAATTTCATTTTCATGATGAAAAAATGCCAAAATTAGTAGCTAAAATCAATGAAAATATATCTTTTTATTTTGTTTTTAAAAAAAGTTGTTTATTTGAAGGTGTTTGATTGACATTTGCCATAAAAAGTCTCTTTTTAGTGATATCTTGTCTCATTTCAGAGTTAAAAGACTTGCGCCACCCTGAAGACGACCAATTCTCCTGATGTACTGGCCTTTGATAGCAGGTGATGGAGCCTGATGCAAGTCGCCTGTACAGTTGCTTGTTTCTGCACCTGAGACTCCTAAAACAGTGACAAAGTCCTTTGTCCAGAGTATATCTTCAAAACTATACATGCTATCTTTACCAAACTTCATACACTTACCAAACTTCATACACTTATCAACCATGATCCCTAGATGTGCCTTTTGAGGGTTTGACCAACAAATGATTTTTTTTTTACGGTTTCCATGGAAACATGACTAAAACAGTGAATCTATGACCAAGTCCTTTGTCCGGAGCATATCTCCTAAACTATACATGCTATCTTCACCAAACTACATCCACTTATCAACCATGATCCCTAGATGTGCCTTTTGAGGGTTGGATCAACAAAAGATTTTATTTTTTTCGGTTTCCATGGAAACATGACTTAAACAGTGACTATCTGACAAAGTGCTTTTTCCTGAGCATATCTCCTAAACTATACATGCTAGCTTCAACAAACTTAATACACTTATCAACCATGATCCCTCGATGTGCCTTTTGAGGGTTAGACCAACAAATGATTTTTATTTTTTTAAGTGAGCTTTTTAAAGGTTAGACCAACAAAGAAAGCCAGACTATAGTTTGAAGCGGGGGTGTGTGAGCTGTGCTCACTTCTTTACTTGTTTAATTAAGACAAAAATAGGTTGTCCAACAGGCCACAGCCCACAATTCCAAGCCTAACTTTTACCACAACCCGGAAACAGTTCAGAGACAAAGTAGTCCCTAGTTGAGACTTTTTTTTCTATGACTGGTAATTATTACTTTGAAAAATGTGATTGTGCAAATGAAAGGTCAGATACTGTAGTATGTGTGTGAATTTTTCTAGAATTTTAAATTACTGTTATGGTGCTGATGTGAGCAGGCATTGTTACCCCAAGTTGAAGGCCGAGTCTGATTGGCCGGCCTTGACATTGGGGTGATAATTGTTTACCCTGCCTACCGGTCTTCGGAGCCGCAAAATGTATGCTCAATCTTTGACTGAAAATTGCTCTTCGACCAGGTAAGTCCGTATGCAAAACCACCACTTGACTCGTTACCATATCGTGGTGTGGTGCTTTGCGTGCTTCAGAGACCCTGAGAGCTATGCCAGCCGGAGCTTACATGCTCCTGGTAGTGTCACCCACGCTGGACAGGTCGACGGGGTAGAAGCCAGACCAAATTTTAGTCGTTCTAAAACCTGTTGTCTATCTCTCATTATGCCTTTCTTTCCGTCTTTTCCCTCATCCTGTCGATCCCTTTCTCCCTCTTTTGGATACTTGTCATCCACGTGTTTAATAACTGAAATATTGTTCAAAACACGTTAAACCACAACTCTAGCTAGCCAGTATGCCAAAGCTCAATGGCCTACCAGATATAGGGAAGTGGCTGTGTTAGAAACACAAAGGTGAGAGAACTATTTGGAAATAATTGTGACCTATGGCCATAGTATGTAGTGTGTTATTAGTGTTACGCTAACAATTTAGTGTTTAACTTTGAAAATCGCTCAAGAAGTTGAATAGATTTTTCTCATATTT
The DNA here is from genome assembly GCA_921293015.1 of Phorcus lineatus. NCBI lineage: Eukaryota > Metazoa > Mollusca > Gastropoda > Trochida > Trochidae > Phorcus > Phorcus lineatus. The sequence continues at coordinate 30,798,866 of OV121094.1, read as the reverse complement.
GCTTCAACATGTTTTAAACAACTCGGCTTAATCATAACTTTTGTCTGACTGGGAGTATATTTTAATGTAATCGCATACTGAGACGTGATAGTATGTTTCAAATTGAGCTGTATATGTAAAGATTGTACCTTAAACATGACTGAAGTAATAATTTATCTTCTGCCAGGCCGATTAACTGAAATGTCACAAATGTACACATAAGATGAGCGTCCATCTACAGCAAACAGAAGTCTCATGTGTAATTAAATGATTACTTTTATAAATCATATTTTATATACTGTCTTTGATTTACAAAACTATATAGAGGCAATGGTCATGAATCATTAGACAAGTGTGTACAAGTTTAAATGCCAACTGTTAGTCCTCATTCAGAAGTGAAAAAGCAAGAACACAGCTACCAAAAGCTTAACCTTCGCATTATATATGTAAAAAGAATAAGATGAGATAGCAGACATATTAATAGGTTATTGACTTGTGGAACCTTATATGAAAAGTATAGGATTTAGCTAATATAAGATTAAAAAATGTCAGCTAAATCTAATAGGTGATGAAAAACTTTTTTAAATGCATATATATTTATGGTTTCCAAGCAATGAACGTGAACAAGGAAGTTAAAGATGAAGTGAATGCTTATGAAACGCTCACTGTTGATGACTTATAAAATAAGTGGTTCCCTATTACATTAAGGCAATTGCTTTCATAAAATTCAGAACAATAATGAAATTGACAGTTATAATATTCGAATTGGTGAATATTGTCTCCATATTTGAGTCATATTATCATTCTAAACTTTCCATAATTTATATGCAATACCTTATGTATACGTCTAAGTTCATCATTCGTCAACACCAGTAAACAAAACATTACAATGTTCTATATATATATATATATATATATATATATATATATATATTAACACAAAAAAACTTCTTCATAGTTCAAGTAATAAATAGATAAAAAACAAAAGTCTGGAAATGATTTAAATCCCCGACCGGTTTCACACTATTCAGTGATCATCATGGGGTCTTTATGACGTTGCCATGCTATGACGTCACAGAACAAGGGGCGCATAACTCTTGACAATCGATGCGTACCCACAGATTGGTGACGTCATTACTTTACATCAATCACATATAATAATACTAACAGCAGTTTTTAGATATGGACAAAGTTAGGTGACATTAATTGCATTTAATTGTGGCTTGAAAAGTTTAATGAAATAATGTTCTTTCATCTTTCTCTTTTCATCACTGTTCGACATGACTTTGTAGAAGGGGAATATTTTAAAATTATTCCCGGCGCATCTTTCTATATGTTCACTCAGTGGAATGTAGCGGTAGGACGGGTCCCTGATTTGCTGCCTATGGACCCTCACTCTTGATCTAAGTGTGTCCCCCGTTTGTCCTATGTAATCTTCGCCACAACCACCGCATTTGATAACATATATTAAATTTTGTGATGCGCATGTCATGTTTTCCCGTACGCGGAATATGTGGCCACTTTTGAAGTTATATTCTTTCCCTTCTAATAAGTACGGGCAAGTGCCACAATTTGGTCTTCCACACTTGCTTATTGATTTGTCAATTTGGCTTGACTGATCAAATTTAGCTTTGCTTATTATTTGTTTAATATTTCGGCTTTGCCGTTTACTCTTTATTAAGTTGTACATGTGAAAGTTTATCTTTTAAGGTATCACAATTTTGTAGGGGGTGGAGCGTTTCTTTAAGTTTTGGGAATATCTCTGGGTTTCTTGGATTAAATGTTGATACAAATGGTAGTACCTTTTCTTGTACTTGCTCTTTAACTTTAAGGAGATCATTACGATTTTGCCGTTTTGCTTTCAAAATAGCGTCATCAATTATTTGTTTCGGATAGTGCCTTTTTGATAATAGATCTTTTAATTCATTCAATCTATAATCTACACGATCAGTATTTGAAACAATCATGCGGATTCGTCTAGCTAACGAATACGGAACGCTGTTTTTTGTATGGCGAGGATGGCATGAATTGAAATCCAAATATTGCTTAGAATCAGTTGGTTTGTAGTATACATCCGTTTCAACAAGATTATTTGAGATGGATACTTTTACATCTAAGAAGGGAAGCTGTGTATCATTTACCTCCTTGGTGAATGACAAACTTGGGTGTAAATTTTGTAATTCATTTGTCAGACATTCTAAATCAGTATCGCTCCGTTTCCAAAGGATGAAACAATCATCTAAAAATCGCTTCCATTGTGTTTGAAATTCTGTACTGAATTCTATTCCAAATTGTTGCTCAACTTTGGAGTATAATATTTCTTCCAAATAGCCCAGGACCAGTGTGGCGTAAGTTGGCGCCATTTTGGTACCCATAGCGGTCCCTTTAATTTGTTTATAATGGGCGCCATTGAAATGAAAGGTGTTGTTATTTAAGATAAACTGTATACTGTCTATTATGAACTCTTTAGATACTCGTTCAGGTATAGCTGAAGGATGTTTATCTAGCCAGAAACGGATAGCCTTAATCCCTAGAGCATGTGGTATGTTTGAGTACAAGTTTACTACATCAAAACTTACCAATTTAGTTGTGCTATCTACAGATTGGGGGGGTTATTGAGAAAGTCTGTCGTGTCCCGTATGTAACTTTTAACATACTTAGTAAAAGGTTTTAACAGAATGTCAATAAAATTACTTAATCTATGCGTTGGACATTCGGGCCCGGCGATGATAGGTCGCAGTTTTAAATCATTAACCGGTGCTACTTTTATATATGGGGACGACAGGTTTTTACATTGTTCTCTTATTTCAGAGCTTTTATGAATTTTGGGTAAACCATAAAAATTGCTTTCTTTATGTTCAAAATTTATAAGGTAATCTTCCTCTTTCTCCGTTAAACTATTTGAATGTGAGTACACTAATCTTTTTAGATTTAGAATTACTTTCTTTTCCACATTTCCAGGAAGCTTTTCATAATAGTCACTATCATGAAGAATGTTTAATGAAAGTTGGCGATAGTAATCACTATCCATTACAACCGTTGCTCCCCCTTTATCGGCTTGTTTAATTACGATTGAATTGTTATTGGATAATGAGTTGAGGGCCTCTCTTTCTTTCTTTGTTATATTTGATTTTACTTTCTGTGCGTTATGCATTAAAGGTAAAGTTTTAAGTTGTTCAATAACCTTATCTAGGGTTCTGTTTTTACCAGATTTAGGTATAAATTTACTTTTGTTCCTGGCTAAAGACGAATCTCCATGTTCTGTATTATCTTCAAAATGGTCTAAAAGCCGTAATTTTCTACTAAAAATTTCAATATCTGTCTGAAGTTCTTGTAGATCTGGTTTTGCTGGAGTAGGACTAAATTTCATTCCTTTCATAAGTATTGTGATTTCCTCCTCCTTCAGATCTACACTAGACAGATTGATAACTTTCAGTTCTATTGCTTGGTCTCCCTCCTTTGAGGGAGACTCTTTGTCACTAAAAAAGAACTGAAGTCTTCACGTGGTGACGGGTTGTAGCCTTGATTTTGATTGTATCTCCCTCCACGTCCTCGGCTACGGTTACGGCCTCGTTGAGAGATTCCACGGCCGCGTCTATTGCTGTAGCGTCCTCTCTGGAGTTGCCATCCTGAGCTGCTGCGACTTCTCTGACGAGCACGGTTTAAAGAGCGGCTTTGTTCTCTGGTCCGACTCTTTCTCCTGTTTGTTTCGTCACTGCGTCCTCTGCTACGGCTACGTTGTGACCTTGTGCCGTTGCTTCTGTTGTAGCTGTTGTTGCTACGTAGAATTCCCCTCATAGGGTTTTTGGAGGCGCCATTATGGTATCTCTTGCTTGTCTTATTGTAGGTAGGTCTGGGTCCCCGTCGCGTAGCTGTGCCGTTTGGACGTGGTGTTTGTTTGACGGCTTCTGCATATGATTTGCCGTCGTATATATTCGTACTTCACGTTATGGCTTTTCTTACTTACCAATAAATAACCTAGGTGCAAAACACTCTATTACCCTAGCCTTGACTTTTAAAGGTGAGACACGATTTCTATTTAGACCTGACAACCCATTGAAATGATTTAAGAGATCACGTCATAAACATATGTATTTGCTTACTACTATATCCATCAAGTAAGCAAATTATCAAATGAAAGACACGGCTTCCATCAAAAACTGACATCCCATTGATTCGATTCTACAGTGCGCGTCACATACATGTGTAAATGATGTCTGTATGTACCGGGACGCTCTGCGAATACCAATATGCTATCAATGGTTCACATATCTCTTATCATACCATTACATTTTATATTGATGTCTCATTCCGATGGTGAGAAACCTACATGATCAGTGCCAATGTTTACCATTCTAGTTCAGTTTTAGATATTGATTCAAGGTATTTCATGCATATCAAAACTTCCAGTGATATCAGTTGGTTAACAACATTTAGTGAAATTGCTTGTCTATCATTTTATTTCTTCTATAGTGAAACAGACATGCATGAATATAAAAATAACCTGTCTTGATGTTATCTTTTAATTTATATTGGAAAAGTAATCTTTCTTATCTAATTGGATTACCTTGTCGGAATATTCTTGAATAATATGAAATTTTCTCAAAGATAAATATTAACATGTCCAGAAGATTTTATCAGTTTTATAATTTATGAGAATAAATGACTTTCAGTATGATTTTGCTGATAAAAATAGGCTTCCTTTCTACCGGTATCTGCGATTCGAATATGCGTTAAAAGCAAACATAAACGACTATTACACTGTGCATATTATCGTTTACTAACTTTTTCCGATAGTCTAAGCTCAGTATCAGTAGATTTTATTTTTGACCAAGTATAAATCAACAAAAAAAGACAAAACATACAACACCGTAAAATATGTTGGAAATCAGCCTCAGCACCGTTATGACCATTGAAATAAATACTCCAATCAGAAACATTGCCTAGTTGAATATCTTCCCTTCTTGTAAATTTACCTCAAGTTAGATTTATATATTAAGCTAACAAAATCTTTTAGTCTATGGAACATTGTCAGAATGCACCACCAGACGTTTCCAACAGAGTAAGTTTTACATCTACGACTGAGTTTTGACAGTAAATCCTGTCTGCAGTGAACCGTCTTGTTTTTATATTGAAATAAATGGTAACGTATAATGCAATATTGTAAGAACATTTCTTCTTCAACTCTTCGTGAGTTTCTGATTATGCCATTTCTACAGCTACAATTATAAAAACATTTTGCATTCCGTGAATTACTTCAATCCAAGATCAAAGCTACTGCCATATTATAAAAGAAACCGAAATTTTTTTCACATTGTTATCTGTATGCACATTCTATCCACCGTTTAATCTTGGTCTCTTTTGACCTGCGTGAAAATGAGGATTTATAGTAACTTAGAATCGTTTGATCACTACATCAAACAATACACAGCTCGGAGAGTATTACAGAGGCTAAAAGTGACTCGATCTTAACCGAATCAAAATGGAATCATTTGTTTGGTATTGATTAAATAAATATTTGCGTTCATGGCTCTTTGTCAGCTTTTCGGGATCCAAAATATTATTTGCTAAGGAACTAAGGTGTAAGAGTAACAGGTGAGGTGAGTTGGTGTTTAACGCCGCTTTCAAGATTATTTCACTTATATCGCGGCTGCTAGTATTATTGCAGGGAGAAAGCCCGAAACACCATTGTGGCTATGCATTGCGGTGAAACTTGCGATCATCGGCTGGAACTAGCGAACCATGGGTGGTACTGCGCTGAATTTCAGTGTAGCATTGCACCCAAACCTGACTGCGTGTAGAACAGTTTTCTACTGCAGACAAAGTTGCCGAGCCCCTGGCGGGATTCGAACCACGGACCTCCTGATCCGAAGCTGAACGCGCTAACCACTGCGCTATCCCGCCCCCGTAAGAGTAACAGAGTATGCGTCATAAAGTCGTTTTGCAAATTTGCTATTTCTATATCTTTATCATTTAAGTGAGTGAGCGAGTTGGGGTTTAACGTGCTTTCAACAATATTTCCGTTATTAAACACGTGGATGACAAGCATCCAAAAGAGAGAGAGAGAGAGAGAGAGAGAGAGAGAGAGAGAGAGAGAGAGAGAGAGAGAGAGAGAGAGAGAGAGGATAAATAAGGGAGAAAGGGATTGAAATTTGGTCTGGCTTCTACCCACTGACCGGTCCAGCTTGGGTGACCCTACCAGGAGCATTTTACGCTCTGGCTGGCTTCGCTCTCGAGGTCACTGAAGCACGCAAACCACAGTCGAGGAATGCCAATAGAGGTTATCACGGACAATAGCACAAACGTTTAGTCAGCAAACTAAATGACATCTTGGGTAGCAAAGGTATCGTGTGGAAGTTTGTTCTATATTTCGTGCTCTATATTTCGGAGTAGTATTGGGTTCCCTTATCAAGTCAGCAAAATGGGCTATTTTTGCAATTTTGTGTGGAGCTGATATCAACGATGAGGAGCTATTGACAGCTTTCACATCAACAGAAGCACTGTTGAATTCGAGACCTCTCGCCTATAGGAGTTTGCATCCTCTCGACCAGGAACCTCTAACACCAAACAATTAATTTTCATACATGGCCAGATGGAAGGTGAATTCGCTCGAGTTCAATTCTCATCACCAACAAAAGCGCTGGCGTCCAGTCCAGGAACTCGTTAGCAATACCTGGAAGAGATGTAAGAGGGAATGGCTACCCAAATTGAATATTCGGAAGAAGTGATTCTTCCCTGAGAAGACTTGGAGATATAGTTGTGTAAGTGTCAGTAGACACTCGGCGTGGTCAGTGGCCTGTGGGTCGCATCACGAATACATTTCCAGGACGGGAAAAGTAAGTTCACCCGACCTGTTACTAAAGTTTGTCCACTTGAGTGGACAACAGTAACTACTAAGATTGAAATAGTTTCAAGGTATGTAAATAGAACTCTTCAGGATAAGTCTATTTTAAATAGTCATTTGCATTTAATGTTCAGTTTATAATGTTTGTGAAAGATAGAGGAATAGTTCAGGATTTGTCCTATCAAAAAAGGAGGGGGCATGGGTTGAAGGGAATCTAATACACATTTTATTTGTATCTTAAAAACCTACATTCCAATTAGGAATATCGTTTCCGTATCAGTAACAGATCTCCCGACCACTTCACGAGAAATTCGGCTACGTGCCTCACGGCAGTGATAGATTTCAGGCTTCTGACTTTAGCATCTCTGATGAAAGGACGTGTCAAATTCACGTTAGAATAAGTTTCCCCCTAACTTTTTGATTAGATTGCTCTGTTGGCAATTCCTACGAACAATTGTAATAGTATACAAACTTTCAGTAGGATTTGTTTTAGAAAGAATCTTGGATAGTCCATAGTACTCTGACAGCACTTGTGAGTGAGTGAGTTGGGGTTTAACGTGCTTTGAACAATATTTCAGTTATTATACACGTGGATGACAAGCATCCACAAGAAGGTGGACAGATCAGGGAGAAAGGGATCGACAGGATGAGAGAAAAGACGGAAAGAAAGGCATAGTAAGAGATAAACAGGTTTTAGAAGGACTCAAATTTGGTCTGGCTTCTACCCGTCGACCTGGTCAGCGTGGGTGCCCCTACCAGGAGTATGTTAGCTCCAGCTGGCATAGCTTCAGTGTATATTTTGTTGTACATAGTTGACAAATATCTAATCTTATCTCGGGGTTTTGGGGACAGGATTCCAAGTTGGGATGATACATATATGCTTAGCAGTATTGTAAAATTGACACAGGTAAATTTATGAAATTGTTCCTGTCGGTGCATTGAATTATTGTAAACACTATTTGTAGTAAAAGTACTGGTAATGGGAGGAGTTTGTGAAGTCTCGTGCAATCATTGACTTTGTAGCCCAAAAAAAGGAAAACTGAGTAAGCACATTGAACACAACAAATCAAATTAAAAGTTATAATTACGATGACCTTTTGGCATTATTATGTCTTACAAATAAGAAACGTCAACGCGCTATGTGGAGGCTCCATGCTGGTCAGTCTGTGGTCACTGTGGCAAGAGCCTTCAACTGTGAACGACACACAATTTTAAATATCAGGATGAGAGTGCATCAAACGAACTTTTTTATAACGAGTTTTCAGTGAAATGATGATAATAGAGGATTATATAACGATGTTCCCTTAAGTTTATGGCTAGAATGAAATTCTTTGGCATTTTCCCGAGCATTGATAAGATGTTTTCATTTGGTGGAAAAGTCTAGCTTAAGCAAACAATTTGTCAGATCATATTTGCATGAATATCAAAGGAAATTAAACATACCTCTATTCAGCGGCTATAAATCACGTTCCGACCAGATCAAACGGATTCCAATGTTTTGTTTTACAGGAGCCTAAAATTGTAAGATTCTTTTTATCTGCTGTAACGTGTTTCCCAGCGTTTGATCTTCGTTTCATTGGCCCTGGGGTGAAGTGAGAATCAAGGGTAAAGTTTAACTTCATTACTTCCTCCCTTTGATCAACGTCAAAATAACGAAACGTATATTGATTAACACAGTCTTTTCGTTAAGAAATGGACACTACTGTCTAGAACATACCAAGGATTTTAAAGCCAAGGTGAAGAGCATTCCCTCCCATTAGAGGTAATAACACCTTATCGTGTTTAATAACTCAAATATTGTTGAAAGCACGTTTAACTCGCTTACATTAACGTGTCTAATGGTTTGCGTTTTTCAGAAATCAAGAGCGCTATGCCAGCCGGAGCTTACATGCTCCTGGAAAGGGCACCCAAGCTGGAAAAGTAGAAGCCGGACCAAATTTGAATCGTTCAAAATCCTGTTGTCCATTTTTCACTATGCCTTTCTTTCAGTCTTTTCCCTCATCCTGTCGATCCTTTCTCCCTGGTCTGTCCATTCTCTATTGGATGCTTGTCATCCACGTGTTTGATAACTGAAATATTCTTCAAAACACGTTAAACGCCATCTCACTCCGTCATAGTGGAGTGGCGCAGTGGTTAGCGCGTTCGGCTTTGGATCAAGAGATTCGTGGTTCGATTGTCGCCACATAGTCACGTTTGGGTGCATTGCTACACTGAATGTCAGTGCAGTACCACCTATAGTTAGTTATTTCCAGCCGATGCTCGGACGTTTCACCGCAATGCATAGCCACAATAGTGTCGTGGACATTCTCCCTGCACTAATACCCATATCACCGTATTGCTGACTGAGTTGCCTAGCCCCTGGCGGGATTCTCTTGATCTGGAACCGAACGCACTAACCACTGCGCTATCCATCCCATCCATCGCTATCCATCCCATTCATCTATACAGACCACCACTGGACTCGATACCTTATCGTGGTGTGGTGGTTTGCGTGCTTCAGAGATCCAAAGCTATGCCAGCCGGAGCTAACATGCTCCTGGTAGGGATACCCAATCTGGACAGGTCGACGGGTGAAGCCTGACTAAATTTGAGTCCTTCTGGAACCTGTTGTCTATCTCTCACTATGCCTTTCTTTCCGTTTTTTTCCTCTATCATCCTGTCGATCCCTTTCTCCCTAATCTGTCCACTCTCTTTGGGATGCTTGTCATCCACGTGTTTAATAACTGAAATATTGTTCAAAGCACGTTAAACTCTAACTCACTCACTTACGAGTAAATCAATGTCGTGGTGTACTGTGGCTTGTAATGTATGCTGTGTGGTTGTTAAGTATGAAATATCTCCCATTTCCATTAAATATTTATAAGTGTTGACAACTTCAATTTTCGTATCATACAGTGAGAACGGTTTTTTGTCAAATCAAATCAATCAAAACCCTCCTTCAATTGACCGGCCACCACTGGACTCGATACATTATCGTTATGTGGTGGTTAGCGTGCTTCAGAGACCGTGAGGGCTATACCAGATGGAGCCAACATGCTCCTGATATGGGTACCCACGCTGGACAGGTCGACGGGTAGAAGCCAGACCAAATTTGAGTTCTACTAAAAGCTGCGTATCTCTCGCTATGCCTTCTTCAGTCTTTTCCCTCATCCTGTAGATCACTTTCTCCCTGGTCTGTCCACAATCCTTTAGATGTTTGTCATCCACGTGTTTACTAACTGAAATATTGTTCAAGACACGTTAAATCCCAAATCACTAACTCAATTGATCGGCAGACTTTTGCGAAAACTATGGACGAATTGCTGAAATTTTGCTTAACCTGCGTTGACTTATACCTTACTCTATCGTAGAAAATCAAAACGATAAAGGACAGGTCATTAATATATTCGTTTAGCAAAGGAAAGATATATGCTTGTTTCAGTAAGGAAAAAAGGAAACCCTGTGAAAGCCGATCAGTTTAACCTAATATGACCATCTGTTCAATTGGAGCTCCATGAAGAAAATAAGGTCAGTATTCTTTGGACTAATTCAGTCTGATTCGGTAATCACTCAGAGAAATGTTGTCAGATTAAAGGTCACACATAGCAACAGGTTACCCATTGGATGAAACAGATACATGATTGACTCAATTGGGTGTGTACGAACTATCAGCGAGCGTTCACTCCACCCCCTTGGGAGACAAAGTTCTCAAATACTTCGCTTATACCTCTTGTCTACACTGGAATTCAGTGCAGTACCACCCATGGTTCGCTAGTTTAAGCCGATGCTCGCAGGTTTCACCGCAATGCAAAGCCACAATGGTGTTGCGGGCTTTCTCCCTGCAACAATACGAGCAGCCGCGATATAAGTGAAATACTCTTGAAAGCGGCGTTAAACACCACCTCACCTCACTTTATACCTCTTGTGTTACTATCCTGCAGCATCCGGGAAATTGACTACGCTGATCGAGCTCCTTGCATATACCCTGATCTCTTTCGGGCCAAATCCCTCCTACGGCAGCGGTTGATGTTCGTGACTGTGCTCACCTGTTATTGTGTCAGCCAATGAAATGTCGTTATCCAAGGAGCTAGAGGCTACTCTTTGAATTTTCCATCCGGGTTGTGTCGCTGTTGCAGGAAGCGAGTCGTCGCATTGGCTGGTTGGAAAGCTAGCGATACGAGGCTTTTGGCCTAAAGGAAATCAGGGTATCTGGAAGGAGCTGGATCAGCGGATTCAATTACGCTGATGTAGCAGGATGATCCAGCCAATGAGACGACTCTCATTCAGCAACAGCGGCAGCCGCATGGAAAAATCCCTTTAGTTAAAGCTAGTAGCCTAAAGTTCCCGAATTAACGACACCCATTTGGCTGAAAAAATATCAGGTGAGCATGGCCACGAACATCATTTTCTTATTCAACTATCATGTTACTGTTTTATTAATAAATTAATATAAATATAAATGTTTGTGTCGATGACAAATCAAGATGAACATGACCTAAAAGGTTATACAGTGCTGTTTTCAGTCAAAACAGGCTTCAGTAAATCTTCTCAACCACCAACATAAAATTTATCTTCTATAAGTAGACGTACTATACATCGGCATGTGTGATTCTAAATTCTTTAAAGAAGGTGCGCACCTTACTTATGTATATGGAATCGGTCTTAGAAGCCTCTGACGGCATTTTTTTGCGCTGATAATTTTCAGTGACATCAAAAGCTCTTACCATTTTGGACATACAACTTAAAACAACGTCGTAAAAACATTGTAAAATATTAATGTTTTTGTTCCATCTCTTCTTAATAAGGCGTGGTTTAACTTTTCTTGGCATCATCCAAAAACGACTTCTAACGAGTGAGCGAGTTGAAAAGTAAGTCGTTTTCAAATCATTTTCAGTCATTTATAACAGGTATGACTTATTAAAGACTTTTTCTATTGATACCCTTTTTTTAATCATTGTTGATTTCGTATTTTGTTAGATCATCAATCCCTCCTGGATTCCGCGGCGAAATTTTCAGAATTCCGTGGTAAATATAAGTAAATTCTGCATACCATTTTTCTATATTCTGCAAAAAATTCTGCAGTACAACATACTTAAAAAAAGAACAAAAACTGATGAAAAGCACCAACTTTATCACTGAATGAACATTTAGTTTTATAGATTGAGGATATTTAAGGTTCAGGTTCAGCTGGCATCCGAGGAAGAGGGGGTACAACAGCTTCAGGTGCTGCAGGTAAGACTAAGTCTGGTACAGGCACGTCTGGCACAAACTCATCCAGGAATTGCTTGTAGGTAAGTCTAAGATTATGATACAAAAACACCAAAGCTCTAAGAGATTCTGGTTTCAGGGATCTTCGTCTTGTAGTCAGAACCAGATTATATAGCGAAAAGCTTCGTTCAACATCTACTGAGTTCGTAACTGCATTTCTGTATCTCCTGGATAGTTTGGCTAAGTTAGGCACTCTCTCCTCAACAGAAGACCAGAATGTCTCCAGGTCAATCTTCTCATTCCCAGCAGCTCTAACTGCTTCTGGTGCTAGCACAGTTGTATATAGACTAAATTCCTCAAGAGGAACATTTGATAAACCGGGTATGGCTTCAAAACTGTTTTGTGTTTTATCAAGCAGAATGACTCTACGCGGATTAAACAATCTCACAGCTTTTAGGAAAGAATATCCTGGCTGTCCATCACTAAGATATTTTTCTAGTTTGTCTTTAGCTGCATTAAATGCATCCTTAAACATTTCAAGACAATCTAGTTTTGCAGTTAAGTTCATGTCCTCAAAATTGCTTAAGATGTGTTGTGTACTCTCTAGTGTCAGGTCATAATTGGCAACAAAAAAGATCATGAGATCTTCCAAAATATCAAACACATGCAAAGTACATGGCACTCTGCTTTGAAAAAAGTCATTCAGCTTCAAAATCATCCTGTCTCAGGGTAAGACGTATAGCTGACGCTCCACTCTTCATACCCTGGGTGTAAATCCCAGCAAAAACTTCGCGCCGTAACCCATGATTCGGCCAATCAAATACTTTTCTCGCGATGGTGTGCGATTAAATTTCAGCCAACCAAAGAGAGCCTCTCGAAACAAACAAACTGGAATCGAAAGTTTTTTTAACCATGGTGATAATGTCCGAGTCCAATTTTGCGATTCTGGTTAGTTTATTACAAAAACACCCATACATCTAGTTTTAAGAGATCGGTTTAATTTTCCATCACTTAACTTAATACCTTATCGTGGTGGTTTGAGTGGTCCAGAGACCCCTAGAGCAATGCCAGCCGGAGCGTACATGCTCCTGGCAGGGGCACCCAAGCTTGATAGGTCGTCGGGTAGAAGTTCTAAAACCTGTTGTCTATCTCTCACAATGCCTTTCATTCCGTCTTTTCCCTCATCCTTTCGATCCTCTTTGATGCTTGTCCTCTACGTGTTTAATAACTTAAATATTGTTCAAAACACTTTAATCCCAAACTCACTCACTCGGTTGGAATTTGAAGGATGGGCGCTGCCATATCAAATTGCCGACTCGCCTTTCAGGCGCAGTCATTGGTTGATTATTTTTAGAAAGTTTGTAGGGAATGGGACACGCGTACGACGCGAAGCTTTTGCTGGGGTTTACACCCAGGGTATGAAGAGTGGAGCGTCAGCTATACGTCTTACCCTGAGACAGGATGCTTCAAAATATGTGAACATTTTTCTGATATGAAGTCAATAAAGCATTTAATCTTGTCACTTGTTTCTTTCTGCGTTAGCATTTCATGCAGATCTTATACAGAATCTGGGGCTCTTGTTCCACAAATATCACTCTCAGCAACAATAAATTCCCTGTAAAGATGAAAATGTTTTTGATTATATAAAACACAATCAAACCATGAATTCCACCTTGTGCCACATGGATCAGGTGACATAGTGATCAGGGACTTGTCAACCACACCACATCTTGCCTCAAGAAATGAACGATTTCTTGCCTTCCTGCTACCTGCATGAGAAAACATATTGCTAAATCTCTTCACAAATTTGTTAACCATTCCAAAAGGTTTTCTGAATGCCTGGCCGACTAAATTCATGATGTGTGCGAGACAAGTTATGTGGATGGCGTTGGTACAAAGTCCACTGAGAACTGTGTCAAATGCCTTTTTCATGTACTGTGCATTATCAGTGTCAAAAACCAAAACATCTTCAAAGTTAATGTTGTAGTCATGAAGACAAGTGACCACACTTTGTGATACTGTAGCATGGTTTGTCTTATCAAGAAACACAGTTGAGGCAAAGAAAGACAACACTTTCCCATCATGTAGTTCATCAAGAGGGGCCAAGAGAATATTGAGGACATATCTCCCCTCCTCATCACCAAGTTCATCAAAAATTACTGCAATAGGTTTGCCTTGTAGTTTTTCTTTCAACGCAGCCTTTTCCAAAACATAAAACATCAATCAGATACACATCTTGCAACCTATGACTACCAGGGATAGAACCCCCATTTACCACTCGTTTGTTGATAAATTGTCTCATTGCAGGATGATCAGTTTTAGATAGAGGAATGTTACAGGCTGTACATACTTTTATCCATTCATGGCATAACTCGACACGTTCTTTTTCTGCAATTGTCTTCGTGTGGAGAGTTGTGTTAATAGTTTTCTGTTTTTTCACTTTAACGTCACTGGTTAATTCACTTTTTCTTGAAAGATGCTTTTTTGATTTAGAAAGATGGTCCGAGATGGTACTCTTACGAGAGTGATCAAGAATTACGTTACAAACTCTACAAAAAAGCTTGCCCCTGTCCTCATACAGATCTTTAGACATCGAACTTCTTGCCTTAGCGTCCACATTTCCTAACTTTGATCCTGATTGACGTGGAAGAGGGACTTTACGCACAAACTTATCCATTTTGAGTGACGAACAACTTTCAAAATCACTCGATGACAGCAATTTATTTGCTGCGCAACAAACAACTTCCGGTAACCTTCAAAAGTCGAATTCATATTGAATCGAAATCGGAATTAACAATAATTTTTACTGCTTGATTTTGTGGACGTAAATTCAGTCTATAATTAAAATATTACTAAAGATATAATGAAAAAGATTTTTGAAAGAATTAATCAACAATGATATGAAAATATTGATGATTCAGAAAGCTGAATTCGTTACGGTGTAGCCGATCATACTTTTGAGACATTTACCTCATTGTTTCTTTCGTTTTATAGTTTATCTTGATAAAAATTTAAAAACAGGTAAATTCCGCGGCATAAAAATGCCTAATTCTGCAGCTGTTCTGCATAAAAGTGCGTTTCCCGCGGACAAGGTGTATTTCTGCATGAAAAGGTAAAATCTACGATTTATTCCGTGACCGCGGAATCCAGGAGGGACTGGATCATGAGATGCTGAAATCATGAAAACAGGAAATTACCTTTAGATTGTATTTAATGTTACGGCAAATCTCATTGATGCATTTCGTTCTTCAGAATTTAAGTAAATAATCCTTTTTGATTTAACAGAAACTACTGGCCTACATTTTCAAAATATTCAAAACTCTTGAAACCTTTTTTCCTGAATTAAGAATTAGTTTTACAGACAAATATTCATGTATGGTTTATGGCACAAACCATTTTAACTACTCTGGATTGAATTGGTGAAAATTTGCAGATAGAATCATGTAATATAATGTTGCAATTACTTTTGTCAGGTAAACAAGAGTATTGGTTCACAAGTGTCATATTAATGATCGACAGGTTTCTACACATCCTCTCATGATTAATTAATAATAGTTCCATCAATTTACTCATTTATGTTCGAAAGCTGTTGATTTTTACAGAACAACATAGTATAGTTTCCTAATAACAAGTTATCATATGACATAAGTAGTGGTGACATGAAATTAATGTGAAATGATCGTGAGATTGGTACTGAGAAATCGTGTATTACTGGGGTTTTGTTACCAGAAAAAGTCTCATAATGGTCGTTAAAGTTGTATTACAATTCCTTTTTACAATTTCACGCCCTTGTTATTTTGTACGTTTTGTCATTTGAAATTTTAATTACACATTAATGAATTTACTTTAATATTTACGAAGGACCGAATTCTAGATACCATATGTAATAAAAAAAATCAAACATATGTCATTACGTTACACAGTGCTTATAAATTAAAGATCAATGCACTGTAATTTTCAGACGAGCGAATCACAATCAAATAACTTCTTGAGTCATCTTTTATTGCTTTCAATTTCTTGCTTTCGTTACATCGCACGAATATTGACTTAATTCTTAAGCTAAGAACAAATTTTAAGTGTTGTACCATTGTTCATTATTTTCAGATGACGTTGCTAGTATTGGACGGGGTAGCGTGTCCGGCTTCAGATCAAGAGATCTGTGGTTCGAATCCTGCCAGGGGATCGACAACTTCGTCTGCAGTATAGAACTGTTCTACACGCTGTCAGGTGTTTGGTGCAATGAAAGCGGCGTTAAACCCAATATCACCTGACCTCGCTAGTTCCAACCGATGCTCGCAGGTTTGACCGTAATGCATAGCCACAATGGTGTTGCGGACCTTCTCCCTACAATAATACTAGCAGCCACGATATAAGTGAAATACTCTTGAAAGCGGCGTTAAAACCCATATCACCTCACCCGTTGCTAGTAGATATGTTGTAACCATTGGTGTTGAATATTTTACTCTCCCTTGTGAATGTGAATATGAATTTCAGAAACTTTGCAGTGTACCTTTTAGCAGAAAATATAAATGTAGCACTTGCGTCATATTCTCAGCATTACTAAAGAATTTGAATTAATTGAAATAACAGAATGCATAGAAGTGGCAAAAAGAAAGTTAAATGTATATTAAAGTGAAAGATAAAATTGGCTAGAAAATTGTATGGATTGCGATCTATAAAAGTGACATTATGAACATATTATTGTGAGCTCAAAGTATAAAAATAAAAAAGTTAGTATACCTGCAATTAGTGTTAAGCTAAGTTAGATCTGTTTTCAAAAAAATATAAGTTACATGAATATTTCTGAGAGAGAACATGATTTTCATATAAAAAAAACGATTTGCTGGAATTCAGAAGAACGAAAAAAAAATCCAAAAGTAAACTTTCCTCAATTTATTGTTAGAAATTTGGTTAATCCAATACATCTGCTAAAAACCATTTATGATCAAGATTAACAAAATGGATCCATTATTTTCATGGACATCCTATTTTATCAGATCGTTATTGATAGATATAAATGAAGGTTTCAGTGCTAGTACTATGATCAGAAAATCCACATCAAAGAGGAGTCGAAAATGAAACATTTGTAAATGATATGTTTCATCACTGATTCGCAAAACCCCTTTGATTTAATTGATTCATTATCAAACACAATTGTGCATGGTTCAATTATATGCTAAAAAATGGTAGGAAGACTGATGTTAAAACAAAAATTGAGAATTGTCAATAATCGAAAAGAATATAATAACCAAAGCATCCACTTGTGTAAAAAGATGTTATAACAGGTATTCTCACATATTTCGTTTCGTTTCACAAGTATTCATTTGGTTAAAGTCTCTATCTCAATTATCATCAATAAATCATAATTTTGCCAATCTCTAGTAGATTCATTGGTCGTTTAAAAGTGCTGGTAACCAGAAATTTAAATCTTTTTAGATAACATTTTGACACAATGCTTTATTGTTTTTAATGTCTTTATATTTTTTACGTTAATATGAATAGTACACATGATTTAAAATTAAAATGTTTCTTAGAAGATTCAAAATTTAGTCACAGAATTTGCTGACAACAAGTCACTTTTAACTCGTTTAATTAATTTTTGTTAAAAAATTTTATTTAATTTTTTCTTACTTTTAGATAATTTACACCATGTACTTTGCTAATTTTCCTTAATTAGCGTGTTAATAATTTCAAATCATCATTGGACAACGGATTCTAATGAGTGAGTAGATAATTAATGTGTTCCAAAGCATGTTTAGCCACAAACACTGGGATGACTTATTAACGAATTCCAAGAATTTTTCTTAAATGTAATTGTTCCTCTTTTTTTGATGATTCTATTTGTTAATATCATATTTTGTTCAGTCTTGAAATCGATGATTTGATGATGATAACATGACAGCAGGAAATTACTTTTAAGATTGTATTTAATGTCAAAGCATATCTCATGTGTATATTGATTGATAGATGAGTTGAATTGATAAGATTTTATAATTCTCAAAATACTACAAATTCTCATTTGAATCAACAATCAAATGGACAATCATGGACATTATCTGTCCAACTTGTTTTTTTTAAATAGCGCTGATGATTATAACAACCCTTGATTGATTTGGCGGAATATTTTATGAAAATTTGTATTCCATCCCTTATCTGCGGATACACAAGATGGCTTCATGTAATATAATGTTGCAATCACATTGTCAGGTAAACAGAGTCCGGGGGCGGGATAGCGCAGTGGTTAGGGCATTCGGCTTAGGATCAAGAGGTCCGTGGTTCGAATCCGGCCAGGGGTTCGGCAACTTTGTCTGTAGTAGATCTTCTGACACTGGTCAAGATTTTGTTAACTCAATATATAATATGACTCAAGGTAAATTTGCTAGAAGGGATCCCTAGTATAAAACGGGAATTTAACTGAATAACGTATAATTATAGAGATGCTCTCAAAGTGAGACGAAGAACATTTCAACGAGCTCAAAATACAAAAGATAAAGGAAGAGCTGATATAGCTGAGTTTTACACATGAACTCTGAGAGAATAGTTTAGCTCCGGTAGATTTGTTGTCAATTTTTGCAAGAAAAGAAAACATGGACTCCATATACAAAACCCTTATGATCGAATTCAGAAGGGAAAAAAACAACGTTGAAACGTAAACCATCAATATTTTGGAGACTTTTTAAATGTGGTGAATGTATTACATATGATAAGGATCATAATCAGGAGGTCTGTGGTTCGAATCCCGCCAGGGGCTCGGCAACTTTGTCTGCAGTAGAGAACTCTTCTACACGCAGTCAGGTTAGGGTGCAATGCTACACTGAATTTCAGCGCAGTACCACCCATGAATCGCTAGTTCCAACCGATGCTCGCAGGTTTCACCGCAATGCATAGCAATAATACTAATACAATAATACTAGCAGCCGCGATATAAGTGAAATAATCTTGTAACTCAACTCGATCAACTCACCTCACCTTTACCAATATTCACTAAACAACGTCACTTTGAATAATTTTATGAAACTAGTAAATGATTTGGTATTTAACGAGCGAAAGCGAGTTAGAAACCGATACCATTCACGATTTTCATAACAATGTAATTAAACGGTTTTATATATAAGTATTTTATTTATTACTTCCAGAATCAAATAAAAATCTAACATTGTGACGTCATACTGAAAGATTGTGACGTCACTCGCCACGCGTTGTTATGACGCAATGTGTATTAACATTGTATTTTTATCAAACATCGATATCTTCAACCGAAAGTAATAGTAACAAATGCCATATTTACAGGCGGGTTTCTACACATCGTCTCATAAATATTTGATATGAATATTTCTTTCACTTGGCTCATTTATGTTTGAAAGCGGTTATTTTATCTTTAAGAAGAGAATGTTTTAATTTCAAAATAACATGTTATTACATGACATAAGTAGTGTTGAACTTAAATTAATGTGAAATGATCGTGAGATTGGTACTGTAAAATCGTTTATTAATGGAGGGTTTTTTTACTAGAAAACATTAACAAGGTCTTTAAAGTTGTATCACATTTCCTTTTTACACTTTCACGTCCTTGTTGTATATACGTTTTATCATTTGAAATATTCCTTAGATGTTAATGAATTTTCAAGTTGTTAACTCAATTAAAACCTTTTTCAAGCAAAATGGGATCAAACTGGAAAGAACCATGAAAATGGAAAACCCTTTGCAACCATACTTTATGAATTTTCTCACCAGAACCGTAAATGGATGTCAAGTATTTTAAACAGCTCTTCTTAAAACAAAATTGAATCAAAATCAGCACTGCAAAAAATGGAATGTAACCCTTGAAAACGAAATTGATACAAACTCTTGGCATCTTTACAACCGCATCCCTTTTCGCTGTTCAAAAGATACAAATCTTCAATGGTTTCAATACAAACTTCTTCATCATATTTTAGCAACAAACAACAGGCTTTTTAAGATGCAATACATTGATACTAACTTATGCAGCTACTGTTCGGGTTCTTTAGAAACTATTACCCACCTATTCTGTGACTGTAGCAAGGTTACTCCTATTTGGCAAAAACTTGAAAACTGGTTAAATGACAAAATGGATGTAAATTTACACTTCACGAAAGAAAGGATTCTATTCGGATTCCACCGTAAAACAATGACCCAATCAACGTGGTTCTCGTCATTTTTAAAAACATTATTAAACAAAAATCGACGTGTTCTACAAATTCTGGTCGACATGCCATGTCCTGTTTAATGATTGATGTATTCTGTATATTGTTCGCATGTAGACATTGCCATGTATCGGAGTCATACTATTTGTAAAAATGAGGGGGAAAAAAGAAGAATTTTCAAGTAGACCAATACGAGAATTTAGAAAAGGGTTTTGATTAAGATCTAATGACGAAGTTAAATTCTATTTGTAGCTGAGAATTTGTATATAACCGGATATCCACTTCTGTCTCGTCACCAGTTTGATCATCCTGAATTCGACCTGTTTTGCTGTCTTTTTACAGCTTTATGACTTAGTCTTTGAGATTCATGTCATATAATTTTTCACAAGCCGATTTATATTATAGCCTGCTGAGCCTTTGGTCGTTATCGGCATGGCAGTTTCCGTAGTGCGAAGTTACACCTCTAAAAAATAAATTCATCCAAAATTGGGCAGTAGGGCTCTTGAAATACATAAACCTTTTTATTAGAGGTGAGGTGAGTTTGTGCTTCACGCCGCTTTCAAGATTATTTCACCTATATCGTGGCTGCTAGTATTATTGCAGGGAGAAAGCCCGCAACACCATCGTGGCTATGCATTGCGGTGAAACCTGCGAGCATCAGCTGGAACTAGTGAACCATGGATGGTCCTGCGCTGATTTTCTATGTAGCCTTTTTTAATGGAACTGTTAAACATTCATGAATTTTGCGATCATGTTTAAAGTCTATTCTTCTATACAGAAGTACTCTAAGTTCACGTTATAATTCTTTAGTCAGTAAATATCAAATGAAGGTCATTCGACTTTGATTTACAGAAATAACAAATCACGATAAAATAACTTCTTGAGTCATCTTTTTTTGGGCTTTAATTTCATAGACTTTGTGTCTAAGCACAGAAATTGATTTTATTTCTAAACAAAGGATAATTTTATTCAGTGTTACACTCTCGTATGCTGATGAAGTTGCTAGTAGATACGAACATCTGGACACGTATCCTATGAATAAACATGGATTTTCCTATCTAGAAAATCTGTCGACCTCATTAGAATTCACAATAGTCATTATCACAAATACACTATCACTGATACAAAAGGCGTCAGAGCCGATTTGCATGGCGTCAGAGCCGATTTGCATTATGGAAAACTAGCATCGTTCCCACAGCTATATTCGTCTGTGAGTATCCTAAAAGACTGAATGGTAACATGAATGTTGTAACCATCTGTGTTGACTATCTTATGAATATGAATTAAAACAATTTCGCAGTGCAACCTTTTGCAGAAAATATGCACTTACGTCATCTGCATGTACATCTGCATAACTTAGGAATTGGGATTAAGTGAATAATCAGAATGCATTGTGACAAATGAAAGATAAATGTTTGAAATAAGGAAAGATGAAATTGACTAGAAAACTGAATAACGTATAATTATAGAGATGCTCTCAAAGTGACACGAAGAACATTTCATCGTTAGCTCAAAATACAAAAGATAAAAGAAGAGCTGATATAGCTGCGTTTTACATATGGACTCATGGAGAATATTTGAGCTCCGGTAGATTTTTGTCATTGTTTGCAAGAAAACATATACAAAACCTGTTGAATCGATTTTAGAAGGGGAAAAAGCAACGTTGAAAAGTAAACCATCAATATTATGGAGACTCTCTAAATGTGATGAATGTATTACATTTGTTTATTATGATAATTATATAAATTCTTCTTTCTAAAGGGTATCTCATTTGTTAGATCGTTATCGATTAATACCGAAACAGTTACGATGACAGTTATATGATTAGAATTAATCAACATCAAGGAGAAGCGAAAAATGAAATGTTTAAATTACATCACACACTTGCAAAATCGCCTAGATTTAATCTATTCATTCTCTTAAACAATTGTACATAGCTACATTAACAAGCCTAGCATTTGGTAACATAATGATATGTAAAATAAATTGAATTGATTAATAGCTATGAAACTGTATTTTCTCTAATAAATCCTCGATAACTCATATTTTAAGTTGAAAACTTTCCTCAGCAGATCATTGGTAATTAATTTGTCATCAGAAAATGATTGTCAATGTGTTTTGCGTTTGGGTTTTATGTTTCAAATCTGTGTTAGGTTCCACCGTAGAAACAGTATTTTCTTTCTATGCATGAGGTCACAATTAAACTTCTGAAGAAGTCGAATACCCTAAAGCCACAACTATAGATGAGGATTGTTCTCTAAACTAACTTTCAATGAGCTAGGCCTTATAATTTCCGAGTTGTGATCTGGAAACCAAAAAGTTGCGTTTTTATGCAAACGGCCAGAAATAAATGTAGGAAGAAGTGGAAAACCTCAAAGGCACCACCTCACATGATGTTTGTTTAATATACTTAATTTGAATGACCTGGGCCTTACAGGTTTTCGGGGGCGGGATAGCGCAGTGGTTAGCGCGTTCGGCTTCGGATCAGGAGGTCCGTGGTTCGAATCCCGCCAGGGGCTCGGCAACTTTGTCTGCAGTAGAGAACTGTTCTACACGCAGTCAGGTTTGGGTGCAATGCTACACTGAAATTCAGCGCAGTACAACCAATGGTTCGCTAGTTTCAGCCGAGGCATGCAGGTTTCACCGCAATGCATAGCCACAATGGTGTTGTGGGCTTTTTCCCTGAAACAATACTAGCAACCGCGATATAAGTGAAATACTCTTGAAAACGGCGTTAAACAACAACTCACCTCACCTCACCAGGCATGAGGTCAATACTAATATTCTGAAGAATAAAGCCACAATTATAGATGATGATTGTTCTCTAAACCAACTTTCAAAGAGATAGGCCTTATAGCAAGGCCAAAAAGTTGCGTTTTTATGTAAACGGCCGGATAAAATGTAGTGGAAGTGGAACACCTTAAGGCACGACCTCACATGATGTTTGTTTAATATACTTAATTTGAATGACCTACATGTAGGCCTTACAGGTTTTCAGTTCTGGCCACAGTTTCATTTCCTTTGAACGATTGAAAATTAATGAAGGAAGATGCTGAAAAACAAACATGATGAATAATCCTTATAGGTATTCAGTTCTGGCCAAATTCTAAGTTTCATTTCCTTTGAACGGCTAAATATTAAAAGAGGGAAGATGCTGAAAAACAAACATGATGATGAATAGGTTTTGAGGTCTGGCCCAGAACCAAATTCCACATAAAAAGTTTTAATCAGCTATGTCTTAAAAGCATACGAGTTATGTTCCGGAACCCAAAAAAGTTGCGTTCTTATGGAAACAGCCAAAGATAAATGCATGAAGAAGTAGAAATCCGCAAAGGCAGCATCACACATGATGATTGTTCCATATACCAAGTTTTAATGATCAACACCTCATGTTTATTTACTTCTGTTTAGGAAAAGAACGATTTTCACGGACGTACGCACTTAAGTCATGAACTTTAAGATGTCTGTTAATATTGCAACTAGATATTTAGGAGAAAATTAGATACTAATTTAATAGTAATTTCACATTTTAAAAGTATAATGAAGATGAATAATTAAATTTTGCTCATTGCTGATTTTTTTAATATCAATAGTCATACACACATGTAAAAATAGAACCATGGGCTCTGTAGCTCATCAGACTTTTGATAGAAATAGGTGTTGTGGTTTAGACCATGGGGTCATGGGCAGTGTAGGAAAGATAGCCTGTCCCAACGTCCGAGTTATTCACAATCAAATAAAAAAGGCCCATTGCCCATTTGGGGTCAAGGGGTCACTGAACCTACAATTCAGAATCTCCAGTGCCCAAGGAGTCTACACACAACTTTTCAGCTCTCTGGACCTTTTGGAACTGGAGAAGAAGATTAAAATAGATTTTTAAGGTTTTGACCCTTGTGACCCCATTTGGGGTCATGGGGTCACGAAATCTACAATTTAGAATCCCCATTTGCCAAGGAGTATGCACATAAAATTTCAGCTCTCTAGAGTCATTGGTTCTGGAGAAGAAGTCGAAAAAGTGAAAAGTTTACGGATGGACGGATGGACGGATGGACGGACGGACGGACGGATGGACGGACGCCGGACGCCATGCCATGCTATAAGCCCATCGGGTCTTTCAGACCTGATGAGCTAAAAAGTGAAAGTCGAACATGAAACAAATGATGATAAAATATTCCCTCTTTTCCACAGAAAAACGTCTGGTGT
Source organism: Phorcus lineatus (assembly GCA_921293015.1). NCBI lineage: Eukaryota > Metazoa > Mollusca > Gastropoda > Trochida > Trochidae > Phorcus > Phorcus lineatus. The sequence continues at coordinate 30,774,488 of OV121094.1, read as the reverse complement.
GTTAGACCTTACGATAAAATAAAGTCGCATTTGCAAAATTCCAATAATAAATTACTAGTAATTACTGACTATGGCATCGTTGTTGGAGAAATTAATGCATAAAACGGTACTTCAAAGGGTCATATATCATGGATTTTTATAGAAATTTGAGCGGCAAATAAATAGTCTACATGCTTAACACGCTTGCAGACTAGTGAAATTCAAATTTCAAAGGGAAGACACGAATTCTAGTTAGAACTGAAGTATGTGCTGTCTAGATATAGTGTGACATTCACCAATTTTACAAAGTTTATAAAACATTTCACGTCCGATACTAGATAATGAGACTGGAACATTTCCCAAACCTTATAACAGACAAAAATATTTAGGTCATCTTTTCGATATTATTGGATATGGATACATGTTTTTTTTAGTTAGATGCACCCTAATGCATTATACGTTAGTTTACATATCATGATTTCAATTATGTAGTTATGATTTCATTACTAGCTAAAACATAATTGCTTTGTTTCTATGTTTTAATAAAGTTTATATTCTAAATGAGTGGTTGAGGGCATAATAATGGTCCTCCAAATGCTCTCCATCCTGCTGCATCAGCGTAATTGAATTTGCTCTTCCAGCTCCTTTCTTATACCCTAATCTCTTACGAGCCAAATCCGTCGTACGGCTGGCGAGGCTTAATTTTCGTGGCTGTGCTCACCTGTTATTGTTTAAGCCTATGAAATGTCGTTATCCAAGGAGCTTGAAGCTACTCTTTGGAATTTTCCATCCGGGTTGTGCCGCTATTGTTGGATGCGAGTCGTCTCATTGGCTGGTTAGATATCTAGCGATACGAGGCTTTTGGCCTGAAGGATATCAGGGTATATGAAAGGAGCTCGATCAGCGGATTCAATTACGCTGATGCAGCTGGATGAATGCTATCATACTCGCAACGTTACTGTTACTTGTCAGAAATTTTAATCACCTCATTTAGTTGCATTCTGTCCAAACCTGGTGACATGCTTAAATATTTATTAAAAAGTTATTTGCCTCCGCTACAGTTGAATTTCACATTGTTAGCTTATTTTGACGATAAAATCATATTTAAATATACCCTTGTTACTATGGGTGCAGATTATTCTTTCCTTTTCAACCTTTCAGCCACTAGTTTTTTAATAAAAAGTTTAGGAAAACCTAAAACTAGTGAGCACATACCATGTTAGTTACACTGTGAAAATCACATTCTGACAATCGCAGACAAATTACAGCGTACAGTATGTTACGGTATATCATGTACATGAAAAATCAGCGTACTCCAACCAGACATCATGCCTCAAAGGGTTCCCTTTTTAGTTGCATATGGGTTTAGTCAGGCAACTAAATTGGAGTAAATCGTGCTGACATAATCTCATGATCCATTTTGACATGTGTAAATGCATACGATGAACATATTCGCCGGTTGTCAAAATAAATACTTTAATTAGAATAACTGTCATCTTCTACTTAATGTTTTACATCAGATAAACTATTAGGGATGAATTGAGTTCACCTAAAACTGTTTGGCCATTTTAAGTGGATATGCTAATACCTGTGACGCCGGTGATCACTGATTGATCCAAATGCTTTTCCGATCTCTAATAGCATGTAATTATGTAGTCAAATTAATACAAATACAGGTGTTGCAGGTTATAGAATGCACGGCAGATACTCGATCTGAGTAGAGACAGTTCAGATTTAGGAGATAAACCTAGTGTGTTTGAAAATCAGAGACATGTTTTACTGGATTGATAGCGAGTAAATTTTAAATTGAAACGGAACGAGTTAGTATTGAACTTAAATTAAACCGTTCACAAAATTAAACCTAATACTGCGTGTTCACTAAATGGTTTCGTACTAGTATAATACAAATGTAAATATCGAATCGTTTAAAAAGTCTTTTTTTCCTTGTTTTGATAGCAAAAAAAGACCGAGCCACCCCCTAATGACGCAAATGGATGACTCTAACAGAAGACCACTATGACGTCGTAATAGGGTTTATGACGTCAGAAGCGCTCGCGAAATGACGTCATTGTTTTGTTGCCGTATTCGAAGAAATGCTTCTGCATGCCCAACAGCGGAAAGCTTACTTTACGATGATTTTTTTACTCAAACGTCTTATTTTGTACAAAATACGACATAGATTTAAAACAATTTGCTCTCTCCGTGTAAACACACGAAAACAAATACGATTAATTCCTTTTGGAAAGAGATTAATCCCACTTGCAAGCGGAATATCGACTCTGAAGTTACCTGTCGGATAGTCGGAAGTCAATGTATGTATTAATACTTTGAAAACTGATTTCGGGTAAACATAGCAACTTCAGTCGTGAATGGATACCCTAGGAGTCGGACAAAACAGCCAATCAGAATCGAGTATCCAGCACTTTCATGGTAGAATAAACGTTAAAACATTCTGTGTTGTGGAGGTCCTTTTTTAAATGAATATCTTTTCATTCAGATAAGTATCTAGGGGTAAATTCCGGTAATATTTATTTTTACCAAAGCGTAATTTGCACCGTTATATTAACTTCATTGGTTGTTCACTCGTCGATTGAACAATTACTTACTTATTCATTATCAACCATTATCACCTTATCAGGCAAACGGCCCGAGTCTGATTGCGATGTCAACGAATAAAGTGACGTCTACGCTGTTACGTTAGCCCATTTTGAATATTTGTTCTACATGAAAATGCTTGGAATTAAGTTTACGATATAAACGCCAGTTAAGAAGGCGACTCCAACTCGTAACGTGGCAATAAACGTCTTTTAATGGTATCAGACAAATTCTTACTAGAGGTGTTATTTGTGAATTATAAACAGGACATTAAAGTTGTGCTATGAAACTATGATTGCACCTGTTAAAAAAACTTTGGTATGTGAAAACGTTATAAAACATCATCATTTTAATATATAAATAATGTTTTTAAATTTCTGTAGGAATATGTTTTTGTTGGAAATACTATTCATATTGGGATAAACATTCATTTTGTGACCAGTGTAAACATCGGAGCGTAAATTCATACTCATAAGTTATCGTTTATATATATGACTGCCTGCTATAACCGTCAATCAGTGTGATGATTAGAACAAATCAAACAAAAGTTAGAATATAAAAAATTCGTCTCAACGGGAAAAGATCTGTATCTGGAACTCTCGATAAGTTGGGGCGGGATAGCGCAGTGGTTAGCGCGTTCGGCTTCGAATCAAGAGGTCCGTGTTTCGAATCCGGCCAGGGGCTCGGCAACTTTGTCTGCAGTAGAGAACTGTTCTACACGCAGTCAGGTTTGGGTGCAATGCTACACTGAAATTCAGCGCAGTACCACCCATGGTTCGCTAGTTCCGGCCTTTGGTCGCAGGTTTCACTGCAATGCATAGCAACAATGGTGTTGCGGGCTTTCTCCTTGCAATAATACTAGCAGCCGCGATGTAAGTGAAATAATCTTGAAAGCGGCGTTAAACACCAACTCACCTCTCGATAAGTTGTTTTTCTCTTTTTTTAGTTACTTGATGGATGCATCCTTGATAGATTTGAACCTTTGAATGAAAGATGTGATTATCCAATCTTTAAACAGAAATAAATAAATCCCATGTTGCCCGTATCTCGTTATTCAGACAATGACATTGATTGATTGTGTCTTTAGGAATAACTAGAAAGATGGCACACATCATAATATAATTTGCAGATGATGAATTAATGAAGTTGACATTATGACAGGTAAATAAATTAAGTTGACAAATGAACATGACATCTAATATCCTCTGAAAACTATTAAAATGACTCTTGACATCGATTTTGCTATATTTCATTCAAACAACAGTATTTCTGGAGGCATCATTATTGGCTATTTGTTGGTTTCTAAAGTTTTTAATATCAAATATGTTTGAGAGTATTAGGTTATGTACATGGATGTATTTCTGAAAATTAAATGGGTCTCATTTTGTTAAGGTTTTTCCTACTCATTATCGCTAATTATGTCTATTTTATAATTCATGGGTCTTTAGAATTTGATCTTTGATATTTTCATGGTGACAAACCACGTGATTAGAACCTAAATAAGAGATATATCAAAAATCAGATTTCATATGTGTCAGCCATTCACGGAACGACTAGTGATTGATATATTTGAATTTCTCCTAGCGTTCTATCTTGATAACAGATAAGTGAGTCTATGTTTGATATAAGGTGGTTATGATTCGAAAGAAGACAATAGTAGGGTTTGTTGATTTAAGTGAGTGAGTGAGTGAGTTGGGGTTTAACGTGCTTTGAACAATATTTCAGTTATTGGTTGGAGGCCCCAACGGCCTCCAACCATCTTAACAGCTGAAATTCTCTCTATATTACAGTTGGAATTTTCAAAAGAAATTTTAACAATTCATATTTAGCCTCTTTGTATTTCGGCAATATCGTGAACCAATGAACACATCTGTATCAAATTTAGAACCACGTGACCATGTGGGTATTCCGAAATAATTGGCAACCTTTAATACGGAAAAAGATTGTCTCTGCAAATCTCTAAATTTTAAAGGGAACAGTGGTGTTTAAGAATAAAAAAGACAGTACAATTCTTCATGACCGCACGTGTACTAAATTAGACGCGTAAATGTCGCATGAAAGGTTAGAAAACTCTATTCCATGTTAGTAAAAACCCCTCCATTACAACGGCACACGCGAGAAACAAGCGGCTACAAGTCGATAAGTAGAGAATGTCATAAAGGCGAGTCAATTTGTGGGATATCGCTTCGTGACAGACAAAGATAGAGGTAGTGAACTATGCTTTAGACTTTAATTTAATATATCTTGTACTGGCAATGTTTGAGAGTTGAGAAACAATTAGTGATACATATGGATTTATGAGTCGAACACTTTGTGCGGTCAATTGTGACCTATATTCTAAAAATAAATCTATTTCCAAGGGATAAATCGGTGACTGTTGTTTAAAACAGAACTGTATAGATCTATTTATAACTGCAAGTTTTCCTGACTATTTTATTATTTGATGCTATGAACAAATAATTGTATAGCTTTTTCTAAATAAAAGATAAAATGAAGGTATTTTGTTCTACTCTCTTTTGGATGCTTGTCATCCACGTGTTTAATAACTGAAATATTGTTCAAAGCACGTTAAACCCAAACTCACTCACTCACTCTATTAATGGCATTAATCTACTTATTTTCTTTAATGAAAATCCTATCCTATTTGTACCCTCTGATTTCGCAGTATTTCCTAGCCTAACAAGGGTGCCTCCAACTTAGCCTTTTTAAAGGCTTTTCTTGTTAAACACGTGGATGACAAGCATCCAAAAGAGAGTGGACAGACAAGGGAGAAAGGGATCGAAAGGATTAGAGAAAAGACGGAAAGAAATGCATAGTGAGAGATAGACAGGTTTTAGAAGGACTCAAATTTAGTTTGGCTTCTACCCGTCGACCTGCCCAGTTTGGGTGTCCCTACCAGGAGCATGCAAGCTCCAGCTGGCATAGCTCTCAGGGTCTTTGAAGCACGCAAACCACCACACCACGATACGGTATTGAGTCTAGTGGTGGTTGTTAAAGCAATACCCAAAGCACAATTGTTTACACTGTTTCGATGCAATCTTTTTTTTACACTTCCAGGTCAAATGAAAAGGGAAGACTATGAAGGCGTTTACTTCCTTCTTCAAGATTACGAGGGAGATTGATAAGTAGTGATTATCGATTGAAAAATCTGTGCAACACATTTGCACCATGCTTTGCAGGTATACCGTTATTTTTCAATGAAAAGAGGTCAGAAAATTAAACATCCATTATCAAGTAGCCAGAAGTGATCAGGGACGTGCTTGAACAATGAGGGTTTAGCACCAAGAGCTATTCGTGAAGTTATGATGGTCGATACGTAACGGGCAAATTGTTCATTAATGTACTGTAGTAAAAGTTTGTCACGTGAATTCAAGCGTTCCGAGGAAAGCATTGAAGACGTCGGTCTGGGTCAACACAAAACGTCACAAAAAATGATACCCAAATGCTATAGCCAGGTGCAGTTTGCAGAAATGAATGATAAAAAGATAATAAAACTTGGGTAATCCACTTTCAGCACGACATGAAGGAACAATCAAAGCTCTTCACTTTACTGACCTAAAAGAATAACAACACAAACTACGTTTTACTTTTAAGACAATTTATGCAAGATATTAGGTTAGGAATAAGTGATCATTGCAGTGATTTAAAACCAGGATAATGCGCCAGTGTACACTTCAGCTGTTTCAATTTCTACATCATCATCATTTAACCTACTCGCATGATTAAGATTCCTCATCATTATTCATCTGGCAATGACACCACTGATCAGTTCCTTCACAATTATGACCGCCACTCAATACCTACCTTATCGTGGTGTGGTGGGTTGCGTGCTTCAGAGACCCCAAGAGCTATATCAACGGGGGATTAGATGCTCCTGGTAGGGGCACCCAAGCTGGATAGGTCGACTGATAGAAGCCAGACCAAATATGAGTCCTTCTAAAACCTGCTTTCTATCTTTCACTATGCCTTTCTTTCCGTCTATTTCCTCATCCTGTCGATCCCTTATCTGTCCACTCTTTTTTGGATGCTTGTCATCCACGTGTTTTATAAATGAATTATTGTTTTAAACCGCAGCTCACTCACTCACAATTATGACAAAATATCTACCAATAATTCAACCAAGACGTGTTTTTGGATGCACATCGTTTTTTTATCATTCTGCTAGAAAAAAAATTTCATGATACAAAGTTATAATATCTTCGTTCAGAATTCCATTTATTATTATTCTAATGTCTTTCATATGATTAAATTTATTAACTGATGCTAAAAACAACATTTCAAGTATTTGAGGTTCTGATAAAAAGAACCCTAGACAAACAATCATAAAGAAAAGAAAATCAATAACGTTATTTGGTGGTCAAATGTAATTATTTCACGGTTAATAATAAAATAATATTGTAAACATGAAGTCATAAAGACAAACAGATAGCATACTTCCTATATCAATTTCTTACTGTAATGCTAACTACAGCCTAATTTACCCAAACATTAATGTAGAGAGATCCTTATGAAGTCACACATTTTGAAAGACGTCTGTGTGCTTTGAAATGATCAAGACTAAGTTTAAATTATAACTTTGTTATTATGTTTCATCCCGCCAGGGGCTCGTCAACTTTGTCTTCAGTAGAGAACTGTTCTACACGCAGTCAGGTTTGGGTGCAATGCTACACTGACAATCAGCACAGTACCACCCATGGTTCGCTAGTTCCAGCCGATGCTCACAGGTTTCACCGCAATGCATAGCCATAATGGTGTTGCGGGCTTTCTCCCTGCAATAATACTAGCAGCCGCGATATAAGTGAAATACTCTTGAAAGCGGCGTTAAACATCACCTCACTTCACCTCACTATCCCTTATTTTCAGTTTGTTTCTCACTTCCTCTGTCTCTCTGGCTATCGGGCCGTTCTTACATAACTACATGATATTACAGAGCGGCTTAAAATGAGAAGCATTTCAATCAAACAGTGATCATCTACTATTATCAGCATATCCACTTATACTGCTTTAGTAATGTTACGAACAATGGTTTTATGATGTCACAGACAAATATAAAGAGACTGCTGAGAAACAATCGTTGCTAGGAAAAAGTGTTATATAAACTCTTCAAAAAAAGAAACTTGACACTGACTTTCAAAGTTCAATATAAAGACCTTAAATGCAAGTTAAACATTGAAATGAAAACTAAAACGCTGTTTGAAGATCTCTGTTCAGTAAATTTTATTCAGAATAAGCATAATCTTGAAATGCACAGGTGCACAAGTGTTTCAACATCACAGGGGTGCACAAATGTCACTATCGGGTATGGCCACCATTGGCATTGATTATTGCTTGGCACCGACAACCCATGGATGCAATCAAGTTGTCAATCACAGCCTTCGTGCTGAAGTGCTGCAAGAAGTCCTGGAAGTGTTTTGGGTGGTTGATTCCTACTGCGCACGCGTCGATCCAGTTCGTCCCAGAGATGCTCAATTAGTGACAAAACCCGGGTGACCTGGATGGCCATGGCAATGTCTGGACATTGTTACGCTGTAAAAAGTCTTGACAAACACGTGCAACATGTGGTCGAGCATTGTCCTGCTGTAAGAGACCACCATGGACGTTGACGTGAGGAATAACGTCAGGCTGTAAGATCAAGTCCCTATACCGTACTCCTGTGAGGTTACCCACAACATGCACAAGGGGTGTCCTAACACAGTGACGAATCCCAGCCCACACCATGACACTCCCACCTCCAAATGGGACAACCTCCTGAACACAGTTGACAGCATAACGTTCTCCACGACGTCGGTATACACGTGCTCGTCCATCACTTCGTCGAAGCAGAAAACTGGAGTTATCAGTGAAGAGAACGGTTCTCCACCTTACACGTGCCCATCTCATCCGCTGTTGACACCACTGGAGACGTCCGCCAGATGACGTTGCGTTAAAACGGGACGTCGAACCGGCCGTCGTGGAAAAAGTCCAGCCTCTCGCGTACCGTTTGGTCGAAACTTCGACGCAGGCCTGGTATCTGCGTTGGTACTGACGTTGCTGTCCTGGTGCGTTCCCGGAGGTGGAGCAGTCGGATGTACCGATCTTGGGCCCGAGTAGTCACCCTTCGTCTGCCTGACCTTGGCCTATTATCAACACTGTTTCGGGTGTTGAAACGGCTCCACAATGAAGAGATGGTCTGTCTGGACACGCCAAAGTGTGTTGCAAGATCTCGCTGCGTCGCTCCTGCTTGCAGTCTGCCAATAGCGTTGTTGCGTTGCGCTCTGTTCAGTCTTGGCATTCTTCAGGTCGCTGTACCGATGATGTGAAGTCTGAATGAACAGAGGCTGATATGGCTTTTTATACCCCTAAAGCAGACATGTCATGATCCCATGCTGCACGTGCTTTGGCAGAAAATGCATTTGGACGAATCCCTCGTTTTCGTCCCTGAACACAACGTAAACTTTTTGGGCCATTGTTTTTGGTAAATTTACACTTTTGAGCAAGCCTTTCTTTAAATTACAGGTATGTATCATGAAAACAATTGACCCGTTTCGAAAAAATCAATTTCGCATGGATGTCAAGTTTCTTTTTTTGAAGAGTTTACACATGTGACTCTGTTTATGTCTTAACATACGAATAAGAAAAGGTTATATTGAATAATTAGTGTACAGCATATTTTTCAAAAAGTTTATGACATAGCGATCAGGATTTTGCTTCTGGTGTATCTATCATTCTTTCATGAATGGCTCTGAAATGTAGTAGGTAAAGTGGCCTCTACTTGTGATTTGAATGATAGATTTTACTCCTTTCGCAAAAGTTATTTCATTGAGTTTAACTTGTTTTTCGAATATGCTTACTTCAAAGATTTTATTGGATGTTAATGAATATATGACAAAATATTTTACATAAGTCTTTGAAGCGTGATGAATCCTAGTTTTCTTTTAATTTTTTTAGCTGTCCTCTCAGATTAAGGTTACTGCGTTTGGCGATTTGCAAAGAATCAATTCATTAATTTTTCGACAAGAACAGAAAACAAAACCGCATTATTCATTGTCAATCAAATTCTCTCATAGCGACAAAACACTTTGAAATAATTGGATTTTTTTTTCTCAAGAGAAATAAGACTTCAGAATTTTAACTTCAATGATAATAGTCCATTGTCAATCATATTCCTTAGTTTGATGTTTAAAAATAAATTTTACCACCTAAATTTATCCTTTGAGCGGTTTTCACATTGAGGCAATAAAGTTTGACAACACAAACTCCAATTTGAGAGCGTGAAACGTTTTACAACTTGTCACGAATACCAAATCCAGAGTTGTCAAACTGTTAGAGGGAATAGGATCAGTCTATATTCTTAACAACATATTCATGTAACTTGTTGAGTTGTCAAACACGAGTTTGTGTTTGACGTGTTATCGAAGTCGTGTTTTTTAAATGTGAACTACGTTGTGCGACATTTGAGTCACATGACTTTGTGACGTCAAAGATATTTGCGTTTGACGTGTAAACATACGAATGTGACATCCTGTCATATTAAACTTATTTTTGTTACATGAAGAACTATTCGAGTAGCTCGTACATTGGGGATTTTCTCTCAAGACAGAGTTTATAGTTTTTTCAAAAAGTTATATAAATGAGATATGACCTTAATAAATTAAAACCTATGTAAAACAGCCATGCGTGATGACTAACTTAGTGTCCATATACATGTAGTACTCACCTATGAAAATGTCTAGCGGGTAACATTAAAGGGGCTAAGCGTATGTTGTTGGAGTCATATACGTCAAATTTCATGAATGGTCTTATTCTATCGAGATAAAGTGTTTTTTTCGGAAAAGCAAAATTCTAATGCATATCAGTTCAGTAGAATGACAATAAACGGGTAAGTGTCGAAAACCGGACAGTGGCGCGTGCCAGTGGTTCAAACATAATTTCGTAAACTTATTTACAGCAGACTCAAAGACAAACATTGGTTGATAGTGTTAAGTACGTTATTTAACTTATATACACAGTAATTGAACACATAATTTAGATTCTTAAAAATTCTAGGGCCGTTTTCCCGATAATCAGTGGAAACGAGAAAATATCATAATTTTGTTATTTTAGAGATAAAGATGTAAATTTAGAGAGGCAAATAAGAACAAACTTAGGTCATGAGGTAATTTGACTCGTACTAAAGCAACATTTAAAATCATGAAACATACTCTGTGTCTCTTTAATGCTACGATTCCATAGGATGTCATCCAACTCGGTGATACCTAAAGACATAACGTAGCCATCGACATTGTGATCATAAATTTTGAAAAGATCTCGATTGCTTTCATTAAAGTGTGTGAGTAGAGTTTAACGTGCTGTAATTGATACTTCAGTTATTTTAACTCTTCGAGGCCGCTATCTAAAAGTGACTATTGGGGGACATAAAGGCGTTACATTATTTAACATAACTACACCGCCATAGAGGGATCAAGTGGCTAAGTAACAAATTACAATAATTTTGAAAAATGAGTTGGGTCTTTATTTATGTCGGATGTAGTTGTTAATCTTATATATTGTAATCTCTAAAAACCGCATATTAAATGATAGAACCATACAAACAAGAAATTACTCTTGAAGTTAATAAAAATCTCATATTGCAGATATTGTTTGTAAAATAGATTTTCTTCTGCTCAAATATCACTCTTTTGAATTATCAGGAAATGAACGTGCCAACATTCCCAGAATGATTCCAGTCTCATTTTCCACAGCTAGCATGAACTGATCTCGTAAAGTACGGAACACATTTAACAGACATTGAAATGCATTCATGCAGTGCTGACAAGTTCTTCAATACTAAGTTTAACTTTTATATGAACGTATATTTGACTTTTATATAATCCTTTTTGGGTATAAAATCAACATGATGAGTCCTATTGTCACAAACTTTGTCATGAAAAACATTTTCCTCAAAAACACAAACTGTTAGACAGATGATAAAGGTGTAAGATAATAGTATATGAAATAACGCCTTAAGAACAGAATATAAAAATCACCTGATAATAATAATATGATACCAAACAACACGGATCTTGTATTGTCTTATCAATGTTTGTTTCCATATGTACAATCTTTATGATTTATCCTGGTTATGAATAGAAGCGGTTACAGTATTTAAAAGAATATATCATTAGAATTGAAATTGAAATCATAATACTAATACAATATGTCCATTTATACAGCGCTAAACTCCACTATAACGTGCTCATAGCGTATACAAGAGTCATGGATCATTATTACCCTGGTCGAACCCAAGCTGCCGTTTAAGCGCTTAAAGGTCATCTCCAACACAATCTACACCATGTACCCAATTAGTACTGCTGGGTGAAAAGAAGCACATTTTGAATAATGAACTACTTCATCAGTAGAAAGTTACTATTTACTTGATGCATTGATATGAAAAGTATTCTTAATATTAATTATTTTTTTCACATTTGTCAATTGAAATACATTAAAGTCGCTATCCTAAAGAAATGTAACAAGTATTTATCTCAATAATTATAAACGATGTTGTATATACTAGAATAAGTCATTTTTAATGGGTACATTTTCATTGATTTACAAAACCTTTTAATTTAAATTTTCATGATTCAATACCAAAGACAATTTTGAATAGCATATGATGATCATGATACACGATAAATTGTTGCTAACAAAGAATTTCCAAGATTCAAAGAAGCAAATTGTAAAACTTCCCAGTTAAATCCGTTGCTATTGATTATTTGTGTTCTTGTTCAAAAACCTGTTCATCATTGATTTCCGAAGTTTCTCTTACAATTTACCATATATTAAATATTCAAGCTGTTCAATGCTTCCTAAAAATTCATGAATCTCCATGACACCGTTGAAACGTATAATTGATAAAAACTATAGCAGAATTTCCTAGACCAGTGTATCATATATCATTGGTTTTTCTGACATGTGAATAAATGGTCTGAGTGCAAAACACTGTATAAACACATTGGATGACTTGTGAAATCAAAAGGGTAGACACGATTTCTATCTCTAACTGACAACACTTTGATTCGATTCCAGATTGCACGTCAAGTACGTATTTATTCGCTGCCTAAATGTATTTGGAGATGACGCCAATGCATCGTTTTTAAAGCGTGAATACCAGTCTTGTCATACTGCTTTTAAGTTTCATACTTATTGATGTCTCCTTTCGAGGGTAGGTGACTTAGATGGGCAGTGATAACATTTATCTTTATGTGGAAGAATGACACATGGCTACCTCTTTTGATAATGTTGCAGTAGGATGTTTTTGTTTCTTTCGTTTTTTAAATGGAAATAAAACTTGTTTACATAAAATGTTTCTATGAATTCAGAATAACATGTATACAGAAAATACTTCATGTTGATACCTGCAACAGTGTTTTTCTAAATCACATTGTCACAAAAACATTTTATAGGCTAGATAATTTCTTGACTTGTACTTAGTTCGACGAGAGGGCGTTCCCTGAAAATATGACATCATCTATACAGAAGAATAAATCGCAGATTTAATATTCGTATGCATTGTGCGTTGGAGTTTTCATAATAAAAGAGATAAACTGTATTTGTCTATTGCATACTTATTAACTCACAACTGTACCCTGATGAAAGCAAGACGAAGCCGTCTTTACCATCTTGCAGAATTGTCTCAAGCCATTTCCTGAGAAAACTCTTCAACCGATTTTTACGGCTACTTTGCAGTTTTGTTTTTAGGTAAAGCACATACGAATTAGCTTTCAATAAGAAAAACGGTTCGTAGAAAAATATTTTCATTCAACAAAAAGATCAATGTCGCATATGCAGATTCTTTTGAAATGAAACATTCTATAGTTAGTTTAAAATAAAATTAAAAAATCATAAATTCTTAAGGAACTAAATCAGTTATTCGAAGACATGTATTTCAGTGCATCCAAGATTAAGACTGATTTGAAAATAATGTCAACGGTGTTGAGGATCATTATTCAAATGTTGTTTCTATTATTATTTCACAATGTTTATGATATTAAGATATCATTATTTTGATTTATCTTTATAAGGGCTCTAGTCAGGATACCTTGTAATATAATTTATCATAGTTAAAACTTATTCACCTCAATCATCGATTTACCATTTAACTTTGTTTTAGCGTGATTTTCATTTTTTGTTTTTGGAAACATATTTACTGAGCCACAGATTGTTTCATTTCATGAACCAATCGAGAAAAAGAGAGACTCCAATATTTCCCGACATTCGCAGTCAAATGATTGGTTAAAGTCGCCGTTAAACATACATTCAATTAACCCTATGTACTGTTGAGACTGATGAAGATACTCTGCTCAGACGTCCTGTCTGCTTAAGGGCTCATTTCTACTTGTATTCGTCTTCAGTCAGAACTTTAATTTGACATAAATTGAGCTGTCCTAATCTCTTAAGCTGTTTTGACCAGTGTAAATAGATTTGTTGCTAACTAGGGATTACAGGGACGCCGGTGATAACGGTGTACAATTATTTCAATTTGATTCGTTGTCAAACTTAATACTTCAGTGAGACTGATGTCATGTTTGTACTTGTTTAAAGGCTTATCTGACATGTCGATAGGCAATTTGTGATTACATTATCGTATTCAAATATAAATAACACCCTTCTAAGCGTAAATACTCCTACACTACAATTATTTTTGAAAATCCTAGATTATATTTCCTTGTAAACAAAAAGGTTATTTTCAAATTTTATATAGTGAACATCATAGTTAATAGAAAATTAACTATGATCCTTCAATTAAAAATCGCATTTAAAATTATTTACTATTTTTCTCCAGAATCGAAATCAGATTTGCCTCGTAAGTACCTGAAACTTTGGGAGTATTTATTCTAATACATGTACTAGTCAGTGCACAACATATTAAAATAATGGTAATTAGTTATATGATACGCTTAACCTAGGAAATTGGAATATAGTTTCTTTGTTTTTTGACAGCAATCTCTTTACACTGTTTGAACTTTGTTCCTTTGGCCATAAAGTAAAAGTAGAAAGTAAAGTAAAGAATAAAAAAAATTCAATTGATCCAGATTGATGTCTCTGCATCAGCAAGTACAATATCAATAAGAAGAAACTTGAAATACAATTTATCCTCAATATGCAATACGTATCATTAGATATGACTATCTATTAAATCAAGTCGACCTTTATATCGATTGTTCACATTGCAAATGAATATTGTATTCCCTGTCATAATGACATGAACAAAGACGTGACGATTTACTAGCTATGTCATTTCTGCATCACTTTCGATCAACATTAGCAGGTTTTAAATTGTAAAAGTATTCTCTAATGCTTATTTTAAATCAAATTTAATAAACCCAAACTATTCGTTATGACTAACCTGTTTTTATTATATCAATAATTAATTTGTAAAGGAGGGATGTAAAAAAATCTCTAGTGTCTGATGTGTAGAAAACGGAAATACTGATCGTTGAAAATGGTTAAAGTAGAGATTTGCTCAGCTTTTGAATCGAGGAAAAAGGATTAAATATTCGTCATTAAGGTATATTTATTACATCACTCATTTCTTGTACACTGTTTTAGCATAACTGTTGTATGAACAGAATCAGCTGACGTATTGGCTTTTCAGGCTGTATGTAAACTTTAAATATTTGCGATATCGTTGTTGATGGGCATTGACTGTAACGTTACATTACATACTGTGGTCTTAAAGAAATAACTTTATAGCCTGAATACTTGTACATTTCCAAAATAGTTATATTGTAGATAATATGAGTTCAGTTCGTTAGTAACATCGGAATATATACATTATATGTGTAGTGTTCATATTTACGAAATACTGCTTTGCGTAAGCGCCGTCAGGCAATGCTGGAATGACATTACCTGCATGTTTCTTTAACCCCTTAATGTGACAAAGTAGTAGCAACTCCTCATTTGAGAAAAAATGCTAAGAATGGAGAATCTGGATTTGTTGATTGGTTGTTGTTGGCCTCTGTCGGCTACTTCATTGATGCATCCTTAGAGGACAGAAAATCATCACCTGCAAATCGGAAATGTGGTAAATGAAGTAAAACCTTGATGGATTTGAAGCCTCGAATGATTGATAAGCTTATTAAATATTTAAAAAGAAATATACAAGTTTTACGCTGCCCATTTCCAGTTATTGAGACAATGACATTGATTGATTTTGTCTTTTGAATGAACAAGAAAGACGTATCTCATAAGAAGAATGTGCAGATGATGAAGTGATGAAGTTGACATGATGACAGTTAAATAAATGGAGTTGTTGAATAAAATGACACTGCCTTTCATTAGCAGTTCTGGCAAATTGATATTGATCAAACTACATTTGTATAAGAAGTTATGGAAATGTCAGAATTTATTAGTTTAATATGATTTCCTAAACATTTCAAAATCAGATATATTTGTTCTTCAAATTCAATCTTGAATTGTAAATTCATATGTTACTTGTTATTCTATGTCATATTCTAAATTCTTTATATCGTATAACATCAATCATATCCTCCCATTCCTTACTCATTGGCAGTTACATTTTGATATGAGATATCGTCTTGACGACAGACTGTCAGATTCGAAACCATAGGTTTCATCGAAAGCTCAGGTTCTATGATGTGTCAGTTTTTAAACGCATGACCAGTTCACCAACAAATGAGATTAAAGAATTTCTGTTTTAATACTCGCCCATTTTTATATTTTATCGCGTGGATTTAATCACACTTTTCCTTTCTGACGGGATCCGCTATATACTTCTATAAAGTGTAACCAAGGGGACCAAAATGTGCGTAGTGAGTTAACAATTGCTCGACGAATCGGATATTTGATTTTTATCAATAAGGTTTTTGATAAGCTAAAATTAATAATGTAATAACTTTTCAAGAAAGAGGCACAATTATTAATGTATGTTAGCAATTTTTTGTCTTAGTGGCATGAAAAATCGCTGGAAAATTAAAGGATCCTTATTAAAACAAAATATTACAGGAATTACCTTTACCACTATAATCATGATACTGAGAATGGTAGCGTTAGTTTCATCAATGTTTACCACCACTAGACTCAATAGCTTATCGTGGTAGTGTTTGCGTGAACCAAACTATGCCCACCTGAGCTGACGTGAGGCACCAATGCTTGACCTATATACATATATAAACCTATACATATACATTTATAAATGCAGCCTCATTGCTTCAACACTTCTCCTGTACATTTGTAAACGTATAACTGTCCTGCAAATGATTATAGCAGCAATTACCAGACGTCAAACTTAATATATTAATTTATAACATTATTTCTTTGCAAATCATGCTCTCATCCACATGAACATACCAGAGGAGACCATCGGATAAACTCGTTCTAATCAAAATAATGTATCCAAGATATTTTGCGTGCCAATGTACGCGTCAATTCTACAAAACATTATTGCATAAATAGTGATACGCTGGATAAAGTTTTCCCAGTAAATGGTATGAAGGAGTTAAAAATAGAGGTAAAAATATAATCATAAAATTCAAGATGTTTCCTCAATATTGCAAGTAGATAAGTGGATTACCTTACTCATTCGAACAATGATTTATATTATCTCTATCTATGGTCAGTAACTTAATGTAATACATCCCAACTAGAATGGTATAGACACAGTTGATTCATATTAGCAAGACGTGAAACTACTTTTCTCACTGTTCATCTTCAATTGTGTGATGGTTGATTTGCTTTGGTAATAAAAATGTGTGATGAATGAGAAAATTTACATTGTTGGAAAATACATCATCAACTTGTAGGCAACAAAAAAACCTTTATCATGATTTCAGTCACCACTTCCAGATGAAAAATTGCCAATTGCCAAAATAGCTCAATTACGCATCTCCATCTGACAAACCGGGTCATTATGCAATATGTATCAATCTGAATGTCAATGGCAAATGTGAAGATGGGAATCTGCAAAGGAAACTCTAAATCTACTGTCATGTGGCATAATTATCCTCTTCAATTGCAGTGAAAGGTGAGGTGATATGAGGGTTAATGCTTTCAAGAGTATTTCACTTGTATCACGATTGCTAGAATATTTACAGGGATAAAGCACGCAACACTATGTGGCTATGCATTGCGGTGAAACCTCCGAGCTAGAATTAACTGAAACTAGCGAACAATTGGTAGTACTGCGCTGAAAATCAGTGTAGCATTGTGCCCAAACCGTACTGCGTGTGGAACACGTCTCTACTGCAGACAAAGTTGCCGAGCCCCTGGGCAAAATGAATACTGACAGTAGGTGCATTTTACCAAAGTAGATTGCAGCATAAACATCAATGATACCTTTCTGGTATTGCTAAAATTAAGCTTATGCACTGAGATCGCGGTTATGTGTTTATGATGTAAATTGTATATTTGAATATAACAGTACTTTGGCAATGTAGAAACGAACTCATCATCATGTTGATCACATCTCGTAATAGCAGGCCTGATTAACTTTATTTTGGGGATATATAGAAGAAACTTAACGACCTTCCATTTAATACCACTTTTCTAAACGAGTCAATGATACAGTATGAAACGAGCTTCCGAAACATGAATCAGCGAATGCTGAAAAAGATTTCTCTGCTGTTCGTTACTTTGTATTATATGATAAACAATAACACATATTGTCTTTTTATATTCTACTCGTTTAAAAAAAATATTTTTGTAATATTTTCTTAATTGCTCAAGAGAGGCCATCCACATAACTGATATAAGTGTAGTTTGCTAATTACTACATGAGTGGCTCAGATTTTTAGCTGAACATGCATCATGTGCTTTCAAATCATATTTGATAATCAGACAGTCAACTGTTTGTCACCGTTATTTAATATCTTTTAATAATTACTAGGGTAATAATTTCAGGGGCATAGTAATCATAACCTAACGTTAAAATTCATGCTTTGACGTCACAGTTCGCCAATGACGTTTTGTTCCAAATGCGTCTTTGCCTTTCTTTGGATGTTGATTTTGAATAGTTTTTTTTATTTCTCGACTTCGGTTATAAACAAAATATCATGTTCGTTGCCATGTTAACGACACTCCTGCCTTAATATCAATATGTAAATACTAATATTAAGCACTCGTGTCGTGTACATAGTATGTCACGGACACTCATATAATATCTTCTATGTATTGCAAAACCAGTCATGATGGAGCTTTGAAAATTGTATCATTTCATTCGGTAAAATATTTGTTTTGATATGAAAATCACTTTAGAGTAAGGTTGAATGGATCACAATGCAATACAAGAAAGCAAAACACCTAAAGATCAAACGTGATTGAAAATATTGAATATTTTAGAAAATTAAACCGAACCCATTTGTAAAGTCACTCAGTTACTATTTTTTTTGAAGATCATAAAACCAATATTTTAATGAATGATAACATTAGTTTAAAGTATGTTTAAGATGCCAAAATCCTGTCTTCACATTTCATATGGCATAGGAATAAAAAAAAATCCTCAATATCTGTATTGAAACAGCCAAATTGATGATGACAATGCATTACTATATTCATTTGTAGGGTTAGGTTTTTTTTAAAAATTCAATAATATTTCAATTGCTGTTTTTTTAGAAAGAGAACAAGAACAAAATTGATAACTTTGAAAGTTTAATGATTCATTATCAAACTAAACAGTAAGAAAGTCCCTTTGATATAACCACGGGAGCCTCTCTAAGGTATGATCCATATCAATTGAAACAATTGCAATTAACTTTGATCATGGAGAGAAAGCAGATGTTCATTGCATTAGAATGTGCTTCCAGATATATATTCATCCCAATGGTTTGAAAGAGAAGCATAGAAGTAAAGCTTGTTGAGCATACTACAAATGCTAATAAAACCATCATATCAGTAAAAACGGAAATTCAAATCCTTCCGAACATTATCGTTATGCTGGTAACATATTTCAATCTGGCATGTTTCGAAATTCGATCTAAATGTACTTCAGCACATAATTCCGTTGTGACGCAAGTGACATACATGCAATCTATTCTTTTTACTGAAATAATTACTTAATAAATGTCTCAAATGATCCTTAAATGATTATTCTGTTAATAACTTTGGGTTACACTGACACGAATAATTCAGTACTGTCTCAGATAAAGTTGATTGATATAGGCATGACAGGAAACGCCGTGTCTCCTTGTTCATCTTCAAATGTTTGAGGCCTTGTTAGCACGCTAAGGTTACTGTAAACAAGATTATCCACATTATGAATGTTTTGCGATATTCATGCTTTATCATGTTCACAGTCAAAATGTCTCCTTGAAATAATGTTGTATCTTTGTAAAATGAAAACAATATTCACTATCGATTTCTTCAACTTAATACATTTTAAGTTTTTATCTCTTTCTATAAAAGTACCACTCCATGATACATATTTATATAATTTTTATCATTGATATTAGATATCAATATTTACGTACTTTCTGACGGCCACGGGAAACTATTAGTTAGAAATTGATGCTTGGAAATAATAACCTAAAACCTCGCAAAAAGTTAATTTAATTATACATTTTCACAAGTTTTGAAGGAGAGCCCATATCTGACACTGTTAATGATGGTGAGTCTTTGATTAAAGAAATGGATCTAATGTCATGGTGATCGCATCTCGTAATAGGAAGATTGACATTGATAGAGTTTTTCTTTGAAAATAACAAGTAAGACACCATATCTCATCAATTTTCTCTTCGGAATAATTGCGAAATGTCAAAGTGACAGCATAGTGAATAATAGTGATGATTGCATATGGGTCTCAATTTCGTCACCACTTTTTACCACTCCGCAAATAATTAATAGCATTGCTCCTTCATTTTCATTATCACTTTCATCAGTATTTTGGAAAGTAATCAGTTAACATGTGGATTTATGAAAACACGCGAAATATGTTATCTGTTTGTAATACTTTTCCTCCTTATTGTTATTTTTATCATTATTGACTTATGCTATAACATATTAAATTGTGATAATTAATTCATGCTATTCGATAACTTATTTTTATAAAAAATGGTTTCTTACCATATTGTTATTATGAATCACAGACAAAGTAACGTAGTTGCAATCGATTTGTTTGGCCTTCGTATTTAATACGTCATTTCCATGAGGACATGACGTCACTTAGATATAGCATGGTCCTAATGTAAACGGATATTAGTCATCATGCGGTACAATACTTTTGTTTTATGCTGTTTTGGGCTTGTTCAAAATCATCAATGTTTTTAAGTTTTTGCATTTGGACATACATGTATATCATTAGGTTAATGAATACTATCAGCCGCCTTGTATCTATCTCGGTGGACATGTGCACACCGGGTATTTTACCTAAAGCCCTTACCATGTACAAAGGCTATACTGAGACTACCCATTCGATTGACTGACAGTAAGTCATTTGTGAAGATTCTGTCTCTGAAATCAACACGTTAAACTACTTTCTAATTACATTTAAACATACACCACCTAAAAACATTTTCAAATTTAACTTCAATGCCTGTCCAAACTGTATGGTTGTAAAAATTCCTCAATGTAAAGAGAAGAGTTATCGTTATCATATTTCAGGCAGAGGCAGAACAAACAGCTATCTCAAAGTTTACTGAAAATATTTAACAAAGGTTTTAAGCTTTTTCAGGTGTCGTCTTAGTGACAAGCAAAATAGTTATTTAGATATTTTTCCTATTCGTGTTTACATAATCATATTTATCATATATTTAACTTTTCATCGTCAGCAAGGTTGCTTTTATGTATACATTTGAGTTATAAAATCAATACAACGTATTTCAAATACTTCCCGTAGTATGAGCATAGTATGATGGATGACGTATGCACCAGGGATTTAGTGCTTTTTTGACACAAAGTCATTTTTGAGAGTAAAAGTCTCGTTCAGCAACACTTTATTCATCATACTTGCTGAAATTGAAAGGGCATACATGACTCCATTCAGAGTTATACATATGTCTGTATAGGTGTACCTGGCTACCTCTTATCGTAAATCAACGTTTGATTTCATAATAGAACTCTCATAGTCATGGTCATGAAAAATGAGCCCAGAGGGCACTGACACTCCATTCAGATTTATATGTATCTAACTGTACCGGAATACCTACCGATTTTCGTCCATAACTTGTCTTGTTGCATAAAAGAACTGTCATACTTCCTCTAGACTTCACAGTGACCTGGTTATCCTTCATAGGCAAGTGACAAAGGTTATCCTTCATAGGCAAGTGACAAAGGTTATCCTTCATAGGCAATTGACAAAGGTTATCCTTCATAGGCAAGTGACAAAGGTTATCCTTCATAGGCAAGTGACAA
Organism: Phorcus lineatus; assembly: GCA_921293015.1. Classification (NCBI taxonomy): domain Eukaryota; kingdom Metazoa; phylum Mollusca; class Gastropoda; order Trochida; family Trochidae; genus Phorcus; species Phorcus lineatus. The sequence goes on along the minus strand of OV121094.1, from coordinate 30,752,594 downwards.
AGGTTATCCTTCATAGGCAATTGACAAAGGTTATCCTTCATAGGCAAGTGACAAAGGTTATCCTTCATAGGCAAGTGACAAAGGTTATCCTTCATAGGCAATTGACAAAGGTTATCCTTCATAGGCAATTGACAAAGGTTATCTCTACTGACCCTTTACTAAATATTATTCTTGCAAAGCATTTTTTTTGGGAAAACGAGTTCTGAGCCCATCCTCATACGTCAAAACACTTTTCTCTTGTTCCTTTTGTGAAATGATTTCTCATCGTGTTTAAAGGAGTAAATGTATTTAAGTTCTTCTAATTATGTGTGCCTTTTCATAACTGAAGTTGCAGGTAGTGGTCAGCAGAGAAAGATGAATTATTATTATTATGAGTTATTATACTTGAGAAGAAGTGAATTTTGTGTTCAGAATAGTAATTGGTCATGACGCATGAGAAGTGTTTGCATTAAAGTGAGGTGAGATTATTTAGGTTTGCAACCGCTTTCAATAGGTTTCACTTATGTCACTGCGGCTGGTATTATTGCAGAGAGTAATTTGAATCCATACTAAGATGAATAAGAAGATGTACAGATTCCTTGTCAACTACTTTGTCTGCAACTCGGCAGATTATTTTCTTTTTTTACAAAACAATGTTTCCTAGATTAAACACAACAAATCCATTGTCATTACAAACAGAGATATGATTAAATACATCAAAAGAGTGTTACTTTGTTTCTTTCCTTAAATATCTAATACTTTTGAAAACATTCATCTTTCAAAACATCTTTCACTTTAAACAAAATACTTCTATTAGATTCGCTAGTTCAAGCCGATGCTCGCAGGTTTCAACGCAGTGCATAACCACAATAGTGTTGTGGGCTTTCTCCCTGCAACAATACTAGCAGCCGTGATATAAGTGAAATACTCTTGGAAGCGGCGTTAAAGCCCATATCACCTCACCTCAAATGGTCGAAATTTTGTTCTATAATAAGCCTCTTATAACTCATATCTTACGTTGAAGACTTTCCTCAGCATATCATTGGTATCGAATTTACTCTTTAACGATGATTGTCCTGATATAACTTTGCTTAGAGTTAAGGTTTTTTAAGGGTTCTACCCCAGAAACATTATTGTAACTTGTATACATGGAAACAGCCAAAATTTAAATTCTGAAGAAGCACCCAAAAAAGCACCACTTTACACATGCTAATTGTTCTACATACCAAGTCTCAATGTGCTACGCACTATGTTTTTTTAGTTCTTGTTCAGAAAGAAAATTCTTAGTAAAGATTAAAGGCACAACCACACATGACGATTGTTCCATATATCAAGTTTCAGTAGTCTAGGCCTTATAGTTTCTGAGTTCCTGTCAAGCTAAGAACTCAAAGTTGGGTTTCCATAGAAACGGCCAAAAATGTCTTAAGAAATTCAAACGCAGAAAGGCACAATTACATAGGATGTTTGTTCCAATTACCAAGTTTCAATAAGTTAGCCCTTATAGTTTCTGAGTTCCGGTCCGGAAGCCAAATTCTTAGTTGCATTTCAACAGAAACTACCAAAAATTGGTGTCTGAAGAAGTTGAAAATTTCAAAAGGCACCACTACACATTGTGGACGTAATCGATTGCCTTTACATCGACTTCTCTAAATTTGCATATCACATTTGTTTTCTTCATTGCTTTACAATTGTACATGTTATTGTATGTGTAACATATACAGATCCAATTGGAAAATTATACGCGAGCACTATGAAAACAAGAAACTGGAAACATATTTGATTTTAAAAAAATGACAGATACATTTTTTCCATAGTTATTTTGGCAAATAACTTTGGTTAGTCACAGCTGAACTAAGCTCTAATCTAACCAGCATAATGTTTACTGCAACACATTCCATGGAAACTGATATATATATATTTCCCTGAATTATTGGAGGTGTGTATGAGAAGGCATTCAGTTTCAAATGGAAATTCAAATATATGTTCATCACAATGGATGATGATACTTGAGTATTGATTATGTGAAAAACACTTCCGGGATCTAATGTGTTGTAGATCATATTCAATATTGGGAGTGTCAAATATCGGAACTTTGTACCCTGGGGGACCACGAAAAGATGACAGAAATTGTGATGATGAACAAGAGAACTGATTTAAAATCCATTGCAAGAGGTAAAGATCAATTCTAAAATCCATAAGTCATACCATCATCATCAATTTTTTCACCACTTTGTTTTTGTCTTCTTTTATGTCTTAGACGAGATAGATAAGCTTAAGGCAACGAAAATTCATTCCTTTGGTATGCTGAAACTCAAATCATCATAAAAACATCTTACAGTTTTGCAATCGAAATATATTTTGATGAGACCTTTAATTTAAGGTTTTGGATCCTTTAGAAGATCAGTAGTAGATATAGATATCATCACTCCATAACTTCATTTACTTGATTCATGAATTTCCCATATCTTCATATTCTCTTTCATCCTTCCTTATCAATCGAAAAGTGTACATGTAATAAAGGAGAACCACATTTTACACAACGAAAGTTTGAATCTACAGCAAACTGAAATAATCATCATCCTTGATCGTTACAGAAATGCCATTGATATATTTTGTCTTTGGAATTAATCAGAAAGAAGCGAGGTCTTATTAGATGTACTTCCAGGATATACGCGTAATGTCAGAGTGACAGCGTAGAAACTATTAATGATGATTGGTTATGTTCTGTGGTTCTCTTAAGCAGTTCTGGGGTGAGATTTTCAATGATCATTGGCATTGTTCTTTCATTCACGTAATTGTAATAGTGATATATGTCATGAATCAGTAAATGCTGTTACTCGGTTTAACACCTGTTTGTTTCTTTATCATTAATTTGTATACAATAACACAGAATCTCCGTTTTCGGTTTACAATTCTTGTAGTACTTATTCACTCTCAGTTTCTGGTTAGATTTCTTATGCCGAATATACTGTTTGATTTTTCATGAAAGAGTTTTTAAAAGCAATGTTTCAATTATTATTCCTTTGTCTACATAACCGGTTTAGCTTTTTACCTTGACATTTGAAAATTACGTCCAGATTACATTAGATAATCTGTTAGTCGACGGTTTGTGACTATTAGTTATTATATTCTGTTTAAAAGAGTCTTAAGAGATAAGTCTATAGAGACTGGTTTTCGTTTTTTTTATGTAAACTATTTTTGTTTATTGATGGATTAAATGCTTTGCAAGAAAGCAATACATCTAAAAGATTACAAATTTTCTTTAGACTTACAATAACAATCCAATTGCTGATAATTGTCAGAAAGAGAACTAGGCACACAGTTACAAACAAAATTGACAGGCTGGAAATATTAATGATCCAGTTGGAAAATCTCTTTGATAGAACTCTCAAAGGTCTTATCCATATCAATAGAAGCAATTGAAATGATCTTTGATCACGGAACACAGGACAGATGTTTATTGCATAGGAACGTGCTATAAGGAAAAATGTATATATTTATATCATTTAGTTTGAAGGAAATACTTATTCAAGGTTATTGAAAATACTATAAATGTTAACAAAATCATCATATCGGTAAAAAGAGAAGTTCAAATCCTTCTGAATAATATCCATATTTTCGATACTATAAATTCTTCAAACTGTAATGTTTCATTTCGAATTTGGATCTAAAAATCAGCACAGAATTCGTTTGTGACATAAATGACATAAATTGATCTATACATTTCACTGAATCAGTTACACAAGTAAACATTTCAATTGACTCAAACAATTATTCTTCTGTTAATATGTTGATTAGATTGACCAAAATATTTCAGTAATATCTATGACAGAATTGATTTATGTCTACATGTCAGGAAAAACCTGCTGCCAAAGGAACATATTATAATCAATCCTATGAGTATCTATCAATGACAATGAAACACTATAAGAATATTGAGGTTGAAGTCCCTATTTTTTTATGTCCCTAAACGCATTGAGGTCATGTGTCAGCGCTAATTCCAAAGGGGATGATGAATATTGCTTTTTCATTAATAGAGGCATTCGATCTAACAGAGGTAGATACGTCATATATTCCTATACAACCTCTGCCTTATTACAGACGTTTCTTGAACCTTCAATATGAACATTGCAAAGAATGGTGCGTTTCTCATATCTTCCTTATAGGTTGCGTGAAGTGATTTGAGGTTTCAAGAGCTTTTCACTTACATCACGGCTGCTAGTATTATTGCTTTGAGAACGTCCGAAACACCACTGTAACTTTGCATTGCTGTGAAACCTACGAACATCGGCTAGAACTAGCAAACCACCGGTGGTACTGCGCTCAAATTCAGTGTATCATTGCATCCAAAACTTACTGTTTGTGGAACAGTTCTCTGCTACAGACAAAGATACCGAGCCCCTGGCGGGAATAGAACTACGGACCTCTTGATCCGAAGCCGAAGGCGCTAACCACTGTCCTATCCCGCCCTTATCTTCATCATAGAAATAGATCTAATATCATTGTGACACGTAAGAAGAACATTGACAATGATAGATTCTTAAAGTTGTGTATTGCATATGGTTTTCCATCTCGTCAAGATCTAAGGGGGAGTTTTAACATCCAACCGTCAAAAAGCTATGTCATGTCAGTACTGATTGAAAGGAAATCATTCAATATACTTGAAAGAGATTTCCACCAGTGCATTCCATTACAAATCTTTGATTACGTCTTTTTTTAAGAAGCTATACTGATTACATTCTTTTCTAATTACCATGCATATTACACATTGGCTAAGGTACCTGTGCACAAGTCTAAAGTCTGTAGTTCTGTAGAAACGTTCAAAAAGGTTGCGGAAAGGCAGAAGCCAATTGTTCCTTACAAGCTCGACAGGCTAAAATATTTTATTAAACCATTGATATTTGTATTTAGTATAAATATTTTTATCTTAAGTTGTCAATCTTTTTAAAACTAGCTATTACTGAGACGGACGTTTTTATGAATATTATAACAAAAAACATCAAATTTTATGTGAAAACTGTTGGTGAGGTGTTCGAGATCGTGAAACAATTATTCACCTAAAAAAAGCTAGCAAATTATCAAAAGCTATGTTGTATTCCAAATTGCGGATATACTTTCCAGATAGAAATTTGATACAGAATAGAACAGCACGATACACTTGTCAATGGATATTATTGTTGGATTAAGTTCGTGTCTTAAAGTTCCGACTTGTAGAAGTTGTATTAATCCAGACATGCTCTCTAATCACTTTAACTGATTGCGTCATTCTTGTTATTTTAACCAAATTCATAAAGGTTATTTTAATTAGTTGTTGTAATTATTACAAAATATTTCAATTCCTATCAGCTTTATTATGACCCTTTCTTCTTATCATATATGTTGATCATATATATTCAACTGTTCGATACCGTTACAAGCACAACAAGGCTGGTTTCATGTATACTTTTGTGCCACAAATCCAATGCAACGTATATGAGATACTTCGGTACGAAAGTGAACATCTGATGTCTCAACTGATACCAAGAACTGCGTACAAGACATTACCTGTCATGTCCGTGGTTGAATGGTCTCGTTCAGCAAAACTCTATCCATCACCTGAATTTAAGATGAAATGACGTACATGACTCCATTCAGAATTATGCATATGTCTGTCTGGAAGTACCTGAATACCCATTAACGTAAATCAACGTTTGATTTTATAATAGAACTGTCATAGTCTTGGTTATGAAGAAATGCTCTCTGAGGGCCATATACTATCTATCACTGTTGTTGAAAAAGAAAGGACATAAACTCCTTTCAGTGTGAAGCATATGTCTGCACCTGAAAACCTACCAACTTTTGTCAATAACTCGTCTGGTTTAATAAAAAGACCTGTCAAACTTCCATTTGACTTCACATTGATGTGGTTTTCCTTCATAGGTAGGTGGTAACCGTTAACTCTATCAACACTCTACTAAATGTCGAATGTAGGTTGCTCAGACTATTTATACGACGAATTGTTTAATAAAAACGTGTTCAAACAGTTAGGTCGTGTCTGTGTCAGTACAAAATAACACTTATCATTTACTCTTGAAGGACAAATGTATTATTTTTCTTCCACTTTGCAAATTGTGTGTCTCTTAATGGATTATTTACTTGAGTAAGTGCCTGTTGTTAATTACTATGAAGATAAGTGTAAAAGTGAGAATTACTTGTATGATATTAGGAAATCGCGACTTTGGTGTTTGGATATCTAGTATATTGGTACAAGAGGCATGTGAGATGATTTTTCCTTGAAGGAATAACAGGATCAATATAAGGCAATTGCATTCATTTGTTATACCCCCATCCGAAGCCATTGGGCAAAAATAAACTTTAAAGCCATTACATAACTGAGATGAAATTGTCAATTACGTTATGCGAACGGTAACATAGTAGTAGTTATACCAATTGTGGTAACAGCACATGCCATTTGCAGATTGAAACAAGTAAATAAGCAAATGTAGAAACCCAATCAAACAACGATTCATGCCATATTTTAGTGTGGCCAATACCTTCATGTAATAAACTACCAGGAAAAAGAAAGGTTTCACTTTTTGTTCAAGTCTATACAATAAAAAAACCCCGCAGATATAAGAATTCTGACGATTAGTTTGTAAACAGAAATAAATTTCAAATATTCTCTTTAAAAAGCATTCAAATATTGGCATTTAGTTTGCCCCAATACACAAGGATAGAAAACGGGGACTCAATTTTAAAAAATTATACAAATGTGGAGTTAAAAGACATGTGCCACCATTGCACGAAATACCTTATCGTGGTGTGGTGTTTTGCGTGCTTCAAAGACCCCGAGAGCTATGCCAGCCGGAGCTTACATGCTCCAGGTAGGGTCACCCACGCTGGACAGGTCGACGGTAGAAGCTAGACCAAATTTGAGTCCTTTTAAAACATGCTTTCTATCTCTCACTATGCCTTTCTTTCCGTCTTTTCCCTCGTCCTATTGATCCCTTTTCCCCTGATCTGTCCACTCTCTATTGGATGCTTGTTATCCACGTGTTTAATAACTGAAATATTGTTGAAAGCACGTTAAACCCCAACTCACTCACTCACCAAAAGACAAGAGCAGAGAAACTCACAGTAGTCACAGGAATGAATCACGATGTCTGTTATCAGTAGCGAGTGTGATCACCCTGGGCTCAATGCAAGCAGTTACACGCCTCCTTATTGAAGTCGTCAAGGGTCGGATGACGTCAGCAGGGATCATATTCCATATGTTTAACAGAGCTAGCGCAAGTTCCTACTGGTTGTTTTGAGGTGGCAACAGCTGTCTCAAATGGCGATCAAGGTGATCCCAAAGGTGTTCAAAGGGGTTCATGGCTGATGAGTTGGCTGGCCACGGCATAACAGTGACGTTAGCGTTCTCGAGGTAGTCTCCATCAATTCGGGCAGTCTGAGTTCTAACGTTGTCGTGTTTCAATGATCCAATGATGAAAGGAACGACGAGAGGTCTCAGTACCTCATCAATGTACCTCTCTAATAAAGTTGACGCTCGCCCCTTCGTCGATAAACTCAAACCCTTCCATCCGTCCTGAATAGGCAAACCCTGCTCCCGTCTGTAAACCTGGACCCTCTCCGAGTCACGTCGCTGCCATCGGCGAACAGTACGTTTCCATCGTAATCTGCAATGACGGTGTAAACGGGTCAGGCAATTCCACAGAAGGGGCGTTGGGCTCGTATACCAGCCAAACGAAGTCGACGAAGGGTTGTTCTTGTGCAGATGACATGATTGAGTGCCGTCGCCGCTGTTGATGTCGCCATCACGAATCGATTTCGGAGGTGAATCCACCTGATTTAGCGATCTTCGGCCTTAGTTGTTACCTTCGCTCTTCCCAATCTTTGTCTGTCCTGTGTCTGGCCTGATGGTGGTTTGGCTGCAGTTGAAGGTTCTTGCCATTTGACGTTTGGAAGCCCCATAGTCGACATACCGATCGCTTGGTAATGTTGCGCTTGGGTTAGTCTTGGCATACTTTTTATGTTTATGTTACTGAATGTCTGCTCATTCCAACAAGAGTATTTATGCAACATGATTCAGAGTTTTTGGTTGATTAATGTTGCCTTTAACTATTTGACTGCTCGTACAATTTGTTGTTAGTTGGTTGTGTTTTGAACAATATTTCAGTTATTACGCACGTGGTGACAAGCATCCAAAAAAGAGTGGACAGATCAGGGAGAAAGGGACCGAAGAGATGGGGTGAAAGAAGGGCATAGTGAGGCATATACAACAGGTTTTAAAACGACTCAGATTTGGTCTTGCTTCTACCCGTCGATTTGTCAAGCTTGGGTGCGCCTACGCTGGCATAGCTCTCGGGGTCTCTGATGCATGCAAACCACCACACTACGTTAAGGTATTGAGTCAGGTTTTGGGTTCACAGAAAGAACACTGTGAACACATTTACAAGAAAAACTGATTGGCTGGAAATATTATTGATCCAGTTTCAAATTTAGCAGTCAGAAAATCTCTTTGATAAATCTCTAAGGTCTGATCCACATCAATTGAAGCAACTACAATGATCTTTGATAATGCAAAACTGGACATATGTTTACTGCATCGCAATAAAGCAATCATATGTATATTTATCTTATCAATTTGAACAGAGACATTTAATAATCCAGATCATTGAACACACTATAGATGCTTATAAAGCCATCACATATGTAGAATGAGAAGTTCATATCCTTCCATGGATTATTTATATTTTCAGGTTCACATAATTCCAACTGTCATGTGCCATTTCGAATTTTGATAAATGTCAGCACCGAGCCCTTTCAAGGAAGCATTTAAATTAGTAAATGTCTAAAAGGATTTTAACAGTTTCTTTAAGTTTTTTAGTAACATTGACAAATAATTCAGTAATATTCTTGATAGATTTTATTAACAACAAGATAGGAAACTACAGGTCTTATTGTACATTAAATGTGAATGTCCATTTTGTTTGAAAATGTATCATTAATTTCTTCTAGGAACAGTCACAATGCCTTGTTGAAATAATGCCATATGCCTGTATGCAAGCTAAAATTGCTATCCACCATCGCTTTTCTCAACTAGATATATGTTCTTAAAATTCATCATTATTTCTCTTTCCATAAGAAGTATCATTCCATACTACATTATTGTATGAACTGCATCATTGAGATTAGAAATAAAACATTTGCAAAGAAGACGGCCAAAGGAACATAGTCGGATATCAATGCTGAGAAAAGAAAACAAGTCATCAAAAGCCCTCACAAAATTTAATGGAACGGATATGATGTCATAAGATTTGCAGCAGAGCTCATATCTAATACTTTTGAAGATAAATTATCAACTCTTTCATTTTTGATTAATAAATTATGCTGGTATTGCCAAGAAACCTGCGAGACGATTATCATCACGATACGATGGTTACGATACAATAAATATCCCAGTTATCTACAGTTTATGAATGTTATTTGTTTGAAACAAATGATGTTTATAGTATCTCGGTATATTGGGGTGTCTTATGGCGATACATCGATGTATAATGAACCCTCACGATGAAAATATCCATATATATATTGTCTGAATGTGTTTTGTATAAAAAATGATGCCAAAAAAATGTTGTACTTAATGAAAGAAAACCGTGATGAATATTAAAGAAATGTATCTAATGTCATGGTGATGGCATCACGTAATAAGAATATTGACAATGATAGATATAGTACTTGAAGATTTAACATTAATTTTGTCTTAAGGATAATGTCAAAGTCATGATTAATGAACTACATCAAGTTTTCTATTTCGTCACAAGTTTTAAATAAATGGTTTTGCTTCCGACAGTCATGACCATGTTTGTCGTTTTCATTAGTAATGTTCGCAAAAGAATGAGCAAACATTCTTGCAAGAGCTTTCCAACTGTGAATTTCATTACATTTGATTGACCATATTTTTTATTTGTTGATTACATCATTCTACTTCTATCATCAACTGACATTATTGTATATTTATCTGTAAATGTTTCATTATATTCAATGCTCCAGTTATAACAGATATCATATCTTTTATAATTTCCGTCCCTAGCCAATAGCAATGTCATGTTGATTACTGCTCAATTTGTTCAATTTCGATAATAGAGTTTGTCATTTTGCTATTAAAAATAAGTTCTTGTCATTGTAATTTCGAAAATGTAAACACTCTAATGTAATTGAAAATGGGATTCGAGCTCAATCGAGTTTCTATTACATTCGTAAATTGTAACACTATTAGTCACGATACACAGATCTGTAATGAGTAGTTAAATACATTACCAATATATTAGTGCCGAGACGATATATCCCGATTCCAGGTTTACTAGGCGAGAGGATATATCATGCTAGTATTGCCAAGGAACCTGCAAGACGATTATCATCACGATACGATGGTTACGATACAATAAATATCCAAATTATCTACAGTTTATGAATGTTATTTTTTTAAAACAAATGATGTTTATAGTATCTCGGTATATCGGGGTGTCTTATGGCGATACATCGATGTATAATGGACCCTCACGGTGAAAATATTCATATATATATTGTCTTAATATGTTTTGTATCGATGCACTTGTATCGCGGACAAAGCAAACATCGATACTATCGTTGAATCGTTAAACCACTAGCACAATGCTTTCACAGACATAACGGACTTAATTCATGTTTACTTTTCTGTGTGTTACAAACTCAATATGAGATACGTTTGTATGAGATTTAACATCAGATAACTGATATCTGGACAGATATCAGACTCAACGTACCAGATAGTATTTAACTGCATTTTCCCACATAACAGACTGATTTTATGTTTACTTTTCTGTGTGTTACAAACTCAATATGCGATACGTTTGTATGAAACTTAACATCAGATCTGCACTTATATCAAACACAACATACCAGACAGTATTTTTGAGATATTGTCATGCTTGTGGGTAAATGGTCTCGTTCAGTAACACTTTATTCATAAAACTGGTTGATTTGAAAGGACATAACTGATTCATTTCAGAATCGTGTCTATCTAGATGTACCTGAATAGTAATTAAAGTATATCAAGTTTTATATTCATAAAAGAAGTGGCATGGTGATGGTCATGAATAAATTATCTCTGAGGCACTCTATGTTGATCACTTTGGCTGAAAAGGTATGCAGAATAACTGTAATGTCATTTTTCAAAATAATAGTAAAATATAACATGTCCCACGCGTAATTAAATGCCTAATTGAATATAAAGTTTATCTAAACATACATCTATCAGTTAAAACGGAATTGAGGAATAAGATACATTATATTACATTATATTTATATTACTTTTGAGAAAAAGATATCATAAACACATCATAAGTTAGAAGTATTTTCACTCCACCCGGTGAAAACATGCCAATGTCGTTTTAAAGTTTTGTTAGAATGAAAAATTGTACTACTGCAGATTGTAAAAAGTGGTTGACAACGTAATGTATGCATTTATAGATTTGTTAGCGTCACTAAAAGGATTCACGAAGCTGAATCTTGATAGTCAAAGCAACGTGAGCATATCTTATACCATTCATAATATGTTGATACTGCATCCAAACCCATAGATTAAACAGTTATGGGTTTACTGACTTCCTACCTTCAACACAGTGCGTGAGGGGCTTTGTAACTTTGAGTATCTATTTCATAATCCCACAGGTCTAATGCAGTAATCTGTTATCATCAATCTAACAAAGGAATCATTTTGTTTAGTCTTAATCGTTCTTCATTAGTCTAATGCAGTACTTTGCGACCATATACCTTTTACAGGAATCGCTGTGTTGGGTCTTAATCATTCTTTCAACTTATCACAAAACTTAACTACAAAAAACAGTTCATTCAATTGAATGAAAGTTATGAATCAAAGACGTAGCAAATTTCATATAAGCATTATCACAGTAATAATACTTAAATTCAAATAATTGTTTGGGGTGTATTTCCCACATGAGGAAATCTTATGCTGTGCTTTAGTTGCTTTCCGTTTTTTTAAAATTATTTATTTGATTGATACACCGTACGAGGAAGACAGCTGCCTGCCTACACAACGTTAAACGGGAGTTTGAGTCTTATTTCTGAGAGTGACTGGTTAGTTTTTTTCAGATTGTGATTAGAAAAATGGTTCTTATGTTATTGTTTTCCCATTACATATTGACATTGACAATACTGCGTGCTTATCACATTTGTTTTCTTCTTTGATTTCCATTTTCACATTTATCCACATAACATCCCAATTGGTATATAAAACGCGAGCACTATAAAAATAACTTCAAACTTCAACTAAAAATCAACTTCTTTAATTTTGATAAAAAAAATCACCTTTTCTTCCACAGTTATTTTCGCAAATTACTTAAGCCAGACATCTTAATGAGATCCTTAATTTACCTGTTAAACCAGAAAGTTACTGTCTAAATTGTTTATTGCTAGTCATTCCATGGAAATGTCTGGGCGTTTCTTTTCCTGAATTACTCGAGGCATGGTTTTAAAGACATCTTACCTTCCAATGGTTATTCAAACAAACAAACATGTGAGCTTGGCTCATTAATACCCCCGTTTGTGTATCCCTGGCCAACTGAATTCCTGGCATCTTCTCATGATTTTGACGTCCATTCACTCAAACTACTTGCATATATCTGTAATTTGTTCCGATTGATCGCTTTAAATATTATTTTAAAACGCCGTCTGAAAATTAGCAAAAAGTAAGAAGGAAATCTCAATCTCACATGTTACACAAAAGTGTTACTCTAGGTCGGACAAATACTGAGCTTACTATATGACTAAGCAAAAAAACATAGATATCTGTAAAAAGTTGATTGCATTTGTGCACTGCAACCCTCCTAATTAGCTAGAAGACGTGTACAATTTTAAAAGAATCGGTTGAATAGTCACTCTGTGAACAGTCGGACAAGTTGTGAACTTTGGAATTGTCTTTGTACAAAATAAAGAAATCTGTAACATATTACAACACTCACGGAATTGCTTGAAATTTGAACTGCACAACTCCTAATAGGAAAAAAGACGTGCAAAGTTTAAAGAGAAAATGGGGGGGGGGGGGGGGGGGGGGGGGTAGCGCAGTGGTTAGCGCTTTCGGCTTCGGATCAGGAGGTCCGTGGTTCGAATCCCGCCAGGGGCTCGGCAACTTTGTCTGCAGTAGAGAACTGTTCTACACGCAGTAAGGTTTGGGTAAAAAGCTACACTGAAATTGTAGCGCAGTACCTCCCATGGTTCGCTAGTTCCAGCCGATGCTCGCAGGTTTCACCGCAATGCAATGCCACAATAGTGTTGCGGGCTTTCTCCCTGCAATGATACTAGCAGCCGCGATATAAGTAAAATAATCTTGAAAGCGGCGTTAAACACCAACTCACCTCACCTCACCTGAAGAGAAAATGGGTAAATAGTTTTTCGGTAGTAGGTCGGACAAATAATGAACTTAGAAAATGACTATGAACAAAACATAAGAGATCTGTAAAATATTAAAAAAACTACGAAATTGCTTGAAATTTTGCACTGCACCCCTTTTAATAGGTGAAATAAATGCAATTTGTTTTAAAAATCGGAGAAATAGTTTTCTTGAAATCGGTCGGATGAAAAATGTCGGACTGACGGTATACTTGGTGTTACAATTTACCCTCCACCGAAGGTCAAAGGTATAATAACCATAACGTCTTGGAGTGGCAAAAGTAAGAAATCAGATAAGAGACGAAGATATGTATGAAAACTTCTTACTCAGAATAAAGAAGTTGTCATCCATATATTCATCTGTTATAATAATAACCATGTAGTATTATAGACAAAGTCACAGTTTTTGGTTACCTGAGCATTGTTAATGAAAACCTCTTCCGGGATCTCATGAGTTGGAGCAGTCTCACTGATATGACAACATTAAGCAGATACTGTTACTGATTCAAATCATTATCTCTGCCTTAAAATATATCCATTTATGCAATATTAAAACTTCAATTCAAAATGCACTAATTACAAAAAAAACAATTAAAAGAGATTTTCATGGTAGAAAGATTTATTTAAAAAAGAAATAATGAATTTGACAATTTTTATTATAAATGGCGGCCACTCATCCCTATATTCAACAACTAATTTTCACCCATTTTGTATGAAAAAACTCCGAAGTTCTGAAGATTGATCTGAGTCTCATATGATGTATATGCTATGTATATTCACTCTGTAACCATGGGGAGCTAATAAGGAAAAAAAACTTAAGCAGATACCATTCATGGTTACTACAGATATATCATAGGGTAATACGCATAACATACTTTAAGGGTAATGCGAATAGAACAGAATAAATTACAAAAGGATAAACTAAACTACTGATTCATCAAAGTTATCCGTATGAAGTTAAATGCATTAACCTGACAGTGTAACATTCAGATCACTTTGTTGTTGTTTAGTACACTGCGAAGGAAAAGGCGGCAGTTCTTCAATTCTTTTTGTTGTCGCTCATTAAGCGGCTGTTTTTAAGTTGTGTTTTATCCGATTTCATGAATGTTGAGTCAAATCTCCGTCAGGTGAAATTTATCTTTATTTTACCGAGAGTGCCAATGTGGCATTCTATTCATCTTTATAGGTTTGCCTATTTTGGGATGTATATATCAATTAACATAGGAGGGAATCGTTTACTTTCATGACAATTTGATTCGCTTGAGCTGTTTGAATTAGACTTTCTCTTTCATTCGAACTTGGCAGGCAATACATTGATCATGTTTAAAGCAAGTTAGTTTTAGAGATCAGCGTTAAAGATAGTAGGATAGGATATACAAAGCTGTAGTTTTCATAAAGTTTGATTAATTTGCTACGAGGGAACAATTTCATAGTATTTGTGTAAGAGTACATTATGCGCGTCTAAAAATACCATCAAATATGTAGGTTCTACAAACGTCATCAACTAACTAACAGGAAGATTTACAGGAAGAAATGTTCATTTCTTTCTAATTATCTCAGAATAAATGAGATTGACTTTCAAGAACATTTTATGAAGATATTGCTGATAAGAAAAAGTTCCCTAATTTGATATAGATTTTCTCTACAACTGACAGGTTAAAATAAGTTAATTCAGAAACAAAACGGCAAGCTTAAATTATGATGCTAGCGTTTTGTGTAACAGATTATACACTGTTTTGTTAGCAATTTATGACTTACCTCATAAGAGAAACCCTTATATAAATTTCGTTTTTGCAAAATATTGTCTTCCTTGTATGATGCATTATAGGGTGTTATTGGTTTAAACCAATATGTGAGTGAGTTGGGGTTTAACAGTGTTTTGAACAATTTTCAGTTATTAAACTCGCGGATGACCAGTATCCGAAAGAGAGCGGACAGATTAGTGAGGACGGGATCGAAAGGATGAGGGAACAGACATTGTCAGGGATAGCTGGCCGGTATTAGAACGACTGAATTTTAGTATGGCTTCTACCCATCGACCTGTCCAACTTGGCTGACCCTACCAGGATTATAGCTCGCAGGAGTGTTGACGCACATAAACCACCCCAACACGATCAGACCTTTGAGTTAAGTGGTAGAAACCAATAAGTAATCAAAAGTAGTTAATATCTGAATGCGTGTTCTTGAGAAGTAATCTCATTGTATTGTAGGACATCAGAAACATCATGCCCTTGGGGACCGGTGAATGGAAAGGATGATAGAGATCGTAGTGATAAACAGAGTCAATAGCAGGATGTTAAGATCAATTCAAGAATCCAGTGAAGTTACTTTTATCATCAATTTTCTCCACTAGTAATCAATATTCGCCAACACTTTTAAAAAGTTCGTTGCACATTTGATCTCATAAAACAAAAATCAGTTGCACTTTCAAAAACGCTTATCTGTTTTGATGTCTTAGACGAGTGTGTTAAATTAAAGTATTAAAAAGTAATAAACCAGATTTGATACGGTTTTGCAATAAATGTTTTTTTATGAGGCCGCCTTAAGTTAAAGATAGATGTTTTAAACCAAATCGATAGTAAATGTACGATACCAAGTTCGTATTCTTCTTAATTTTTATTTGAGGTAGGGGCAATAACATATTACGTAGATTATGCCAAGCGTGTTCATGATTGGTCCTACAGCCAGAGGTCATCCCATTCTTACAACGCCATCCAAACACCCTTTTCAACAGGACAATGCTCGTCCTCATGTAGCCAGAGTGACGTTACAGTACCTCAACGTCAACAACGTCCACGTTTTGCCTTGGCCAGCTAGATCGCCCGATATGAATCCCATCGAGCACCTCTTGGATTACATCGATCGAAAGATCCGTAAACGTCGACACTAATCACACACACGTCAACAACTTATTGCTGCATTGATGGCCGAATAGAGGCAGATACCACCTGCTTTCATCAGACGACTGACGTTTTCTGTGAGACGAAGAGTTCAGGCATGTTTGAATGCCAACGGCGGACATACCAGATACCACATACAATTTGTCATTGAAACTAATGATTATTCTATGATTTTGTTGTTTTTGTGCATGATCGGAAATAGGACAATTGACCCCACCCATGAAGAACTGGCAATAACTTATTTACCATTAAAGTTACAGGTCTGCTATTTTAACACAAAACACTAAACTGATGGAGTGTTACAACACATCAACGCAAATTCCTCTGAACACGAAACTTTTTATTATATACAAATTCAAAGAATATAACATTTCTAAAGCATGAACGATTTGAGTAATAAATTATTTTATCCCTGTGAAGATAATATATTTGGCACGAAATAATGGGGGAAAAATCGATGAAATTAATCTGTAAAGACGTGCTACAGTGTACTATTAAGTTTAACTTAAAACAAACTTCAGTATAGAACCCTTACAGTCCCATCTATAAACCTAATTAGATTCCCCTTCAATAGGTAAGTAGGTGCAGATGTCTACGCGTCTGGTTATATCATCTGCAGAAACCTTGAAATGCGTTCATGTTAAACAGAAGCCACAATATTGCATTTCTGTCTGGGACTTGTCTTTGAAACTACCAATAAAAGACGAAGAACACAGATAAATGAGATCTTAACTTCTGTACTGTTCATTGAAATGTAACTATGTGGAACTAATTAAATGGAACTAGTGAACCGCGAGTGGTACTGCGCTGAAACTCATGACGCATTGCACCCAAACCTTTATTGCATGTACAACAGTTCAGTACTGCAGACAAATTTGCCGAGCCCCTAGCGGGATTTTAAACACCGACCTCTTGATGCGAAGCCGAACGCGCTAGCCACTGCGTTATCCCGCCCCCGGTGTAAGTGAAGCCTTGAAATGCGTCATTCTCATTGTTTTAATCCTCAGCAAAATCTCACGTAGGATTTATTATATATAAACATATGCAAAAGCACATTATTTATTGGCTTCATTTTTGGAGATTTACAAACAATAAATAAAAAAGAACAGATTATGTACATACATAATTGTATATAAAGACATTAAGGAGATAGAAAGGTAGAGTAAGAAGGAGAGAAGTGATTAGACACGCACTTCACATGCATCAGTGCAGTGACCAAATAATTGTCCTGTCTCATAAAAGTAACAACATGTCATCATTTTAAGGGGTCATGGCGGTTTGTTTTTGTTGTTCTCACTCTCTTCTCCCGAACAACATTATCCCTCAAACGTTTGAAGTTAACGCATTTGTTTATTGCTGAATTATGTTCTCCGATTCATGCTACAACAGATCAGACAGGAATACTGAAAGTTGTAGTTTGATTCTAAGGGAATCATTTCAGAGGGTTTAGGAGAAACCTAAATCAAATTATCTCACTCACTATCTTAAGCTTATTTGCAATGCCACTTTCAACCAATTATCACACTTTACCAGAAGCGCCAGAACAGCCAAAATCGATTTAATGCAGAAGACTTAGCAGTGAGGTTAAGAATTAAGGATAGCTAATCAAGATGGTGTTGAATGGATGTGACCTGTGAAGTATTTGTAGAAAACATATTATGCGTATCATGTGTTGTTGAAAATATCATAAACGAAATCCATTCAAATTTTCATCTATATTTAGATTTTGTTTCAGGTTATGGCTAATGAACAACTAACTTCAATGCTTTGAAGGCGCAACCAAGAAGTAAAGGCTTTAAAAACCCAAATTCTAAACTTCCTCTAGAATTTACTACAGGAAGGGGGCAGGACAGAGCAGTGGTTAGTGCATTCTGCTTCGGATCAATAGGTCCGGGGTTCGAATCCCGCGAGGGCCTCGGCAACTGTGCCTGCAGTAGAGAACTGTTCAACAAGCAGTTAGGTTCGGATGCCAAAAATACTCTTGAGTTTAAGCGCAAAACCACCCATGGTTAGCTAGTTCCAGCCAATGCTCACATGATTCACCGCAATGCAAGGCCACAAAAGTGTTGCGGGCTTTCTCCCTGCAATAATACTGGCAGCCGTGATATAAATGCAATACCCTTAGCAAGCAGCGTTAAACCCCACATCACCTCATCTCACTTCGGAAAGCAATTATATGTGTTTGAAGCAAAGGTCTACTTCACGGGTCAGGCTATCTTTACAGTTGAAAATTTAATAGTTTCAAGTGTTATAAAGTTAGATAATTGCTTTTCTGTCTGCAACCTTACAGTTTGAACTACCAACATCAAATAGACCAAATAAGAGATTATTACCTCACTTAAATACCTCCGGTGTCTCAAAGCCACAAAAAATGATGGAAGATGCATCTTTTTCATAGTCAGAAATGTTTTTAAACATAGAAACTGTGTACTTTTTCTTGAAAAATAAAAAAAATTCTGTGACATTTTAGTGGCCAAAATACTTATTTTACAAGGAATGTTCATTGGTGAGAATATTAGATAATCAAAATTTCTAATGTTTCTATTAACGTGGCAGTAGGATGTTCTATATGGTAAACTACGAGGGGAAGCCAATAACAACATTGAAGTGGATGTAAAACTCGAAGCACTTTGCTCATTTGTCTTTGCAACTGTCTATGCCCTTGCACATCTGTGTGCAGATCTGGACTGTAGGTGGGATATTAAGCTGTTCAAAGCCACATCTTTTAAGTGCAGCCTGTGCAGTAGTAGTAGTGCATTTTAGGGGCCAAAATACTTATTTTACAAGGAATATTCATTGGTGAGAATATTAGATAATCAAAGTTTCTAATGTTTCTATTAACGTGGCAGTAGGATGTTCTATATGGTAAACTACGAGGGGAAGCCAATAACAACATTGAAGTGGATGTTCATGAAGTTGGTTCAAACTCTTCGGTGAGAAATCCAATACTCTGAAGATACCTCGTCCACCTTTATTCTACGATTAGACATGATTAAGCCCTGGACCCGTGCGACCATATCAACTGTTATGGTTTTAACATTTTCCTTTTTCATCAAGAAAAAGAAAGGAATTCCATAACACTACGCTGGCATTGTGATTATAATCATGATTGACTATGTCTATATCATTATAAATCCCTGTAGGTTATGACAATATTCAGATACCAAAGTCAGATGACAAGTACATACACTGTATATTTGGAAATATCATCTGTACCTTGGTCTATTGCAAATAGTGCTTTATCATCTATAATGTTTTATCAAGGGAAATTGAAAATCGCCTCTCATATAACTGGTCGTGAACTGCTTCATGGTTAATTCTGCAAACTCCAACTCATTTTGGATATTAGAATCAGGGATATTGCGGTCAGAGGTTTATGGCAAAGCCTCTGGTTTTATTTGATATACTAACACAATTTTGTTTGGATTGTTAATTTCAGGAGAACCAATCTGTTAGGGATTAAGAGTGATCGGGACTTCTTGTGAACTTGTTAATTAAAACAAACATTTATCTTCAACTTAAACTCTTACTTGTTACTTTCAAGACGTTGCTTCTATTTGTCAGTTTCAAATTTTTAATCTGAGAGCTTGAAGTGAAAAACCTGAAACAAAACTAGCAGTTGTAAAGAAGAAATTATTATGAATTAACTTTGATCATATTAATATTCCTGTGTCAAGCCTATTTTCAATGTCTCGTATGAAGAATACTTTTTGAGAACTGGTTATAAAAAATATACGTTCATCTTCATCTATACTTGAAGCCCTTGAGGGCTAAAGTGAAAACCTAAAAATTAAATTAGCAGTGCTTAAGAAATAATCATACAGGATACACTTGAAATTATAAACGTGAAACAAGATCTTATATGCAGTTTATTTTATTACAAATTAATCTTCATATCTCTTTTTCAAGTAACATGTAGAAGTACAAAACCATAAATTAAATGCGTGAAAAAGATCTTGTACGCAGTTAAATTTAATACAAATGAATTTGAATATCCCTGTTTCAAGCTCTTTTCTATGTATCCTCTGAAGAAAGCCGATTGACTTTCAAAACTGGCAGATCACTGAATGTTTCGCTTCAACAACTGTTTGCTCATGTGTTGAACTTATCCACTCTAAAAATTGAAAGTAATCAATAATAGCTTTATAGAATGTAGATAATGATATCCCCTCCCCTACTACAATTGAAGGATAGACCGACTCCGTATCGTAAAAATTCTAAAAACAAAACTTATTCTTTTCATGGCTTAGATTTGAAATCCTAAACAATGTAAATTGAAATATTTGACCACCAACATTTTATTTTGACATGACGCCAGCAGAAATTGAAATTGTCAAACAGAATTGAAAATTATCTTATTCAAAGCAATTGAGAGATATAAAAACATACAAATATATTTGTCGGATAACTACTGATGCCGAGAGTCATATCTGTTTAGATTTGTATTTGTTTGATTTACAAACAATATTTTGTCCGTCAAACCTATAGTATATTACTATAAGAGAGGGGATATTTTTATCCATGAATATATATTTAAACATAAAGATCAGTATATAAATGTTATGTCCATATACAAGCCTTTAACATAGAAGATTGTTTTAACGTCATGGTATGTGTTTTTATTGTAAGCTGGTCCTTACTGTATATCGTTGTGAATACTCATATACATAGAGAATCTCACTCAAGTGTCTTCTGATACAAAAAATATCAACACAAGTTGATAAAAGTTACAAATATCCGAGGCTTGCCGAATATATTTTACTTTTATCAAAGAGTGTTGATATATTTGATATCAGAAGACACGAGGGTGAGATTCTATTTATCATCCAAAATCATTTTTCATTTCTATTCCGTGAAAAATGTCTATTCTTGAACACTGCACAACTTTAAGACTCTCAGTGGAGTGATGTCATAGCATTGTGACGTCATCATGTTTATGACGTCATATCCTTGAGATGTCATTACTTGATGATGTAAATCAATTGTGATGTCATGAACTTGACTGTAATAGGGCACTGTTCAAAATCTACTGTCAAAACGATATCTCCTAGGAGATATTGCTTGATCTTCCACAAGCGATATCTGCTGTGGAACCCTGTTTTGGATGATAAATCTATATGTATATGTTTTATTGTTTATGTATTATAAAACAAGTCAAACGTCAGGTTTTCGTAAATTCATTACATACTTAATAAACATTATTTTCCACCACTTGAGTGGGGTGGTTTGAGTGCTTCAGGGACCCCGATATGCAATCCGGAGCTTACATGCTCTTGGTAGGGGCACCAAAGGTGGACAGGTCGACCAAATTTGAGTCCTTCTAAAACCTGCTTTCTATCTCTGACTATGCCTTTTTCTCAGTCTGTTCCCTCATTCTATCGATCATTTTCGCCCTGATCTATCCACTCTCTTTTGGATGGGTGGCATACACGTGTTTACACACCCATCCACGTGTTTAATAACTGAAATATTGTTCAAAACACGTTAAACCCCAACTCACACTGACATTTCAGAAACAAAGACATTAAATATTGTTAGTATTTAGAAAGGTACTAGTCAATGTGTCAAGTCATTCAGGAAAAACGTTAAGCTGAACAGATACGTTTAATTACACCATCTCTTCGCTTGTGGTGTTTCAACTGCTGGTAATGGTGATTAAACCTCCAAGTAAGCTAAATGTTAATCAAATTTGCATCTCGGATGACGCTGATATACGTTTACAGGTTGAATTGAGAATGTAATTTCTTCAACAATATTTTGCACGTTCCTTTTGTACCAATTGGTTTACAGATTATCAGCATTTATTGAAATCCTGTTCCTCTTGTTGAGTGACTATTTTGAGCAGAATCATTGGGGGCGGGATAGCGCAGTGGTTAGCGCGTTCGGCTTCAGATCAAGAGGTCCGTAGTTCGAATCCCGCCAGTGGCTCGGCAGTTGTTCTACACGCAGTCAGGTTTGGGTGCAATGCTACACTGAATTTCAGCGCAGTACAACCCATGGTTCGCTAGTTCCAGACGATGCTTGCAGGTTTTACCGCAATGCATAGCCACGATGGTGTTGCGGGCTTTCTCCCTGCAATAATACTAGCAGCCGCAGCATAAGTGAAATAATCTTGAAAGCGGCGTTAAACCCCAACTCACTCACTCACTATAGAATCACTAAAGAACATTAATGAACTGCTTGCTTGCACCGACAATAGACGTTTTGAAACTCGTGATTATTGGCATTAGAATAGGGTCAGCCATTTTAATAAACACGCTTTCACGTTTATTATTATATTTTTCCTTGATCGACAGAATGTAAGCATATTTAAATCGTTTCATTATGAGTTTGTTACACGGATTTCGGCAAGATTCTATCGGATTTTATATGTTTGTGTCTCGATCGATGTTTAACAGCAAGACACTTTGTATTTAACTTTTTTAAAAACAGTCATTAAACTTGGGCTGAACGTTAACATTATGATTATTCCTATCGCATATAAACAGAGCCCGTCCCTTGTGTATTTGTTCTCCATCTTGCCACTGCTGAATGTAAAGCTGACCTGCAACCCTCACAGCAATATGAAACACAACGTCATATATACCATCTGGCTGGTCCTCAGTTATGTAAAGAAGACTTCTTCCGCCGATTACCTCTTACTCTTTTGAAGTATAACTTGATCACTAAATGCGCAGCGTGTATGCGAAAGATGGAAATAAATAGAATATCCTACAATTTAGCTTACCTTTACACCATTCATAATTGCATTACAACATCAAATCTAATATAAGTGTTAAATCAAGCTGCAAAAGGGCCTGACCGCGATTGGATATGAATGATTTCTTCGAAATCGGGTAGACATTGGGATAACCTTTGGACCGTCAGATATATGGTCTGATTCTGTTATTGTGAATTCAGGGAGTAGATTCGAAAACTTTCAAGAATTTGTACTTTAGCGTATAGTGTTATCTCAAGAATAACAATGCTACATACTAAGTTGTATACATACTAAGTTGTATACATACTAAGTTGATGGGAAATACTTTTGATTGTGAAAATCAATATAAAATGTCCAAAAACATTTCCAACCGGTTATCGACCAACTCCATAAAAATGTCTTTGCACTTGAAACAATATTCATTTATGACTTTATCCCATTTCTTTATAAAGCGTATGAAACGGACGAAATAACAATCCTCAATGATATCTTGATAGCATTGTTGTGTATTAATCATACTATGGCACACTCGTTTAGAAAACGTATGATATCGTACTGTTACAAAACCGTCATTCACTCAAGTAAACAACTATTTCAAGTAAGATTTAAATGGCAGAAGATTATTAAAGTCTCAAAATTATTTTCAGAGTGGTAGTAGATCCCATTAGACTAATCACCATTGATCATTTGATAAATTTCTTTTACGAGGACACGTTTAGAATAAGGGAGAACTCAATTATCCAAATGGAGTTTCATCTTAAGTAATTACTAATAAAATCCTGGTAATCATGGCCTGCTGTTTTAATCATAGGAGATTCCCCAGGCTCTGAAGGGAGGGGATAAACGCCAAATCTTGAAGGAGGTTTTGGAACACTAAGTAAGGGAATTTGTAACCATTTCAATACATCTAGCCACTTCTCGGGACAGCGAACGGTAGATATGGTTACCATTTTCTTTATAGTGAGTGAGTGAGTTGTTGTTTAACGCCGCTTGGGCAATATTACAGCCATTAGCGGAGTCATTTCCTTTAAAACGTTTTCCATGATTTCTAATTATTTTAATACAAACATTTTAATAAAGAAAAACCAGCTCGATGAACATTTCTAAAAGGATTGCACAAACAACATAAAATAATGGTATTATGAGGACTTTTAAAAGTAAAGCATTAATTGAAATGCAAAGTGTTATTTATCTCCGCGAAGTACGTGGCCGTAGAAGAAAATCTGAATTTCTGTGCAGTACCACCCATGGTTCGCTTGTTGCAGCAGGTGCTCGCAGGTTTTACAGCAATGCATAGCCACAATGGTTTTGTGAGCTTTCTCCCTGCAATAATGCTAGCAGCCTTGATATTTGGGAAATACCGTAGAGAGAGGCACTAAACTCTTCACAACAAAGCAACAGTTTCCGATCTGACAAGCATGTGATTTTGCAGAATGAAATGAAATGAAATGTCTCTCTCACATTACATTATTCAAGGGTGTATAATCATAGCTCCCATAACGTTTTTATCCTATGCTCCATATTGTTGAAAGGGGAAACTAATCCGATAGCTTTATTAATATTTATAAATATAATTATTAAACTTGAACTATATTTTTAGTTAATTGTATTAAGATGACAGCAATAGGAAATGTACGCTCTGGACAAATTCGTGTAATTACGACTATTGATCGACTGTAACTAATGATGACATTTTGGTGATTCTACAAATAAGAAATAAGATTTGAATTTCAAAAGAGCCTTAGGATTCAAACAATAATTAAAGGCGTTATAAGAGCTCGGTCTAAATCTATATGAGCACAACAAGAAAATCAGCCATCATGTTGTCATTCACAGCAGGATTTCTGAAGGCAATTTATACCTTTTCATCCGCTAACTCGATTATAAACAAAACATTGATTATCTCAGAATGCTATAAAACCGTGGTAAAAACATTGAACTATTTTTAAGTTTGAATTGGTCAACTGTACATTGATACGTTCTATATGTTGTATCATTCTTAAACTAAAACTTTATCTTCATTGTCACTCTGTAATTGAGTCGTTTTAAGACCATCCTGCTACATCAGCGTATATGAATCTGCTCAGTTCCTTCCATATACCCTGATCTCCTTGAAGCTAAAAGCCTCGTATCGCCCGTTATGTAACCAGCCAATGAGACGAATTGCATTCAGCAACGGCGGCACAACCCGGATGGAAAAATCCATTGAGTTCATAATAATGTCTTCAAGCTCCTTGCATAACTACATTTCATTGTCTGAAAAAAATAACAGGTGAACTAATTCACGAATATCAGCGTTACGATGCATTGGGCTCTAAAGAGATCAGGGTATAAGGAAGAAGCTGATCGGATTTATATACGCTGATTTCGCAAAATAGTCTCCATTGTTAAGTAAACAAGTGTTTAAAGAAGAACGAATTCTTATGGATAGTCAATTTCTACATTGCATGAATTGCCACGTTTCGGTGTAGATACTAACACCGTTATCAAGCAAGTGATACATATGATTCGATGAAGGGAAATATATTCATAAATGAGATGATGTCTAACAATTAAATGGTTTGATATGTACATATTGTTTTGATAAGCAGTGTTTTCAGTGGAAAGTAGTTTATACAAGGAACAAGGTTGATGTACAGGATATGATATGAGGTTGAGTAAACAGATGAGGATGGAAGCATATATAAAGTAATGGATAACTGCTGATTGATGTTTATGAGATGATGATAAGCTGGGGGAATAAAGTATCCTTGATCTCTATTTAAAGAGGGATTAAGCCGTTTGATATTGATCGCTTCAAGTGTTTTTCTAATCTTGTAATCTTGTAATGGATGGTTGGCTTCGAGGATGCTGATGTTGTCCCAAAGGATGCGGTGGTCAGGGTGGGCTTGGGTGTGGTCTGATATGGCGGATTTTGAATCTTTCTTCTGAACAGAGGTTTGGTGTTCTTTATTTCTTAGTTTGAGGGGGCGGGACGTTTCACCAACACATCAACCCTCCAGAGAAACAGCCCCGCCAGCAGTCAGCCCCATTCATCATCAGCCTCCCATATGTCAGAGCCATCAGCCATCACATCCGCCGCCTGCTTAAACAAAAAGCCAACATAGATGTCGTCTTCACAAAGGGTAAATCAATCCAGAACCTACTCCATGCCAATGGTAAACCAACATCAACCGTGAAGGAAGACCCCACCGGCGTCGTCTACCACATTCCTTGTGATTGTGGGGAAAGTTGCATTGGTGAAACGTCAAGGTCACCAAAGTCGACTGGCGTCTGAGTCTTCCTCAATTGAAAGCTGTCAACAAATATGAACACTCTATGTGCTAAGCTTCATGAGTTATCGCGTTAACAAGAATCTGTACGTACGTACGGACAGACGCCGCTGAATTCATAGTCCCCCTTTCCGCGTTGCCGAACAGTTTTAAATTAAGCTAAAAACTGCTGTCTATCTCTCACTAGGCCGTTCTTTTTTACTGTTCCCTCATCCATTCGATCTCATTTTCCTTGTTCTCTCAACTCGGTTTTACATGATTATTAACACGTGTTATACGACTGGTATATTGATAAATATAAGAATAATCAACAAGATGCGAGGAATTACAGATTATCTGTCGTGAGTGGATTATTGTTATAAACTCAGAGCTTTGCGGAATTTATCCCAATAATTCACGAGGGACAGATAAACCGTAATTCCGAGCTTCGAGTTGGTTATTCTTTTTCTTACCCAAGTCAAAACTAAGAATATATACAGTACTTTTGGAAAAACCTTCGTGAAAGTGAGTTGTAAGTGAACTCGGTCACTGTATTCATCGCCACTATAGCGCAATAAACAGCTTACGACATGTAGAATAGTTTCTCTTGTGTTTTATTCAAGATAGTAGTACAATTCCATGACCGCGACCAACGAGCACACAAGCGAGAGTGGCATGCAAAGGGAACCAGTCCAAGGGAGGTAACCGCCACAGCAGAGTCCGGCATACCGCTAAATATACTCACTGGCGTGGCCTCTTTTTTTTCCACACATAAATGAGTAACCTTAGTGTCAATATGAATAGATATGTACATATTACAAGTTATCAAATATAGATACTGGATACAAAGATGAACTGTCATAGGGCATTCTACCCTCTAGTTCACGGGGATTATTCTGCCCCATTCGATGGATAATCATGGCGACATGCCAGAATTATTATTGTTGATTAAAACACAAGAAACACGAAAATACAGAGCTATCACAAGGCATCCTACCTTCCTGCTCTAGGGGATTATTCTGCCCCAAATATAAGAACACATGCACACACAAGCACTGGAAACCTATCACATATTGATCAGGGCCTACATTATATAATCACTGAACCTTGTTGGCAACTTCCTTTGTCTCCGAGGCCTTTGAAGGTGAATAGGAGTATTCTGAGTGCTCAACTCACTACCTGTATGGGAATCATCAATATCCACATTGCTATCTAATTCACACTCATTCTCAACGGGGCAAGATATAACTTCTGGAATACTTGGTATTTGGGGTTGATGTACAGATGAAGTTGTGCTTTCTGTTTGTAGTTGGGACCCAGAGGGGTTATCTGGCAACTGAGAGTCATTCTCACAAGCCTCCTCATCCGATGTTTGGTCACGCTCTAGTGGGCTCCTAGAAATTACTGTAGCAGGTACCTTATAACATTCGGTTAGCTTGACTTTATAGGAAGTACTCCTTAACTGTGAACCAACAAACTTTCTTATACTACACCACTGACCAGTAACTGATACAACGATGTACCGATTTCTTGTGCAGGTCTTGTTCCTGTCACTGTGCAGATATACGATATCTCCCACATCAAGGTGCTGTTGAGTAGGTACATGGCCAACTGGCGCCTTAGAGACTTCGCTATACTTGTGGTTGTGAACTCTGGCTTCATGTTGGCGCGTAATGATATCTTGGTCATTGACGGGTAACTGGGAACCTGTAAACTGGTCACGTTGTGTTAGCATTTCTCTTGCCGACAAACCACGCGAACGAATCCTGGAGTTCAGGCTGGCAAGTGCAAGGGATAGTTCAGTAGATGAAACTGGGCCTCTGACAGGATTTTGTTTGACTATTTCTCTTTCTAACTCTTGAATGGCTTTCTCAGCTACCGGATTTTTGTTGGGGTTCTTAACACGACCAAATTAAATCGTATGTCTGTGTTTCGAAAGAAACTTATCATCTCTAATAGAACTGAAACCAGGGGACGGGTCAGTTCGAATCACAGACATTGGACCATCTAATGGTGTAAGATCAATTAAAAGTCTCACAAGTGCATTTTTCAGTGTCGTTCCTTGTTCATCTTCAATGATGCACGCTGTTGTGAATGAAGTGACACACTCTCTAGCGACCAAGATAGCCTGTCTCTCTCTTCGCATAACGTCCGCTGCAAAAGTAGCGCCAACAGTTTCTGGAGCATCCTCTGTTGACTGTTCTACAACAAATTTTGGTGCATGGATCAATGACACACAATGATGACAGGCTTTACATGTTGTCTCTATGCATTTGTCCAAATCAAGAGCAAAAAAAAACCTATGGCAAACTTGCTTCATCTGATGTGGTGTTGGGTGTTGCAACTGAATGTGTAAGGAGGTCAGTAGGCCATCAAGGACCTGTCTAGGAACCACAATGCGCTCCTTCACTGCACACAAGGGTTCCGAGCGTTGAACTATGAGCAAGCCATCCTTGGCGATGGTCACAGAGTGAAGATATCTCTTAACGTCCCTAATATTTGTTACCTTTTTAGAGGGTCTTGTACCTTGTAACAGGTGGGCCCGTGTCCTCCGAAGGTCAGCACAGTCCTCCTGAAGTGATCGCCAGACAGCTCTGTTTGTATAAGGCAGGCGACTCTTCCCGTCAACAAGCTCCTGCATGGATATCTCCACCTTCCTGACAACTGAATCCTCAGTTTCTTCGATAAACCGACACACCTGACAACAATCATTATCACATGAGGGAGGGTTACGACTAGCAAAATCTGATAATCTATTGGCCACACCTGCCAAGTGACGCACAGATGATTGGAAACGGCTAACTGTTGAAAGAAAAGTTGAAACTCTCGGGCTCGCAGAGAACTCTCCCCTACAAAGTTTCTGATATGCTAACACACAAGGACGGCTGTCCGTCAGAATGCATGCTTTATGGTTTGATTGAATGATATATGGACTAAAGTGTTTAACCGCAGCAGAGATTGCCAAAGCTTCTACCTCGCATGGGAGCCAAGTCACCTGTTGTTTTCTGAGTTTAGCACTGAAGAATCCAGCGATGTGTAGGTTGTCTCCCCTTGTGATGTACAAGGTGGCACCTATACCCGGTTTTCTCACAGCAGCATCAGTCACGATCCAAAGCTGGTCATTTGGACACGGCAATGTGATGGCTTGATTGGAGGCGAGGCCCATTTGAGCTAAATGGAAGGCTTCAGTAAGAGTGTCGGACAAATCTAATTTTTCCTTACTTTGCTTACCGGCCACTGCTTCTTCTAATGGTGATAGTAGAGTCGAGCATCCAGGGATGACACGCGACATCACCTTGTAGGCACCAAGGAATGACCTCATACCATGTACAGTATCTGGAACGGAACAAGATGCGAGGGAGGAGATCTTATGTGGACTTGCCATTACGGTGCCTTGATTCCAATGCCATCCAAGAATAATGGTATTCTTGGGTGTAATTTCGGTTTTGTGAGCTGAAAGCTTCAGGCCATTTCTGTGTAAAGACTGCAATACTCTCTCCCATGTATCGTAGAGAGCTTCTGGTGTGTCCCCTCCGCAGTAAAGGTCATCAGCCAATTTTACAACAGAACCTTCCTGTAACAAATCACCAAAAACTCTACACATCAATTCCTCAAGGGCGGTTTCCGAGCCGGGCATGCCCATTACCGATCTTGCGTATACTCTCACACCCCTGAATGGAGTCACAACACCACAAAACTTCATGGATTCTTTTGCAATTGGAATTTGATAAAATGCACTACTAAGGTCTGTGGTAATGAGATAGTTCCACTTAGCGATCTGGTGTAATGTTGAGTCAACATCCGGCATCAACGATGGTTGGGGTTTACTATATCTCCCTACTTCTGTGAATGCGGTGACAAGTCTATGACCACCATGTGGTTTCTTGACTAAAAAGGATGGGTTTAGATACTCAACTTGGATGTCAACATCCTCCGGTCTCACGAACACACCCATCTGCTCAAGGCTGTCAAACTTTTCCTGCAATTCTACCAACTGTCCCCTGGCGTACTGTGGAAGTCGACCTTTACGTTGTGGAGGTAAGACTGGTCCCATGTTGACGTGCGCCTTAAATGGTCCAGAATTCCCGTTGTAACCTGTAATCTGTGGGTCAAATACAGAATCATATTGAACAAGTAACGACTTAAACTTAGCTCTGTTTTCAATTGATAAAATACAATCTGGATCGATTTTGACAAGACTAGAATGAAGGCAGGGATTAGGACTTTGTATTTTTGCCGGGGTTGAAGTCTGTGTAGAATCTGGGATGTAAACTGATCTGATCTGACAGAAATGCTCATCTTTATAAATGACCTGAGGGGAATGAGTTTGATTAGAAATTCGAACTTTGCCTCCAATACTGGTGATGAGATCTACAGACGGCCAAGTTGAATCTGCACTGGACTGCTTCCGTCGTGTGTCAAGACGGGGTTCAATAGCATATACATTTGTATCTGACGGGTAATCATGGGGTAAGGGTAGTTCAATGTACTCACCAGGCCAAACTGTGGTACGTTCTGGAGCACGTAAA
Organism: Phorcus lineatus; assembly: GCA_921293015.1. Taxonomy (NCBI): domain Eukaryota; kingdom Metazoa; phylum Mollusca; class Gastropoda; order Trochida; family Trochidae; genus Phorcus; species Phorcus lineatus. Next base: position 30,721,804 of record OV121094.1, on the reverse strand, counting down.
ACACTTGTTCTCCTAACAGTTGGTTTGTTGGACGAGCTGGGACCATATGTGTAACTAGTGTCATCAGCAAGGATCACTTGATGTCTAGCCGGTCTGATTGTAATGTCATTTTCCTCCATGAAAGGTATACCTGCCAATACATCCACGTCAAGAGTCTCTACAACTAAGCCACTGAATTTAAACAACTTCCCATCTCTTGAAAATGTTGTTTTCACCTCTCCCCTCACTTCCATTGGTGAAACCCCATCAGCCTGATGTGCAGATTGTGTAGTTGGTTTAATATTCAACCCCAAACTTACGGCTGTTGACACTTTCATCATGTTGCCCTCTGCACCACTATCAATGGTAACTCTAACAGATCTGTGACCATAAAATAAGTCCATTTGTGGGGATGGTCTCACCTGTATACGTTGCGTTGTTACAGAAAGACATGCTTGATCCTGTTCTTGTTCATCTGTGGGGTCATCTTCATCCTGGAATTCATTGCTGTCAACAATGTTGCATATTTGTCGGGCTTTGACCATAAACTTGTGGTCTTGTTCCGGAAGAAACTTGCACTGGCTTAAGAAATGATTGTCTGGTCTGTTACATGAATAGCACAAAGGACAATGTTTTCTTTGCTTTCCTGATGGGGTGGATGGTTTTCTCTTAAATGTGGAATATTTTTGGAATGGTGTTCTCATTACTCTAGCATCTTCATTAGTTCTTATTTCTTCTAGCAGGGAATCAAGAGTTTGCGAAATTTCCGGTTTAAGTGAGGAAATAGTTTTTGTTCTGAGATCAGTTCCATATCTTTGTTTAACTAGTTTAGGCAAGTCTGGGTGTACTAACCTCAACCATGTCAATACGACGATATTCTCCAATGATGCGGACAAGTCTTCATCCTCTCCGGGTACATTGCCATGATGAGTGATGTTGCCGTCTCTCTTGAGGAGATTATCTTCTATAAATGCCATTAGACGTTGATATAAGTCTTCGGGACGTTCGTCTGATTCTAAATGGAAGTCTACAAAGTCAATGAAATGAGCACCTGTAGCTTGAAAACCATAGTGAAGTCTGATAGCGTTCCATATAGAAAGCATAGAAGTTGATGATTTTACAATGGTATTGCGAGAAATTACTGGGCAAAAGTTCGCAATTTGGCCTAACATTAATTCAAGAGTTCCAACCTTTTGTACAGCAGTGCGTCTCCGAGCCTCGGCAACGTTTTCGTCATCGTCGACGAAACCCCGCAGTGGTGTAGTCCTGGTTTTCTTCCCCCAAGTAGCACCCTCTTGCAGCAATGTAGTGAAATTAGTGTCCAGAGCCAGTGTGTATAGTAAGTTCTGTCGCCAACTCTCGAACGAGTTAATAGTTTCGTTTTTAGTGAGGGTCCATTGCTTGGGTGCTCGTTGGGCGGCCATCTTGTTCAATATTCCGTGTACATGCACGACCACGTGTGGTACAAGCTGTGTTGCGCTAGCCTAATATTTCGTCTTCTTCGGTAGACGTAGGGAAAAGCGCTGCCACCACGCCACTATAGCGCAATAAACAGCTTACGACATGTAGAATAGTTTCTCTTGTGTTTTATTCAAGATAGTAGTACAATTCCATGACCGCGACCAACGAGCACACAAGCGAGAGTGGCATGCAAAGGGAACCAGTCCAAGGGAGGTAACCGCCACAGCAGAGTCCGGCATACCGCTAAATATACTCACTGGCGCATGCGCGACGAACAACGATTATGTCATGGCGCAGTTAAAGGTAGTCTCTGCAATTCATTACATGCTTGTGGATTATATTTTAAGCAAGACAATACTACATGAACGCAGTAGTACAACACACCCCATCTAAAAAAATTAGAGTTTTATATTATCCCATTCGAATTTAAAAACAATCGGGTTTTAAAAGTCTTTTTGACACGTGTATGCAATACTCACTGAACGAATGAATAGAAATAGTTCTGTCAGTTCTCGAGTTATTTTTAGAAAAACTGTAATTCCCATGACCATTATGAAAACTTTGATACCTGGCATATTTGTGCTTGCGTAAGAAAACACCTTAAACCCCACATCACTCTGAAATTGGTGCAAAAAAAATGCAGCAAGAGTTATGTGCATCGGTTGATTCAGACTTTCGAAACAGAATTCATATAATAAGCCGATATTTAAAAAAACCATCGATGAATCAATCTATTATTTATTATAGGTGTAGAGTAGTACATCGCCACAAGCATCCGTTTTTCGTCATTAAACTGACTTTTCCATTAAAGTCCACAATTGCATGGTATATCATTCTATAGATAATCATATACGGTCCGTACTTAAAAAACAATAATTTTGTTTCAAAATTACAATGTTTTGATCATTGCTTTCTAGTTAATAGGGTAGCATTTGCTGATCAAGAATCGTGAAACCCAACCTATCCTCCTGTGCTGTGTTTCTGTTGTTTAAAAAAAAATGTGTGATTTACCTCTAAATAGGTAAGAGGTCGGTCGATTCTACTGGTAGGTAAATGTTGTAATTTGCATTTTGGGTGAACAGATTCCCCCTTGCAGATCTATTAACGATGTAATTGAATGTTTGCTGACATCAGAACAACAATACTCATGTGCGTATCACGTTTGTTCTCATTGTCACACACTGATGCAAAAAAATGTTTTCTTCCATAAGCAAAATGTATGAAACATTGATTAAGAATTGAAATGATACCACATGGTGAATTCATTGTTGTTGAGTTCATTGTAATATGCTCACAGGCTTTTATTCTTGTTCGAGTACTACATCTCCAAAAATTCGATTCAATAATGTTATGATTTAATTATAAAAACATGTAAGTTTGATATAAACTGCTATAAATACAATAATACAGTGTTCTATAAACAACGAAGCACTGTCGTATGTTCCAAAATCATTTCACCAAGATTGTATTGTGACAACATCTTTTGAATGTTAATGAAAGTGCAGGAACAATGGCAATAGGTTTTTCTGTTAATCAGTTTTTATCCATTTTTCAGAGAATTTCCTCGTTTTGCATATGTAAGATTCAGTAGGGGTTGTGTGGTTATTCTTTCATAATTAAATTATGGACAAAGAAGCTAAGTGTTTGACTCCGTACATGCAACGGCTACACATATACAACTATGTCACTACTTTTAAAGAATTTCAAATCAAATGTTACACCGTTCTTGTGAACTTCAGTTTACATACTATAAATAACATTAAAATTGGTGATGCGTCTCTGAACTTATTGTTCAGAAAATGAATCTATGACGGTTTTAAATTCTGATCAATCAAAGTTTAGATAATTTAGATGACAAGGTTGTTGTTGATATGCTTGAAGTGTTCACTAGTTACCTTTGCCAAAAGCTTGACCTTCGATGGTCTTGAATCCTTTCGCCAACAACCATCAAAATGTAATAACGTCTTGTCCGTTTTCTATCCCTTCAGAGGTAGCTCCGTCATTAATTCCTGTACAATATCTGTTATAAAAAGAGCTATTCACGAGCTTCCGGCAGTTTCTCCAAGCGGCACAATGATGACACTTAAACTACCTTGCAATATTTCAGCCAATTAGAACACCGAATGCATGAATAACATATTTGTTGTCATACAGGTCTACGCAATGACGTATACGCTTAATGGTGCGTATGAGTTCCGTAAAGAAATCACAAAGTGCAAGGTGCATATTCGAATAAAGTTTAGGGTTTTGAAAGCTTACGGAAATAACTTAGGCTTTTGAATGATAACATTTGAAACGGCGTCGCTTATTGCACAACTAACTTTGATCCATTCAGATTTCCACATTTTAGACCGGGAAACGTTGGTATTATGACAGAGGTTTATAGGAATTTATGACGGAGTTACCTCTGTTGGGAGAGAATACCTCTGTTGGGAGAGAATGTCTTGTTCTTGGACCACTTCCTTCTTATTGCCGGATTTTTCGTGTTCCCGTGAGCAGATAATTGATTATGATTGTAAAATCAATTTAGAAATCACTTGATAGACATTTTTGGGTGATTAAGTCAACAAGGATGAAGGCTTGTTGTGCAGCTGACAAGATTACTTGTTTGATTCGTTCGGTAAGTCAATTTCTTTCTGGGGTTCTGCTTTCACAAAGCAACCTTTACTAAGGTCAACCTTAACTCCTATACTTTAACATTGCACTTATGTTACTTTAAGGATGTACGATCACCTTAAGCCTTTGTGAAAGGAGGCCCTGGCAATATCGTATGTATTGTTAATCGGATATGCCACAGCCCCAAGCACTGTGATATTCTGTTTATCAATGGTGGGCATAACAATTTTGAGGGCACCTTCGTTTGTTTATTCATCTATCAACTGTGATCAAAACAGTTTCTAAACTTTATCCTTCTAAATTATAAACCTCTAGACCTACATCATGTTTTTTATGAAATATATTACAAACCCCCGTCTAGGTTTCCACAAATGATACATCCGTTGTAATGTCTCTTTGAAAATAAATGTTGATAAAATCCTGGTTACCTAATGGTAAACTAAACCTCATCGTTTAAAACCCTTCTGTCGTATAGCTTATTTAAAGGTTATACTTAGTTACCCTGTCACACTGACATGTTTGATCGGTTTTCCATTATTCGCAAGAGTTGCTTAGAAACATTTTCGGCGGTAGCAATTCAGTGTAAAACGATGAATGTTCAAATCTTATTTCCCATGGGAAATCGATCAACTCAATGACGGAACAAAAGGGTTTTGTACTAGAAAGAGTCATTGATGGTTTCATCACCTTTCAGTTGTATAACTAGTAAGATGGAGTAGTCTTTGCTTACCGTCCCGCCAGGGGCTCGGCAACTTTGTCTGCAGTAGAGAACTGATCTACACGCAGTCAGGTTTGGGTGCAATGCTACACTGAATTTCAGTGCAGTACTACCCATGGTTCGCTAGTTCCAGCCGATGCTCGCAGGTTTCACCGCAATGCATAGCCACATAGGTGTTGCGGGCTTTCTCCCTGCAATAATACTAGCAGCCGCGATATAAGTGAAATACTCTTGAAAGCGGCGTTAAACCCCATTTCACTTCACCTCACCTTTTTGCTTACATATTTTACTTAATGATTCTAGTTGGTTTATTTCAAGATAGTACGGCGAAGGCATCTTTAACTATCCTCACGTCCTTCAGACTATCCAGGCTTTTTGTTTCTTAACAAAGGTAGAAAACAAAAAGTCTTAGTATTTATATGAACATTAGTAATGATGTTCAGATGTGCCAAATCAGATAAATCAAACGATGTATGTGAAGCAAATTTAAACAAAAGGAAGAAAGGCATCTCAAACGAAGAGACTTTTAAGATCAGGGACTTAGTTAACTTATCTATACTACTATTATAAAAATAGTCATAACTCAATTGATATTTTATTGATAACATATTGTAAGATGTTTTCAAAGTTATATAAAACATTAGCAAGAACCTGAAGTCCCTTTCGGCATTTATCACAATCGTTCGGATCGTGGAGAATACACATCTTAATATTTATATTCATCCAATGTCATTTTGAATAATGTTCCTCATCAATTCATTTAAATGATCGAGAGTAACATATAATAATATTCTTAATTCCTTCCATTAGTGCTCTGCCAATGTGACGCAAGCCTTTTTAAAAACCTAAAGCTTCTTTGTTGAATATGGCAAACACTTGTATGCCATGCTTAGATTAACACAAATCTGGACAGTGAGCGAGGTTAATGCGTTGCATAATGTATCCGTTGCTCGTTTTAATCCATTCGGGTCCTTGTATTATAACAGGTCATTGCCAAGTTATTTAATTTTGCAATATTGAAGCAATATTAAACCATTCTACCAATCTGATAGATCAAATTAGGACGCTTAAACCTCTTAATCAATTAAATCAAAATAAAATAAATTGTAGCTTAAATATTAGTAGAATCTTTCGGATTATGCTAAAATATTGGCAGATGTGGATACAACGTTCACCTGACTTTATTAGCCCTTTTCATCTAATCGGTATAAAGTACAAGGGGATATTGTCATACAGTGGTATTAGGGTTCTTGCTCTGTTGGTATGCCCGTTCTTCTCCCTGTTCGCGTCTCTATTTATAATCACTTATTTTTCAGAGCAGAAGTAAAATATTCCTGAAACATTGTTTGAATATGAACCACCTTCTAAACTGGTTCAATTGGATAATTTAAAATTTTCTATTTTTTCCTAATTTCCGTGGAAACAAGAATTAGATTCAGCTTCATTTCTTGCATTATGTTTTTTTCTGAATCCTTAGTTAACTTCGCCTGAATGTTACACACCAATTGAACTAGTGTTGTTTTTTTTCAAGCATCTGTCTATTTTTGCATTTGATGAATATAGCACCGACTTGTTAAACTTAATATTTCATTTTGAATTATTTTAATAAGGAGACAATCGGTAATAAGTGATGGACAATAACAACACAAATGTAAATGTGAATTATGCAAATACGATAGTATTGAGAAGGCCTTTTCAAAAAGCTAAACATATGTGTATTCTGATAGTTGTACGTGATCAAGTCACTTGGAGATGTTATAGCTATATAGTGTTATGCCCTTTGGCCGAAAAAGGGTTAAAAGATGCTTACAATTTACCAATATTGATAGAGCTTAATCTATGGCTACACAAATATGATTAAATTTCCAAATTTCAAACCGACGTTAGGTTCTAAAGCTGGTTGATGACAGCGTTTTCTAGTTCATGTAAAAGGTGTTTTACTGGAATTGTTGCAATACATGCAATTGTTACGAACTTATGGAGAAATTTTCTTAATATTCAAGTAGTGTTTATTGGAAATTTATATATTATACAAAAACTTTATGTTCGCATCGATATTCGAGAAATGAAAAAATGAATTATCAGCACTTTAGTCTGTATTTATAAAATCATTAAATTTCATTATACTCATTAAAAGCATTTCGTATTTGCCATGTAAGGATGAACTATTTGGACTATATAGTCTTTTCTTTTAAATGCCCCACAAATCTACTCAATTTCTGTTTACAGATCTTGGCTTATTTACTCTGAGTTTAAAAAGTGTAAAGCTTGTAAAATCTTGAAGTAATTTATGCTTAAGACAATGGGTAAACTTAGTTTCATCAAACAGTTTTCAAATTTAATTGGTTTGTTTTTTCATTCCAAATCAAGTGTTTTACGTATTTGAACAGTGCAACAATGTTATATATATTGGTTAACTTGTAAACAATCACATTCCCATTATACTATCAAATATGATCTACCAACAGATTACCTCTACTAAGACAGATTATAACATTTTCAACTATACTGGGGGGGGGGGGGGGGGTGGGGTGGGGGGGGGGGGGGGGGGGGGGGCGCAGTGGTTAGCGCGTTCGGCTTCGGATCAGGAGGTCCGTAGTGGCAACTTTGTCTGCAGTAGAGAACTGTTCTACACGCAGTCAGATTTGGGTACAATGCTACACTGAAATTCAGCGCATGGTTCGCTAGTTCCAGCTGGCAGGTTTCACCGCAATGCAGAGCCACAATATTGTTGCGGGCTTTCTCCCTGCAATAATACTAGCAGCCGCGATATAAGTGAAATAATTTGGGTGCATTTTGGGTAATTTGAAAGCGGCCTTAAACACCAACTCACCTCACCTCAACTATACTGCCCTAGATATGAATGTTAGACAGTGACAGACTAGTACTGTATTGGCTACGGGTAAAAGCCATTGACAAACTACATATGATGTATATAATGATATCTCAATGCTTTTAGTTTGGTATTCTTTACTTTGAAATATGTATCAAATACTAAGTGAAGTTTTAACAGAAATTAATGTTGAAACTCGAAGTAGTTTATGACCCAGACAGAAAAGTGTAGGAAACACTGGGAACTTTAAAAAGTTTTGCAAGTTCAATTAGTTTGTTCTTTCAAGGAATGCCGTTGTCTGAAAACCAATCAGGGGATCATAGATTTCCGTGATACAATTGTCTGGAAGAATTGTTGTGTATGCTTATCCTCAGAAATGATTCTTGATTCCTGTCTGGATCAGTGACCTTTAATCGCACTAGAGTACGCATTTCTTAATAATTTTTGTGTTAACGCCCTACACTCACTTTCAGTTTGGATAGGTGCAATAACAACTTCAATGTATGCGTCAAAGTGAAAGATATATATACGGATGTTGAACAAATAATATCGATGTACCAAGTGTGTCCTCATGATTGACACACCGATTGAAGAAAACCTTAACAAGAAGCAATTTCATGCCAAACATGTGTTAGTCGTTTTGATGATGTATGAGGATATCCCTCACTGTTTATTCTGGTTTGGTGGTACGAATATTCGTCATCAGGTAATGGATGGTTATCCTGTAATAAATACTTCATTCTCTTATGTTTTCATTTAGCTTGTCTTTTTGTTCAGAGGAAAAAAAAGGACATGTGGTCAAACAGTGAGATTACAGATTTCTCATCACAGTGAACTATTTTGTGAATATGTAATGAATCGTTTTTGATTATCACCATTTTGATTTGCTTTGATCTTTAGTATTCGTTAGTTGTTTTGAACAAAACTGATGAATATAAAAAGTCTGGTCTAAGTTTAGTTTCGTATCATGCAAATTTCTAACATGTATAAAACTATCACCAATTTGTTCATCTGTACCCGGATAAATATATTTAAAATATTTTCATCAACGCATGTAAATGTTGTAAACGGTGTTCAAGATAAATATTTTCTCTCTACTTAAAAGCTTTACCTTTCAAGTTATCTTAATTTCGTCACCTTTTAGCTGTTTTCGACAACGTAGAAAAGGTAGCACGCATCAATAGATAAAGAAAGAGGGAATTTTAAAATTTTCTTCATTTCCTGTTGATGGATACACAAAAAAATAAATGCGGCAACAAAAAGGTTTCATTCTGCATTAATAAAGATATTGTTGGTAAGACTCTTGTCAAAGAGACGGATCTAAATGAGTGAACTCCTTTATTTTCAAAGATCCCATTCATTGTGACAATTTCAATAATGTCCCTTCTCCATCCATTCCAATGATTGAGTTGTACATCTATTGATATTTTAAATCCCATCTATTGACTGTGGGCCCGTTGGCAGCGATCCCTTCCAAGAGATCGTTCTATAGAAATGCCACTTGGGATATTGGAAGAAGATGCTTCAGTTACTACAGACTTCGACGAGAGCGATTTTAATTCCTTGAATAATGTATCTGTTGTTGGTTGTAATCCAGTCGTGACCAAGCTAAATGATATATCCTTACCAATGCTGTTATTTTCTAACATTGAATAAGTTGTATTTTAAGGTGTGTATCAATGTAATAATTCAATTCAATCAGTTGAATTTCTCAATGGCGCCAAGCTTCCTAAATTAGAGCATGTTATCATTAATCTAAGAACACAGTGGCTGCTATGGTTAAACTGTGGAGCAATAGACTGTATAGTCATTTCAAGAAGAGAACGATTTTACAATGTCATTCATTAATGGACGGAAGATTCTTATTCTCTCCCAACAGAGGTAGCTCCGTCATAAATTCCAATACAATCTCTGTCTTAATACGAAGGTTTCTTGGTCTAGAAATGTAAAACGCTGATTGGGTGCAATCAATGTTAGTTTTCCAAAAGCTAAACTTTATTCGAATATGCACCTTACAGTTTGAGACGTCTTTACAGAACACAAATGTCTCTTTTTACGACTGTATCATTGCACAAGCCTGTGTGACAACAAATATATTTTCTTTATTTACTTCTGATATCAACACACATGTAATGCGTTTTATGACAAATAACAGTTGTCGGTTAATCATAAATTAGATGTATTCTTCATCTGACATATGCAGTAAAAAAAAGTCAATTTCTATAAAATGAGTCACAAGTTGTCTAGGTAATAACTTCTATTTATGAGAGTATATAATATAATAAGTCTGAACATGGTATCGCTCATACTGGCAATATATGAGATGGTTTTTGATGAACTGTATAGGTGTTTATAGGGTTTAGTATACTATTCAAAGAAGTTAACCTATATCTTAGGGTCAACCTATATTTCTGCCTGACATGTGTCCCTGCATTAACAATGTATGAATAACTATTGCTAAGTAAAAATCTCGTTAAAATGAATTTTAAGATATGACTTCATCAATGATGACATTATATAACATTTCAAAGTGCCCTAATATCTAACATATCTGAAGAGTGTACGGATAATTGTGAGATACTATTATCTAGCGCTGATGATGTATTCAATTTTAGGTGTCTGATACATAGAGGATACTGAACGACCTTCCATTTAATACTATTTTTATATAAACGAGTTAAGGATTCAGTATAAAATAAGCGAAAGCGAGTTTGATACCAAATCATTAACGAGTTTAATAAAAAAAATAGTATTTAATGGAAGGGAGTTTAGTATTCTATTTATTACTGGCCAACATAAATCATAATTACTGATAGGGTGCCGAAACTAACATATCCGCGACTTGACTGCCATTATGACGGCGTTGCTAACATTGTGACGTCAAAACCACTCTATATTGTGACGTCATACGCGCAGCGGTATTACACTAGTTTAATATCGTCGTATAAATATTACACTGCTGTATATTAATAAGTTTAAATATTTAGTCTCATGTTATGCGTCAATAATGACAGTCTTATGAGTCTCATATGAGAACTAAGATAAAAAAAACTGTTTTTAGTGTGCGTAGAATACTTTCATTCTGTGGACAGTGTGTTTGTTCTTCTCACCCCGTTCGTTCCGGTATCAACGGTCCTTACAACAATATCCCTGCAAGTTTAGTGGTTGATGTGTTTGTTTATTGCTGAATTCTGTTGTCCAATCCTACTAAGATAGATCAACCAGGATACTCGAACTGCAGTCGAAATCTAAGCTTATTACTTAAAGAGGATTAATGAGAAACCTTAAGTAAGTTATCTCACACACTATATTTAGCTTGTTTTCAATGCCTCTTGAAACCAATTATCGCAATTTACCAGAAGTGCCAGGACATCCGAAATATATGAAATACAGATGACATAACAATGAGGTTAAAAGATGCAATAAAATCACAACAACCTGCTTATTCAGCGTAAAATAATCCGTTTTTGCTCCTTCCTAATATCTCTGATCTCTATCTATCCAGCCAATGAGACGTCTCGCACTCAGCAACAGCGGCGCAACTCGGATAGGAAAACCCGTTCATATATGCTTAGATGTTTTGTTAAAAATATTCTTAGTAAACTTTTGCATTTATTTTGTCTCAACATTTGGCATTAGGTTTTATTAAGCAGTCGCAAAGGAGTTAGTTGGGATTTAACGTTAATGGAAGGGAAATTATCTTCATTTAACCAAGAAATCAAAGGACCTTCAAATATCCATCTTTAATCTCCCTCTAGATTACGCTACAAGATGCAACTAAAAGTGCATGAAGCAAATGCCTACGTTATGGGTTTACCTTATCTCTACTGTTGACAACTTGATATGTTTTCAAGTAATATAAAGCGGGATAATTGCTTTTCTGTCTACAACCTTTCCTTAGTGTTTGAACTACTAATATCAAAAGACAGAGATAGCAGATTCATACCCCAGCTTAAATGTCTATTCATTTCAGGATTTGTCCTAACATGGACTTTTTAGATATTTCGATTTATTTTCATTAAAACTGTTAACACTTCCATTCATGTAACATATTTTGCATCATTTACGATGTTAGATACATGTCTTCCAACGTAAATAGGGGGCGGGATAGCGCAGTGGTTAGCGTGTTCGGCTTCGGATCAAGAGGTCCTTGTTTCGAATCCTGCCAGGGAAACATTGTCTGCTATAGTACTGTTCTACACGCAATCAGGTTTGGGTGCAATGTTACACTGAATTTCAGCGCAGTACCACCCATGGTTCGCTAGTTCCAGCCGATGCTTGCAGGTTTCACCGCAATGAATAGCCACAATGGTGTTGCGGGCTTTCTCCCTTCAATAATACTAGTTGCCGTGATATAAGTGAACTAATCTTGAAAGCAGCGTTAAACCCCATATCACCTCACCTCACCTCCAAGGAAAATATCATTAAAAATATGTCCATTTATGCAACACTGTGAAACTTTATGAAGTTCTCCATCAAATGTCATAAATAAATTGTATATTGTTTTGCATTTTCTTAGTAAATTACAACAGTGTGAGACATTTATGTTTTACCAAAAATACCAACTTACAAAATATGGTCACGTGTTAGGAGATTATTTAAAGACAGTTATCACAATTTAATCAAAAACTATATATTTAACTATGAAAGTAAAAGCTAACCTCAAATTACTATTGTATCCTTAGTGCGATATGACGTTATGGCACATGTTTTTTTTACTTCAACCACTGAAGTTTTACTTCCATTATTTGTATCATGTTACTGATTTTCGAAAAGCGTGCTCTTTCCGTTTTATTGGACAATTGTGAGTGATACAAGGTCAAACAAATGTGATGTCAAGGGTTATTTGGGGTGGTTGATCAGTGACAGCTGGGTAAAAGAAGGCAAAAACTGAAATCTATTTGAAATACTTGTGGAAGAATAATCCTCGAATATAAAAGTTAATTATTACTGCCAGCTTTGAAGTAGTTCTTGCTGTTTGATTGACTTCGCGTTTGCGTATTTAGTTCACAAGATGGAAAAAAAGAAGTTATTACACCTATCTGGCATGAAAGTATGAAAGTTTATTCCCGTACGTCACACGAGTGCCGTATCGCATTGACCTGTATCGTAACCATTTGACCAGTATTCTAACGATTTGATTTGATAACCGTTGACCTTTCACTTAGGTCATGTTCTAAAGGAACTACTTTTTCATTCATAACAATCACGTGCATTCATTCATTTTACAACTTTTACTACGTCATTTCCATAGGATGTTACATCTTGCATGAACGATAGTACCTTAACTATTTACAAGAACCGATAAAATTGAAATAAATACACCACAAAACATGTTTAACGTATTTGGAAGACGCTAAAAGTAATTTACATTTTTAGCTAGATTTTTAGGAGTTCGTCTGCTTTGTTTTCTGTTTACAATGTCTTTGGAAAACATGGCGATTCCCATTCGTGTCAATGACAGCGTGGATATCGGAGGTACTATTCGAGGAAGAGTTACTTTAATTGTTAAACCTCTGTGTTCAACATCAAAACTTAGCTTAGCAGCATCATTCCTGTGACGGTGGCCTTGCCCTTCAGCAAACCATACCGCCCCAATCCAACGCAGTCACTTCCAGCACAATGCGACCATTACTAGCTCCGACTCCATCTCTATATATATGACTTTAGTCCTCGTGTCATCGTTACATGTTACAAATGAAAATCTTAAATCTTCAGTAACCAAGTCAGATGACAGGTACATACACTGTGTGTTTGGAAATCTCATATTTACCATGGTCAATTGCAAATACGTTATTGACAAAGTGCTCCATCCTCTATAATGTTATGTGAAATTGAAAATCGGCTCTCATATAACTGGTTTTGAACTGCTTCATTGATAGTTCTGCAAATTCCATCTCATTTTGGATATTAGAATCAGAGATATTGCGGTTACCGGTTTATGGCAAAGCCTCTGGTTTTATGTGATATACAATAAGAATTTGGTTGGGATGGACAATTACAGGAGAACCAATCTGTTAGGATTTAGGAGGGATCCTTACTTTTTGGAAACTTGTTAAAAATTAGCTTTTATCTTCATTCTAACATTTTTCTTATTCGATCCAAATTTGACATTCGTTTAAGGCTTGAGATTAAAACTTTTAAAAAATACTACCATTACCAATGTAAATATTACGTAGAGATACAAAACAAATAAAAGCATGAACGTTTCATTGAAAATTAGACCTTGAATGTACTTTATTTTTGTTACAAATTAGTTTGAATATCCCAGCTTCGAGTATCCTTTCTATGTCTTCTATGAAAGCATGACGGTTGTACTGTCAAAACTGGCAGGTAACCTGAATGTATGAGCTCCCACAAATGTAAGCTCATTCATGTAATAGACACAGGAAATTGAAGATAACCATTAATTAGGATGTATATAATACATTGTGGAATCCCTTTACCTATATCCATTGGATTAGAGAATGTTAAGCGATATATTGTTTACGTTTTCAATAATACTAGCTCATTCGAAATCCTACCCAATGTTATATTTAATATCGAATTTTATATTGAATGCTCGCTCAAGGCGCTCCAAAGGAAGAAATTGTAAAAATTGTATACAATATATACACAGGAGTTACACAGAGTTGCAGTTTGATGGAGATAATATGTATGAAAATGTTTAGGAGAAATAATGAGTTTTTAGTAGTGACTTGAATGAGACCAGAGATGAGGCACATTTGACGTCGGTTGGCAGTGAATTCCAAAGATATGGTGCAGTGTAGGCAAAGGTCCTATGGCCATAGGAGACAAGTCTGACTTTAGGGAGTGTAAGAAGGTAAGAACATCTTTTACTCATCGATTTAAGGGTAGGGATCATCGTCAGAAAGATACCCGATACATGACGTCAACAGATCTTGAATTGTTTATTCACATTACAAGTTGATTCTTTTAACAAAGTCGAAATAAACAATTAGGAAATATTTTTCGAATACTGAGTCTTGGTAACTTAGAATAATATTTTTTGGGGTATTCTAATTATCTTGCGAAATGTTTCTTATATGGCTGTCGAACCTATAGTTTTTCTAAAAGAGTAGGGGATATTGACATCAATACATTTTGATCATTGTCAATTTCCTATTTAATATTTAGATATTTTAGTCAAATATAATGTATTCGAATTATTATATACACTTTGAATTATTTGTATATACGGAGAAGAAGTCGCTATATATGGATAGCTAGTTCCTCCTTACACTATTTTGTTATTTATTTGGGTAGAAAGATACCGTTGTATCGCATTACCTTAGTCAGATGGGAAAATCACGTTTTACAGAATCAAAATAATCAATGTTAGGTCCTATTTAGTAGATACATTGCAATGTCTGAAGTCAATTAGGAAAATTTTACGTTGAACAGATTTGTTAAATAACACCATCTTATCGCATTTCGTGTATCTCTGGACTGTTGATAATGGTGATTAAATTCCCAACAGGACCATCGTTTCTTAAAGCAAGCTAAACGATAATTAAATTTGTATCGTGGATGAACATTGATATCTCTTCGCAGGTTGTATTCAGAATGTAATTGGATTTATTCCTCCAACAGCACAACAATGTTTTCATCAAACCTATTGTTTCAATTGTTATACAGTTTATCATCGTCAATTGAAAACCATTTCTTCTTATTGATTAAACTATACGTTTTATGAAATCGCTAATGCAAGTAGACAAGTTCCAACGAGGAATTTCTGGGTGAGCAAATGTGTTTCTTAAGTTGTATATACAAAATTGAATATATATTTAAAGGGCAAATACTGAAAAGGCTTGGGACAATGAGGGTATAAACTGTGTGGAGCGGCGCACCAATCATAGACGTCATTGAACTTTGATCTTCATGGCATGCTCGTGAATATTGGCATTTAAATATGATTTGCCCATGAACATGCTCAGACCTGTAAGCATCAGATCTCGAGATGACAGTTATGTCCCTTGTGTATTTAAGATTTTAATTTCCTTTGGCAATTGCTGAATGCTAAGCTTTTCAGTGACCTGCCATCTTCTCAACAATATGAAAAACTATGCTAAAACCACATATCCTGTTTTCGTTCTTAATGAATTTGATGCCGTATGTACTTTTTGGCTGGTCATAAGTTATGTTATGATGATTTCAACCGTCAAATATTTCTTGCTCTGTTGACAATTTTCTTGATCACTTCACGCTTAGTGTGCATCCAAAAGTTGTTTATTAATGGAATAGCCTGTACGAGGGCTAACTTCAAATCATTGATAATTGTTTTTCACGAACTAAGCTGGGGAAGGTGATAAACCGAGCATAGAGAGAACCTGACCACAACTGGTTGGTATTTAAAAACCTGTGGACACTGGAGTGAACTCTTGGTTCGTGTGCCAGGGAATCTGAAACTTAGCTGTAGATAAATGTTTTACGTGCATTAAGGTTTGATCTGTCGTCTTTGAAGAAGTTACTGTTTACTTTGAGAATGTTATTGTTACCATTTTCTTCATTTCCTTTGTAATATTTTTCATAATTTCTAAATATTTTAATACATTATCATAAAATCGGTCAGTAAACATTTTTGAAAGGATTGGATTAAAAATAAACTGAAGAACTCATATCATAATGATGATTGATTAAAGTAAAGCAATTACGGGAATAATAAGTGTAAAAACTATATTCCCTCTGCCAACTTATTTGCCACAGAAAAAATCGTGTTCTTCATGAAAGCATCAGTTTCAGAAGCTCTTATACTTCTGCAAATCTGACATTGTCATTCAAAACACAACTCAATACCTTATCGTGGTTTGCTTGCTTCAGAGACAACGAGCGTACGTGCATCTGGTAGGGTCACCGACGCTGGATCAGGCGACAGACCAAATTTGACTCTTTCTAAAACCTACTTTCTATCTCTTCCTATTCCTTTCTTTCCGTCTGTTCCCTCATCCTTAAGATCCCTTTCTCCTTGATCTGTCAACTGTCTTAAGGACATTTTAATTCACTTACTCATTCATTAATTATTCCAGGATGCATAACTATAATTCCCTGAAGGTTTTTATCATATGCACAAAATTTTCAAAAAGCTAATCTAAGCCGATTGCTTTTTCAAGATTACAAATCTTTAGATAATTGCCTTAACTTTTTTAATTACGCCAGGTCTATTGATCGAGTGTAAAAACTGGTGACAATTTGAGTGAAATAGCGGTAAATTAGATCTGATTCCAAGATGAGTGTTATCCCTCAACCACAGGTTTAATGAAGATCTCAGTATAAAACCGCATAACAAGCATATGGTTGCCATTCACCATCCGGTGTTTTAAGGCAAATTATTCCTTTTCATTAGATAAGTCGGTTATAATCAACACAGCGTAATAAAACCTTGGTTTAGAATTGTAGATTAGATTTTCTATTTCAGTTCCTTAATTTTCTTAAATAAACTTTATTAAATTAAAAATCATTCAAATTGAATCAATTTAAATTTTGAGTTTGAAATTGA
Source organism: Phorcus lineatus (assembly GCA_921293015.1). Classification (NCBI taxonomy): domain Eukaryota; kingdom Metazoa; phylum Mollusca; class Gastropoda; order Trochida; family Trochidae; genus Phorcus; species Phorcus lineatus. The sequence goes on along the minus strand of OV121094.1, from coordinate 30,704,701 downwards.
TACGTCTTGTATGTTTTTCATATTTACAACGTAAACTTTCAGTTCATTGTAACTCTTTTATTGGTGCAATAAATATTTCATCAAGGTTTATGACTATCAGTTAATTAAGACTTTCTTAAGGGTATTAGCTGATATTTAAAAACATGACAAGAGGTATTCATCTTTAAATTATCATGTGTACAGAAAAGAACATCGCTCAAGGCCTCTGCTTTTCATCAATCATTATTTTCGGAAATATGCATTTCAAGACATCCTAAATTTTGAAGACGATTTGAAAGGTAAAATGATTAGAAGTATGTGTCATTTAATATGAAGTTTTATTACTCTCCTGTTGAAGATACCGCCGTTTGATAAATGTACAAAGTAATTACACATTGTGTAATAACATCGCGTGTTGATTGACATTACATGACGTCACAATCGTTGACCATGACGTCACAATGTTAGCGGCGCAGCGACAATGGTTATCCCGGCGATTTTCATGATTTTTCTGACCTCCAACAAATAACAAGTGTCAAAGCAGTACAAATGAGTCGATAGACATCTGAGTAAAATCTCTTATAGACTCCTTAACGTTGTATAGAAGATTGAATCATTTTCTTTATTTCTTATGATAAAAAGTTTTGAATATGTTATAAGATATATGTATAACCATTAAAATAGTCCCTTTCCTTGTATATACAAATTTACACACGTCATTTCTAAATATTTAACAATATTTGTATGTTTCTTGAAATACTAATGATTTTCTCGTATCCTTAATCGTTTATAGTTTAATGTTTGTATCATCTTTTGGCATTGATATGGTAAACATATTGATAATGAGTCAAATTATCATTAAGGATGGGTATCGCTACTCATTTCCGTATTGCAATATACTGCGATACAGAGAGGCGTATTGCAATACGTATTGCAATATATTGGTACTTTTCATATTTTAATTTTTCCATGCTCTCTTGACTAAATAACAGCAATAAGAACAGTGATCAATGCTCATCTGGCTCGTTTTGTAAAGAAAGATTATTCAGTGACTTGGATCGGACTTTTAACATGTCCGTGCTATTTTCGTTTTGCGAGATCACACTTCAACGATCAGTAAAATCATGTTTTTTGGTTATATTTTTCTGTAATTTTCCACGGAAATTGTTAATTTTATATGATCCGATATATTGGATATTTTCAGAAGAGTGTACCGGTACGTATCGTGTTGTATCTATATCGCAATATACCGATATACCGATAATACCGCGCACCCTTAATTATCATAGACATAAAGTACATTTGTACAATAATACGTGATATAGTAAATCAACATTTAACACCAATGATGTTTTTGAACAATCAGTTATATAAAATAAAATTTGGATCATCATATGAACTATTTAAGTTCAAAATATACATTCTCAAATCAAAAACGATAACCACACAAGCATGTTCTATCATTATGTAGACATTCCTACTTGTATGTGAAGACAAAACAATCATAAATGTTTAAAATTTACAATGTATAAATAATTGATGTAAGTAAATAAGACCAGACGAGTACAACGATTAGTCCCCATGAGGTGTATCTGTGGATTTTAAATAATTGTGATTAACCTCCTTACACACAGGTCGTTTCTACTGGTAGATGAATGTTAATTTGATTTGCATTTTGGGTGAACAGATTTCCCCTTCACAGGCCTATAAAGGACGTTAATGGATGTCTGTCGACCAAAAAAAAAAATTGAAACGCTCCACTTTGTTCAAATTGGCACACCTGATGGAAAAACTTTTCTTCCCGTTGACTAAAAAACATGTATAAAACATCGATGAAGAATTGTGATCATCACTTGTTGTCCACAAGTTGTTGTATGTTCTTCAAATTTGTTCTTCAAATTTGATTGTAATAAACTCAAATGTTTTTTATTCTTACTCGAGTACTGCACAATATAATGTAGATCTCAAACAAGGAGTGCTCTGTTCTTTAAACAATGAAGCACTTTAGTATTATCCAATATCCCTTCATCTTGATTTCTTTCACAACACGTTTTGACTATAATTGTAAAGGCAAGAACAATGAAAACGGTTTTCTGTTTCTTACGTTCAGAGATTTTCTCCATTGAAATAAGAACCAAGACAATTAGTAAAAAGAAATTTCCACCTATATTCAAAATGCCGTGACAAAATAATTGAGGTAACTTGTTTTTATCTTTTTTACATACAGCGTGAATAATCATTCATAAACACAATTAAGAACGAAAGGAGTTTGATTCTGTGCATGCAACGGATAATACAGCCATGTTGTTTGTTTATCAGAATTTCAAATCAAATGTTACAACGTTCCTGTGACCTTCAGTATTCATACTATAAAATCACATTATCATTGGAGATTCGTCTCTGAACAAGTTATACTTTCATATGTAGTCAGAAAAAAATTCATGAGGTTGTTAGTCGTGATCAATCAGTATTGACAATGGAGATATCAAGGTTGTAGTTAATCTCCCTGAAGTGTGTAAAATAGTTATCTTTGCCAAAAGCTTGACCTTCAATGATCTTGAATCTTTTCGCCAACAACCAACAAAATGTAATAACCCCCTTGTCCTTGGACTACTTCCTCCTTATTGCTGGATTTGTCATGACCCCTTGGGAAGATAATTGTTTATTATCGTGAAATCAATTTGGACATGATCGACAATTATATGATTATGTCAAAAAGGATGATCGTTTGGTGTGCAGATGATAAGATTGATTATTTGGTTTGTTAGTCAGTCAATTTCTTTAAAGGGTTATGTTCGTATGTATTGATCACCAGATATGCCCCATGCTCAATAAAATCGTATTCAGTTTAGCAATGGTGGGTATAACCACATAAACGTACCTTCGTTTATTCATTCATCCATCAATTCTGACCAAAACAGCTTCTAAACGGAATGTTTATTGCATTTCCGCAATAGACTACAAACCCTCGCCTTACGTTTAAAAAATATAACACCAGTTGTAATGTCTCTTTGAAAAGAAATTATGATATAATCTTGATTACCTAATGGTGAAATTAAACCTCATCTTTTATAGACCGTTCTGTCGGATAACTTATTTATAAGAGTTATGCTTAGTTGTTTCCCTTTAACACTGACATATTTGATGGATTTTCCATTATTCGCAAGAATTGTTTAGAAACATTTTCGTTGGTAGCAGTTCAGTGTAAAACGATGAAGGTTCAATTCTTATTTCCCATGGGAGATCTGTGAACTCAATGACGGAACAAGAGTGTTTTGTATTGAATGAAGTCATTTATAGGTTCTTCGCCTTTCTATTATGTAACACGTAGGGTAGAGTAGTCTATGCTTATAGCTTTTACTTTATGATTCTAGCTCATCTACATTCCAAATTACTTTTACTTATGCCTTTTTTTCAAGAGTGTATGAGGAATGCATCTTTATCTTTCCCTTATTCCTTTAGACTGTCCAGAATCGTTTGAATAAGTTACTTGAGGTTTAACGTGTTTTGACCAATATGAATGAAACGACGGAAAGAAAGGCATCGTTTGTAGTTAAATGCTAAGAATATAACCTTTAGAGTGAGTGAGTGAGTGAGTTGAGGTTTAACGTGCTTTGAACAATATTTCAGTTATTAAACACGTGGATGACAAGCATCCAAAAGAGAGTGGACAGATCAGGGAGAAAGGGATCGACAGGATGAGGGAAAATACGGAAAGAAAGGCATAGTGAGAGATACAAAGCAGGTTTTAGAAGGACTCAAATTTGGTCTGGCTTCTACCCGTCCACCTGTCCAGCTTGGGTGACCCTACCAGGAGCAAGTTCGCTCCGGCTGGCATAGCTCTCGGGGTCTCCGAAGCACGCAAACCACCACACCACGGTAAGGTATTGAGTCCAGTGGTGGTATAACCTTTAGAGAATATTATAACAAATAATAATGATAAATGATAATAAAATATTAAAAGATGGTAAAATAATAAATAAAAATATCAGGGATTTAATTAACTAATCTGAGAGTTTATTGAAATGAAGGTCCTCAACTTACCTTACTATAGTGATCGTTGTAGCAATTTCACCCTAGACTTGTTTATTACATATTTCACATATCAGATCTCTTTCGCAGAACGTAACAATTACCCGAATCTGTTCGGAAATTTCCGTTTTAATTGAGAAGTAAGGTGCTTTAGTAATGACAGCGAATGCAAAACAGATTTATTTTTTTAATTATTGTTAACATAATGTAAGAAATTTTAAATGAAGTATCAAACAGTTTCTGTTATAGTAAATGTACATCCCAACACAGCGTTACATTAAATGTTGGTGCAGTTAAACTATTCGGTTTTTTTCAGTCAGTTTTCTTCCCCTTTTCTTTCACCTTTGTGTTTTGATGTTGTAAATATAATTAGGTAACATTAATAGATACATATAGCATGTATATGACGACAGTTATATGCAGTTGAATGTTAAAATTCAAATTACAAATTCTGTCTACAAATTCAAAATAGCAATGTAATCAACCTGAGGTCTCTTTCTGCATTTATCACCATCGTTCTTAAGAAAACGGATCGAGGAGAATACTCATTTATTTTACATTCACCCAACGTCATTTTAGATAATGTACTTCATCAATTCATTTAATTGATTGAGAGTAACATCTAATAACATCCTTAATCCCTTCTCCGCATTTTTGCCACAAGCTTCTTCAAAATCCTAAAACTTCTTCATTGAATAATGCAGACACTTGTGATACGCGATGCTTAAATTAATACAGATCTGCACAAGGATCGAAGTAAATTCATTGAATAATGTGTCCTTTACTCATTTTAATCCACTTGGGTCTTTGTGTGATTATAGGTCATTGCCGACTTTAGCAATTTTGCAATATTGAACTTTCTATCCACCTGATAGATTGAATTAGGTCGTCTGACCAGGTTAACATACAACCGTTATGTAATACAGTGGGATATAGTCATGACTCTGTCGATGTTCCCGTCCATCTGCCTGTCGGTCTGTCTCTTAGTAATCAATTCTTGTTCAGAGCAGAAGTATATACTAGTATAGAAAATATCTCTCATAAAGTCTGGAGACTTTGATTGAATATGACTCACATAATTAATTGGAGCCATTGAATAATTTCAGATTTTCTGTTTTTTACCGTCAATGGAAACATGTTTGAAGTAGACTTCGTGAGCAAACTCAAAATACACCAATCATATTATTCTGCATTCTCTCCCAACATAGGTAGCTCCATCATAAAATCTCTACAATCTCTGACATAAGACGAACCTTTCTCGGTCTAGAAATGTGGACACCTGATTGAATGAAATGAAAGTCATTGAGACAGAGACGGAGAGCTAAACTTTATTCGAATGTGCACTTTGCGACGTCTTTATGAAAACATGCGCCTTATTTAGCGACTCCTACATTGCATAGGCCACTGTGACAACATAATGTTACTAATGCATTCGGTGTTTTCATTGGCTAAAATATTGCAAGGTAGTGATTGTTGCAATATTTTTCCGCCAAGAAACTGCCGGAAGCTCGAGAAGAGCTCTTATTTTAACAGAGTTTTTTTTAGGAATTTATGACGAAGCTACCTCTGATGGGAGAGAACGAATTTTCAAGAATAGACTTGGGGAATCATATCTAACTGAAACTCGCAATGCCGAGGTAGGTTTATGTTGGTGTTTTTATTTTAGGATTCAGAAGATGACAAATTATGGAGGATCGATGGGATATGCATGGAATTAACAAGAATGGCATATTGTATTATTTGTAAGAATCATATAAAGAGACAAAGCAGTAATAGATATTTCATCATAACAATGTATGAATTATTTATTTAAGTAAATTGGGTAGCCCATGCTGAGTCAACTCAACCAATAATCGTGTGGTGTATCTCTGGATTTTAAATAATTGCCATTTATATCCAAACAAGTCGGTCCTTTCTATTTGATTTGCGTCTTGGTTTGACAGATTTCCCCCTTGCAGGCCTATTATTGATGTCATTGTATTGCTGTCGGCAACAGAACGACAATACTTTCAACTCTCCTCTGTGTATCACTTTGACAGGCACTGATGAAAAACTGATCTTCGCCTGTGAGATGTAAAACAAAACATTGGCAAAAAATTGAAATGAAACGAGCATGACTTGTTGTCTTAAAGATATTGTATGTGACAAGAACGTTTTGAAAAATCGTCACAACAATGTTACGAATAAATAAAAAATGGCAAAATAAAACGGAATTTATTATCAACTTTTTCTATCAATACATTTATACTTTTTTTTTTAAGCAATTAGCCACTTTAGAATTATTCACCACGATTGTATTTTGAAAACCCTTTTTTTATTTTTATGTTTTTGCAGGCACAACAATTTTTATATAGTTTATAAGGTTAATAAGTCTTTGTCCATTTTCAGAGGATGTCCATATATTTTTTATGTAAGATTCACTAGAATTTAAGTCCTCCCCCTCCCATTGAAATCTGGAACAATATCAATTTAAACCAGATACTTTACCTCTTGTCATATGGCTTCACACAATAAATAATGTCACTACATGGTGCGTGTATACAGATTCCTAACAAACTGAAGAACAAAAAACCTAAGCGATTGACCATTTGCATGCAACAGTTAATATACATCGATATTATTGATGAAACGCAATTTTAATTCAAATGTTACAACTTTTTTGTGAACTTCAGTGAACATAAGTCACATTAACATTGGGGTTCTGCCTGGTGATGAATCATTACTGATAGTTGAGATCAAAAGGTTGTAGTTAAACTCCCTGAAGTATTTGTTCACCACTTTACCTTTGCCTGAAGCTCGACCTTCTATGATCTGAATCTTCTCTTCAACAATGTAACATAATGTAATACCCATCTTGTCCTTCGACTGTTTCCTTCTGATTTCCGGATTTGTTTTGATCCCTTGGCAGATAATTGATTATGATTGGAAAAATCAATTAAACAATCACATGATAGACATTCCAAGCCTTTGTATCAACAAGAATCAAGGCTTGTTATAGATAGATTTTATAATTCGTTTGGTCAGTCTATTTCTCTGAAATACTTTGAAAGGCTCTTAATTTTTGTTAATCACATATCCTCCAGTATCGAGTGCTCTGATCTTAAAAGTAGCAGTGGTGGACAAGGCAATTTAGAGGGAACTTCCGTTTGTTCATTCATACGTTAAATCTGATCAAAACAGCTTCTAAACTAAATGATACAAACATGTTGAATACTACAAAACAATGAAAAAAACTTACCTTTTCTTCTTAATATAAAACACTATGTACTATCTCTATAAAAATATTAATATAGAATAATATATTTCTATAAAATGCTGGTTCCCTATTGGTGCATCTTAAGCTCTTTTTTTATAAACCCTTGTGTCGGATAATCTACACATGGTGTATGAAACTGTTTTCCTGTCACACTGACATGTTCTTAGGTTTTCAATTATTCGCTAGAGTTGCTTAGAAACATTTTCGGTCGTAGCAATTCAGTGTAAAACGATGAAGGTTCAAATCTTATTTCACATGGGAAAGCTATCTACTCAATAGCTGAAGAAAAGTGTTTTGTACTTGAAAGAAGTCACTGATGGGATCATCACCCTTCTTTTGTGTAACTAGAAAGAGGGAGTAGGCTATACAGAAATAATTCTAGCTCGTCTACATTCTAAATTAGTTAAGGTATTGTTTGCTGTATTTCACGATATTATAATTCTAGCTCGTCTACATTCGAAATTAGTTAAGGTATTGTATGCTATATTTCACGATATTCATCATGGAGAATTAATTTAATAACCGGGTGTTCCGGTCTACTGTTTGAATGAGTAATGGTTCTTCAACATATATATTTTAATGAATTGGAGATATATTAGTTAGGTATTAGAAAGTGGTATATGATATAGAAAACTTTTTCGGAATAATGATACATTAGAAGTAAATGTAGAAGCAAGTAATGCGATCTTTGTGTATGGCAAAATGACTTTTTGGTTCGGACAGTTTGACCTTGAATCAGATCTTTCTTGAATTTCAATTTTAGGGACTGATGCTTGAATTTTAACGATGAAACATCTGGAAAATTGATGAATATATGACTAACGCATATAACTAAATTATTCCTTTTTAAAACATATGCTTCAGAACTAAAAACGTTATTGTATCAATGTACACACTTGTGATTGTGATGTCATTATTGTGCACGGACACCTGTTACATAGTTGTAGAATTTAACATTAGAAACATGCCCTGCATTAATTAAAAAGTAATTCATGTCACATCAGTTTTGTAAAAAGGCCTTTTGCATTTGCATTTCAATGAGGGTAAAACACATCTTTATAAGATATTCCCTGAAGTGAATATCGTTTATGATGAGAGTAGTTTTCTATCCTGTCATTTGTTCTCACTTTAGAATCAAACTATATATTCGGCCAGAAGCAATTTTTGTGACGTAAGTAACTTGGTCATCAGTGAACTAATTTTGTTATTATAATTGTTTTAGGCGCTTGACGCTTAACTTTGGATAGCCAGGTAAAATGATATGACCCACGATAATAAGGTACCATCTTCATGTTTTTCAGAAATGCAGATGACTTCAACTTTGGTAACTTCATTGTTATGTTACTAATAATTCATTAGCTTGAAATTGGTTTTACTCAAAATCTTTCAGATCAAGATATGCAACATAATTGTAATAGTGTGAAATTAAAGCATTTATTTTAATATGTGTTCTGTTATTTTTATTCAAGTGTATATACATGTTTATGGTGTTTGGTATTCAACAGAGGTTCATAAGGTTGGCAATGAACATTTGTCAGTGAGTAGTATTTTAAAGGTTTAGTATATATCTATGATTGGTTTGGATCAGTCCATTATATCTTTATAAGGAGAAAAGGTTATTCCATCTTTCTGTCGGTGCTGTCACTGTTGTGATCACCCAAGCTGATCAGGATTGGCTAATTGCAAATCACGAATGCTGATTTCATCAGTTTAGAACATAAGTGTAATTTGATCACGCATTGAAGACAGCATTGGTTAATATTGTATTTTATATGAGTCAATTATCATGACTGAACTAAAGGGTAAATCACGGCCACAACATAATCAATAACGCTGCTGGTTAGTGTCAAGTTTAATTTGCATTACAAGAGAATGTGTTTAGGACCAATACAGTCACAGCACCACCTGAACGTTCTGTCCCATAATAATAAGTGTCCACTACTACTGTAAGAAACAAAGAGTGACTAGAGTTCCATCCACAACCGCTTTTACATATTACCTAACTTCTAGATTTTTCAAGATTAAAGGCAGGGCATCCAACATTCTCTCCCAACAGAGGTTGCTTCGTCATAAATTTCTATACAACCTCTGTCTCGATTCGAAGGTTTCTTGTGCACGAAATGTTGCATTATTGTCCCGCTAGGGGAAAGTGCCGGAAGACCGAGAAACCTTCAATAAAGACAGAGGTTGTATAGAAATGTATGACGGAGCTACCTCTGTTGGGAGAAAGTGAGCATCCAAGGGCTTTAAGATTTTCAAGAAGTTAATGAAAATTTCTAGAATTAATTAGGTTACGTTATCAAATCAAAACAGATCAAGTGTGTTAATAATTGAACAGTGCAACAAATGTTTACAATGTTGAATTTGTAAACAATCACATGCTATCAAATAAGATTTATCAACATATTACATCTGCTATGGTATTATATCAACCGCAGCTGTCATATCCTATAGAGACCAATGTTTGACTATGAAAGATTTACTTAATTACTACATATTTTAAAGGGTAAGGCGATTGACAGGCTCCCAGGGATGTATCAGGTGATATCTCAATATTTTTTAGTTTTGTTTTTGTTACTTTGAGGTGTTTAACTGAAGCTGAAAATATCATAAAAACCCAAAGTATATTATGACCCATACAGGAAACCGTAGATGGAACTTGGGAACTTAAGAAAGTTTTGCAAGTTCAATAAGATTAAGAGATTCTTAACAGTCATCTGCTCCAGAGATCAATTGCAGACTATGTAGGACTGTATTGACGACATACTGATAAGGGTAAAGGCCCTTTAAACTCCTGGGGATATGTCTGTTGAATAGACTACAATTCTCGTCAATATCTCATCTGTCTATAATTTCTCGTATCTCTTGTGTCTGTGTTTATCTTGTGCTTATGGTATTTTCAGTGGTAACAGAATACCTTTGCTCATTTAGTTTGCATTTGAAAATGAAAATATGTTGAGTATATAATGTATGATATATGTAATAAGTATCGTTTTATTATGTCACCATTCTAGTTTGTTTTGACCTACTGTAAACGCTGATAGTGTTTTTGTATAAAACATACGTATACGTAAATGAAACACCTATTGTAATTTTAGCTTCGTATTTAGCAAGTTCTAATAATTATGAGTTGATACATATTCAAATTGTTAATCGTTAACCAGATTCACGTATTTAAAACGTGAATCGATATATATTCAAATAAATCGTGTTAAGCTTTTTAAACTGGATAATACACCATGGATATAGAATTAAATTCATTCAATATTTACATTCTAAGCAGATAAACTTTTATGGATACACCAATGAGATTAAATAACCACTGGAGGTTTCTTCTTTCTTCAATGACGATAATTGTTGATAAGACTATTGGGTAACCGGATATACTCAACCTCTGCCAATTTCAATAATGTCCCTTCTCCAATAATTCAAATTTTTTAGTTGTTACATCTATCGATATTCAACACACCATCTATTGATATGCGCCCGTTGGCAGCGAACCCTTCCAGGAAATGCCACTTGTGTATATTGGAAGAAGATGCTCTAGTTAATACAGACTTTGACAGAGAGCGAATTTAATTCCTTGAATATTGTATCTGTTGCTTATTGTAATTGAGGCCGGACCCAGCTCAATACTAGAAACTTGCCAATATTTGAAATTCCAATATTGAATAAATGAGTACATATGAAATACAAAGGTGTGTTCATATTAACTATAATCACATCAACTTAATAATTCAATTCAGTCAGTGGAATTCTTCTATGACGCCGAGCTGTCCCAATTAGAGCATTTTAGCATAATATTGTGGTTACTAGGCTAACAGTGTCATTCAGCTTTACTCTTCATTTTAGAAGAGAACGTTGTAGATGTAGTTCTATCGTTGTTGTCAGATGGTAAATACCCAATACTAATTGCAACCATAGGCAGTCCCAATTCTTGTGTTTACATGATTTAATACATTTTATTTTTTACATCAATTTTGCAATGACTACAAAGTAAGTTGTATTCGATGAACAGCCTTTGGGTCTTGTTTAAAAGGGGAAAAACAATGGATTGGAATTGAAAACGTTATGGCAAATGCAAACATTTCACACAATCAAATTAAGGAATATGACATACATATACAACTGTTATGTTCTCCCTATTATAAAGCTTTATCACAGTTTCATAAAATGTAAGTAAAGCTGATAGATTTTCTATGTTTGCTTCTGTTATCAACCCACAATACAAGTTTAAATTTCATTGCAGAGTTGACATCTAATGTATAAAAACTTCTCATAAATGCAATTACAACGGGTTATAGGCGTAATGTGAAAAGTTACAATCGACAGTTAAAAAATTGAATGACCAAATTTGATGGATCTTATGTCTGAAATTTTCAACAACTTCTCAAAAAGTTGTGATCTCTATTATGAAGGCCACACCACAGTGGCACCAAATGTAAATAGAGTGGATGGATTTCCTTATTTTCTATTTCAGTCAATAGATTTGAATTGTGGGGTTGACAACTATTTCATGAATACATCCACAAATGTTACTTGTGACTTGAGACATGTAAAAAATTACAATTGACAGATAGTAATTGAGGACCAAATAAGATGTATCCTTTGTCTGACGCTTTCAACAACATGTCCAAAACCAATTATATTCCAAAAAAGGAATGACAGGTTTTCAAGAGAGCATTCTTATTTATGGACAGTAAATTCTGTCTATACGTCTGGACATTGCATCACTTTGACTTGCAGTATAATAAGATTTCTAATGCAGTGCGTGGGGATTTTTTAAAATAACCTCCTTGCAAATGTGTTTTGTTGACTTTATCAACTTTCATTAACGTTTGCCTTTCTGGTGATGCCCTGATAGTGTGATTTTTTAAATCAAGATTAGCAACTTCTTTAATTTCCGTTTCTTCAAAGTAAGAAATATACTTAAGGTATAATGTTAAGCCAATTTTGTTTCTACATGTTACACTCTAAAATCCTTTTTTAAAAGTATAACATTAATTGTGACTTTATTGCTTTACATGGACGGAAGACTTTGAAATGCATGCTTGTACTTATGGATCTTAATATTAATCTAAATTGTCGATGTAAATGGTGATAACAAAACAATAACTTTACACCTTGATTTCATTTAACATGTTACAAAATCAAGAAAATCATTATTCTCGTAGAAATTTTCAATAATTTTATATGTAACAGAACTGACATACAGCCTCTTGTTAACAAAGCATACATAAACTCTTTGCATAGTTGGAAATCGTTGATACCTTGTGATAGTATCAATATGAAAGAGATGAGGGGAAATGAGTACCAATATAAACAAAATAGTTTGATTGTTATGGCTTTTTAAAACTCCAGGGGCTTTTGATCATTTCGGATATACAATCATGTGGATACACGGGAATGAAGATATTTCTTACTGACATTCCTTAACAATGGTAATAAATTTAATTTAAGATGAATACATCGTTTTATTGATGTGTGCGTTTAAAAAATGATATTGGTATGTCTATACGTTACTTGATTGTGATGTTGTAATTTTGCACATATCATTGATAAGTAATGAGTTTTTACTTTCAATACAAAATAAAACCAATTCTATGATTTGTTTGATAACAGAGTTATATCATATCATATCATATCATTTCAGAGTGTCGAAAGTCATGAGTAAGGGGGGAAACAGCGAAAATTACATAATCTTTGTTTTATACACGAACTTGATCGCATCATAGCTCAGCCTTATCAGGACTTAGTGTAAATGTAGCATAAAATTAATTGTATTAAATAGAAATAGATATAGATTTAAACTCTCCTTTGAAATGACTATTGGACTTTGAACTGTATTGAGTTTTTAAAATTTCTGTTGTAAGGAATATTAATTCATTCACGCTATTCCCCGAGTGAAGCATGTTGTAAAGTATGACTATGTCACGTGAGGAACAGGAAACTGTTTCAGATGCATGCGAAGCGTTTTGCATCTTTCAGAAGGAATTGTATGTGCTTTGGGAGATCATGTCATATCCACTCTATGTCATCACTGTATCTTCTTGTGCTACCTCACGTATCAAGTCATTGTGTTCATGGATCATTTTAGGACTGTCATTATTCTTTGTTAAAACCCCAAAAGATTGTTGTTTTTTTTAATTCTAAAAGATGACTGAATATTGCCTGTCAACTTTTGGTAATGAAGAAGCGAAAAAGTGGTCAATGAATGCAAACAAGCAAACACTAATACATGCAGACTGACAGCTATTGGATTTCGTTTTTTTGTTTAAGAGTGCCTCGTCAGTCCTTCACAGTGTCTCATGCGATGAAATTAAAACTTAGATGGGAATCTAGATCTGGTTAAGCAGGGAATCAAACATTTGTTACTATCGGTCAAAGTTGTCAATTTAAAAAGTACATGTAAACTATTGAAACTATATATATACTCTATCTTTAATTAAAGAATACTTCATTACCTATCATTTTAATTAGAAACTATCCACCGATGTGATTTAAGTAAACATAAATAGCAATTGCTTACACCTTATTGAATATTCACTTCACAGTTATTTTTGTATTGTCACATCATTTGATAGCCCGATGTTCCTTAATAAACTGCACATGACAATAGATAACGCTGTATGAACTGGATCCAACTCCATCTGGAAGAATACAACTATTTCTGTTATTTTCTTGTTGGAGACATTTCGCTGACAATATCAAAGTTATTATCAGTGATTTAAAAAGGCATAAAATTGTTGCCTTGTTTTCTCTAAACTCTTGTTACATCATGAAGGTGAAAGACAATAATTAGTAACAGATTGCAGTTTTCCAATCCCGTTAACTTTGCACGATAGAAGGGAGTTGAATTACATTTTCTTTATCCATACATATTGCCAAGAATAAAGAATAAAAGCATAGTCTATGATTCTGTAGGCCTAGGCAATCGTACATGAAGACAAAGCAATCATGGATATTTGCAAATGGCAATGTACAAATTATTTCAGCTTCCATTGAATTGGGAAGCACCTGCTGACTCAACTCAACCAATTATCGTGTGCTGTATAGTTGGATTTTAAACAATTGCGATTAACCTCCTTACAAATTGGTCCTCTTAACTTGCAAAATAAAGGTTAATTTTATTTGCATCTTGCCTGACAGATTTCCCCCTTGCAGGCCCAGTACTGATGTCATTGAATGTGTTGGCAACAGAACAACAATATTTTAAACACTCCTGTGAGTATAAACGCATTGTCAAAATATTGTTCTGATTTAATTATATAACAATGTTTTGGATGGAATTCGATATTCACTGCCACCTATACACCTTCAATCTATACTCTAATTTTTACATCAAATTAGCACTTTAGTATTGTTCAATATCCATTCCCCAAGATTGTATTTTTACAACACGTTTTGAATTTGAATGTAAATGCAGAAACAATTTCAATTTTTCGAACGGGATTTTATGTTGCTCAGTTTCGTCAATATTTAAAGAATGTCAACGTTTTTCTTATGTAAGATTCATTAAATTATAGGGTATTTTCCCCATTGAAATCACGGCCAACATTGATTAAAACCAAATACATGTATATCACTACTTTGTCACATGACCAGACACCACAACTAATGTCACTTGCATTTTAAAAATTCCTCATAGTGCGGGAAAACTTATTTATAACGAAATTAGGAACAATAAAGCCAAGAGTTCGATCGTGTTTGATATAAACATCCATGTGATTAATTTAACGGAAGTTCAATTAACAAATGTTACAACTTTCTTGTGAATTCCAGTTTACATACTACGTACTCACATTAAAATTGGTAATTCGTCTCTGGAAATGTTATTCATGGATAAAGTAGACTGACAAGCATACCATGAAGTCGATTTTACTAATAGAATCTTTTAAATCATTATTGATTACTCAGATAACAAGATTGTATTCAATCTCCCTTAAATATTTGTTCACGACTTTACCTTTGCCGAAAGCTAAATCTTATGTGATCTCCAATAGACCACATAACGTAATAACCATCTTGTTCTTAAATACCCTTTGGCATATTATTGATTATGATTGGGAAATCAAGTCAGAAATCGCATGATCACATTCCTGGATGATTATGTCAACAAGGATGAACGCTTATGCAGCTGATAATAATGATTATTTGATTTGTCGGTCAGTCAATTTCTTTGAAGGGTTATAACAGCTTGTTTCGTAAACATATCCTCGATAACGAAGCCCATTGAAAGATGTGTCATAGGTGGATAAAACACTTCTGAGGCCATCGTCGTTTGTAAATTCCTGATGTAAATAATGATCTAATTTATATTTGTATCTATATTAAAAGGGTGAGTTAGACATTGTTGGGTAATATCTCAGCCATTTGCAAAGTGTATAGATTTATATCAGATATAGATAAGAATAGATATACAAACAACATGCTCCCTCGACTTTTTTCCAATAAATAATACATCCCTTTAACTTTCTATTTAAAGGGTATTTTAATGAAATACTGATAATATTATACTGCAACCACATTGCTGTGTAAAATAACCCTTGAAAAACACATTTTGTGGGATAGTCCATTTATAAGTGTATATTAAATTGTTTCCCTGTCACACTGACATGATTGGTAGGTTTTCCATGATTCGCAGGAGTTGCTTAGAAACATTTTCGTGGTAGCTATTCGGTGTAAAACAATGTAGGTTCAAATCGTATTTCCCATGGGAAATCAATCCACTCAAAAAGAGTAAAAGTATTTTGTACTTGAAAGAAGTCATTGGAGGGTTCATCAACTGTCTTTTGTGTAACTAGTTAGATGGATTAGTCTATTCTTATCTCTTTTAATTAATGATTCCAGCTTATCTACATTCCAAACTCTGTCTATTTATAGTAACTACGAACACGGAGTAGGCTTGGCTGTCATTCTTGCCCATTTCGTTCGCAATATGTTAAGTTTATTTATGCTATATTTCAAAACATTTTAGTACTGGGGATGCATTATAAAACAGTGTTTCCAAGTCAGCTGTAATGAATGATTAACCCTTAACATGTTGTTCTCAATTGGAGAAGGGTTAGTTTGTTATGACACCGGGGTATTCAAATAAAAACATGAGTAAAACTATGCACACACTTTTTTTATTTTAAGAAAATTTATAAAACAATATAAAGAAATATTCTATCGAGATTACAAAACCATTTTGATTTTTTTCAGAAAGAACAAACACAATTTTAGTTTGTGAAATAACAGAAAGTCCTCTAAAATATCAAAGCCATGGGTTATTTTCAAATGACACAGACGCGTGTCTAGTGCAGGACTATCGACTGACAGATTTCATTTACTTCAACGTAACCGTTTAAAACACGATTGAAGTCGTAGGAGTATATCTAATTGTTCTGTCAAAACACTTGTGCTTTATGGACTAGGACACTAACATTGAACACATGATACTATTTAAGATACTTACCGGGTAGGTGAGGTGAGGTGAAATGGGGTTTAACGCCGCTTTCAGGAGTATGTCACTTATATCGCGGCTGCTAGTATTAATGCAGGGAGAAAGCCCGCAACACCAATGTGGCTATGGGTTGCGGTGAAACCTGCGATCATCGACTGGAACTAGCGAACCATGGGGGGGACTGCACTGAAATTTAGTGTAACATTACACCCAAACCTGACTGCGTGTAGTACAGTTCTCTTCTGCAGGCAAAGTTGCCGAGCCCCTGGCGGAATTCGAACCACGGACATCTTTATCCGAAGCCGAACGCGTTAACACTTACCGGGTAGTGTAAATTATTTAATCATGATTTCAGAGCGTGTTTTATTATCTTTAGAATAGGATAATCAAGTCTGAAACAATCCTATGACTCAACAACCTATAAAATAGATTACAGTCCAACGTTCAAAACAGAACGATTGACACCATCAAACACCAAATACGACGAAACGTGAGTGTCCATCTTTCAGAACAAAGATCAGTCCATGTTAGCCAATGAATTACTATTCGCGGATTTCCTGCTCAGTTTTCAAGGTTAAAAAATTACCTATAAAATGTTGTTGAAATGCTACTATTATTTCCCCTTAAGACAAACAGACCGAGGTTTAGACACTAGGATAGGATTTCATATTCACCATCTTATGACGAACTTTCAACTCTATACATATTTTCAATTTTTAATGTTGTAAAAAAATTCTCAATTACTGGCTATAGATCTTATCTTATTTACTCTCAGTTTGAAAAGAGTTAATCTTTTATTGAAATCATTGTCAAAAGTTATTATGATCCTGCATCAGCTGTGATATGTTTTAGCATTCTTAACTTCTATCTGCTCTAGATTTAAAAAAACTGACAACGAAATGACAGTATTGGCTACATATAGAGTATATTTAATTGGAGTTTTAAATGAGTGAAGCTTTAACTGAAAATAATGTCGAAACTCATAGTGGTTTCTGACCCAGACACGAAACTGTAGGGAAAAGTTAAGAAAGTTTTGTAAGTTAAGTTAAAATACCGTTGTTTGATCACCAATCGGGATCAAAGATTTCCATAATACGATTGTCCTAATCCTCAGAGATCCTTCCTGAGTCCTGTCTGAATTAGTGATATTTAAAGGCTCTTCCGTACGCTTTTCGAAATTGTGTGTGGTTACGCAATACAGTCACTTCAAGGTGGTGGAATACTTTATCTTCATAGGTACATTAAAAATTCTTTGCGTTGACCATTGTTATGTTATTTAAATGTTCATGGAAAAACTGTCTTAGACAGATTGAAAATTAAGGTAAAGAATGTTTATCCTGTAGCTAATAAACAATTACTCGCGTCTCTTATGTCTGCATTTAGCTTGTGTTTATCTGTTGATGTTCTGTGGTAAAAGAGGAAGTTTGGTCTAACAGGGATTCATTTTATGATATAACCTCTCGGACTATGCTCTCATCTATTGAAAAATAAAGTTGTTTTGTGTGACAAATATGAAACTGCTGGTGTAAGTTTAGCTTTGTATTAAACACATTCCTAATATGTATAGAAGTTGGTTCATTTTGTTCATCTGTACAGGGATTAATGTACCAGCCTTTGTCAATACATATATATGCATGTATATGTTGTGAACAGTTTTGAGGAGAATTTAACACCTGATATAAAGAGAGAGAAAGTAATAATTTTATTCACTTCAGTATTTACATTCTGTTTACATGTACAATAAATATGGAACATGTTTGTCCTCTTTAAAGATACACAGATAGATCAACATTAACAGATATCGTTGATAAGATTATTGTCAGAAGCTTTGTTCAGTAATGAAAGGCCATATGACCTAAGTACAGTAGTGGATTACATTGAAATATAAGAGTCAAGTGGAAATACATAAATGCAGTTTTTTACGTCATATTTAAAAAATTCCTTTTAGGAACATTGAAAAAGATAATTAGTTTTACTTTTTCTTGAATTCATTGAATTAATTGCTCATCTTTATACACAGTCGCTATCATATTGAGGTATATTTCTCTCTCAGTTTGGTAGTGTTTACAAATACATACAACATAGCCCTCATCACAATTATAACTTTTTATAAGGTAATAACTAATATAACTAATTATAAGCTTTGTTTCTTTATCTTGCACACTTTTCTTTCTTAGCGTATTTACATTAAAATCATGTAATGATATTCGTAATTAACAAAACGATCTTCTTAAAGTAATATCCTGCAGTTCACATACATACTTTTCAGGAGCAAGTAAAGGTTTTATCTTTGAAAATTTGAAGATGATAAAGGTCTATGCCAAGTTTGTGAATACATACAGTCTGATTAAAATCGACCCTGTTCCGAGGAATAAAAGTTTCAAAATATTGACTCTATCGAGATTCGAACTCTATCTGTCTAGGCCATCCTCTCCACTGGGTCTGACCGCACCCTACTGTAGCGCACGTTCTTGCGTAAACTAAGCTAACCAATCACAATGCGTGCGGCAAAAGCATTCGGTATGGCCTCAGGTCACAGTTATTTTGACCCGGTAGTGGTTGTGGGAGAGGAGGAAATGATGAAATAGAGGTGTATTGTGGGATATCATTTTCTAGGTTTGTTTACATTGGAGACACATGTTTCTGGATTTGATTGAGAGGTAAGAACTGGTAGTTTCATCTGTAATTTTTCTAAATTTTTTGAGTGAGTATTTTTTAATGGGTGTGGGTCATAGAATGTGCATATTTTTGGCACTTTCATGTGCTTTTGCTGGCATGCCAGTGTATATTGACAGTTTTCATTCATATTTCAAAATCGGCATGGTCAACACCAAGTTTAGTCTGCAATTTTGTAGTGTCAAGAGTATGTATTTTCACTTCAAAACAAGTCCCCCAGTCCCGCAATGTCAGGTAGCTTAACAGTGACCCATGTAACTAATGATAAATGCACTGGAAATTAATTGTGGACTGAGGCCTGATATAGAACTGGCTATGTGAATTCTATTTTTGCAATAACTCAAGAACTAATGGAACTACATTGTCAAAATTTTGCATGCAAGTCTGTTACACTGTAAATTACTAGGAAATGCACTTTATTTTAATTAGAATCCCTTTATTATGATATTTTAGTCGTTTTATTGCATTTTCACTCTAAAATTTGTGAATTTGTAAATTTTGATAGTTAGATGCCCTTTCATACCAAAGTTAGCACTGGAATACTCTCTAAATGTATTATTATTACTCACATCATTATTGTTCACATCATGGAGGAGTTTTATCTAAAATATTTGGCAAGAATAACTCAATTTTCCATGCCACATGGAGAGTGTAGATATTGGACTAGGGGTATAAGTAAAGATTGCTATGCAGTATGGCACACAATTCATGCTCATAGGCTTGCAAGAATGGTAAAAAGCAGGTCTAACAACTTTGCTGGTCTCCATGTCAGTCACCTGTGTCACAATCAGTTGTACGTCAATGCGCAACACCTGTCCGCAGAGTCCGCTGCCATAAATGCTGATAGGGTGCGTTTTGTCATTTGATATAATTTCTCAACTTCAGACCCCTACATACCATGCCTGTTACAATACAAGGCTTGGGAAACTCACTTAAATCTTTTGTAAGCAGTTCACTACTCATACTTCACTACAATTTGATTCCTTCCAATGACATTCATCACTAACCAATAAATAACTAAAAAATAGCATGATCACTAATATAGTATTTTATTGGATTTCATTCAGGAACTACAGTCATTCACATGAACAATTTTGTTCTTTTACAACATCAATGTTTGCTTTTCTCAATAAATTTCATAGAATGTATAATTATATATTTACAATACATTAATTTAATAGATATTTACAATATTGCTCAGACTCATGGGGAGTAGGGATGATCTCGGCTGTGAGATGGTTTGGGATCTAGCTGTCTTTTCTGGTAGTCAGACTTTTTCCCATTGTTTTTCCGGTATTCACAATGTTTAACAATGTCTCTGCCATGCTTTATTAACTTTCTTTTAACATTTGATGGGTCCTTTTCATATCACTTCTGATACTCCTGGTTTCTGTCCATCTTGGTCAGTGTACGCAAACACGGCGAAGAGAGTTGGACACCTGTGGCCTCACATTTGGCTATTGTAGACGATCCCAGGTTGTTGTTCAGTCTATGAATGGCTGATGAAGCACGACCAGTCATATTTCTTGGGAAAGTTTACATTTTTTGCCACTGACACACTTAACGATCGATTTGAAGCCTCACACTTCTGTGTGTCCGAATAAAGTTTCATGCTCTCAACAACCTGTACACTAAGTTTCATCTTTAGAAATTCAAGAAGTAAATGTCTGTCACTGTCATTCATATTTAACTGTTCAATTCCATTGCAGGCTTGGAACATGGAGCGTTGCCACCAGCTGTTAGTCACCATCTCCACACACCAACGAGTGACGGCCACATTGTGAGCAGTCCCCATCATAACACTTGAAATGGGTATGTCTTGCAACCCTACGGCAAGGCCGATATCCTGCGCTGCTGCATTTGGACTGGGTTTGTTTGTCTCAACCTCCTTGTACATCTTCATTTCGGGTGTTATTAGATCACAATCAGTGCATTTAAGTGTACTCTTCCAGGCGAGACCGCATTTTCTCTCCCTGTGCATGACTAGTTGTGGAACTCGGCAGTCGGATGATGATGTGTGGTGCAATTCTAGAGCAGAATTGACTGCCTCGGCCATCTTGGTGACATCAATGACCCTGTTGCCCTCAAGTTCAATATGCCTTTTTGTTTCTCACCTTTCTGGGTGATTACGAGACCTTGGACGCAGCAGGCAAATGGATGAGACTTTGCCGTCAAAGTTTGCCGTCGATAGATTGTTGCCTCCCGAAGTGGATCTGTTGACCATGGCAGATTCTTCTGGACTAAGTTGAGTACACTGCCGTTCAACTTAGTCGCTTGGAGGTTCCATGGGTTTTTCTGAGTTAGAATCTTGCCTCTTCTTTAACTGTGGATGGCCTCTCTTCATCTGTGTGGCTTTTCTTCGCTTGTCACCTTTTAGGGTGATAAGTCATGGAAGGGAGTGATCACTCAAGTTTTCCACCTCTCTTTTATAGTTATTTGAGTCCCTGGGATAGGTAATGCTTTGAAAACACCCCCCATGTCTGTCAAATCTGACCCCTGCCTGCCATAACAGACTGTCTCCTCCCTTGCCATGTTGTTTGTTTGTATACTGTCCTGTGAGGAGGGACAATTTAGGGCCTCGTTAAGAGATACCCACTGAACAGGTGCCATGGTGTAATAGCTCATTAGAATCCCTGAAAAGGCTTCTATATCACAAATAGAAATTTTGCAGGTTGAGAATCAAAGAATTTTTGTAACTTTGTATTAAATCAAAAAATTTTGGGTAAAAATGACTACTTTTGAATTTTTTTAACTAAAATATCAAATTTAATGTTTATTTCTATGAAACCTGTATGCTGTAACAGAGTGATACTCCACTGTTGATAACAACTTTACTTTGTTTCTTTATTTCTACAGGAGAAACTGCTGTGATGAATTGCGCATGTTCGAAATCTTGGACGGACAGCTTTTCCTTAAGCCAAAATTGGTCATAGGGTATGTATTGAAGAATGACTGTCATTTCGCTGTAATTGAAGTGACATATTTGGTATTTGGGATGGTGAATCCTGATACATTGATGTACTATGTAGGTAAATTTCAACAAATTCTAAGAATATGTTGAGCTCTTATAGGCCTCAGGTCACAGTTATTTTGACCCGGTAGTGGTTGTGGGAGAGGAGGAAATGATGAAATAGAGGTGTATTGTGGGATATCATTTTCTAGGTTTGTTTACATTGGAGACACATGTTTCTGGATTTGATTGAGAGGTAAGAACTGGTAGTTTCATCTGTAATTTTTCTAAATTTTTTGAGTGAGTATTTTTTAATGGGTGTGGGTCATAGAATGTGCATATTTTTGGCACTTTCATGTGCTTTTGCTGGCATGCCAGTGTATATTGACAGTTTTCATTCATATTTCAAAATCGGCATGGTCAACACCAAGTTTAGTCTGCAATTTTGTAGTGTCAAGAGTATGTATTTTCACTTCAAAACAAGTCCCCCAGTCCCGCAATGTCAGGTAGCTTAACAGTGACCCATGTAACTAATGATAAATGCACTGGAAATTAATTGTGGACTGAGGCCGTATCAGTAGCTAGGGGCAAGTAACTCCCATTTACCATTCGTTAACCTTGATCGCCGCTATCTTTATTTTAAACGCGATGATGTGATTGGTTCGCTATTGACTAGGTTTTGTCTGCGCTAAACTGGTGTCGGCACGTGCGCTACAGTAGGGTGCGGTCAGACCCAGTGGAGAGGATGGCCTAGACAGATAGAGTTCGAATCTCGATAGAGTCAATATTTTGAAACTTTTATTCCTCGGAACAGGGTCGATTTTAATCAGACTGTGAATACATATATTGTAACCTTTTCTTAAGGATAGAGGTACATAATTGTCATTTCCAACATCTTGAGAAATGAAGGCAAAGGAAAAGCCAGACATAAATATATTTCTTACATCAGACACCCACGAGTCTTTACCATTTTCATCTAATCTTTTTAGCATATAATAACATTGGAGAGGTAATCTATTTGAATTTATAAGCAGCAGCTTTAGCCAACATTTTATCGCTCGTAACTTACTGTGATGTAACATTTGGGCTCCAGCGACCAGTTTCTCCCAAAATAGCCTTGTCAGAAGCTTTTTACAAAGATCTAAAATGTTTAAAAAACAAAGCATGGATATCTTTAACGGAAACATTATATTAAACTCCCTATTATCAAAAAGACGGATTGAAAGGAATGATCTCCTTTCTTTTCACAGATTACATTCATCCTATCGCAATTTCGATAACATCCCTACTCCATCTATTTCATTGATCAAGTTGTAAATATATTGATATTTCAAATCTCATCTATCAACGATGTACCCTTTGGCAGCGATCCCTCACATGAACTTCTTTTATTGAAATGTCACTTGTGATATTAGATGCAGATGTTTGAGTTCTTACAGACTTCACTTTAGCGACTTTATTGCCTTTAATTATGTATCTGTTGAATGTTGTAATCCAGTTCAAGACCAAACTCAATAATCCTTGCCAATATTGGATTTTCCAATATTGAATCAATATGTAGATATGAAAACGGTGTTTTCAAGCAGACATTATATCAACTTTATAACTGAATTCAATCCTTTGAATTCCGGCATGACGCCGAGCTGTCCAAATTAAAGCATTCTATCATTAATCTTAACAGCACTGTGGCTACTATGCCGAGATGTCTCATCCAACTGGCTGTTCTGTCATTTTAGTAGAGAACATTTTCCAATCATGTCGTCCTTTAATCGACAGGAGACACGTTTTAAACACAGTTGCATGTTACTCTATCATTGACGGCTTCAATGTGGAGGGAATCAACTGATGATTACGGTTTTAAGTACATCTTAGATAGGGCACGCATAATACTAATAACAGCGAGTACAAATCCTGCGCTTTGCATTTTCATTATGATACGTTTGTCAGTTTCTACATGTAGATTTCAACTTGTGTGTAGATATTATAAAGGCTCCATAACAGTTTCACGAAATGTGAATACCTGAATAGAATACATGTTCTGTTAATTGACATCTTTATTGCAAGATAGATCATGCATTAGTTGAGAAGGCTTGAGAGTGAATATATACCTGCATAGAAATAGGATTGTAGGTTAGAGTAGGTTGAGGTATGGGTAGAACTTTAATGATATAAGTTTAAATAGACACAAACACATTTAATTTCATAGGTGACTTATTGTATTAATAAATCTCTCCGGAAATGATAGTGGCTTTATATCATGTGAACAATAACAATTGACAGTGAAAAACCTGGGGCCAAATTGGATGAATCACTGTACGCTAACATGCCTTCAACATCCATCCAAAAACTGCAAAAAATTCAGAACTCTGCTGCCCGTTGTGTCTCTCGTTCTTCCCGCTATGAACACATCTCCCCTGTGCTTCGATCACTCCACTGGCTTCCAATATCTGCAAGAATTACTTTCAAACTCCTCGTTCTAACTTATGACTGTCTCTACAATGATGACTTCCCATCCTATCTCAAAGAACTCATCTCTCCATACACACCTCGGCGAAGCCTCAGATCCTCCAGTAACTCCCTCTTAACTCAACCCAAATCACTTAATCGACTTTTCGAACGTGCCTTCTCTTTTGTCAGCCCACAACTGTGGAATTCACTTCCTCAAAACCTTAGAAATACAACTACTAAAGATACATTTAAATCACAGCTTAAGACCCACCTGTTTTTATCTGTGTACATGTAGATACCTATGTATATATTTCCAGTTACCACTGTATTAGCGCCACTGAGCATCTTGAGGTGGATATTAGGCGCTTTACAAATGCATTATTATTACTCCTTCAACAAAAAAACAAATTATCTAGAGACCAAATGAGAGAAGGAAATTATATTTATGAGTCTTAAACTGCATCACTCTTACTTGCAGTAAAAATGGTTTCTAAGTAACTGCGTTGGTGTGTTTTGACTCTCTCCGGTTTTTTATTAGACCATATTTTGGCATGATGAACTAGGACGTTTAATACCTTTTGCCATTTGTATATAAAACCCGTGTCTATTCTTCTCTTCTGACTTAAAAGCTGCTGACCAAAATGTATCTTATTCCATCACTACAATCCTGCAACAGACTGTAAAAAAGAGGCGTTTGCTGGATGCAACATACACAACTCTAATGTAATTTAATGACATTTGAATCTTGTGATAACTATTGAACTAATTGAGTACGAGAAATAAAATTTGTTTTATAGATGGCCACAAGGTAAAAACACATCACAAAAACACTGTTAAAATACGTTTCAATTAATTTGTGGCTGCTGCACAGTATCAGTCGCCATTTAAGTTCATAATGAAACATTATAGATTCGTTATACCAGAAAAACATTCTTTAAAAAATTTCATGTCAGTTGTTTAGAAATATTCACGTACGATGGTTTCAATTGTTACCAATGCTATGAAAACGATTAAGGTTAGGATCTTACATCCTATGGGAAATCTATCCCACAAATGACGAAAAATAAGACTTTCTATACTTTAAAGAATTTACCGCTGATTCATCATTTTTCTTTTTGTAACCTTTTAACAGGGAGAATTCGAAGGCAATGCTAATCTCTCTCCTTTCATGTCTCTAGTTCATCAACATGCATATTTCAGATGAGTATGCGGAATGCATTTATAAAACTTAAGAGTTCAAGTAACGAACAACAACTATTGTGTACGTGTTGTTTACAATTTGCGAATTGTTAACTCAATATACCAACAGAGTATTCCGAGACAAAGACAAAGAGAAACAGTTTTGTTTGTATATTTTAGTAGGAATGAACGTTATGTTGAATATGTCACTATTTCCCATCCATAATTTTAACCTGTCTGCACTGACGAAATACTTGCAATTGGTTTGATAGACATTTTTGTTATGAATGAATCCACATGTAGTGGGACGGTATTGTGATAATAATGTTACATCAATGGACGACTTCAACAAATGTAACCAATATAAAAACGTTTATAACACTTACAATAATAGAAACAAATCCTAATATAATATTTTGTTCAACAAATCAAGAAGCAAAATACAAACAAAATCTAAGGGATGCAACGGATTTGTGCAACGTATTCCATGAAATTTAGTTTTGAATTGTTTTCGGTGAATATGTGGAAATGTGTGATATGATAGACTAAAACATTATTCTTCTCCAGAGATCAAAGTCTTGCCACGAGTTACAGTATTGATTACATCAGCGAAAGGAAAAGGGCATTCACACACTCCAGAGGTTATTATAGTTGAAAAAACAATACTTCTAGTCAATATCTGGTCTGTCTAATTTGTATATGCCAGAGGCGTACAAATAAGGGATGTACATTGATCAAATTTTAATTATTTTTAAAAAAAGTCTTATGTTAAGTATTTAAGGTAATCTGTTCAGCAATCTGATTAAAATCAAATCATTAACTCGCCCCCATAAGCTCTATAAATATGACGGGATGGTTTCATTCGGTTTTAATCAGATTCAATGTCGGTATGACTATTGTCAAGAAGTAGAATCGAAAAGAATCATCAATTATTTTTTCAAATTTCACATTCACATTTACCCTTTGTCAATTTAAATTCTATTCCCAATAAACCCAAATATTCTAATCATTGCAATGTACTTATAATGATACCTAAGATCCCTTTTGTTTGGACTGTGCCCACTCCACTGAATCTCTGCCGAGAGCCGTAAATTCTTCGAAGGAAATGTCAGACATTTGTGATGCAGATGCTTCCAAAAAAGAGACCTCTACGTAGAGTGATTAATTTCAATTTGTTGAATAATGTATCTGTAGCTAGTTGTAATCCACTCTGGCCCAATCTCATTGAACGTTAATTGTAGATTTAGGAGTTTGCATTTAGAACATATGTGCATTTAGGAGAGGCATATAAAACTGATTCAAACAAGATTATCCTATTGTGTGGAATTTCACCTGTACATCATTTTGCATATATATCACTGATAACTATTTGAACTCATATCATCACTTGTTAGTTTATCAAATTCACTATTAAACATCTTCCCTTAGGATATAATAATGAACCACATAAACAGACAAAGAATTTTATTTTCATTTACAGTCATCCGGCTTCTTCAGTGTAATTGAATCCGCTGATCGAGCTCCTGCTATTTACCCTGATCTCTTTCGAGCCAAATCCCTCGTACGGCTGGCGCGGCTTGTTGCTCGTGACTGTGCTCACCTGTTATTATTTAAACCAATGACATGTGGTTATCCAAGGACCTTGAAGCTACTTTTTTAAGTTAACGGAATTTTCCATCCGGGTTGTGCCGCTGTTGCTAGATGCGAGTCGTCTCATTGGCTGGTGCGATAGTTAGCGATACGAGGCTTTTGGCCTATTTTATGGTTTATTTTCTTAAATGCAATGTAAACTACATGTCTTGTTTGTTAGGTGAAAAATAGAATTAGGAGGTAACGATAATTGAAGACCAAACTAGATTCAGTCAGCTACTGACAACTGCAGTAAACTTGTCAAAACCAAATCAATTTTGAAAAGAAAAATGACAAGATTTCTAGAGATTAATGTTATCTTCATAAAGTAAATTATATATGTATCTCAATTTTCACAGTGAAGACATGTTTCCTGATGAACTGCGAGAGTGCCTGTCAGTGTTATTCAGGGTTTTGTATTCTATAATAATAACATATGATCAGTGAGTAGTAATTTCTTTAAATATTGTAGTTCTTTGCAAAAATCCGAAGGCTGAACTATGAGACTGGTATCTTAATTGTGGCTAAATAATTGATCAAGAAATTCATATAATGGTGTGTTTATTGGTTGGGTTTTAATTTTGAAATTCAATTTCATAAATGCATGTTTATATGACATTTAACCAGTTGATGCATTATATCAAACAGTTTAGTGATTAAGCATCCTGCTGGCGCGGCTTGATGTTCGTGGCTGTGCTCAGCTGTTATTGTTTAAGCCCATGAAATGTTGTCATCCAATGAGCTTGAAGCTACTCTTTTAAATTTTCCATCCGGGTTGTGCCGCTGTTTCTGGATGCAAGTCGTCTAATTGGCTGGTTAGATAGCTAGCGATACGAGGCTTTTGGCCTAAGGATATCAGGGTAAATGGAAGAAGCTAGATCAGCGGATTCAATTACGCTGATGAAGCAGGATGGTAATTAAGTTATTGCAAATGTCCTGATCGTACGTATGAACTTGTAATACATGATTTGTACGTGAGGTTAGTTCGTGACAGCGATATGATCTTGTCAAATATTCTTTGTAGCAGAACTGTATATATATTCTCAATATTTTTTCAGAGGAGATGTGGGAGTGCTTGTCAAATCCATTTTGTCAACGTGTCACGATTATACAGTCTCTTCATATTTGACAATCGCCCACGTCGCTATATTTGTTAACTGTCATACATGTTATTTATCAAAGTGTTCCATCAATACAAACTAGATATATGACACAAAGTCATCATCAAATTCAGAAGGTAAAATCTGTGTTGTTAATCCTTCAGTGCTATGTGATCTTGTCAAACAGTCTTAGACTTGGCTTTAAATATAGAAGCAGAACAACATTTACATTCAAAAATATTTTCAGGGGGGCCATGGGAATGTTTGTCAAATCCATTTTGCTAACGTGTCACGATTATACAGTCTCTTCTGATTTGACAATCGTTTACGTTGTTATAAAAATGAAACTAGATTGCAAAAATACTACAGCTATTTCATTATTTATATGACCTTTATGAAAACTGTTATCGTTATAGATCACTTTAGAGTAATTGCTTAATGAACTGGTATAAAAAATATAATAATGACCTATATATTTTTTTTTAATCCTATGTTTTCTTAAGGCAGTGTTTTATTCAGTATGTCATAAACCACATTTCCTGTAGTTTGAAAGTCAGTATCTGGCATTGCCACTATTTGCGTTGACAAAAGCATTGCGTCGGTACATTGAGTGAATCAAACGATTGATGCAGGCCATTTGGTTCTAGGCTCATACTCTGACATACGCCTGGCTGAGTTCTTCAGGAGTTCTCGACCTTGATCTCTTGAATCTCGTCCCACAAATGGTCGATAGGATTTAAATCTTGACTGAGGCCAGCCACTGCAGTGTTTGGATGAAATTTTGTCCCCAGTTTCTCTCGCAGTGTGAGCACGTGAATTATCGCGCTCGAAGAGATTGTTCTTGTGACGTGCAAAGTGAGGTACGACGTGGGGTCTGAAGACTTGGTCGATATATCGAGGTGCCTTACACTATTTCCTCTTCCTGGGCCAACATTCTGGACGACTACAGGGTGATTGAGACCTAATGCACCCCACACCATGATGCTAGCACCACCCCATTGGTCTCTTTGCACCACACGTGTCTGAATGACGTTTATCACGTCTACACCAGATTCTCACTCTCCCATCAAATGTAGAATACAGTATTTATTTATAAATGGAAACAGAATGTCTTATATCTTTTTTATCTCATTATTTTAAGCATACATTTTTCGTAATACCTATTGTATAATGACAGTATCATCGCTCACCATCCCTATTTTAAATGTCTTTGATTACTTCTAAACATCGAGGACAGTTATGTACAACATTGTCATTTAAAATGTGTTGAGAAACTGGAAAATCAACATCAACAATTATTCGCAAAGTCTTATATCTTTTGCAGTATTAAGCTTCTCAGTTTCATCAATATATTGCAAAACGTGCCTCCTAATATCAGGCGTTTTGGAAGGAGCGTCGAAATCAAATTGGAAACGTTTACACATGTCCTTGGCTGATTGTCTAGACCAGTCATTTCATCCTTAATCCTTTGCCTTAATTATGCGCCATCAATCAGACTTTTGGATTATCTTCATTTACGTGTTGAATGACTGAAACATTGTCGAAGGCACGTTAAAACCCATTATTCATTTATTTATTTTATCAAGTCTTCTTATAGTATCATTGCCGGATTTACTTTCTAATCCCTCTACAAGAAGAAAGGCAGATGAGTCAACTTACTACAGTAGAAAATAAATAATCAAAATCGCAAAAATCCAGTCACTACCTAGCTTAAAATATTAAATGGACTTGTATCATAACTTAATTAAATCTAATAAAAATGGCAAAGCAGTTCAAATCAATTGATATCAACATGGGCAATTCAAAATAAATACACATTACCATACGTTAACAAGGACTTTTGACTGTCAATGCGACTAGTGCGAAAAGCATTACAAATGAAATAATTCAGGTAAACTAAACATAATAGTCAATACGCATTATGATTTTGAACAAACTGCAGTGTTCTACTTCATGCAGCTTCGTAAACCTGTGTTTGATGAATAAACTATTTTTAATTACGTGAAATGGTGTTCATTAAAGAGTCTTCAGAGCTTGGTTTATCACTTATTCATTGTTCTTACAAGTTTTACTCCGTATGCATCTTTAAAACGTACAAAATAGGTATGTGTTAACACGGTTATATGAAAAACATTATTATTATTTACCAATGTACTGATTTCATCATGTTATTAGTAAGATTTCTAAAAGTAAAATCTTAGTCTATTATTTTACGGTTTAAGGAACATTAGAGTCTCAAATGTGCTTCTGAAAAGCTTTGCCCCTGAAGCATGAACCTATGTATATCCATCTTTCACATGTATATAAAACCATTGCAGTACATAATGAGTATTTGATGTGTATATTTGCAGAGAAATAAATCAAAGATAGAATTGATACAGCTGAATTTCATGCTTTGTAGAAGAAACTAAATTATGGTATCAGACGAAGTCGTAGATTTGTTTCCTTGCAATCAGATTTGTTTCCTTTTCAATCGATACTATTACTAGCACTGTGAAGCAATAACAAACTACACTTTAGCAACAATATGGATTTACTTATACAGACAATAAATGCATTAAGAAAACTCATGATTTGTGGTTCATAGAAATCTTTATGATAAGTGAGCTTGGTACTTTTAGGCTCTGGTTTATCTCAATAGACAATATGCACTTGCAAGATCAGTCAGGACTGAATATTCCGTTGTTACGAATATTCCTATTCCACATAACAAAATGCAAAGGCATGTAATTTGAGTAGCATTACTCGTGATGAAAAGTGACATGTGAAGACTAGCAGAATATTAAGCCTGTATAACCGAGGATGCAACATACAATGCTTTCAAGATACATAAACTTAAGACTACTTTTATAAATGTAGTAATGATTAAAGGGACATTATGATATAACCTTAAATAGTCATTAAAGTAAATATTCAATTGTGCAATCAATCCTACTTTTTGTTCCGATGTAAACTCAGAAACGTGTCGCTTGCAATCATTATGATATGTATATATTTTTGTGGGTAATTTTTGGCACCTCATTTGCATAAGTTATGCAAGTTTTCTCGGTTTTTGTGTTTTAATTATTTCCCACTCATTACTCAGACACTTATTGATAGAATTTATTACAACTTCACACGCCTACTTATTATGATCTGTAGATGTGATTTTTGTTTCTTTCACTTCTTCAGTGACTCAATCTGAAAGTCATAATTCTCCTTAAAGTTGGATAAAACTTTTACCTTGCTTCGCGCTTTTTTTAGGGTTAGAGCTATATATAACAAATAATAAACTTTGTTCTTATGCAGTGTGGAGGCTCTGTGACCACTATTGGAAGCAGAGGTAAATGAGTGTGCTCACTAAGGCTCTTGTCGGGAAGAAAAGGTGTCATAAATAGGGTTTAGCGCTCGTGCGTGAGAGATAACTTGCTCGAAGGTCTCTCATAAATCGTCTAAGTGTTTACCATGGACGTTTATTTACAGACTCCCTGGATTATATTTAAAGCAAGGCATTGCAGGAACAGTTGCAGAACAAGTACACGCATAGACCCACCACAGAAATACACATTGCAATGTGTACCATGTATCATGTACCACTGGTAACATTGACATGATCAGACTGATCTTACAGTTATTTGAAACGTACAAATTAAGTCACCATTAGATTTATACTCATCGCTTTAACAGTATGCATTGCAATATATATATCAAATAATATTACATTGAAATTATTGCGATACATCACACCACTATAATATCTCATTTCATTGTATCTTATACAATCAATATTTCAACGCCATACCATCAATTATTAAAAGTTCATATTTACAATATTAAACAATATGTACATTATGTCAGTGATGTTCTGTCGATAGTGCTTTTCTATTACATTTCTGCTTGTCTTAGAAAATGATTTGATTGTAACAGCAAAAACAATTATATAAGAAAAATTAAAAAATATACAAATGTAGCCCCCACTTGAGTTACGAAATGTACCAGTAACAATGAACTTGACCGTCGATAGTAATTTTCTTTTACGTTTCTGATTGTCTTTAAAATTATTTAATTGTAAAAACATAGAACAAGTATATAAGAAAAATTTTAAAATATACAAATGAAGCCCCCACTTGAGGTAGGAAATGTACCAGTAACAATGAACTTGACTGTAAGGCATTCATCAGAATGTGTGACCATTAGAATCTCGATAATATCAGTTCTGTTTTACCCTGTGCCCAGTTAAAGTTCGCGAACCGCCTGTACCTTACTTTATTTGCATTCGATTGAATTTATAGAGCACAATACCAATAGCAAGAGATGCCAGAATGGTAATGATTAGATACTATATGGCAGTTATGGTGGATTCAATAACCACATGTTATAAGTACATTAGTTATTCCTCACATGTGACGAACTAATTGAAAACCAGTTAGAAGACCATGATACTTCGGTCTTAGCATGTATTGTTATAAATCTAGATACGTAGAATTTGTATTATTAAAACTTTCCAGTATTCACAATGATATATACTTCAGAAGATGCTTATCATTACAAAAGTAACTCGGATTTAAATGAAACTAAACATCAAACAAAATCTAATAAATCAGAAGGATGCACATTATTGTAGAAATTACGTTATAATGGTTAAAGTAAACTTACAATTTAAAAAAAATGTCACTTGAATTATACGATCGATAATACTTCATTTAGCTTCAATGCACTAACATGAACGTTTAAGAAGAAGCACATGTTTGTTATCTCAATTATCTAAATCGTTTTCTCTTTATCTGCAGCTGCGATCAAAGTTTCTTTTAACATTATTCACAATTTCCTATGGAAAGCCATCATGTTTCAAATTTTGAAATTGTCACTAATTCTTAATAGAAAGATGTACAGGCCATTCTTTTGGAGTGAGTGAGTGAGTGAGTTGGGGTTTAACGTGCTTTGAACAATATTTCAGTTATTAAACACGTGGATGACAAGCATCCAAAAGAGAGTGGACAGATAAGGGAGAAAGGGATCGAAAGGTTAAGGGAAAAGACGGAAAGAAAGGCATAGTGAGAGATAGACAACAGGTTTTAGAAGGACTCAAATTTAGTCTGGCTTCTACCCGTCGACCTGTCCAGCTTGGGTGTCCCTACCAGGAGCATGAAAGCTCCAGCTGGCATAGCTCTTCGGGTCTCTGAAGCACGCAAACCACCACACCACGATAAGGTATTGAGTCCAGTGGTGGCATTCTTTTGGAGCAATATCTAAAGAGTGAATACATATATAAGGTACTTGTATGTGGTATGAGGCAATTCTGTCATAATACAAAAGGGTTCTGGGGTAAAAATTACATATAGATCAAAATCTTAATATTTCTGCAATAAAATAATAATGAAACGCATTTCCGACAACAATATAGATTTTTTTTTACTAATGATTAACGTCAAGATATATATATTCAAGAAACCCAAAGGCAACACCATCCACATGCGTCGTAGAGAGGATATGAAACGAAAGAAGGATCGAAAAGATGAGGGAAAAGACGGAAAGAAGGCAGGGATACAAAACGTTCACATACACAGACACTATGTCATGAGAGGATGTAATAAGAAAACATAGTAACGTTACAAATCGAAAATAACAAGTGTGTCCCAGTTTTCAATGTTAATGCTGCTATGGTACCATGTCAGCAGTTGGGCCATAGAGAGCCTTCATTATATAAATTAGCGAAAGAGAATGATGTTTCAAGATTATCTGCATGTTCGCTGAAATATAATCATTTGACATTGCATCTCTTGCTAAATTTGTCCTTGCTGATTAGATGTCATTGTATATGAAACAAATAAAGTAAAAATGCAATGAGAAATTCCTTTTTTAAATGTTTGATCCCAGCCTTTTATTATTTGCTGCCAGATAAGTTCTAGAGGGGATATGAACATATGTATGTGACAGGGACGATACAGTTTCTTAATTTTCTTTAAGAAATCGTAATTTTTTTTCTCATGGCATTTGCACCAAATAATGGTAACCAAGTAAGGAAACAAACTTTTGTTCATCGGTTGTACGTTATATCTGTTGACTTAATGGGGATTTAGATAGGAGATTAATTACTTTGTAAAGGCTAACTAAAAGTATATGCATGTGTCTCTTGCTATCCAGAGACGATTATGGATCTTTAAACATTATTTCTCTCTGTTTCTGTCAGAAGAACTTTCCTTTTTTGACGTAATTCCCAAATTGCAGAAAACTATCAAGGGCATATTCATGTCATGTTAAGATACACATGATGTTCATAAAATTCTACAACTAAATGTTTTTTGTATTGTTAAAGATGATTATTTGATAGCGCTTAGGGAGATCGTGTCATACACAATTCATGTCAATTCTTTATCTCATGCTAGTCAACCTGATTGAAATATCAATACGTGTAATCTTTTGACTGTAGGTCGTTCCAAGATAAAACAAAATTGACAATGACTTATCATAAATTCTATACCAAAAACAATTCACACGTATTTGATGGGCCATGATTCTTTTAACATATCACAAATATAGACATATTGCGATAAGCAGTTTTAAACAGAAACAAGGTAGAAAAATTTATTTTATTTAAAAAGTTTACAATCAACCTCTTACAATCAGTTATGTATGTATAA
Organism: Phorcus lineatus; assembly: GCA_921293015.1. Classification (NCBI taxonomy): domain Eukaryota; kingdom Metazoa; phylum Mollusca; class Gastropoda; order Trochida; family Trochidae; genus Phorcus; species Phorcus lineatus. The sequence continues at coordinate 30,669,387 of OV121094.1, read as the reverse complement.
ATGAATGCAATGGTAGATGGTAATCATTTGAATTTTATTTCGGTTGATTAAAATTTTTTTTTGGGTCTTTAACAAAACTTACTTGTAATAATAACTTTACTTAAAAATTAAAGAACAATTATCAAATATCACATTTACACAAGTGCAAAAATGTTTTGTAAAGTTGATATTGTGCTAAACTGTCAATATAATTTATTTAGAATTACAAACGTCATTTAGAATAGGTTCTTCTTACACTTTTCGCTGCTATCAAACTCTGCTACTGCATATCTATTAACTACATGTAATTGATTGGACAAACACCGAGTGGGTATAGGATATAACCTTCAAGAGATAGCGATCATTATCTCACATACACAACATGGTCCAATGAATCAAGAGTGACACAATAACTGTAACAGCATAAAATATTGTGTATATTTTATTGTAGTTTTTAAGTTAAATGTGACTGAATACAAGAGCATGAGCATTTTGCACTCACTTAATCACCAGTGCACTATCAAACAATAGCCTGCCCAAAGTGCGACCCTTCTCTTCTCCTTTGTTTCTTGCTTTTCAGCTTCTGTCTATCCAAATATAGGGTTTATGTATAGTTTTAAAAGTTACTCCTTAGATTTATGTCAGGAGGTGCATAGACCTTGTCTATCGCATTTGTGTTTCTCATGTTGGATGTATGTGTAATTCATAAGGATCTTTTGGATTTGGACTCATATTAGCAAGGTTAGTTTTGGTTTATATTGTATATTTCATTAATGTGTATTTCTATAAATGTAGGAATATCATGGTTAGTTGTTTGACGTTTCATACCATGTATGTTTGGCTTGGTTTTTATGGTTATGTCCTTCAGAACACATAGTACAATGTGTTCAATGGTATTTTAGTACTTGTGATTATGGACACATAGTACAATATGTCCTGTTGTATTATTTAAAGTTTATTAACACATTACATGTGTTATATAATCATAATTATCTCTAACTTAAACATTAACTTAAACAATGTAAAACTAACTCTCTCTAAAGTTAGGTTAAACATGTGTACATGTGTTGTATGGAAGGTAAGAATGTGAAACTTAAAGTCATGTGTGTATGGTTGAATGTATGTGTATTTCAAATGAAATGTGTGTTCGGTTGAACGTATGTGTATTTTAATTTTGCAATGTGTGTTATGATGTACGATTGCATAGATGAATGAATGAAACAGGGTTTTAATGATGTGGTATTTTATAAGTCTTTTAATAATCTGCATTATCTATTTTCACCAGCATTGTTAAAACGTATACATTTTATTAATGCAGATGTTGATGATGATGTTGATGATGATGACCTAACATGAAGTCTGGTGTTTGAAACCCAAGTCCACACACTTGGTGAGTTTTTCTATAATATCATCACTCCTATTATCTTTTTTTTGTATATATATTATCTATTCATGTGGAATAGATTTATTCCTTTCATGTGTATTGATTTAACGATATGCTAGCTATTAATATGAAGATTACGACACGTGTATTATATATGTGTGAAATCGTTGCAATGCTCAAATGTAATCTTGTTTAAATATAAGTAAATATCTTTTCAATTAAACATGTATTGGCGCACAGCCGTTTGTGATATGTAATTCAAAAATATTGTTATTATTGTTTCAGGTTTTTTTTATTATAGTTTCATTGTTTTGCAATAAACTATTGCTGGCCATATTGCGAACAACCTTCGTCTGTGTTTTGTTTAACGACTACACACTCGACTTCGTTTCATAACATCCAACATTCTAATTACGCATTGTCTGGTAACAACGGCAATAGCATGGAATATTGTTAATGTTATTGAACATTTTTAATTGAAATGAAGAAATTATACCTGTTCATTCATTTGGAAAATATCAGTTCAAATTAAAACTATACAAACATTTAAAAATTTTCAAGAGTGACGTCACAGCATGCAACATTAAATTTACACATTACTGGGTATTATATAATCAACGACTAATGGCAAATGAGGTGGCTATCCTTTTCTATTTTTCGATAGGGATAACTTATATTAAAATGAACAAATTATACCTGTTCAATTTGTCTTAGAAGAGTGAATTCAAAATAAAACAAAAATCTTAGGTTCGTTGATTTCTATTGATAAAAGATATTAATCTAAACAAGATAAATAAATTAAGTATTTTCCGCTGGTTCATATTTAGAGTTTCCTTGAATAAAAAAAATAATCCCAGTTGTAAAAGTGAAAATTGACCCTTAGAAAGAATAGTTTCTGTTTTTGAAGCGTTGGAACCGGACGAAGCGGAACCCATGTTGCGTCAAAGTTGGCTTTTATTCACACAACATTTCAAGGTGTCGGGTACCTTAAGGTCCCCTAAAACACAGTGGTTTCGACCAAACGCAGCCTGGATGTTAACAGAGGTAAAGTTATATAATATAACCAACACACGCCTGGTTATATGAAATAGCTAACCTTTGATATTGACCCGATAACCACACCACGTGGTGTGTACTTGAGAAATATAATCAACACCTTTGAGAGCAATTCCTTGAAAAAAAGTAAATCCCTAAAGCCGGTAATATATATTTTCATTTTGATTTAAAATTTATAAGACTGTAGTTAGCATTATTTTATAATCTAAATTTCTTCACGTTTGTCGCTAACATTACGTAGAAGTTTATCAAGTTTGTCTTAGTAAAAGTGTTTAAGATAACATTAATTTCAAAATTATTTCATGGCAATCTAAACTACGACATGATCAAACCAACTACTACAACCGACAACTGAGCTAATGACTTACACTTAACACTTAACTGTCTTCAATATTGCACTTCAGACTTAAAAGAAAATGTCTTGCTCACTTGCTTTATAAAGTAAATAGAAAAAGGTAAAAAGAGAGGGATTTAAGGACCTCTGTTTTCATAACGAATGAATCTATGCCATGAAAATATCGAACAGTTGTGATACTTATGTAAATGATATATCAAGACGTAATGAATATAAGCTACAAATACATTAGCTTCAAGTCTTATTAACTGATTAAATCATCATGTAGATAGAAATGCGAATGTGACGTCTCTCAGAGCCTGGGGTGGGCGGATTCTTGCAAGGCCATGGCTATATTATACACTGGGCCAGTTCCCAGGCCACATATGAATATTAAAGCAAGCTTTGGACCATATGGACAGTGCAGCTCGACCTACGGATAGGCCATTGCTTTAATCATCAAAATCTTTGTTGCTAATGTATATACACCGTATGGTAAACCAGGTTTCCGCATTAGAAAACGCATTAGGTTACCTCTCATCTCTCTGTGCAAAGGATCATATGCCAGCTTGTCATTAAGTAATTCTGCTATGAAGGTAATCAAAAGATTCATGTATGACATGGCGAAATTTCAAGGCATAGGTGAACCTTTTTTCCAGTTCTTGAAATAATATAGGTGACATACAACATTTATAAATTCAACAAGATTTCTTTGTGATTGCTTTTTCTTTTGAGTCTAAGAACTACATCAGCTAAAAGTGACGGCTGGATGCCTTGTCCACTTAAAAAGATATTGTTTGAATTTCAACCATTATTGGCAATAGTGTATCAAACAAAGCATAAGGTATAAGGTTGCTATAGACTTTGTTATCATAAGAAAATGTAGTGTTGAAAATGATTTTACAATGAGTAAAGTAAAAATCCTTTACTTTATTATGATCATATTGTTTTTGATATTCCAGGTGTCCGTTACTTGTGACAAACGACAGTACTAATTCATTTCCGGATTAAATGGTCTTACACAACAAAGTTTGTTTGCTGCGTACTTTCGTGTTCATTCAATACATCATTTCGAAAGACATAATAACATAACTTGATTTGGGAGGTGGATATTCATAGGAATTTTGTTTTTCAGAACCTGGATGGTATAAGGAAAGTTTCCTGAAAACAAAATAGGATGGGAACAATTTCTTGCATGTTATTTGGTTCTCAGCAGTTTATGGCAAATACTCCATAAGTATTCATGGTTTTCTTAGTACACTTAGCAATATTTTCTTCCTTGAAAAGATTGATAAATATAAAAGGGATATATATTCTTATTTGTTTATATTGAAATTTTCAACTCAACGTCATTAGGAGATTTCAAACGAAAAATAATCAATAAATATTTTTAAAAATATCAAAATATAATCAGAATAAATCAACACTTTTGTAGTAACTACTGATCAGTCACTTTCAGATCGTGTTCAGGTTTCATTCTTGATAAATCGATTTGTGTTCAAGGACGGATTAAAGGATCTTGTAAATTCAATCTGTGTTCCCCCTAATAGACAGCCGATTTCCTCCCAGATGAATAATGGTCAAATTGTCTGGATGTGGAAATCACATAGCAGCTTGAGTTAATGTGAAAGGTGATTGATGAATTAATTTGCTTTTAGGTTTACTCCGTGCTATGACAGTTCACAGAATAATTATGTTCCCTTTTACAAAAGTAGATCATCATGCTTCTGAACATATTCATTCACAAACTGCTCTATATTGTGTAATGTCAGGACCAATCAAGGAAAATAGGATCTGCCTTTTTCAGCAACACCAAACTGCTTTTTTCCTATATCTTTTTTTCAGCATTATTATGTGAGGTCCAAATTCATCAACTAAGACTGAACCGTTTTTGGATATTTACAGAGGATTTGTCACCAATTTAAAGATTCAAATGTTAAAAGGAATCTGTTGACAAGAGACAGGGTTGTATCATAGAGCAAACATCTGTATTTTCAGTGATATTCAGGGAAATAACTATCTTCCTCAATCAATGTCAGGCCTCATCTGTTAGACAAAGATTCCACAAGAAACATGATATGAAGATGTGTGTTACAATTTACATTTTTAAACATAAATTCCTAACAAACAACAAATGGAACGAATGGTTTTATGATTCATATCCTAAACCATTTATGTAACTTCATATCTTGCACAAATAAAATGGCCTCAATCTAAGGATTTGTGGATCATATGAAGCTTTTCAAAGAAAGACTTTGCAGTATAAGATTGAGGTTATATTAATTCTTGACTGTATCCTTTTATCCACCTACATGTATACGTTAATTCTGAGTAAACCTTGAACTATTTGAAAGTATGAGCGTTGTCAACACATGCAAGGCCCCCTTGTAATTTGACAAAAAACCTTATTATCATTCAGGGACTCTCAATATGACATTTCAGTCATGTCACTTTTCTGACGCAGAATCGTTCCAGGGATCGGTGCCTCGCATTCGAGGTGGGGTGAGGTGATGTTGGGTTTAAAGCCGCTTTCAAGAGGATTTCGCTTATATCGCGGCCGCCAGTATTACTGCAGGGAGAAGGCCCGCAACATCATTATGGCTATTCATTGCGGTGAAACCCGCGACTGTCGGCTGGAACTAGCGAACCATGGGTGGTACTGCACTGAAATACAGTGTAGCATTGCTCCCAAACTTGACTGCGTGTAGAACAGTTCTCTACTGCAGACGACGTTGCCGACTGCATGTAAGTGATATGCAGGGTATTGCAAGGGAGTTTCACTACATCTTCAGGTGTAAAGCCCTTCACGCAATACGAGCTCTGTATATTCCCGAAAAATATTGCAAATATCCAAATGTTTATTCTCATTGTAAAATGTTGACCCCTAAATGTACAAAAAAACTGAAATGTATATCTAGATTCATTACTATGTTACAATTTATGTTAAGAAATAGTGCATAAGACGCATGTATATTAGATATATATTGTAAAGTTAATTTGCTCTTGTACCACCGTTGGTGAATAAAGATTGATTGATTGGTTGATAGATAATCAGAAATATATTTAGAAAGTGGCTGAACATTACCGAATGACATTGTTATTGATGACAGTATTTGATACATGTCTAAATTGTAAAAGTTTGATTTATCACAAAGACGATTCTTCAACATAATAGATACAGAACGACCTACATCCACTTTCAATGATGATTATTTCCCTATGCCTTATATCGCTATTAAAAAAAGCCCCAAGAAAATCAAATGACTTCAAATTGTGCAATATTTTCAGAATCGAGTGGAGAAAACGGTTTGAGTTTTTTTAGGTTTTTATGCAACCTATAAATGATTTGGCTAAAACTTAAATATAAGTGTCTGTCAGCAAAAGGATGTTTTAGCTTTAATAGAAATAAGAGTCTAAGGTTTTCAGGATACACATACGCTGGTGTAGCAAAGCGACTAATTTATTAGTTATTGTTTTCAAACTTATATTTGATTAAATTTGCTGAATAATATGGTCGTGCGGCAATTATGTGAGTGAGTGAGTGAGTGAGTTGTTGTTTAACGCCGCTTGGGCAATATTACAGCCATTAGCGGCGTGAGATTTTAATGAAATGAGAAAGATTGCAAAAGCAAAAAGGTGATACAGCACGAAGGCTGTAAAAACATCAGCAAAATATCACAGAGTTGGTTAAAAGCTGATATAGAGAGTTTAAAATTCTACAACTTATCAAATAGATTGATTTCTTTTAGATAGGATAAAATACGGTGTTCACCGATTTGATTAAAAAGTTGTGAAATTGAAACATTTGGGTAAAATGTTTCCCTTACATGTGCAGTGTCCCAGCAGTCGCACAGGATGTGCTTAACTGTGAGGGGACACTGGCAGGGAATACACACCGGAGGATCTTCCCCCTTTAAAAGATATGAATGAGTGAAATGTGTGTGTCCAATGCGACATCGTCGCAAGACACACGCTTCTTGCCGGGTAAAAGAAGATAGAGATTTATAACCTAAATAAGGTTGTATTTCATGAAGTTTATTGTGTTGTTGTTGGTCCCACTGGGACCTCCAACGTTGTTTGATATAAGATTTGATAGCGGGTTTGGAATCTGTATATGGAACTTTAGTTTGTGAGATATGTTTGAAATTAAGCGCTGACTTAGCTGCTGAATCAGCTTTATTGTTCCCTTTTATACCCATATGGCTAGGAAGCCAGCAGAAGACGATATCGCATTCGAGAAATGTGTTGTGAATGGTTAAAATATCCCTTATAATGGGATGATCACTTTTACAGTTTTTGATAGCCTGAAGGCATGATAGAGAGTCAGAAAAGATAATGTAATTATAAGCAGTAGAGTTTTTGATATGCTGAATGGCCTTGAGGATGGCCTTTGCTTCAGCTGTGAAAATGCTGCTGCCATCATGCAGCCTTGAAGCATAAGTTGTTGAAGGTGTAACAGTTGCTGCTGCAACTGTCTCACCATCCTTAGAACCATCAGTGTAAATTGGTTTGTAGTCCGAATAAAAATCTCGCAGTTCGTTGAAAGTCTGTAGGAATATGAGCTGATTGGTTTCAGATTTTTTATGAGTGGTTAAGCTGAGATCAACACGGGGCTTGACCAACTGCCATGGTGGAGTGGCCAGCATACCGTGTTCTGCTATAGTTGGAAGGTCGATATCCGAATCTTCAACATGTTGTTGAATACGGATACCAAGAGGTGGTATTGCTTTGGTTTTTGAAGAATACAACTGCTGGTATTCAGGATTGAATACGCAGTTGTAAGCTGGATTTAAAGGGTTGGATTTGAGCTTAGTTATATATTGAAGTGCTAACTTGATGCGCCGATCTGCAAGAGATGGCTCATCAGCCTCGATGTAAAGACTTTCAACGGGAGATGTTCTGAAGGCCCCAAGACAAAGTCTGAGACCCTGATGGTGGATTGTATCCAGCATTTTGATGTACGAGGGCCGGGCGGATCCATAAATAATGGATCCATAATCTAGTTTTGAGCGGATAAGTGATCGATAAAGATGAAGAAGAGTTTCTTCATCTCCACCCCATTTAGCATTTGAAACAACCTTTAAGAGGTCTAATGCCTTTAAACATTTAGCTTTAAGGTTTTTAATATGTGGGATAAATGAGAGTTTACTGTCAAAAGTGAGACCAAGAAATTTGGCCTCTGGCACGACTTTGATTGGAGTCTTATCCAGAAAAAGCTCTGGATCTTTGTGCATTTTGCGCTTATTGCAGAAATGCACACAAGAAGTTTTAGCTTTTGAAAATTTAAAGCCGTTTTCTAACGACCATTTATGAATTTTATTTAAACAGAGCTGCAACTGCCGCTCAATTGATGGCATATTCTTGCCACGGCAAGAGACTCCAAAGTCATCAACGAAAAGAGAACCATCAGTATGATCATTTAAAACTTTTGCCAAACTATTTATCTTAATGCTAAATAGAGTGACTGATAAAATGCTTCCTTGTGGAACACCCATTTCCTGATTAAAGAAATCAGATAGGGTAGAACCCACCCGGACTTTGAATTGGCGATCATGTAAAAAGTTGGATATAAACTCTGGCATACGACCTCGCATACCAAATTCGAAGAGATCCTTTAAGATGCCATGCTTCGAAGTCGTGTCGTATGCTTTTTCTAAATCGAAAAAGATAGACACAGCATGTTGTTTGTTGATAAATGCATCTCTTATAAAAGATTCTAAACGAACCAGATGATCAGTGGTACTACGTTGTTTACGGAAGCCACATTGGATATCTGTTAGTAATTTGTTGGTTTCCAAGTACCAAACCAGACGATCATTGATCATCCGTTCCATAGTTTTACAAACACAACTTGTTAGGGCTATCGGACGATAGTTAGAAGGATCTGTGTGATCCTTCCCGGGTTTAGGAATGGGGACTATGGTGGCATTATGCCAACAAGGTGGAAAATCACCAGATTCCCATATATGATTATATACCTCGAGTAAAACTTTAAGGCAAGATTCTGGTAGATGTTTTAAAAGCTGATAATGGATATCATCAGGGCCAGTTGCAGTATCATGTGCTTTAGAAAGTGCTGTTTTAAGTTCTGAAAGGGAGAAGTGTTCATTATAATCTTCTCCATTATCAGAATTAAAATTAAGTGGTTGTTTTTCCTGTACCTTTTGATATTTTTGGAATTCAGGTACATAATTTGCTGATGAAGAGTTTTTGGAGATTGTTTCAGCCAACTTATTTGCAATATCAGTTTTAGATGTAAGAAGTTCACCTTTGACCTGTAGATGTTTTATTGATGATTTGGAACCTTTGCCTTTAATTTTACTAATCATATTCCAGACTTTGCTCATAGGCGTTCTGGAATTAATTTTAGAGACATAGCCTCTCCAAGATTTGCGTTTTTCTTGATTGACAGTGCGGCGAGCCTTAGCCCGAGCTTTGCGACAGCCATCAAGATTGCCTGGTGTAGGATGTTTGTTGAACCTTCGTTCAGCCTTTTTACGTGCTCGAATGTCTTGTCTGCATGTATCATTAAACCATGGTTTAACAATACGTGGATTAGAGGTTGATTTAGGAATGGTTTTATCAGCAATTTCTATTAATTTATCTGAAAATGTTTGAATAGGGTCTTCAGCATGTAATATTGATTCATATTTTATGTTTTCCATGCAAAGTGAAGAAAAAGTGTCCCAATCTGCTTTGGAAAACTTCCAATGAGGATTGTGTTCTTCAGGAGAAGATAGGGCAGGTTCCAATACTATTGGAAAGTGATCACTGCCACACATATCCTCATGGACTGACCAAATAAAGTCATTAAGTAATGATGGGTCAGTAATAGATAAGTCAATTGCAGAATATGTTCCTGAAGCAGGATGTAAATACGTATTGGTCCCATCATTAAATAATGAAAGACCATTATTGCCAAGGAAATCTTCCAACTTCTTACCCTTGTCATTAGTTGAATTACTTCCCCACAAGGGATTATGGCTGTTAAAGTCCCCAAGAATAAGAAAAGGTTTAGGGAGTTCCTGAACAAGATCATCGAGATCTTGTAGTCTAAGGTTATCTGAAGGTGGAATATAAATTGAACATAATGTAAGAGTTTTGAATAAGCTAAGCTGTACAGCTACAGCTTGCAGTTTAGTTTTAAGGGGAATTTGACTGTGAATCACTCCTTGTCTCACAAGAATTGATGCACCCCCTTTGGCTCTTTCCAAGTCTGGTGAAAAGGCATTATACAAAGAGAAACCACGCATGGTGGTGTTATCAGATTGCTTAAAATGAGTTTCCTGCAGACATATTGCCTGTGGATTATATGATTGAGCCAGTAAAGAGAGCTCATTAAAGTTGGCTTTAAAACCACGACAATTCCACTGAAGAATTGCCATAATTAATAAAAATGGAGTGAAAATATACATTTTAAAATTATACTAGGAGCCTTGAGAGCCTTCGCCCCCCAGGATCCTCAGAGGATGCCCTTTGCCGCGATGGAGAGCGGCTTGTGGACCTGGACGGACAAGGGGAATCATCCATGTCCACATCCAAGTCAAGGTCCTGGAACCTGTTTGCAACACTGACAGGGTCCTTGTCAGCTTTTGTTACCCTGTCAGAGGATTGGTGCTTTTTTGATTGCCTTTTTTTTGAATGCTTCGATTGAGAAGAAGATGGTGAATGTGGAGTTTTTTTAGGTAGAGGAGTTGTTGGTTTGTTAGGATCATAGATTGATTTTTTATCTGAGTAAGTGATGGAAATGTTATTGTAAGATTGAGTTTGAGTTGTTTTGGGTTTATCTAGTTGGGGTTTATATTTAACTGCTTGTGGTCTGTCAAGCCAGGTGTAGTCAGACTGGATGGCAATGGACACCTTATGGACAGGTGTTGAAGATGTTGATGTTGAAGCTGCTGCAGCAGCATAGGAAGATTTATCATTTGCGGAGACCTGTTTCCTGGCCTCAGCAAATGAAACATTGTTTTCTGATTTGAATTTAATGATTTTACTTTCCTTGATGAAAGTAGGGCATTGTTTAGAGGACGCCATGTGGGGCCCTTTGCAATTAGGACACATGTGAGGAGCTTCACAGGTGGAACTATCATGGTCCCCCTTGCCACACTTCTGGCAGACCATGCTGCCACGGCAAGAGTTGGAACCATGTCCAAACTTTTGGCACTTGAAGCACCGAAGTGGGTTTGGAATGTATAATTCCACCTTGATGAGAAGATACCCAGCCTTAATATTAGGGGGAAGAGATGATGTACCAAATTCCATCAAATAGGTGTTTGACGGAAAGGTCTTGTTCTTTTCTTTATCTTTGAATGTGAATCTCTTCACATGTGTCACTCCTTGGGATTTGAGCTCTGTCACAAGCTCGTCCTCGGACATGTCGGATAGAACTCTATCCCTGTCACGGACAATGCCCTTGCAGGTATTGAGAGAGCGGTGAGGGGCGACTTTGACAGCCACCCCAGCAAAGTTAGTAAGTTTGAGAAGATTGTTAGATTGTTGTTTGGTTGAACATTCAATCAGAAGAGATCCAGAGCGAAGTTTAGTAATGTTTTTTACCGTACCAGCAACTCCTTTAACTCCTTTTTCAATGGCGAAGGGATTGAGTTTAAGTGGCTCACCACCATTACTGCCACCCTCCATCACAATGAATCTTGGCCATAAGTTCAGATTTGATCCCTCATCCGAAGATGAGGACTGAAGTACTTCCTCAGACTTGCGCTTTTTTTGGGTAGTCATGTTGGTTTAAGGTGTCTCGCCAGACCTGCTCCCCACCCACCACGGAGTCCAACAAAGGGGATGCCAAATGTCTGTGGGTTTCCAACAGACTGACATCAGGGCTACAGCCCGGGCATACTCCAATAATAGCGTTGCCAATGCTACACTGGATTGACCCATTGGCCACCGCCTTCTTGGCGTTAGCATAAAAGGTTGAGTTGAAATTGAAAAGTTTAATAACTGAGATATAGAAAAAAGGATGAAGCTATAGAAAGTTTAGGTAATAAGAAAAGCTATTGATTGTTAAGTGTTTAGAAAATAGAATTTGGAGAAGCAAACTTTGTAGGTAATTAACATCAAGGGCTTGGCATGACCAGCCGGTTGATCAGATCGGGCCCATCTGACCGCCTGTCTAGAAGAAGTTAGGGTCGAAGTGATGTGTTGGAGGGCACACCCTCAGGCATACACCAACCTCAACCACCAGAATCCCTTCCTCCATCAACACAGGTCGCAGTCCACGGCAAACAGACCGCCCCATTTTAGTCGCCTCATACGACAGGCATGGAGATACCGAGGCCCTATTCTTACCCGGGAGCCCCACGGGGGCGGCAATTATGTATTATTATCCAGATTTAAAATGATTTGTATCATATGGAGAACAAGCAGTTTATTGTTCCCATGCTTATACCTTTGTTGTATATGTCCCAACCAAGTGTCAAGTAAAGTTCAGACTGTCTATCCATTATCCCTTGCCCTTGAATTTGCGTGATCCATCAAGACTGCCATTAGTAGTGATCACTGGTGATACGAGCTCCCCTATTGCATCAGCGAGACACTGAGCGGATTAGAGAATTGGGACAAACTTTTACAGTCCCTGTCTACCTGATCAGAGTAGACATCACCCTGTATAAGTAATTCAAAGCTTAAATATATTTTTGCGTTAAAAAACATAACAGGTCAGAGTCAGGTCAGGTCAGTTGGTGTTTAACGCAGCTGTCAATATTATTTCACTTATATCGCGGCTGCTAGTATAATTGCAGGGAGAAAGCCCGCAACACCATTTTGGCTGTGCATTGCGGTGAGCATCGACCTCATGATCCAAACCCGAAAAAATAACACAAAGACACATCAGTAAATAACTTGCTAAATGATATCTGTAAAATATATTTCCTTAATCAGTTAATTGTTCATTATGAATTTCTAAGACGCGAAAATGTCATTTTAGTTTTTTTCTTCTCTTTTTTTGTTGAGAATTTTTTTTTTTGAAAGTTGATAACCTTAATGTCAACATGGAAAGCACTACTAAAATCGACGTTTCCAGGTAAGATGCAAGCTATTTCCATGTCTTGTTTACTACATTTGACTCTGTTGCCAGTCCCCTGCTTCTCGTTGGCCTTAATCGTTCCTGATGATCAAATCTAACAGAGTAGCGAAGAGCCAATCTTTTAACTTGCAACTAAAGGATGATGATGGTGATGAATTACACTCCGCAAAGAGCTTTCAATAAACATTTCAATGTCTTTCTTTTATGAAAGGCATGCAATTATTGCTCATTAACTTGATATCCCTATCTTTGAATATTATTCAATACAGTACTTGGAATCTTCTTTGACATACAACAGTTCGTTTGGGACAACATTTCCCCTGGCTGTTGTACTGTAACTCAAAAGCAAATGTTCAAAATTTTCTTTGTTTTGATTAGATGTAACACTAAAGGATGTAGTGAGACATGAGAAAGATAGCAATTAGTTAAGGGAGAGGCATGTTATATGTTTATTTTAGGTTTTTAGAGATTGGCCGTTTACTAAATGGCCGGATCTAATTTGAGTGAGTGAGTGAGTTAGGGTTTTAACGCCACTTTCAAGATTATTTCACTTATATCGCGGCTACTAGTATTATTGCAGGGAGAAATCCCGCAACACCATTGTGGCTATGCATTGCGGTGAAACCTGCAAGCATCGGCTGGAACTAGCGAACCTTGGGCGGTACTGCGCTGAAACTCAGTGTAGCATTGCACCCAAACCTGACTGCGTGTAGAACAATTCTCTACTGCAGACAAAGTTGCCGCGCCACTGGCGGGATTCGAACCACAGACCTCTTCATCCGACGGATCTAATTTGAGACCACAAATCATAAGAAATAGTGAAAAATGATAATAATTTAATTTCAGTCTTGATCTTTCTAATGATATGAAGAAGATGACACATACGTAGTTGGTATATCATTTACTATAAAATATGTCACTTGGCCAATATTAAAAATCACAGAGATAAGCAGACATATTAACTTGTGATAACCAAATGATAGATGTGTAGTGTAGATAAGAAATGAATATGTTATTGCAACTTCTCTTTGTCTTCTGCAAATATAAAGATCAGTTCCAAAGCAACAGCTGTTGCAGTTCTTTAATTTACTTCTATCATACTTATACAGTAATACCAAATAAAAATCATAAGCAGAATAATCATCATCCCTATATTAACGTTGTTTGATTGATTTTCAATAGCAGGGACAATTAATTACAACGTTGAGAAATGTGTATCTATCTTTAATGCTAATTCTTCTAAATTTTTTGACAGACACAAAACATCTGTTGTAGAACATGGTTCCTGAAATCAGGCTTTTTGATGAATTTAACAAAATTTAATCTGAGACATTCACATATTTCATTGGCTGATTGTCTAAACGTGTTTCGTCAAGTATAAATCTCCCTTTTCTGTCAAGGCTAGACCAATCATTTCATTCAAAATCCCTTTTCTTTAACAATTCGCCATAAATTAAGACGTTTGGATTATCTTCATTCACGTGTTGAATGTTGAGTAAATTCCTGATGCAAGATGTGAAGGCTACTGGAGAAATAAACCCTGGATAACTGCGAATGCATTATGCAATGCTTTCATGATATTTAAACTTGAGGACTTGAACAAATAACAGGGGTATTGCGAGAGATATTATATAATTACATACTGACATGTGTTGAAGTAAATATTCAATTGAACCACCCGTCACATGTTTTGTTTCGCTTAGAACTCAGATGTTTATCGGTGTAATGTAATGAAGCTTGACACTAGATATTATTTTATTATTTATTCAAGTATAAATTACTGTACATTTTCTCATTTTAGCTGTCACAACTTTTTCCGCTCATTCCTCAGACACTAATTGTTGTATTAAATCTTTACAAGTTTACTCATTATGATCTGAAGGTGTGCTCTTTGTTAGTTTCAGTTCCTCAGTGACTTAATCAGGAGGTAATTTTACTCCCTAAAGAGAGGTGAGGTTAGGTGCATTGGGGTTAACATCGCTTTCAAGAATATTTCACAGAGTAGTTCACTTTTATCGCGGCCGCTAGTATAAATGCAGGGGAAAGCCCGCAACACCATTGTGACTATGCATTGTGGTGAAACCTGCGAGAGTCGGCTGGAAATAGCAAACCATGCGCTATCCCGCCCTCCATAAAGAGTTGGATAAGTGTGCTATTCTTGGTTCCAAAGATGTGCGTTTCTCATTTTTTGAGTTGTAAAACATAATATAATTTTTTCAGGAACTCTGACCTTATGAAACATGAAGTTTCTATCGCAACTATGGGAAGCGGGGTTAAATGATTGTACTCACTAACACTCGTGTTGTTTGGAAGTGGTGTCATAAACAAGGTTTAGGTTTCGTGCGTGAGAGATAACTTGCTTTAAAGTCTCTCATAAATCGTCTAAGCAAAGGACATGAACGCTTATTTACTTTACCAGACTTCCTGTTTTATTTCGGAAGAAGGAATTGGAGGAAACAGTTACAGACACATGCAAACAGACACAGACACAAAACCCAGCTACAAAATGCATTTTAAATTACTATAGTCAAACTGGTCAGACAGAATTTAGAAACTTACAATACTAGTTATTATGTAACTTATACCTAACTCTTTGACAGTATGAATTATCATATATGTTAGACAAAATTAAACTATGCACTTAACAACATGGGTATACATTTTTCTATACATTTATAAGAAGTTTCGAATTTCATTGTAACTATTTGGACCGATTTATCACTCAATACTATCAAATATTTCTAATTTCATATTTACATTATGTAAGTGATATCTGTATCAACTGTAATGCATCATTCAAAATGTGTGACCATTTGGATCTCAAAATTTGGTTTACTCAATGTCACAGTGCATTTACCGACCTCATGACACTTCACATCTTACTTATTTTCAATTGGCGTTAAAATGACATTATCTGCTTTTTGTAAATAAACCAAGTGATATTTAGGACATTATGATCCATGTCCCAAACGTAACAAACATTTCACAGTGTTTCACAATGTTGAAGATTTTTTATATTGAGAAATTATTCATTGAAAATCTTACATGTGTCTCTACTCAACTAAACCATATTTCCACTGTCCAAACAGAAATGCACATAGTGTATTACCAACATGTCATATCAAGAAAAGGATACCAAATTTCTAAGGCTGTAGCGTCGGTTAGAAACTGCTCCTAACGTCAAAATTAGATATTTGTTACTCATGTCATTAAAAATTTTATGAAAATATTTTTCAGATTTTTTCCGATAAACCTATTATCATTATCATTTGTTTCAAGTCTTTCAGGTAGGCTATAATAATTACTTATTATAAGAGTTATTTTGCAATTTCATCACAAGAATATTGTATAAGATCGCCAAATAAACATATCCTTTCATAGTAAAATATCATGAGATAATGTTGATATTAAATATCAAAAATGGTTCATGGTAATATGCACAAACACTTAATTAAACAAACTTAGTACAAGCGATTAGCTACACAATGCCCTATCTTGATTTGCCTTTAATCGTCTCACTTCGGTCGTAAGAGAAAATGTCACAGACAGAAAAGCAATGATTTGGCTCATTATAACGTTGGCATATCAATACCTTTCTACAGAAGTTTAAATTGACCTTTAAGTAGGCATTTGAACAAAGTTGTCTCGTGAAGAAAATGCAAAAGTTATGTACTCTATTATACTTATATGTTAAAATGTTGATGCTTATATAAATTAGTTTTAAGAAGCATTGAAAGTATGGCAAGACAGTTTACTGCCAATTTAAACGATAAAAGTCAACCTCTCCGTCGATGCTAATGATCATATGCCAGCATATCATTATGTGATTTTCATATCACGGTAATCAAAAAGTCCGTTCGTGTATAAAATGGCAACCTTTTTTCCCCCATACAGCTGACTTACAAAGATGATAAATTGAACCAGATTTCTTTGTGATTGTTTTTACCTTTTATTAAACTTTCGGTTACCAGTAGGTGATGGATGTTTTCTTTCAAAATGTATATTTGGTTTACATCCATTATTGGCAGTAGTGAATTTAACATTCTTACCAGAGTTGACACATATATGCCTTGCATAAAAGTATTCATAATTGTCATTTTTCTAAATGTAACTGGAGATCTGATTGGCTGACAGAACTAAATTCTATTCATTCGCCCAGTGAGTCTATGATACACGTGTCAAAGATACTTCAAAACGACCATTGTCTTTCTTTTCCTAAGGAATATTTAAAGGGCTTTACATCAGTTTCAAATATCAAATGCAAAAGAGTCTGTTGTGACAAAAGGCAGGATAATATCGCTTACCAAACATCTGCATTGCCAGTGGTATTCAGGAAACATAGTAACTTCCTCAATCAATGTCAACACCAATACTGTTTTGGCTCTAGACACAGATTCCACAAGAATCGTGGTAAGAATATGTGTGCCACAATTTACATGTTTTTCAAAGTAATTAACTAACAAATGACACATGGAACGGTTTGTCTTAAATTATACAGCTCCTAAACCATTTATAACATCATCTCTTGAAAAGTCACTTTAAACACACGTCGTTTTTTAAAGAAAACAATTTCGAGCATAACCATTGAAGTCAAGTGAATTCTTGACTGTATCCTTTTGACTCGCTGGACGTATAAGTACATTGTGAGCAATGTTTGATGAACTATATGAAATTATGAGCGTTGTCAAGGCATTGAACGCTCTTTTTACCTTTGACAAAAACAGTTAATATATTTCATGGACACTAAATATGATACTTCACTCGTGGCACTTTTCTAATTCAGAATTGTTCCAGGGAGCAGTATTTTGCATTCGTGATGACACCACAGAGATAAAGCGCATGGCATGACTCTGAAGCAAAGAAGCAAATTGTTCTGATTAATTGAAGGATTTCATCAATCTTTTATATATTCAAATCAAATTGGTTATCCCTTTTTCTTTTTCAAGTATGAAAATTAACATACTTTATTATTGTGAATACATTATTGCAATTATTTTTCAATTTTAAGTTAGGTTGAAATATAATAAGGGTCATTATTATTTGGACAGCATATTCTCCACGAATCAATGTTTATGTTGGCTTTTTACTTGTCTCATCAATAGACCTACATTGTGCTTTGGAAGCAAAAACAATTCAATATGAAGTATGAAGGCGTCAGAGAATCAATCTTTCCTAAGCAATGGATTAGCCTTTAAGTTGATCTTCTGCACTAGAGTAAAGTCAATTGCCACTCCTCTGCCGTTGACACAAATGCGGAAGCAACTTTTCAATTAGAAGCACTGTTGGACAAATCCACTCGAATTTCTGTATTTTCTTGGTTCATCTCCTTCAGGGCAGCAGTGAATCTCTTTCTCCTTTATATCTTTTTAAATGCAATAGTTATATATATATATATATATATATATATATATATATATAAATTATATATATATATATATATAGTTAATATAGTAGAATAATGATATAATTGTTATTATGTGTAAGTACACATCTACGATATAAAAGAGTATAAGTTTAGAAAGATTACAAAAAATAACTTGGATCCATGCTCAGTTTTGCTGTGTACATCTCCCTCATGAAACAAAATAAAAACATTATTTCAACAAACCTGTCAAATTCATAACAGAATGTCATTTTGTATACAGATATGTGTACATAATGCTATGTCATGCATTGAATGTAATGCTACACTGCTGCTGTCTATGTCACAAAAGATTGATTATTTATATACACATATATCTTTTTTTGTTCTGCCACAAAGTCACAAAACAATGGTGAAAATAAGTTTTACAAGGATCCCTTTTCATTAATACGTCCATTTCACTGACGAGATTAATGAAAGGCTTAAACCCCATGCGAGGTAGGTAGTATAGAAAATACGTAGCCGAAACAGTAAATGGTTTAATGGTAGTGATGAATGGTATGGAACATTACGCTTGGATATCTAGGTTCATAATTAAATCATTTGTTGTAATTCAAAGGGATAGTTTTCATTATATAATGATCGTTTACCTCAATATGTCACCAAATATGTTTGTTGGTAAGTGATTTAACAATCTAAAGTTAATGACGTACCTATTCATCACACACATTAATGGCACTAATGTAGAAATTTTCATTGTTTTGCTTCATATAAAATACAGCCAGTGTATTGTCTTCACACCCCACCTAATGTTGTATGTGCCTCTACCAAGTGTCAAGCATTCATCGGACACTCTATTCACATTCCCTTGCCCTTGAATTTACATGATCCATCAAGACGACCATTTGTAGTGATCACTGGTGATACGAGCTCGTCCATTGCGTCAGAAACACTCTGAGTCGATTAGGGGATTGATAATGACTTTTAGAGTCCCTGTCTACCTGATCGGAATATATGTACTAACATGCTAGTATAACTAGAAGCTTTAAGCTAGCGCTGTTCTTTCTGCGTTAAAAGCATTACTGGTAAATAACTTGCCAAATGCTTAAGATCATTTCATGAAATAACATCGGTATATTTGATATAGGTGAGGTGATATGGGGTTTAACGCCGCTTTCAAGATTATATCACTTATATCGCGGCTGCTAGTATTATTGCAGGGAGAAAGCCCGCAACATCATTGTGGCTATGAAACCTGCGAGTATCGGCTGTAACTAGCCAACCATGGGTGGTACTACGCTGAAATTCAATGTAACATTGCACCCAAACCTGACTGAGTGTAGAACAGTTCTCTACTGCAGACAAAGTTGCCGAGCCCCTGGCGAGATTGGAACCATAAACCTCTTGGTCCGAAGCCGAACGCGCTAACTCGCCCCTATATTTGATATAAAATATTGATATAAGAATCTGGCAATACAAAATTGTTATTGAGTTGTATTTTTTTTTATCCTTTTTGACAGACGTACTTCAAATATTGAATGATACTTTAGTATCCAGTGACAACTCGATGATATTCAGGGAATATCTGTTGCTCCAATGTGTAAGTGGTATTCTATTTGCTTGTGAATAAATTCAGTGTCTAAATATTGTTTCTGTTCCTCGTTGAATAATGCAAGTATAAATGTAGACATGCTCAATAGACGATATTTCCATTAGATATTGCTTTTGGGATTGCTTGTTAATTTTGGTTTGCACATTGACGCTGAGCTGACATCTCATGTGTTTTGCGGAGTATACGCAGTATTCCTTTGTTTACGTATGCTTGTGATCAATTCAGTTAAATAGATTTTTTCACATGGTATTAATTGGGGAAAATTTGGTATATCTGTTTTATTGAAAGGGATAAGAGAAACTGATAAACTAAAACTGTTACCGATTTCAATATACAATGACTAATAATAACCTTGTATGGCTAATGAATATTAGCTATTCTCTTCGGCATATGCCAGCTAACAGTATGTAGTCATGTATTCGCGTAGCGAGGGTGACAGTAATTTTGGTTCTTAGCTATAACCAGATGTAACATTTCCATCATTGGGTGGAAACTATCTGAAATAATACACGTTCTTGTACTTTTTCGGGCCGAATCAAAATCACACCCGTAAAGTCTGGCTACAACGCCATCATTGACCAAACCAGCAACATGCAAACTCGCCCATTAATCTCAGACAAAAATAGAGGTCCATCAGGCTGTTGTAAAATTATAAACTTGTTTGACCAAACCATTTTCTAAATGAATGGAACTGTGCGGAGAAGTTTATTGTATTTCCTTATGTGTTATTTCATTAATCTGCCATTTCATGTTGAACCTGATATAATTTACATTTTGGAAAGTTTATGTATGGATTCTCATTGATATAACATGTATGGAATATTCCGTAGTGTTTTTTTCCCTTTCAATTAGCATGTAGAGTAATAGACGAAATGACAGGGATTAAATCGTCGAATCTCAAACATACTAAAGCTTCACTTTGTCATATATTTCATAAAGTCAATGCATATTTGCGAAAGAAACTAGTTTTGATGAGTTGTTGGAAGAGGTTAGGAAAAAAGAACGTAGCAATTCAATCATCCTTGTTAATCTCTCATAAAATGGATTTTATTAATTGTTTTAAATTTACATCGTGATAAAAATATTTTTTTATATCTTACTTTTTATCTGTTATAGTTTTAGATTAATTAATGTTGCTTTACAAGCATTATTTTATGTAAAATCCGAAGTCTGTTTGAAGTTTCGTTAAGCTTCGGTCTCATGGTATTGCGAGGTGTATCAACTTAAACATTGATGTAAAAATGAATGATGTTATTATAACATAGTCATCGTCTAGAAGTATATTTTGAAATTCAAAAGATTGTTTCAAAGATGACAAATCTTGTTCTATACTTTTAGAAAATGTTGTTTACTTTAATTCACACAAAGCCTTTTACTCAGAAAGAATGTGCTACTGACTACCAATGAAACGTAATATCAAACACAGATATCAAATATAAACTAAGTAAAGTTGCTCTTAGGCACATTGAAAGATATAACTAATCGAAATATGTCTAATTGAATCTTAATTAGATTCAATCTCACCCTAGCGATGCACCTCATATACTCATACGCTAAGCTCTGTTTAACTACGTTCATGTTTATGTATATACAAAATATCTACCGAATTGCAGCCAATGAGAACGCTTTTTCCAAGGAAAGCTTGCTCGTTGTCACAAAATCATATGCCATGATTCAGTCGATATATCCAGAGGGCTCGTGTGCAAAGTTAGAATTACATTCCTAAAGAGATCAGCTTGTGCTAGGTAAACACTGATCACTAGTTCCTCGGAACTATCTCCAAATCTGGTAAACCAAATTAACCAACAAAGACGGAACTTAAAGATCATTCAAACTTAATTGATGGGTTCCTTAGATGAGACAGTGGTGTCCAACTCACAAAGATTCAAGACAAATCATTTGGAAGTAAATATAACTTGTTTGAGGTGCTTGACCAGGCCTTTTTTTAAAATTGCGATTGGCACACATGTACAAATCATCAGACAAACCATGTCATTCAAGGCTCATTTAATACTCATTTTGGACAATCCAACAATAACATAAGATGCCTAGAGGTATATAGTCAGTAACTAAATTCAAATAAAATAAAGATGCATCATAGTTAATGTGTTAAATAGTTACTAAATTTTATTATAAAGTATTTTGTATATATTGATCATTTCTGTGTTCTTGTATAGTATGTACGCGGGATTTTACTGGTCCAATATTCGATAGGGAAATACTATATTATGTAGCACATTTTGACCTTCATGACTACATGTTTATCACTATACAAGAAAATATAGCGTGACTTAAATCAGCAAATAATCTGCTAGTTAAAAATTGTTTCAATGTAGCCACTTTCCGCTGATGATTTTATTCTAACTAAAACTTAAGGCAAACAAGCACAGACCATTTTAGGGTGACACCGATTTTCACTTATTATTTGTTAAATGCATTATTTACTTACAGATTTAATGAATGTAATATGTTATTTTGTCCATTATGGTCTGCAAAATGTTTTGTCTGTAATCACATTCTACCAAGATGCCCTGCATTAGGGGAGATGTTCAGTTCATTTTTAAGGAAGAGGTGAAATGTTTTAAGGGTGTGGCCCATGTGACTTAAAGCGACAGAATCAATAAATCTAAAAATAATAACCCCGATTAGCTATGGTGTCTTAAGGTTTAAGGGTGTAAATTCTTTGGCAATTTATAAGGGCAACAACACATCAAATCTAAAAATAATAATGCACTTTAACCAATTTTATAAACAGTTTCTTAGCTTTATTACACACGTGTTCTGAATATCTTAATGAGATAATTGTGGTTATTTGGAACAAGTGTCGTGTAACCAGTTATAAGTTATTCAACGAATGTTGTGTAACCAAAACAGGTTATTCAACGATAGTGACGTCATAATGCCGAACTACTTTAACAATCGAGCGAGTACAAGTGATCTTTCCGTTGCCACCTCAATATTTCAGATTAATATGACACCTATATTCAAGCAGTTTTCAGCAACAAAACACAACCAAACATCACATTAAATTTGTGAATAATAAAATATTGACGTAGGTTATTTTTTGAAAAAATATTATTTGTGTTCGAAGTAATTCTCAAATGTTAATTTCGTCAACCTCAAGTGAAAATAAAAAGCAAAAATGGAATTTAAGGAGTGACCTTTATTGCTCTTTTGAAAACCCAAACTCTCACCACTTTTATATATCATAAATCACATTATTCAAAGAGACTGCTCAAGAGTCCTTTTTCAGCTTGGTAGGGATTTTGCCTCTTGAGTGGAAGACAAAAATAAAATAATGTTTGGGTCGTATTACCAATGGCAATCATTAGGGACCACATGGTCAACAAATCTATTAATAATAATTAACCTATATGAATTAACCTATAAACCTGTCAACAGATTCTAGATTTTTAAGGATTTTTCTTCTGTATGGGAGACGAATATAGGCATTAACGTTGTGATCTCAAAAACATTTCCAGAAACTTTACTGTAGATAATTTACACTATATTATCTTATACAGGATATAAAGGATACATTGTATGTGAAGGCCCAACAAACACTGTTGATTATAATTGCAGTTGCAAACTTTAACTTTTGACAATACGGTGGGCAATCAGGGAGTTCAAACACATCTTCGAAAAATGGTAGTCAAAGCATTCAAAACACATTTAAATACAATATCAATTATTTTTTAAGTATAACTTTGAATCAGATCATAATGAGTGTTATTCAAGCAGAATTCATACAGGCATTGTCTATGTTGAAAATTTTATTGTCACATTCTACAATCTTATTTTTTAGAATTACTTATCATTGGGTTTACTTAAAATAAGAACATCTTCATCTTTTCTACTTCCTTGCACAAGGCATGTAATGCTTACAAGGACTGACAACCTATATGAAGTCCCATGTGCTTCACGCTGTTCTCAAGGGTTGAATCATCTAATTGGTACATGACACGAGCCGAATACAAAACACAACAGCTATTTGGTATTTACATTACACTATTCCCTCTGGGACATCGTGTCATAATTGATTGCATCAGAGCAAATATTTCCACTGTATATAGTATCAGACAGCAAATGCTTCTTGCATGTTGATAGTTTCAAATGTCGAGAAGTGTTCCACACCAACATTTGCAAGTTGCAATACACGACTATATTTCATTGTTCATAATCCATAAACATTAGTGTTTGTGAAGTATTTATCTGAAAATCGGAAGAAGACATTGAAACAAACTTAGAATTGCATCAATGAATATACATTTGCTGATTCACGAGCCTGAGTGACTTAAAAATAACTCTTATCAGGAACATAAGTTCTGTTGCAGGTTGCATTGAGCATGATTGATGACTGATGCCAATGTAAACATGCTATGTTCATTTCTTATTGCAAGGTGAGGTGAGTTGGTGTTTAACGCCGCTTTCAAGATTATTTCACTTATATCGCGGCTGCTAGTATTATTGCAGGGAGAAAGCCCGCGACACCATGGTGGCTATGCATGAAACTATGATGCTATGAAACCTGCGAGCATCGGCTGGAACTAGCGAACCATGGGTTGTACTGCAGTGAATTTCAGTGTAGCATTGCACCCAAACCTTACTGCGTGTAGAACAGTTCTCTACTGCAGATAAAGTTGCCGAGCCTCTGGCGGGTTTCGAACCACGGACCTCCTGATCCGAAGCCGAACACGCTAACCACTGCGCTATCCCGCCCCCTAGAACTCTTTTATCAGGAACAGTAGTTCTGTTGCAGGTTGCAATGCGTATGATAGATGTCCGATGCCAATGTAAACATGCTATGTTCATTTCTTATTGCAAACCAAAATTGCTATGACTTATTAGTGAACAGTACACTTACATGGAGTCGGTGAATATTTGAAAGAATGTAATAATAAGTTCAATGACAATAAGCGAAGACATGATTGTGACCACACGTTGCTTTAGGGAGTTAATATTACTCGTAACACAAATATGTGATGAATTTGATTTAAACCGCCAAAAAAAATTCAATTGTTATGAGTATTGAGGGGGACAAAATAACAAAGAAATGTTTCATCATCTCCGACAGATTTTTTTCTCTTTCAAATTGATATTAAAATGCAAATGCAAAAGTATTTCCAATGCGAATGAATAGTTTTTTGTTCTATATTTCATTTTCAATAGTCTTTACTTAGAATTATCTTTTAGATCTTTGTTCAACGAAATAAATACAATCAGTTCGGACACACATAAAAACATATCAAAATATCCGAGTGAGTGAGTGAGTTGGGGTTTAACCTGCTTTCAGCAATATTTCAGTTATTAAACATGTGGATGACAAGCATCCAAAAGAGAGTGGACAGATCAGGGAGTGAGTGAGTTGGGGTTTAACGTGCTTTGAACAATATTTCAGTTATTAAACATGTGGATGACAAGCATCCAAAAGAGAGTGGACAGATCAGGGAGAAAGGGATCGACAGGATGAAGAAAAAGACGGAATGAAAGACATCAATCTTTATTTCTTATGCATGAAGGCCACAGGCCCATATACATAGACATGAAACATGTAAAGTATATACAAAGGACATATATTGGATACATCATGAAGAGTTCAGCAAAGACTGTCTCTTTTTATAAGCGGAATATAAATATTTACTAAGATTTGATAAAGTTTCATTTACAGGGGAAGTTAATAATGTTATGAATGTACATTTACTTGGTGTCTGATTATTTGCTTGCGGAATATAATGCAATCTTTCTGGAGAATAAAAATGACATACTAGAAGGAAATGATATTCATCCTCTATGCCGTCTTTACATAACGGACATGTACGTAGCGAGATATCAATGTTCTGCCATCTTCCTTCGTTTACATTCAATCTTAATAAACCTGCTCTAAATTTGATAAGAATATTACGATATTTATTCTCTTGCACACTGCTTTAATATTTTCAGGTTCTAACAAACTCTTAAATTCTCTATATGATTTGTAGCGTGAACTATTTACAAGAGTACAATGCCAAGAGCATGTTAGCTCCAGCTGGCATAGCTCTCAGGGTCTCTGAAGCACGCAAACCACCACGCCGAGATAAGGTATCGAATGCAGTGGTGGGGATATCCATACAAATTTGTAATGTATTGCCTACAACTTAAGAATGCCACTGATTGTTTATTGTCTATATTTCAGAAACTGGAAAGCAGGAAGAAGGCCCTCTCCACAATTGCCCAGCCTGAGAGAAGAAATGAGAGAGTGCTTCCAGTCCCGAGGGCGGACTGTACGTCTCCGGTTGTGTGATGTGAGGAAAACGACAATCTGCTGTTGTCAGTCAGACTCTCCTGGGAGAGCAGGATACTCTCAAGTTACAAGAGACAACATGACGACCAGAGACTTGTCAGTGCTCAAGCCAGGGGAAAGAACAAGATGAAGGTGTTGGCGAGACATCAGGCTCTGACAAGAGAATGTGCCGCGCTAATGAATGTGCCAGGATGGGCTGTTGGCGAAGACACAGAGTATGATTCTAGATGAGATGTGTATTTTTACTAATTATACTAAAGCTTTTGACTCTGTTCTTAAAAATATGAAATCTTATGAATTCGGCTATAAATGAATAACCTGTTTTTAGGCATATCCTCTTGGAGCCCTACGTCCACAACTGAGGACAAATAAACAACCAAATTAAGCCCCCTTGTCACTATAACTTAATCATACAGAGTCTAAAATCCCACTGTCCACGTAAGTGGACCCTCCTAATGTGCCCTTTGGAACTATCAAGGGAGGTAATCTGGGAACTCTTCATACTGGAGGTAGAGAAGACAATGGTGGATGTTGCTGTAGCAGACAGCATGCTCCCTTCAACAGGTACTTGCCTAATTTCATCAAAATTCTGAATTATTTCTGTAAAATTGAAATGTCTTAAATACTTTTGAATATGGGGGGTTTCTGAATACATTCACAGGAACCTTGTGTCAATTTTCTATAAAAGTTTAAAGTTTGTTTCAAGAGACCCTTTGTTCGCCAACACTTGTCTGTGCATCCAAGACATTCATAGTTTGCTATACCACGCATTTCCAAGGCAGAATTCAACGTCGGTTGCCAGTTCTATTATGCTCAGTCAAACTCTCATGGCATATGCAGTATTAAAAGGTTCAGTTTTCATCTTTGTTGTGTTTTTATTGAATACAACCGATTTAAAGCCTTAAGACATTGTAGTTAAGAATGAAAGCGTTTAATTGTAAATCTCTGGGTTATATTGACACCTATCTGAAGACAAACACAGCCTAATTGTTCAATTTACAGATTTGTCTTTCTCAAAATTGCATTTTATACTGTTTTGAGTAAGGTATCCCTATCAAAAAAATAATTTCATATTGTCCACCTGCATGGACACTTCATACATCTTGTGCAAGTTTTGACCCCATGTCCACATATGAGGACCCCCAAAATAATCAAGGGGGATACCAATCGATTAAAACTATCCCTATCACATTCATAAGTGATCATATATAGACAATAAAACCAGGATTGTAACAATGATAAAAGAAAATAACACCCCTGGGTCCCAGGAGGATATATGAGAAGCGTGTGTCCGAAATGATTATATATTTTCAGAAAAATGGAAATGTGGGAAGAAGTGAGGCAAGGTTGTGTATTAAGCCCTTTTCTATTTTCCTTTTATTAATGAATCGGAACAGAAATTGTTAACATTCTTTCTATTATTTGCACTATTTATATATATGGTTTTAAATTAAGCACTGACCATCAAAAGGAATTGTTTTTGTGAAAAATTTGAAATTTAATTTAGATATAACAAAGGAAATAGAGAAGAGACATACAGGAGTTGGTTGGTGACAGCACTTTCATTAAAAGCGAGAGCACTTGTAAATGTTCCCCTAACTTTCAGTCAAATCTTGATGGAAGGATGTTTGTTACTGTACCAGAACCACGTAAAGTATGTCTAAAGCCAGGAAATGTAGAGTGTACGACAAGCATCCAAAAGAGTGGACAGATCAGGGAGAAAGGATGAGCAAGTGCAATAAACAAGTCTGAACCAGATGACTAGGCAATCATTTCACAAGGACTCGGATGCATAATTGAAATTCCTGAGAATGCTATGTCCTTGATGCACACCTTCGTTTGCAGGCTTGAATTTATTGCTTCAATTCCACCGGATAATCAGTTAGTCAACCCCGAGGACCACCTTGTTTGGACCAGTTGTGTTTCATCTGTCAGGATTATCCTATGATCACTTCATTCTTCATACTCCTGCCTCATTGGACTCATTCTCAGCAGATCTTTGTGAGACCTGTTAGAGAAGTACAAAAACACCGGCAGTTGCACTGCTACATGGGAGGCCTTACTGATTGAATTGGCTTAGTAGAGTGAGTGAGTTGGGGTTTAACGCGTTTTGAACAATATAATATTCAACACGTGGACGACAGGACAGGGATACAAGAGAGTGGACAGATCAGGGAGAAAGGGATAGGAAGTATGAGCTAAAAGACTTAATGAAAGGCATATTGCGAGAGAGAAAGCAGGTTTTAGAAGGACTCTAATTTGATGTGGCTTCTATCCGTCGACCTGTCCAGCTTTCGTGTCCATACCAGGAGCATTTGGCCCCGACTGGTATAGCTCTCGGGGTCTCTGAAGCACGCAAACACCACACCACGGCAAGGTATTGAGTTTATAATGACGTGTATTGCTTTAGATAAATAGTAACTTTTATCAATATCATATGTTCATGGAGCTGTTCTCTGGGCCTGAATCATCTCGTGGGTACCAGGCAAGAAACGAATACAAAACATAACGGCTATTTGGTTTTACACTGCAGAATTCCCTTTGGATCATTGTGTAATAATTGATTGGATCAGATCAAATATTCCCATCGTTTATGGTATCAGACAGCAGTTAAGGGGATTTAGATGCATTTCATGAATCCCTATATTGTTAAAAAATATATTACCATTTGCAAGATACAACACACGACTATTTTTCATTATTCATACTAGAGAGTATGATTTCTTTCATACATTTACATTAAACACTTTCTATTGTTATTTGTAAAGTTAATTTATTATCACCTGATAGTCTACAATACGCCGCTAATGGCTGAAATATTGCCAAAGCGTTAATGAAGCCAACACAGAAATAGGTGGGGTGATATGGGGTTTAACGCCACTTTCAATATTATTTTACTTATATCGCAGCTTCTAGTAGTATTGCAGCGAGGAAGCCCGCAACACAATTGTGGCTATGTAATGCAGTGAAACCTGCGAGCATCGGCTGGAACTAGCAATCCATGGGTGGTACTGCACTGAATTTCAGTGTAGCATTGCACCCAAACCTGACTGCGTGTAGAACAATTCTCTATTGCAGACAAAGTTGCCGAGCCCCTGGCGGGATTCGAACCACGGACCTCTTGATCCGAAGCCGAATGCGCTAACCACAGCGCTATCCCGCACCCACCACAGAAATATCCAGCTCTCATATATCAGAAAGATGAATCTTGTTTTACCAGTTTGCAACAAGGTTTATAAGTATCTGGCATTACTGTTAAGTGTTCTGTACATAACATAATTGCTTTACTACTAACACCTACTTGATTAATGAATATGCCTTTTTTTTGAAGAATAAATGCAGTGGAATGAAAGTGCGATAGTGACAAAAAAAAATGATAATCCACTCCGACCTGCAAACTAAAAGATGACCCTGTTGATTGAAATTGAAAAGTGCTGTTTATCTAAACTTACGAAACAAATGGAAATACCACTAAAGTAAAATTTCACAAAATGCCTCAAAGTTTTGGCTAGATATTACAAATATGAGAATATAATCAGATTTTGTCGAATTCCCATAATTGTGCTAGCCACACACGTGTTAACATGTAAATCCCAATCAAGATTTTGCCAGACTTGATCTACATATTTTAGCCCTACACACGTCTTTTCTTATGCACATCTACCGGCCAACTCATTGTGAAAACCTCGTGGCTGACACGCTGCCTGCCAGCAAGCTTGCCTTGCACGAGGTCAGCAAGCTGTGGCTTTGTAAGAAGGTGCGTTTGTGAGATAAGGCCTGTTCATGGTTATGTGTACATCCTTCTACATACATCTAATTGTCTCCAGAACATGATATATTTAGCGATAATGGATAATGAGTGGCAGAGGTCGACTCCATGGTATCCTTTTGCTTATGGTCTGTCGCAAACAGACATCAATTAACTTAGTAAAACCTGTGTGGGTATACTTTGTTCATATAAGATACGTATTGAATCAAGTTAATTGTACTTTGTACTGAGCTTAAAGAAAGGGTCATCTGATTGATGAAACACCATTTATGAAAGCGAGAATCAAACCAATAAAAAAGCCTTGTAGAATTTTGCAGCATAAAGATTGAAATCCCCGATTGTATTTGTTCATTTTACTTCAACATGTGCATCCAGAGCAACGATTGGTAATGTATAAGAAATTCAGAATTTTAAAAAAAGATATTCAAGATTCAAGGCCCCTTGAGATTTGGGTTAACAGTTCATGTCATGCATGGACACTAAATATGACATTTCACTCGTGTCACCTTTTTTTGCAGAATAGTCCAGGGACATAGCTCGACTCTTCTTATACTGAATTCATCACTCTTTGATATGTCCAAATTTAAGTTGTTCCATTTCAACTTCGATATGAAAAAGTATTTTGAATGTTTCAATTTTAAGTTTATGTTGTCTACAACGTATATCAAGAACTGTGTAAACATGCATTTACATTGATTAATTTGAAACCCTTGTCAACCTAAAGTTTGGACAACATATCTTCATAAAAGCAAGTTTGTATTTTAGGACCTGATGTAAGAAAGCATTTACATAAATAAATACTTAAAAACCAATAATACTAAAGCTTTTCATTGTTATTTGGACAACATATCATCCATGAATTAGCAATTTATTGCGTTTTTTAACCGTCTTATTAATAGGCCGTGAAATGCTTTAGCAACCAAAATACAAACGATGAAGTAACAAGGCTATCAATCTTTCCAAAGCAACCCATTAACCTTTACATCAATCTCTTGTACTACAGTATAGTCAAATCTCATGCCCTTGCTGTTGACGTACATGCGTATGCAATTTTAAATGAGAAGACGTGATGGACAAGAGCGCTTGACTCTAAATTTAGCCTTTAATAGATTTTAAAGTATTTAGATTTAATTTTGTCACCATATTTGTTTGTTTGTAATGTGATTTACAATGACAATTAATTGATTGTTTTGTAAGGTGATGCACTAATTTATAACAACTTTTCATCACAAATAAACAATTTTTTAACCAATCGAAATGGTAGCTTCCTGAAGTGTGTAGGCGATAATGTGTAACTTTATTTTATTTTCACATTTCTAATTGAGAGGGAAAAGGCTACGACTTTAATCATCGAAAAAACAAGAGCTTTATAAACCTTTAATTTAATGTATCACGACAATGAAGCTTTAAAACTCGACAGAATCGTTTTGTCTTTAAGAAAGAAAACATTAGTTCATTGACGCAATTCCCTGAATGCTGCATACTGTCAGGGGTCGCTTCATGTCAGGTTAATAAAAAGAACTCTGCTACAGAAGCATGCTAACTGTGTCTTATTTATGTTTAAGATGTAATCGATGTAGCTATGGGAAATGGTGTCAAATTCAATTTATCTTCGTCGTCTTGTACTCCACCAAGAACCAGTTGAAGGTGATCATGCCTGTGTCTATTTCTTCACAAATAACTATTATCACTGAAAATAAGTGATTTTCAGAAATACATTTAGGCAGTGAGTGACCATTACTGCATCACATGATTACTGCTTAGGGTAACATGTCTATCCCGCCAGGGGCTCGGCAACTTTGTCTGCAGTAGAGAGCTATTCTACACGCATTCAGGTTTGGGTGCAATGCTACACTGAGTTTCAGCGTAGTACCACCCATGGTTCGCTAGTTTTTCACCGCATTGCATTGCCATAACGGTGTTGCGGGCTTTCTCCCTGCAATAATACTAGCAGCCGCGATATAAGTGAAATAATCTTGAAAGCGGCGTTAAACCCAAACTAACTCTCTAACATGTCTAATTTGTAAAGAGTGTAATTGAAGACGGCTGACTTTTGTAATCTTGTGGCAATAGTCACTCAAAATTGATGAGACAACAGAATGTCAACTTAGTAGAACATGTAACCTACATTTTGATACATCTGTGTATATTGATCCATGAAATTGCCAAAAACAATGATGAGTATCGTAGGCAATGCTACATGTATGTATGGCTAGATATAAGCAGCCAATAAAATTACCTTAATGAGCAATTTTGGCGTAGCAGACGGAGAGGACGGGTGATTTAGATAGTTTCCTCCACTTTTCTTCCATGACGACTTGGCAGAAAAAATTATATATATAAATAACAATCAATGAATAGTTGTTAGCAATAATAGTCTTTCTACATGCTTTAATAAATTCAGTGTAGACGTTTCTTCGATGCGTAGAAGAATGAGAAATATTCAATTTCCAAATCATATCTAATTCAAGCTCTTTTTAATATTTTACTTATTTCATATATGACTGATTGGTTTCATAAAAAAAATATATTCTTCATATTTAAAAACCCACCTAGATTCTTGCCTTCATGCTTAACCCTTGTTTTTGTATGTCTCGAATGAGTGTCAAATAAAGGTCAGACTGTCTATCCATTATCCCTTGCCCTTGAATTTGCGTGATCCATCAAGACTGCCATTAGTAGTGATCACTGGTGATACGAGCTTCCCTATTGCATCAGTGAGACACTGAGCCGATAAGAGAATTGGGAAACACCTTTATAGTCCCTGTCCATCTGATTGGAATAAAAATACTCCCGGTGTTAGTAACTTGAGGCTAAAGCTGTTGTGTGCGCTAAAACCTTATTGGTAAATATTTTGCCAAATGATTTATTTAAGATATCCTTTTATGATATTATACTGATACTTTTCACAGGTTATGGTGATTTCAGATTTGGGAAACATTAAAGTAGATCTTTTAAAATTAATTGTGTGGTTTTGGTTTCTTTAATAAACTTTTCTGTTCCTTCGGTAGCCAATAAACACTGGATCTTACTCTGATTCTCTAAAGTGATATATGTTGTGGAAGTGGCATCAAAGTTGCACATGGATAAAACTTAGTCTGTGACTGTTTTGATAACACAAGTACAAAATATATTTCCATAAGGTATTGCCTTTGGGAAAGCTTGTCACTTATGGTGTGCCCATTCATGATAAGCTGACCTCTTATGTGGTTTCGAGCGATACCCAGTATATCTTTATATAAATAATCTGAGGCAGTCGATATCAATCTTCAAGGCTTGCCCAGTGATGAATTCTTTTAGATTAGCTTTAAAAGTATTTGGACTTAATCGACAATTTGATTTGAAATTTACACTGATAACAAAATCTGTTTGGTTTGGATTCAGGAAAAATCGTTTGGAAGGGAAAATTACGATTATATCTTTGATCTACTTTGATCTACTTGATCACTCTTTATAGGCATAAAGAGTGTCTTGCACATTGAAGTACAAATTACTGAAAATGTACAATGTATGCATACTATAAAACTATCAAGCTCTACTAAAAGACGTTTGTAACATTTTAGACAATAAATTACATACACAGGTAAGGCATTGGCTGTCTTCACTGCCAGACAGAAATCTAACTTCACAAAAATATTTTTTCAGAGAACACAAGCCGCTCAGAGAAAACAAAATAAATCGTTGATTTCAAAAGATTATTATTTACTTTCTCAAGATAAAATGTGTTACCTAAAGGTTTGTTTGCAGTCTGATTATTAAAAAGAAAATAATTCATGCAAGGTACAAGCTTCAAAACGTGTAAAACATCACACTCAATTTTTATAAGATTTACTGTATATATTTGATAACCTGTATTCTTGTTTAGTATGTACGCGGGATTTTACTGCTCCCATAGTCGATGGTGAAAAATATGATTTTGTAAAATTTTACTTCCTGGTGTACATGTTTATCTGATTCTCTTAATTTGTATTCAAGCCATGCATGTAAAACTAAGTGTAAACCCGCACCCAGGTCTAAGTAACCCAAAGTGAAAATATATATTAAAATGGGCCTATGTGGCTCTCACTACAGGCCGCAGAGTTACCTAATTCAAAAATCATCATCCTCATTAGCTATTGAGTCTATATAGAATGTACAAGCTTTCAAGAACGTTAGCATCAAGAGAAGACAAAAACATATTTTAGGGTGTAAATTGTAGTTTTTAACTTTTATAATCTTCCATTCTAGAATTTCTTTGTAATAGGAATTACTTAAAAACTGAAAAATCCATTTCCGTTGCTACTTACTGCTACATCTTTGCTAAAATGCATGCAATAGCTGACAACCTGCATGAAGTATCATGTGCATAACGCTGTTCTCAAAGGTTGAAACATCTAATAGGCACCATACACGAGCAGAATACAAAACACAACGGCTATTTGGTATTTACATTGCAGAACTCCCTTTGGGGCATGATTTCATAATCGATGGCATCAGATCAAATATTTCGAATGTATATAGTATTAGGCAGCAAATGCCTCCTGCATGTTGAAAAATACTTGATTACATGGCCTTTTTGATGAACCTACATTATACAAGTTCCTTGTAAAGTGATATAACTATTAATTTTTATGGTAGAAACCTTTGAAATAGACACAGAATTGCATCAATTGAATACACATTTGCTGATTCACGAACCTGAGCTACATAAAAAGATATCATACTCGTATCAGACACACGAGTTGCAAGTTGCCTTGAGCTTGATTGATATCTGATGTCAGTACAAAAGAGCTATGTTTATTTCTTAATATTTGTAATTGCAAACTCAACCACTCATTGTGAATAACACCCTTACGTTGAGTTATTGAATATTTGAAAGAATGTTACCGTCTCTGACGACTTTGTAATATCATAAATTGTATAAACATAATTTTTTATCTTTGTCAGCTAGATAATGTACCATCATATTTCCCTTCAATAAATGCAATGAATAGGGTCGGATAACATCGGAATGGTAAGAATAATTAAATCAAAGCCTGTGATACATGTATCAAAAAGGAACCTTAGTAATGTGGAATAAGAACAGATTTTTATTACATTTCTTTGAGTGGCATTTTAAAAGTTGGAAGCAACTAAGTACAAAAAATTAATGTATGACAACTTCTTTATTTTATTATATGTTTAAGAATGTTATTCCTTGATATTATAATCTAGTTTAAATTTCAATCGATATTTGTTTTTGCTTAAAAAGGACCATATTAAAACTATAGAATAAAATAGAAAAAAGCAGTAGGAATGACGTCGTGCTATGCCAATAAGAGAAGACTTGATTGTGACCACAAGTTGCTTTGAGGAACTAATATTACTCTGAAAACAAATATGTGATGAAAGCAAATCTATAGATGGAATCATGGAATCATTTGTATCACTTGCTTGATAACAGTGTAAGTAGTTACACCGAAACGTCGCATTTCATGCAATTAGAAGTTGACCAACCATAAGAACTTGTTCTTCTTCATCAATTCAGCTTCTAAAATGCATCATAAAGAATATATAGACCTGTACGAATAATAACTTGCGTGAAATTTCTTCTTTTTCTTCTTGAAACGCGTTCTGGACAAGCAGATTAGGTAATGATTGTAGTTTGTGACTCCAATGTTTAACTGAATTCCACTGAAATTATCCATTGATTTACTGTAGAATAATGCTTGTAATTCTTCAGGGATCATGTCCAATATAATTATGGACAGCGACATTATGTAATGAAGGGAACTTATGACTCAACTGCTAACATACTAGCACAACAGCATTTACATCAGAAGCATGTTTTCTGATGAGCTTGGGGAAATACTTGTCATATCTGTTTTGTAACCTTATGTTTTCTCATTACATCCTCTTGTTACATAATCTAAGCGTATGTGAACTATCTCTGTTACTGGCAGACTACGATGCACCAAGTGCTGGGAAACGTTTTAGAAACTCACTATACACAATATATTAAAATAAGATTTTTAAAGTTATACGTTCCCCGTAATAACAACCGTTTTCGGGGCATTTAACTGGTTTAGAATGCCTGTCTTAAAATCATGTTTTATCTGAAATCATTTACTTTTCTTACTAACAAACTGTTAATCACATAGATTAAAAATATTTGTAGGATCCACTCTTTGCGAAATATGACTAAAGATAGTTATGCGAATTTGATAATGGGCTAATTGAGTTATACAGCAAAACATCTTCGATCAACTGTCGAATTTCGTCCCCTATTTCTAACCATCGCATTTTCATTATAAACCTGTCGTGTTCAAAACATATGACGGGGCGGGATAGCGCAGTGGTTAGTGCGTTTGGCTTCGATCAAGACGGGTACGTGGTTCGAATCCCGCCAGGGCCTCGGCAACTTTATCTGCAGTAGAGAACTGTTCTACACTGAATATCAGCGCAGTACCACCTATGGTTCGCTAGTTCAAGCCAATGCTCGCAGGTTTCACCGCAATGCATAGCCAAAATGGTGTT
The DNA here is from genome assembly GCA_921293015.1 of Phorcus lineatus. Classification (NCBI taxonomy): domain Eukaryota; kingdom Metazoa; phylum Mollusca; class Gastropoda; order Trochida; family Trochidae; genus Phorcus; species Phorcus lineatus. The sequence continues at coordinate 30,633,077 of OV121094.1, read as the reverse complement.
GCGGGCTTTCTCCCTACAATAATACTAGCAGCCGCGATATAAGTGAAATAAACTTGAAAGTGGCGTAAAACACCAACTCACCTCACCTCTAAACATGTGACATTTTGGGGATAAAACAATGTCGAGTTTACCTCCTTAAAATTGCTAGTTGTTATTAACGAGTGTAAGGGGCAATAGAAAATCATCCTTGACAAAAAGCCCAAGCTATTTTAGTGCTCTGCTCTCTCCACTGTTGCTCATGTCGGTCCAAGGGGGCCATAATCACCGAATGTAGAAACCATTATCCACAATATCTTAGGAACCTATAAGCACTGTCATAAAGTAAATGGTTCTTTGAATAATTATCCAACTTATTAGAATTTCATATTTCTAAGAATTTTCATGAGATGGAAACAAATATAGGCTATTTGGGCGTTGAACCTGTGGCCCATTTTTATCCCGATTGTCACAAATCTGTAGAAACTTTAATTTGCAAAATACTTCATAGGTCAGAATTAACAATTACCTCGTTAGAAGAAGTTAAAAGAACGATTGCTTTAGAAACTGACGGACGTGATGCCATGCCAGGTTAAAACCTCATCTGGACTGTTATACATATTGGGTATTAAATTTGTATTAAAGTTATGAATAAGTTGGTATCATCAAAGTGGAATCAAATCATCCATGTAACATATTTAATTTATTATGACATATTTTGCTTTCGTATTATCATAAATGCGATGTACTTAGGCATTTTCTAATTTGAAGAAGAACGAATTCTAATGGATAGTCAACTTCATGTAATAAAAAAGTTGACTATCCATAAGAATTCGTTCTTCGTCATCAATGCAGCTTCTAAAATGCCCCTAAATAAAATTTTCTATTTTGCTATTATGTTTTTAATGAATTTCACAATCCTCTTTTAAAATTGTTTTTATACACAGGGTGGATATACCCTGAATCCGGCAGCCGGATCCCTTGCCGGATCCTCCGGATCCTCGCAACAATGGTATACAGGGATCCGTCGCCGGATCCCTCACCGGATCCGGGATCCGGACGGACACCGCCGGATCCCTTGCCGGATTCTCAGTAGAGGAGAATACAGGGATCCGTCGCCGGATCCCTCACCGGATCCTCTCCAAGTGGTAGAGTAAGGCAAGAATGTAAAAAAGGTTTATCATCTCATGATTAATATTCTTAGAATCTTCAAGAATTTGCGCGTATGAAGATTTTCCTACAAAAGTAGACATCATACTAGTATCTTCTACCTTCTACTATCATATTCCTGAAATGATATTGTCACTTGACTATTAACATTATCATATAAATGACTATTCAGTGTTTGTTTTAACCTATAGCTTTTAAAATATTTGTTTGTGTAAGTGTGCTATCCTGAGTGGACCAAGTCAGGATTAACAGAAACTTATTGTTTGAAAACAACTTCTCTAAATTAAAACTATTAAGCCTAAATTTTCTTTTCAGTAGACATTAATATTTAAAATTTTAGAAAGTCAATATTACCCAGCAATACCATTTTAAAAACTTTTTCTTTGAAGTTTCATTAACGATAAGATTTCATCGCAACATCCCAATGATATATTACTTTAATTACAATAAGAAAGGAATTCTCAACAGGCTGCTTTAATTTTATCGAAGTACGGTTCAATATTCAACACTGTAACGCTTGAACGCACACACTTGATCAATACACCTGTCAGCGTATACACATTCACCTAGACTCATTTGTGTCTTATTGCTGCAACAGGTGGAAGTGCAAGTAATTCTGCGGTAAGTGGGTATGCTTTAACCGACAAGACGGCGCATTATAACATTTATGATTAATGAAAGTTATTCTTAGTATTGAATAATATATGAATAGTAAACAATAACAAACACATACGTACATTGTCAAACATGTATTCATTTCATCATGATGTACATTAAGATCAAACCATTTTAACAAGATATCAAAAGAATCACATATATGTAAATAATTAAATAAATATCATCTCATTGAAATGAATTAGATTGTCTAAACAGTTTGGTATCTTTCTTATGATATAATCCAACACATACATAGATTTCTCAAATTTCATGAATTAAAGGAATTCAGAAATATCCATATTTCCATAATATTGGGTAAGTGCATTTCACATTTTAAAGAGCCACTCCGTGAGCTTCGTAACATATTATTTACCTTTGATACGAACCTAAATGTCACATGTGGTGATATAAAATCAAAACATCTTAAGTTTTCATGTCCAAAAGACATATATATGTCAAATACTAGTTTTCCATGAAAATATAAAAACATTCTTATAAATTCACAGAGGTGTAGCTATCACGTCCAATAGACATTGTTAATAGTTATATAACCTAACAAGCACTATCAAATCCTAACTGCCCTCCTGGCTGTTTTAGATAAGTCTTCAAAATTACGTTTGACAATTTCACGCGCGCTACTGTCCGGTTTTCGATCAATATTGCGACTTTCTATCTTCATATTGTCACTGTAATATCACAATAAGCTTGAAATGTGTTTTATTGGTAACAGTCGATACTTTGCGATGAAATGACACTATGTATTAAGTTCGGCAACCCCCAACAACTCACGGAGTGGCTCTTTAAAGTTGATTATGTATAGTATACTGATATGAAACACGATAGACATATTTATGTTATTGATGTATTAAGTTGCTGTATTTGATGTCAAGGTTTGAATAAAATATCAGCACCACAATTGATTGCATGATATTTTTTACCAACCCAATATCTTCAAAACATATTTGTGTAAACGTTATGCATTATGATGCTGATCATGTTTGCTACAGTACAGCCGCATGGAATCGGTATTTCAATTGAAGGGAAAAACAATTTAAACTTATTCGTTTTTCTATTTAATAAAGCAATCAGGCATATGAAATTTTAGCAAAATACTTCAAATATAGATCGTTTCATGAAATCGATAGTAAATTTGTTCAACGATGAAGAGTATGTATTGCAGGAATATAAATGATATATTTAATATGTGTGCAACTTATTTTACTTACAATATAGAAAGATTTTCAAATAACTAAGTTCTTAAATTAATCTTATATTTTACAGTGTAAGGTAAGTCTAATTCTTCGCCCAAATCATTATGTGTATGTTCGCGGATGTGTATTCGTACCCCACAAGAGGGTTAGATACCTCCGGTGGTTAGTCAATACACAGTGTCATGTATATAAGGAATACCATATACCAGTAAATATTTTAGGTGTGTATGTGCCGTCAATTTAATCCGATGACTTCAAGTAGTCCCGCGTAATTATACTCCTTTTGTTAGTTCCCCGCCTATAAGCATTTTGGGGTCATAAAACACCTGCATACAATTACAGGCAATCAAACAGGAGACAGGTAGACGCCTTAAGCGCAGCTCAACGATCCGAGACAAGAGAGACGGTGGAGAGAGAGAAAGGGGACTGGGGAGGGGGTTGATTTCATTACTATCCAAATGAATGTAACATTTCCATTCATCATTAAATATTTTAATAGAAGTAATTGTAACCCATATATAATATACTGTTTATAATCAGTTCTTTCTTTGAAATATGAATGCCGCTCAATGACAAGATATACTTTAAATCTTGGAGGTCAAATCAGCCATAGCCTAAATTTTAATAATCAATAAAAATAACAATTATACAATAAAACCATGTTTCTGTTCATTTTAGTGCTAGTACATACTGATAACATGATTGAAATGAACCGTTAAAAAAACTGAACATATTTCATCACTAGGCATCTTTTGGTTCATTCTTTTGGATCCATAGCCAGTACCTTTTTAGAGGATTACCGTATATTACAATGTATAAGGTGACACCCCCCCCCCCCCCCCGGTACCCGGTAAATTGTTGTAAAATTTGCGAGTTGTGATACGTCAGTGTTTTGTAATAAGCATTTGTTTTATGAAGGATTGTTGTAAATTTACCATAATAAAAATACATTCGAGATTATTATTTCTAAGAAAAAAATTTATTTCCATAATTAATATGTAATATTTATAAAAGTAATTTCAGTACGTTATTTTGACGATGAATTGACATCAAGGCTTATTGTTTGAATCTCGTCTGTTCGTCTCTCTCGGCTGGAAGATCGTCACCTAACCTCAGAAATTGAAACATAGACCTCGTAAATGAGGCGACCCCCTCCTTAACCCCTCAATTTCTGGTACAAAAGACTCGCCTGTAATATACGGTTTATCATTTCACTCACAGAATGGATTTCATGATTTTCTGAAATCTGATAATTTTGCAATTAGCTTTGTTCAGGTGTATACTTGATTTTGTATAAATATGTTTATATATAATCACACATGACATAGCTACAAACACTACCCTCAGGTTTATAGATATATATGTTTATACGATGTTTTATATATTTAAGTGTGTGTGCGTTTGTAAATAAATGTTTGAAATCATTGAATAGAATTATTTTGTTTTTAATTTGTGTAATAAAGTTTTGCATAAACTATAAGTGATCTATGATATATTATCTAAGCGAATTCATTTACAATATTAACACTTATGTAAGACCATAATTAGACAAGTTGATATGTGTACTGACCAACAGGTGTGATGAGCGTGCACTCAAGTGTGACAATTGGTGCTGAATAGTATACGTTACCATGGTTATTTCAGAAAGTATTTTGAATAAATTTTAATAAGAAATAACCTTTTAAAACCTGATTCCGAATAAATAGTAATTCTGAAGATTGTGTTTCAATTTAAATCGAATCATCAAAACTTTATCATGTAAACTTGACTTTGTCAACTTTGGCTAACAAACTTTCACAAAGACATATCAATACTTATTTTTTCTTTATTAATGCAAACGGCCTTTATATGACAATATCATGTAAAGAATATGTAAAAGCTGTCAAAAGTGTATGGTGTTTGGTTTTGACAAAAGCTTACCTAACTTCATTTTCTCAACTACATTCCTACTTTTGCTACAAGGTGAGGATCCGGTAGGGTATCCGTCTCCGGATCCTAGTATTCTCCTCTACTGAGGTCCGTCCGGATCCCGGATCCGGTGAGGGATCCGGCGACGGATCCCAGTATACCATTGTTGCGAGGATCCGGAGGATCCGGCAAGGGATCCGGCTGCCGGATTCAGGGTATATCCACCCTGTGATAACTTGAATCACTTAAGCATATCAGGAGAATTACACTTTCAATAATATGTATGACATCCTTGCTGAATGATATATATTGCTTCAGATAACCGACAACTCATATGAAACAGCATGCGTATAACGCTGTTCTCAAGGGTTGACTCATCTAATAAGCACAAGACGCAAGCCGAATACGAAACACTACAGCCATTTTTTATTTGCATTGAAGAAGTCCCTTTGGAACATTGTTTCATAATTGCATCAGATCGAATATTGCCATTGCTTTTGATATCAGACAGCAAAATGAAGATACTTCCTGCTTGTTATAAATTGTCAATATCGAGAAATAATCTATACCAAATATGTGACTGTTATCTGTACATTAAACACAAGATCATGTTCAATCATCTTGATATTTCCACGAATAATTTTAGGTTCATATTGTGAATATTCTCATCACAAAGAAAAAAAAACCCAATTAAAACTTGAAAAATTAACAATCTGATTCATGAAACTATTCACTATTAAATTCAATGTTACGTAATTTCTTTGTTTCATTATTGCTTACATGGTTATTATTATATTCATATATTGGAATGGGTTGCAGCTGTCTACTTCATTGTATTATTTTGCATATGGGGTGTTGTAAAGATACATCAAATAACAGATGAAGATGCTTTGACCAAGTTGCCGAGCCCCTGGCGGGATTCGAACCTCGGACCTTTTGATCCCAGGACGAATATTGAATATTGAACTGCTTGGTTACAGGACGGAATCAAGATTTTTCTCCCTTCAAAACTAGTTCATATATCCCTTCCTTCAATACAACATCAGCGCATGGTTCGCTAGTTTCAGCCGATGCTCGAAGGTTCACCGCAATGCATAGCCACATTGGTGTTGCGCGCTTTCTCCCTGCAATAATACTAGCAGCCGCGATATAAGTGAAATAATCTTGAAAGCGGCTTTAAAAACCATATCACCTATCGTCACCTATATAATATGCAATAATTTGGAGCTGATAAAATGGGAAATCATAAGATAAATTTGGACAGTAGCATAAACGTTTGGTCCTGGTTTATGAAAATATACTTACTTACTACAGAAACATAGTGATCAGGGAAAAAAGTGTACGATTCAATCTGAGAAATATAAGAAAAGGAATGTTTGGATAATCTGATGTATTTTAAATTTGATTCACTTTATCTGTTTCCCTTAATGAAATACCTTACCAAACATTATTTTCAAATGGACGAGATAGCAAAAAATATAGATTTTAGCATTGAGACGACATAAAACCAAAGTATGTAAATACGTTTCCCTATTTGATAATATTAAAATGAAAAGGTAATAAAATCATCAATATTTTGTTTCCTTATCAATTCGGGAAGTACGCATAATACAAACAAATACACAGTTTTTCTAATGGGATGGTTTTGGTTTCTTCTGTAGTTCATTATCTACTATCCTTTACTAATAACATTATTGTCTACTGAACAAGTGTAAAAGTGGAATCTCGATTGTTTTTAAAAACATTTCATCAAACCCAATTGTAGAAATTGCATCTCTTAGGCTCTACACACATGCCACATCTACACAGTTATCCACGAATATTTGTTTCTTAAGCATTTAAACATGTATGTATATCATGAATCTAAGCATTTGCATGTCATGTATATATTTTTGCTTTTAGATTTCTAAAATTATTATTCATATGTGTGTAGAGCCGATAATTCAACAAGGAAACATCTTCAAAAGTAAGAATGTAAACTTCAGTTCTTATCTGCATCGTTAATGGTATGCATTGACTTTTCAAGTTAATCCCTGTCAGGTTCGGTACACCTCATGTGCCAGAAGATGTCAACACGAATATGATATGAAAACTTGTATTGAATCTCAAACAATCACATTATTTGTTTGCAAATGATGAATTAAAAAACATAAGGGTGACTATAGCAGTGTTATATTTGTGACAACACGTTCTGAATTAATACAAAATCGTGTACATTTTTACGGGTCGTATGTGTTGCATGATTCTAACCAACATCGTCAGGTAAGCGACTTCGGCATTGTTATCTTTAGCAGCAAACTGATTTTATGTCATATATAAAGTATTATTACATAGACTTATTGTTGCGGCATTAGAATGTCATTACGTTTTCTTTCAAAGGCGGGAAATATGAATCTATAAGTATTGATTGCAAAGATCTTGGGGTTTTTTTAAATGCAGGATTTGTCATCTTTTCAACTGTTTTTCACGTTTATTGATAACACTAAAGGTATTATTAGGTGGTGGTGGGTGGGTTGGTGTTCATCGCCGCTTTCAAGAATATTTCACTTATATCGCGGCTGCTAATATTATTGCAGAGAGAAAGGCGGCAACACCATTGTAGTACTAATAGACACATGCAGACCTTCTATCGTCATGGAATAGCAAATGAGAGCGTGGCATGAAATTATGATACTCATCATTAAAATTAAATCACGAATCAAATCAAGGAAGTTAACATTTTAAAATATCATGTGCCAAGATCAACAGCCAAACTAATAACATGAACAACATTGAAATATTAATGACATGTTTCAAGTAAACGTAAATTATATAGCAACTTTACCCAAAAGCAATTGTAGTTATCTTTGCTGGATATGTAGGACTTTCTTGCTTTTGCTCAGGAGTATTAAAGAGATGCTAGACCTTCGAGTGAAGACTCTCGAGAGAAATCAACTTGGGCTAGACAATTTAATTTTTAATCCCTGTAATCCCTTCAAATACATCAATGCTGCCAATTGTCTGACTGTACAAATTCTGGAGCATTTATTCGTGAAAGGTTACGTTAATCTTGTTTGCTTTTATAACAAAAGGGTTATAGAGCAGAACATTCTACTGCAGATGTTCCCTTAAGAGGCTCTTTACCTTCAAAAGCAGCATTTCAAGGTATGCAGTATTATTTCTCACAGATATTAATTTGATACGACGGAATATTTACCATATGTATCAATATTCTTATAACTCTGTAAAATACATCAATGTATAAACTCAACTTTATTACAAACTAAATAATAAGATGTACATGAACAAATATGCAAATATACAACATACGATACACTATAAATGATATAAACGTTTGGTTCATTGAATAGAGATAGAATTTTGGGTTAATAAATAGAGATTATTACCCGAGGAAGTGTGTCATATGACTATTCCGAAACGAGTGTGAATTTCCGTATTAACCGAGCGAGGGTTATACACAAATTCGCACGAGTTTCGTAAAAGTCATGTAACACATTTCCGAGGGTAATAATTTCTTTCTTACCGACAGTACTCCAATTCAAACGCATGGAAATATTCAGAAAACGACTGCCTTCCCTTCCGACGGCCCGCTACAATGACGTCACGAACAATCATTTTATGGCGTCACAGACGACGAAATACGGTAACTCGCGCTTCGACAATCGTTGCTAGGCAAAAGTGATATGTGCACATGTGCTCATATTGAAAATATGTCACCTCTTATAAATGACCATGCATGTGGGTAATATTATTAAATAAGTGTTTCTATAATGCAGCCCTCGAAGTATTTTCAAGGAATGTGAGCACCAAACTTTGCTCCTGGAGTAGTGAAGAACTTCAAGTAAAGTAACAGTTGGTGTTGGATGAGTTGGTGTTAACGTGTCTTAAACAATAATTCAGAGGACAGAGAGGTACGAAAGCCAAGAGGGATCAACATTTTTTGTAATTTTCTCTTTAGAAAATGGTAATAATAATTTTTAAAGGGTAAAAACTTTCGTGAATTGTCTGTAAATTTTGGTAATATCCACTTTTCTGAAAAAAAAATGTGTTTAGTGTAATTCAAGAAACCCAAAGGCAACACCATCCACATGCATCGTAGAGAGGACATGAAACGAAAGAAGGGATCGAAAAGATGAGGGAAAAGACGGAAAGAAGGCAGGGATACAAAACGTTCTCATACACAGACACTATGTCATGAGAGGATGTAATAAGAAAACATGGTAACGTTACAAATCGAAAATAACAAGTGTGTCCCAGAGCTCATCTGAAAACATGTTTTCAATGTTAATGCTGCTGAGGTACCATGTCAGCAGTTGGGCCATAGAGAGCCTTCATTATATAACCAAGCGAAAGAGAATGGTGTTTCAAGATGATCTGCATGTTCGCTGAAGCATAATCAGGAACTTCCACATTTGGCATTGCATCTCTTGTTAAATTAGTCCTTGCTGATAGATGATCTTCACTGGAATTCATCTCACCAGGGGCTCGGCAACTTTGTCTGCAGTAGAGAACTGTTCTACACGGTTTGGAAGCAATGCTACACTGAATTTCAGCGTTCTACCATCCATGGTTCGCTAATTCCAGCCGATGCTCGCAATATATAGCCACAATGGTGTCGCGGGCTTTCTCCCTGCTATAATACTAGCAGCATCGTTATAAGTGAATTACTCTTGAAAGCGGCGTTAAACCCCATATCACCTCAACTCACTTGATTGTGTCACAACACAAAATCGTTCTCTATAAAGTTCTCCGACAATGTTGTTTGAACTCTTCCTTATAGTGCAACATATGAGAAACAGGTCGTGTACACTTTTACTTCCTCATTAGTTCCCAACCTATTCATGCAATATTCAAGCATAATAGATTCACATTATTCAAATACGCGAATGTGGTTTTAATCTATTTTTTCAAGATAGTCCCCATCTTTTGACAAACAGTGGATTCCGAATTACAGACAGGAGAATATCACAGTTTGATTCATGTCTCTAGATTCATCTTTACATTGCAAACGGTTTAATGACACTTCTTATAAAATAAAATATATATTATATTGCAAAATATCCGAATTCTTAACAATTCAGCAAGTCTAATTAAAAACATATGGGTTTTCCAGGTATATTTCAGTTAAACGCCTTTTGACAAATATATTGCCCAAACGGAATGGAAACAATCGCCCAACCAATTTAAACAAAAACAGTCAATATCCCACTCTACTTATCAACCTGCTGTTACACTGCCATATGTTTGAATATGACATTTAATGTCTTAACAAGATATTCCTTATCCTATTTTCTTATGCTCTTAAAAGTATTTAAGTACTTTCTTTCATAGTTTGTCTCGCTCGGCAACTTTGTATGCAATAGAGAACTTTTCTGTAGGCAGTGGGTTTGGGTGCAATGCTACCCTGAATTTCAGCGTAGTACCACCAATTCGGTCTTTCTTGCCGATGCTCGCATGTTTCACCGCAATGCATAGCCACAGTGGAGTTGCGGGCTTTCTCGCTGCATTTATACTAGCATCCGCGAAATAAGTGAAATGCTCTTAATAAAAAAAAATAAAAGCGGCGTTGAACACTATATCACTTCATCTGAAATTCTCTTCAGCATTGCACCTAAACCTTAATGCTTGTACAACAGTTCTCAACTGCAGACGAATCACGGACCGAACGCCGTATCTGCCACCGTATCTGCCACAGCCAATTCTTACTTTACATGGTTTTATTCTACTTCCATAAATCTTTAAACTATTAATTTTTTTATTTAGAATTTTATCATTATAATGGTATAACAGAGAGCTCTAAAACTCTATCAGGCGTTAATATTTATTGTCATTAGCCTCGGGCTTTAATATTTTTATCTCACTTGACTGAGGCGTACGTACACATTCTATGTTTTCTGATCTAATAATCTTTAGAGGGCGTGACCCCTGTGACCATGATGATGGGCCAACAAAGAAGCAAAATGTATAATTCTGTCACCCTTACATTGTAAGTGTGTATCCCACAGGTTAATGAAATTTTAGATAATATTCATCCTTTTATGCTTTTGGAGAAATAGACGAAATAGGTTTTTTGGGCAAAGTCCTTGAAAGCCTTATTATAGGCATCAGCTTCTCCAAATAAATAAGATAATGAAAAGTTTACGGACAGAACATACATCGAAGATGTGCAAGATGAATCTCTGATAAGCTGTCATCTAGTGGTCAAGTGATAACTTTTTCGACATATTTTGAAGCATCACTTTTATGTAAAACCGTGGGATATAATCGTACAGCGGTCCGTCCGTTTTTTTCGTAGAAATGTGTTAAATTTTCAATCTACAGAGACATAGCTTTGTTTCTGGAGAACTCGGAAAACTTTTAGATATTTCTGAAAATCTGCATTTTTATTACCGACAAACTGGAGTACTAGTGGTGCCTTTTGATATTTACGAATTTTGAAAATTTGCCTGTAAATGTGTTGATGTGATGATCCGATGCAAGAATAGCTTCATCTCTGGAGCAGATCTCCAAAACTGCTCACGAAATCTTTCTGAAAGTTAGCATATGTAATACTCACCAACTGGAATGATATCTTTATTATATATTAGAATTATGAAAAATTAAGTTTTCAATAAAATGGAAATGTGTAACTTAGGACTCTTTAGATGAATTGCTTCGTTTTTTAAGTTCAACTACGAAACTGCTCACCGAAAGCATTCTGAAACCTTGCATGTATATTTCCTACCTACTGAATTCGTGCCTTTTGAACTTTTTTGAAAAATCGATTTGTTTTCGTTCCAATTAAAATGTTCGGGAAAGACCTCACAAACCCACTGGTGACTGGTCCTTGTCATTGATTTGTGAGGTGAGGTGAGTTGGTGTTTAACGCCGCTTTCATGATTATTTCACTTATATCGCGGCTGCTAGTATTATGACAGGGAGAAAGCCCGCAACACCATGTGGCTATGCAGCGTGTTGAAACCTGCGAGCATCGGCTGGAACTAGCGAACCATGGGTGTGATGCGATGAAATTCAGTGTAGCATTGCACCCAAACCTGACTGCGTGTAGAACAGTTCTCTACTGAAGACAAAGTTGCTGAGCCCCTGGCGGGATTCGAACCACGGACCTCTTGATCCGACTGATTTGTCATCTTTCGTCAGAATTTGGAGGTGAAGTGAGATGAGGTGATGAGGTTTAATGCTGCTTTTAAGAGACCTCTAGATCTGAATTCAATAACTACTACGCTATCCCGCCCCCTTCAGAATTTGGACGGTGTGAAGTTAAAAAGGACTACTGAAAACATGAAGAATAACATTAATACAGTTTGTACACAGCATTCTAAATTTTAAAAAGATTCATTCTACTCTACTGTAATTTTATTATGTGCTCAAGTTTAACGGAACCCTGGATCAAAATGATATAGTGATATTTTATTGCTTTCTCTTAGGAAATCTCTCTTATGTCTGGAATATTTCAACTGTTATTCTAACAAAAAGTATCTTGTAGAATTGCACATCATCAGAATGCAAATCACCAACCAAGGATTTAATATAAAACCTTAAAAAAAGTAGATCTTTCGACCTACCATTGGTTATTTAGGGGATTGAAAATATTCTTGAAATTCCTCGTCGTAGTTGAAAGTAGGAAACACTTAAATCAGCCCAAGAGTAAAAGGAATTTCCCATGGGAAATGTATGCTGAAGATTATTTAACCGAAACATTCTCTTACTGAATGTCTTATATTTTTCTTGTATAACAAATGTAATTAAACTGCAACAAAAACAGAAAGTAGGGAAGACTTCCTCAATTAATGAATTAAACATAAACCATCTTCGGCTAATAGGGGTCAAGGAATGCATGCTCAATAATTTAAGCCTGAAGATAGCCTGTAAGCAAATAAGCATTTCCATGTACTAAAATTATGAAACAAATATTACCTTGATTGAAAAGTAAACATGATGTTGAAAGCAAGTCAAACCCGATTATTCACTTAAACTTATTATTTTATTTACCAAACTAAAACCATGAAAAATTTCAAAATTTTTATCGGACTGAACAACGTATTATAAAGAGAACATGCTTATTAATAAATTGCTACTGCAAAACGTGATATAAACATGAAAATGGAATATTAGGTAACTATCAATAGCGGACTTGTGCCAGATATAAACCTTGAAAACACTTCCTGAAAGACAAAGATGTATGTTACGGGAATAATAGACATTCGATTTCACATTACTTAAATGACGTGTTAAAGTTTGAACTCCAACCTCATAGATGAACAAACCTCTTGTTAGTCAGTATCCTTTAGTTGAATTTATTGTAGTTAAAGATGTACCTAAATGTCAGCCCCACGTGTTGGCCTACATTTGTCTGCTGATACAAAGTCACAATAGACAGACCTGATTAGCAAGTCCCCTTGACTGTTCTCCAGACTAAATCACTAATTGCACTATTCCGCCACTGTACAAGATAAATATCCCTTGAGAGCAAGAACTTACATCTAAGCCTGATAGTCTCTGTGTAGATACTGTGATCTCATTGTTGTCAAATCATTACATTTCGTTAACAATACATATTATTTCCACAGTTACCGTTCATATATGGTCTTTGTAAAAAAATGCTTTTGTACGATTAAGTGAGTGAGGGGTTTAACGTACTTTGAACAATATTTCAGTTATCAAACACGTGGATTACAAGCATACGAAAGAGAGTGGACAGATCAGGGAGAAAGGGATCGAAAGCGGAAAGGCATAGTGAGAGATAGAGAGTAGGTTTTAGAAGGACTCAAATTTGGTCTGGCTTCTACCAGTCGACCTCTCCAGCGTGGGTGCCCCTACAAGGAGCATGTTAGCTCCAGCTGGCAAAGCTCTCATGGTCTCTGAAGCACGCAAACCACCACACTACAGTATTGAGTACTGAGGCTAGTGGTGGTTGTACGATTAAAGACACTAAAGACACATACATTTACATATACTTTCAATAGCATTCGTTGACTTTGTTTCGTTGGCAAAAATAAATCATTCTGTCTCTAAGAGTTTCAAATATCCAAGTAACAATTAGCTGTGCCCAAAGCACTGAAGACCTTCAATCGAAATTAGAAGTCGGCAGCCAAAGTAGTTATGACGTTCAAGAGATTTCGCACACCGTAAATTGCCATTCTAAACCATTCATTCCCAAGCCACATGATTCCATTTCCCACTCATTAAAGTCACTCATGCCAAATTGTGTCATGTGGTCTGTAAGAACTGGCTGGAGCACAAGAATATCACAGGCTTCTCCTTTCAGTATGGTGACAAGATGAAGGTTGTAAGTCGCGATTTTGAACTGGAAAACGAACAACATACTGCTGCTGGGCTTTTCGTAACTTTGACATGAGCAGAAAGAAGGACAGTTTTAAGTTGACAGTGTCAGACAACTTATATAACTGTTGTTAATGGGGCATATTGGTTCCTATTGATTATCGTTTATAATCATATATTTAATTGAATTTAGTTTTTGGATGTGGAAATATTATCAATTTTTATAAGCATAAATGTCATATTGGCACAGCATAGTTATGAAAATTCAATGACTTGCTGGGGTTGCAGTTGCTAATTACTTTTCAGCAATGCAATACACTTAACTACTGGGACAAAACATGAAGTCATTTTGTAAATGAATTGTTAATAAAACGACGTAAAATGATACTATTAAATAATTGACATCAGTATGAGATAACCTTTTTTGTCTTATGTCATCCTGCTTCAACAGGGGGCGGGATAGCGCAGTGGTTAGCGCGTTCGGCTTCGGATCAGGAGGTCAGTGGTTCGAATCCCGCTCGCAGGTTTCACCGCAATGCATAGCCACAATGGTGCTGCGGGCTGTCTCCCTGCAATAATACCAGCAGCCGCGATATAAGTGAAATAATCTTGAAAGCGGCGTTAAACAGCAACTCACCTCACCTCACCTGCTTCATCAGCATTTTCCATCCGGGTTGTGCAGCTGTTGCTTGATGCGAGTCGTCTCACTTGCTGGTTGGATAGCTAAGAAGCTAACAGCTTACAAGCTCATGCTGTGATCATAACAATAGAAAACAATCAACTAAATCTTAAGTGTTATGAGTGAGTAAATATGTTGGGGATTAACGTGTTTTCAACAGTAATTCAGGTATTAGATGCCTGCAGTAGAGAACAGTAGAAAGACAATACGATTTGATTATCGGCGCAGTAGTTCCACCCATGGTTCGGTACTTTCAACAGAAGATCTCAGGTTTCACCGAAATGCATAGCCACAATGATGTTACAGATTTTCTCCCTGCGATAATACTAGCAGTCGTGGGACGAATTCAATTCTCATGAAAGCGGAGTTAAATCTTAAGTCACCCGAAGATAATTGCTTTAGAAATTTCACGTTTAATAATGGCTCTTTTCGATTTCTGAGCACCATTATAGTATGGAAATTGATGTCCATTCCGATAACGTTTCTGTTGATAATAAGACTTCATACACTCAATAATAATTTGAAACGCTTTTCTAAACGTAAAAGTTCGCATCAAAAGAACATATGGCGATTATGATGTGCTCTCTTAGGGCTCTGTTCAAAGACGAAGGCAAATGCAGAGGAATGTCCAGGTTATAAAAGGCAGTAAACTAACCTCTTATTATTCAACTCAGCTGTTAAAAAATCATGAATTGCCTTTAACGAGAGGAAAATAACCCACAAAAAGAACATCTGATCCCACAGCACTGAATCAATGTAATTAGGTGACGAAAAGACCTTTCAAACGGAAACACGCAAATAAGAATTTTTGCTTAAATAGAACAAACTAGTTTTAACTTGGTAAAACATTTTTTACATATCTTTTTACACATGATTAGATTATTTCCTTCTCATGAAATAAATTTTTTTGACAGATGTGAATTGTATCAAAGTAACTTAAGAAACCTTATCTCGTCCCGATGGTATGCATCAAAGAAGATTTTTCGCTTTTTCTAATGAATTGTGGTAATAAAAAAGTAAGAATTGAATTCGAAAATATCGCAGATGGACAGGGTCATTGGACGTTTTGACGAATTCAAAGGATGTAATCGTATATGTTATCATATGTTATCCCCAAATGCAAAAATGTTAAATCTTTCGACAAAGAATATATTTATCGCTATTAAAATGCGAAAAATGTTGCATATTCCTATAATTATGGTGCTCGCATTTTATTGAATAACTTGTTTATTGTAGAGCTCATTCTCATTTTCAACATATGCACATAGAATCCGAATTAAAAAGCTTCAGCTTCACCAAATTTGGTACATATTCTATTCATATCATGTAGATGTGCCTTTTGGGAGTTTCAACTTCTTTTTTAATTTTTTAATTTTTTTCAACATAGCAACCGGTTGGACAATTTGAGGAGTAGTGTTAGTTTCCGGAGCACAACTCTGAAACTACACGACCAATCTTCAACAAATTTGGTACACATCCCATTCATATCATGTAGATGTGCCTTTTGGGGGTTTTAACTTCTTTTTCATTTTTTGTTTGTTTCACTGGCAACAGTTTGGAGTCGTCATTTTAATGGGTAGGGTTAGATTCCGGAGCATAACTTTAAAACTACATGACCAATCCTCACCAAATTTGGTACACATCCCCTTCATATTATGTAGATGTGCCTTTTTGGGGTTTCTTCTTTTTTAATTTTCTTAATCTTAAATTGAATCATATGTAGTTAATATTAACTGTGGAGATGTTCATTAACCGACACCTAATGTTTTTCTTCTTTTTTAATTTTCTTAATCTTAAATTGAATCATATGTAGTTAATATTAACTGTGGAGATGTTCATTAACCGACACCTAATGTTTATGTTGTTTTAAAGAAAAACTCTTAAATTTTATTTGAGTTTTAAAAGGCTGTTAAGAATTTTTTTTAAAAACACAACAAATATTCTGAAATGGTATACGGGGTAGACATCTGATTTTACGAGTAAAAACACTTTATAGTTGAATCCGCTAATCGAGCTTCTTCCTTATACCCTGATCTCTTTCGAAACATATCCCTCGTACGGCTGGCGTGGCTTGATGTTCGCGGTTGTGCTCACCTGTTATTGTTTAAGCCAATGAAATGTCGTTATCCAAGGATCTTAAAACTACTCTTTTGAACTTAACAGAATTTTCCATCCGGTTTGTGCCGCTGTTGCTGGATGCGATTATCATTGGCTGGTTAGATAAGCTACTGATACGAGGCTTTTGGCCTAAAGGATATCAGGGTATATGGAAGGGGCTCGATCAGCTGATGTTTCTGAAAATGAGCATGGATTTTACCCACGGGTACCCTTTTTCATTTTCCAATTTCTGAAAAAGAATTGTGCTTCTATTGAAACAAGTTGAATTAAGGTTCGAACCAGAACTAAAACAATACTAATCATTAGTTTCTGAAAGTGTGTACAATGATTTCATTAGAATGATTTGTTATTTGTTATAGATATGTTATTATTAGGGTACTGATGGGATATGTCATCTTTTGATTACCCCTTTGTACCTCCTTTCAGATAACAGATATCCAACAAGCTAAACTCTTCACTGTAATATCTTACATAGATATTTGGGCTACAGGGCACAGCACCTAAAGCCAAATTTGTATTCTTTTTCAGAACATATAGTCGTAGAAAGTTTTAATGTGGTGTATAACGTTTTGGAATAATTGTAAAAAGGGAGGGACAACACCATTCGTAGGTCCAAGAGATTTATTCTCAAAAGTTCAGGATAAACAACAACCTGCACAACAAATTAAACATCGTATAAAATGTGTGCATGAATCAAACAAATAAAGTTATCAATACATAAACAATATCTTAGTCTGAAGGTATCAGTTATACATAAGATAAAGATAACATGTATACTATCGATCTTAACTTTACTTGAGAATGTGAATAACAATACAAAATGTTATAGGCAGAAAATATCTGTTTCATATAATATTTGCATTTAATAAATTCACTATCATATTTGGTCCGGTGAGTGTGAGCTCTTATCTTTATCAACTAAAGCTAATAACATATTAACTATACAAGAGTTAATAGTCACTGACTAGAATAACGTACATGAAATACGAATATATGAACATCTAATAACAACAATACATTGAACAGTTAAACTGATTGATTTTGACTCAAAATAGACCACATCAACTCGCCCTCAACTGCATTCCCGGATGAGTCAGTGGTATAGATATATATCAACTACTATGAAAATGATAGTTCCCTCATAAGTAGTGAAAATAATATTTGTACATGAGACAAAATACACGAATGAACAAATGACTAGTACATTATAAAACTCATGAAAAAGTAGTGTGTATAATGTAGTAAATCTTATATAATATAGTATGCTTAATATTATTTATGCATAATTATTCTTTTACATACATAATGAATTGCTGCAATATTAACTATTGAAAATCATTATGAAACTCAGAGAACTCAGCGCTCTAACACAAGCAAAGTTGGTCATTTACACTACATGGATATATTATCAGTTAAAAGAAACCTATTCAGAAAAGTCAGACTGTATGAAAATCTTATTCCTCTTGGGAAATCTTTACCCCACATTGGCTTAACACAGCGTCAATGATTCAGTTCAGAGTTCAGTCGCGGGAATCTGTTCAAACCCGCTGTTTCTTAAACGACTTATCCCAACATGAATGTCAACGAGATAACTTACATCTATGTGCATAGTAAATTGGCACTTATGATAAAGAATGATTGGTGCCTTTCGATATGCTACATGCCTTATCAAATTGTCTGAGCGAGGTATGTTCCAATGAATAGATGAATAGAATGAATAGTCCGGATTACTTTGATATTTTGCATGTGGCTTCGCCATAATGAGAGAAATATGCCTTCAAAAGTTTGTGACCATGGTCTTCATTTCAAGGGCACATCGAGACTACGATAGTTTACACTCAAGGAGATATCTAATGAATCATTTGCAGGGTTTACTTCTTATCTTCCATATGCCTTTATTATAGCAAGAGACCGCGCCCACCCGAATATGGTGACCTTCACATTCTTTTCAAGGTCACTGCCAGTTTTTCGTCAGGAGGAGAGAAACCCCGTGTTACTTTTCTCAGCGTATTATCTCAAGAACTAATTGTATGGTTCTCTTCATAATTAACACATTCCTTCCTATTTGGAAGTGGCCGGTCAAACTCGATTATGTTGACCTTCACCTTATTTTCAAGGTTACAGCATGGCTTCAATATTTTCTTGACTTGTATGTTGGTACGATTTATCAAGTACAAGAATGTGTATGATTCTCTCCACGCCATTGAAACAGCATTTCAAGGTAGCAAAATTGGATAAAATTGAAAACATTAAATTACATCACATCGACGACTCCGAGTAACGACAATTTAAAAAAATATAAACGACACCTGTTACATTCGACTAAGGAACGAATGTAAAATAAGAAAAAAACTCAAGTTTGTGGGTATTCATTGTAATTCAACATAGGACATATCTTAAATCAACCATTCAAAATCAAGAATACATGTTACAATGACACATCGAGGAAAATGTCAGCAACACTGTTTTGCCATTTGCTGTTGCAAAAGAAATTTGTCAGTGCTAAGATTGAGAAAAAACTTTTGGCTGCTCTATTCCAATATGTTTAGCGCGTACGGCTTCGGATCAAGAGGTCCGTGGTTCGAATCCCGCCAGGGGCCTGGCAACTTTGTCTGCAGTAGAGAACTGTTCTACACACAATCAGGTTTGGGTGAAATGCTACACTACAATTTCAGCGCAGTACCACCCATTTCTAATCTCTAGATGTATTGAACTATTTTCTCCCATTTGGTAACATTATTATCTTCCTGTTACTCTACTTCCTTTAGAAAACGAGCGTCAGTTTATAAGACACGAATGAAAACAATTCTAAGGTGTAATTATCCATCTTTGTGTCAACTGAAGTAATCAATTTGCAAAAAATAGGGAATGTGTTGAGCAAACAATTGAAAATCATGTTCATTGTTTTAATGTAAATTGTTTTAATACCGTTTTCTAGATAAATCATCTTTATCTGTGGCCAAGATATTGCTCATAAAATGCATTTTTATGTGACTTAGGTGACTTGTACAGTTGAATATACAATCTCTATACAGCTACATACCAAATGTTGTTCACATACTGTATCATAGTGCAAATATTATGTTATTTGGGTTTTGTGTCGACGTCAATAAAATAACTTAAGCAAAATTTACAATGAATCACCTTTGGTCCATGTGTGAAATAGCCATTCTTCAACTTTTTTTGAAAACGTCTTGTATCTCCTGCAGTAATTGGGAATTTGGCATCATGATGGTCACTTCAATGACCTTTCAAACAATTACGTTAAAGTACAATGTATCTTCACTTCTGTATTGAAAATTCAACATTATCCGTTTCTTTTTCGTAATTCTATGATGCCTCAAAGACATTCCAAATTACATGATATTTTCAATAGGATACGCAGGTATGTGAACATACTTTCGGTATGCAGCTGTAAATCTAACAATGAAACATTCTTACGCCAATGCCAATGAAACCTTAATCGTGACTGTGAGAATAGCTATTCCTGCTCAGTGTCAATAGTAACTTTTTAACTTCTGTAATTCAATATGAATCGTTGAACAATTTTGTCTACGTAGGTAGCCTTTCATAGCATACCAATTAACTTCCCTCCTTGAAAATTGTCGACCAATTTGCTGCACATTTAGTATCTGAAGGGTCTTCTCTAGGGTGGTTTCAATACTGTGATAATGCTGTTACTTGGGTCTCTAACATGAAAAGAAAGCTTGACTTATTCTAAATAGGAAAATGTGTGTGGAAAGAATATATATATCTGTGTTTAACAATCTTTCATGCCTCACTCTCTTTCCCCTTCCCTCCCTATGCTAATCCGTCTACTCTCTTTTATATGTTAACAACCACTTGTTAAATCGCTGATAGCATTTCAACCGTACAATTTTACTAAATTGATATTACATATTCATATTTGTAACTCGTACCAAATCACAAGAATTTTTACGTAGGTTTATGAATGGTGAAAAAATATATATTTAAAAGAAATACAGTGACTAGCCAAACATAGGTCTTCATATCTGTAAAAAGGGGACATTTAACATACACATTGGCGGAATAGAGCAAATAGTGATTCAGTCTGGAGCACAGTCAAAGGAGACTTGTTCATCAGGTCTATCTTTTGAGACATTGTATCAGCAGGCATATGTAGGCCATCTCCATTCAACAAACAAATAATCCATGTATCGGCTAATAACGTAAGTGGTTTCTTACATTTGGAAAGTGCGTAGGTTTCAGTCCTATGTTAAGATTTTAAATACTTTGTGTCTTTTCAGTGTCTTTTATTACTTTTTCATACGTGATTTGCATTTTGCATCCACACTTGATAATAATCATTATTGCTTGGTAAAAATATTCACAGCAAGAGACGAATGATACCATTTAACTGCTTGCAATAATGCCAACGATACCAGTCCATACAATTTGATTATTATTCTTAGCTGCGTACCGTTCAGAACTTTATGACGAATCTTGTTGTAATATTAAACATTGTAAACATCTCCTGTAAATGATTCTTACTCTCCCCAATCAAAGAAAAACGTGGTCAAATATTACGATAGAAAAGGCTAACCAATGATAATCGTAAGATAAACAACATATACGAAGAAATGAGAAACATTAAAAATGCTGCTGCATCTTTTACACTTGAAAATGTTATTTCTCATTACAGAACATATACAGAAGAATTTGAAATAAACTTATTCTTTCAAATCACTAATCTTTTGCATTGAAGTGATAAGCTATGCCATGTCAAAATTTCAATTTCATAGGAAAAAGAAACAATTACAGAAGTCAAAAATTACCAATATTCTTCTGACATCAGAAAACGTTTTCAGTGTTCATGCATATCTTGCATCAACTCTTGGTGAAGTAATTCCCAAAGCTTATCAGAAAACATGCTTTCAATATAATTGTTGTAGTGCATCTACGTAAACAGATGAGTCTTAGAAAGCACTCATTACATATAGATCCATGTGGCAAGTGTAGACATGTCCATTGACATTGAAAATCAAGATTCTAAGATTAACATCTTCCACTATGAACTAATATTTATAAGGCGTTGTTGCTCAGAAATATAATCTATTTAATAAAATTTGAAATACGTTTTAGACAATAACGGAATATTTATGCTATACATGTCAGAAAAAAGAAACTGTATAATGTTGACCTTGAAATAAATTGTATATTAGATAATGTCACATTTTATTGAAACCCCTGCTACTCATGTATAAAATTTTATAAATTGATTTTACATTAAACTATATCATAGTGTGAACACATAAGAATATCCTGCCACTTAAATACACTTAAATTCTGTTTGTCTCTTATAAAAATCAATCAATGACAGTAATATGAGTAATATAGCAAAGTTGAATGAAATCTAGCTTGGTTACAGAAGTTTTGAATAATATGTATTCAGGTAACTTTCTATTTGTAGCAACAATGTTGGTCACTTATCAAGGGTTTCGTGAGGTATATTACACCTTGGTCTTAAATATCGTCATTTCACATTGAGAAATTGTATCTGCCTTGCTTGTATTTTTTAAATGATCGACTGTAATTGTAATCACTGAGGGATACTTCAATATCATTTTATGGCCTTCTCAACATTCCACTTAGAGGGATATAAGCACATGTGCCTTAAAATCACCAAGTGACAAACATTACGGTTTGAAAATATAATCAATTGCATTTCATTGATGTGCGTTCATAGTTTATATGAAGTCTAAGACGTCCAAGGGGGTGAATAACCGCCACTTTCAAGAGTATTTCACTTTTATCACAGCTGTTAGTATTATTGCAGGGAGAAAGTTTGAACACTATTGAGGCGATGCATGGCGGTGAAACCTGCGAGCACAGGCTGGAACTAGTAACTACCACGGGTGTTACTGCGCTGAACATTCTCTACTACAGACCACGCCGCTAATGGCTGAAATATTGTCAAAGCAGCGTTAAACAATAACTCACTCTCTCACTCTACCACAGACAAAGATAAAATACATGTTAATGATTGATCTTCACATCTTAGCACATGGACATTTATTTTTGCCAACTTCTTGATTTATTTTGAACATTCAAAATTAAAAAATATATATTCATAAAAAGATTGAAAAGATTGAAAGAATTTCACATTAAGCGTCCTCTAATATCTAATATGAAATATATGTATATATAGGTGAAGAAGGTCTCACGTGAAGTAAAAAGATATTTGAAAATAAAATACTTCAGACGACACTTGCTGTAGATATCATTTTAATGATGACTGGATGCGTCGCATTTCGACTTGATAACAAGTTTTTTCAACAGTCTAATATATATATTGAATAGAAGAAGATGAAGTTTAATTACATTTGGCAAACGTTTTCAGTATTCGTACCTGCTTCATCAGGCCGTTTAATGTACCTGCTGAAAACGTTTGCCAAATGTAATTCAACTTCATCTTCTTCTTTTTAATATATCTTACCATAGAGTTTGAACAGTCTTTTTACTATTTTCATATATATATATATATGCCTCTGTACCAGTGACCTAATAGCATTAACACGTCATCAGAATTTTGCATTTAAAGATCATCTATCTTCAATGTCGTTCGGCTTATGTCCATCCGTATACTTTTCACTATTTCATCTTCTTCTCCAGAAGCATTGACTGAGGGAATCTGCATTCGTGTATACAGACTCCTTGACTAAGAAGTTTCTTAAAGTTATAGATTTGGTGATCCTGTGACTTATTAGGGTCATAGGGACCACATCGTTCAAAGCTATTGTCATCAGCTATTGTCATCGTCTTCTCCAGAGGCAAGAGGTTTAGAGAGCTGAAACCTTGAGGTACAGACTCAAGTTTGAACTTCTTTTCAACATTTTGATGACTTCATAAGTGTTAACATTTTAAGTACCCGGAAACTTCATCCACAAATAAATGATATAATGAAAATCATTGATTTAAGATAGTTAACTAGACTATTTTGCTAGGACACTTTCATCGCTCTTTGAACGAAATCTGCCTATTGTTGTTACCAACAGTTTCCATAGGCTGTTTCAAGTTACATGTTCATACATTTTATTCAAACATCTTCATAGTTCCTAACGTTTATTTTGGTTAGTTGATCCGATCTTCTATTTTAGCAATCCATATGACGTTTTTAATCAAACTGCCATTGGCAATCGAGTAAAAGGGAACTCCTGCCCCTATGTAACATCGGCTCGCCTATTTCATTAAAGAAAATTTCGTTAGAATCTGGTTATATTTTTTCACATTTGACATTATTATTCATGCTAACATAGATGAAACCTAGAAATTATTTTAGGTAATTTATCGCCAAAATCATTACACCGTTAGATTGCTTATATCACCATGTTACTTTGACATATCTTGAGAATGTATGCTTTTCTATAAATAAACATCCTGCTGCGTCAGCGTAATTGAATCCGCTGATCCAGCTCCTTCCTCATTCCCTGATCTCTTTCGAGCCAGATCCCTCGTACGGCTGGCGCGGCTTGGTGTTTGTGGCTGTGCTCACCTGTTATTGTTTCAGCCAATGAAATGTCGTTATCCATGGAGCTTGAAGCTTCTCTTTTGAATTTTCCATCCGGGTTGTGCTGCTGTTTGCTGTTACTGGAAGCGAGTCGTCTCATTGACTGGTTAGAAAGCTAACTATACTAGGCTTTTGGCCTTAAGGATATCAGGGTATATATGGCTTGAGCTCGATTAGCAGGATGTTCAGACCCCGATATAGACAATATTTTATTCCTCGGAACACGGTCGATTTTATTCAGACTGAATGACGCTTTTCCTTTGGTCTCTAATATTAGAACAGAAATATCTCTCAGTCTTTACTAATTTGCTTCTTCCAGAATTACCTCTCTAAAAAAAGTATCTCTCACCCAATCCTCCTACTAAAAAGATGGGAGAAAAAAAATAACCTTTCTCATTATATTTTTTTCCATCTTCCCTTTTCCTTCCCTTTGCTGAATAATTGTCATTGTCTTTGCGTGGCAAGGGCGGGATAGCGCAGTTGTTAGCGCTTTCCGTTTCGGATCAAGAGGTCCGAGGTTCGTATCCCATTAGGGCACGGCAACTTTGTATGCAGTAAAGAACTGTTTGAGTCAGGTTTGGGTGCAATGCTACACTGAATTTCAGTGCAGTAGTTCCAGCAGTAGTTCCAGTGCAGTAGTTCCAGCCGATGCTCGCAGGTTTCACCGCAATGCATAGCCACAATGGTGTTGCGGGCTTTCTCCCTGCAATCATACTAGCAACCGCGATATAAGTGAAATACTCTTGAAAGCGACGTTAAACCCCATATTACCTCACCTCACCTAATTGCGTGGCAACAAAAACGTGTCACATCCTGCTGACAGTGATTTTAAACCATAACGCATTGATAGTCAATCTTAAATAATTTCTTTGTTTCATTATTGTTTACATGATTATTATTTATATTGCTATATTGCAAATGGGTTACATCTATCTACTTCATGGTTTTATTTTCAATATTGGCTGCTGTAGAGAAACATCAAATAACAGATGATGATGCTTTGACAAAGATGCCGAGTCCCTGTCGGGATTCGAACCTCACAGCAAATAAGCTAAACAATTAGGGGAAAATTAACCCAAACATGGAGTTTATGAATGTCGAAATGTTGTAAAGTTACTCTCCTTTTAATATGTTGATGGCTGTCATTTTATTGAGAATTTTTCTGAACTGCTTAGTTACAGGACGAAATGGATTTAATCAAGATTTTTTCTCCTTTCAAAACTAGTTCATATCCCTTCTTTTAATACAATCATTTGGAGCTGATAAAACGGGAAATCATAAGATAAATTTGGACAGTAGCATAAACTTTTGGTCCTGGTTTTTGAGAATATACTAACTTCCAACAGAAAAATAATGATCAGTGAAAGAAATGTACAATTCAATCTGAGAAAGATAAGAAAAGGAATGTTTGGATAATGGTATGTATTTTACATTTGATTCTCTTCATCTGTTTCGCTTACTTAAATTCCAACCCCAACAGTATGTTCAAATGGACGAGATAGCAAAACAAGAGAAGATTTGAGTATTGAGGCGAAATGAAACCAAAGTATGGCAAGCAATAGAATAAACAATCGATTTGATAATATTAAAATGAAAACGTAATAAAATCATCAATATTATGTTTCCTTATCACTTCAGAAAGTATGCATATTACAAATACACAGTTTTTCTAATGGGATGGTTTTGGTTTCTTCTGTAGTTCATTATCTTGTATCCTTTAATAATAACATCATTGACTAATGAACAAGCGTAAAAGTGGAATGTCGATCGTTTCTTAAAATTTTCATCAAACTTTCAATTGTAGAAATTGCATCTGTCAGAATCTACACTCATGTCACATCTAGACTAAGTATATTCACCAGTCCTTAGGAATCACACGTCAGTGGTCATGATAGGAAATAGATGAATCCGGCTTGTAAAGGTATTCAAAAACAGTGGCACGACAGATGGTCGCAAAGTTGATTGTAAGAAGCAAGATGAGTAAGTTTTCTAATGCTAGCCTATATATATATATATATATATATATATATAGGTTAGATACCTTCCAGAATATTCTTTAAAGTTCCACGACAAACTCCAATCAGAAGTGTTCAACTCAAGCGATCATAGAATAGATTATTCTAGACACTGCCAGCTAAGACTATCAAAACAAGTGTAAGTGTGACCCACTAAACAATACAAAAATGTTATACAATGTTAAACTTAAAAACAATCACACACTCATAACACCTTTCACAGTTAAACACTGTCAGTTTCGGTACTGCTATTGTTCCAGAAGATGTCAACACGAATATGATTTGAAGACTTGTATCAAATCTCAAACTGCACATTATGTTTTTGCAAATGATGAATTAAAAAAACATAAGCGTTACTGTAACAGTGTTATATTTGTGACAACACGTTCTGAATTAATACAAAATCTTGTACATTTTTACGGGTCGTATCTGTTGCATGATTCTAACCAACATCGTCAGGTAAGCGACTTCGGCATTGTTATCTTTAGCATCAAACTGATTTTATGTCATATATGAAGTATTATTACATAGACTTATTGTTGCGGCATTAGAATGTCATTACGTTTTCTTTCAAAGGCGGGAAATATGAAACTATAAGAATTAATTGCAATGATCTTGGTTTTTAAAAAAATGCAGGATTTGTCATCTTTATAAACTGTTTTTCGCGTTTATTGATATCACTAAAGATACTCTTAGGTGGTGGTGGGTGGGTTGGTGTTCAACGCCGCTTTCAAGAATATTTCACTTATATCGCGGCTGCTAGTATTATTACAGAGAGAAAGCCCGCAACACCATTGTGGTACTATTAGACACACCGAGACCTTCTACCCTCGTGGAATAGCAAATGAGAGCGTGGCATGAAATTATGATACTCCTTATCATTAAAACTAAATCACGAAAGTGGTAATAATAATTTGTTAAGGGTAAAAAGGTTCCTGAATTGTCTGTTAATTTTAATAATATGCATTTTTCTGAAAAAATGTGTTTAGGCCTCATAATTTAATTCAAGAAAACCAAAGGCAACACTCTCCACATGTATTGTAGAGAGGACATAAAACGAAAGAAGGGATCGAAAAGACGGAAAGAAGGCAGGGATACAAAACGTTCTCGTACACAGACATTATGTCATGAGAGGATGTAATAAGAAAACATGGTAACGTTACAAATCGAAAATAACAAGTGTGTCCCAGAGCTCATCTGAAAACATGTTTTCAATGTTAATGCTGCTGTGGTACCATGTTAGCAGTTGGGCCATAGAGAGCCTTTATTATATAACCTAGCGAACAGCGACAACTTTGTCTGCAGTAGAGAACTGTTCTACACGCAGTAAGGTTTGGAAGCAATGCTACCACCCATGGTTCGCTAGTTCCAGCCGATGCTCGCAGGGTTCACCGCAATGCATAGCCACAATGGTGCCGCGGGCTTTCTCCCTGCAATATTACTAGCAGCGTCGATATAAGTAAAATACTCTTGAAAGCGGGGTTAATCCCCATATCACCTCACCTGACTTGATTGTGTCACAACACAAAAACGTTTCCTATAGTTCTTTGACAATGTTGTTTGAACTCTTCCTTATAGTGCAACATATGAGGAACGGGTCGTGCACACTTTTACTTCCTCATTAGTTCCCAACCTATTCATTCAATATTTCAAGCATAATAGATTCACATTATTCAAATACGCGAATGTGGTTTTAATCTATTATTTCAAGATAATCCCGATCTTTCGACAAACAGTGCATTCCGCATCAGAGACAGGAGAATATCACAGTTTGATTCATGTCTCTAGATTTATCTTTACATTGCAAACGGTTTATTGACATTTCCCATATGCGAAAGTCAACACGTGCAAGTACTGCCCTCAACAAGTCACTGTGTCAAAACTATACTCCAACATTCGTTAAAGAAAGCTAGGTAATGAGCCACAGGAAAATTGATGTGGCCGATTATCTTGAAAAATATCTGAATTCTTATCAATTCAGCAAGTCTAATTAAAAACATATGGGTATTCCAGGTATATTTCAGGTAAAATCCTTTTGACAAATATATTGCCCAAACGGAATGGAACCAATGGCCCAACCAATTTAAACAAAAACAGAGAATAGCCTACTCTACTCACAACCTGCTCTTACACTGCCATATGTTTGAATATGATATTTAATGTCTTAACAAGATAATTTCCTTATCCTATTTTCTTACGCTCTTAAAATTATTCGAGTACTTTCTTTCATAGTTTTTCCTGCCAGGAGCTTGGCAACTTTGTATTCAGTAGAAAACTTTTTCTGTAGTCAGTGGGTGCAATGCTACACTGAATTTCAGCGTAGTACCCCACCCACCCATGGTTCGCTAATTCCAGCCGATGCTCGCAGGTTTGACCGCAATGCATAGCCAATTAACCTATTAAATAAATATTAAATAAATCAATAACAATTCCTTTTGCGAAGGAGTTCGTATTCAGAAGAAGATGAAATAATGAAATGTTTACGGACAGAACATATAATGAAAAGTTTACTGACAGAACATACATCGAAGATGTGCAGGATAAATCTTTGATAAGCTGTCATCTAGAGGTCACGTGATACCTTTTTGCACCTGTTTTGAAGCATCACGTAAGCAACAGTTCTGATTTCTTGTTCCAACCGGATGGCCTCTATGTCAACTTCACAATGGTTGAGTCTATCTGCTTTACATCGGTAGCGATCGTTCACATGTAGTAAATCATCCCGACATTAGACGGTAAAATGATGGCCGGACTGCATAATTCAACACTTTCATTTAATACCGAGGGATATAATCGTTGCCGGTCCGTCAATTTTTTTCGTGGAAATGTGTTAAATTTTCACTCTATACAGGCATAGCTTTGTTTCTAGAGAACTCGGAAAGCTTTCATCAGATATTTCTGAAACTCTGCATTTATATTACCGACAAACTGGAGTGGTGCCTTTTGATATTTACGAATTTTGAAAACTTGCCTGTAAATGGGTTCAATAATGATCTGATGCAGGAATAGCTTCGTCTCTGGAGCAGATCTCCAAAACTGCTCATGAAATCTTTCTGAAATTTAGCATGTGAATTACTCACCAACTGGAATGAGATCTTTATTATATATTTAGAATTATGAAGACTTTAAGTTTTCAATAAAATGGAAATGTGTAACTTAGAACTCTTTACAAGAATTGCTCGGTTTCTTGAGATCAACTACGAAACTGCTCATCGAAATCATTCTGAAACCTTGGATGTGGATTTTCTACCTATTGAAGTGGTGCCTTTTAAATTTTTTCATGTTTTTTTGAAAAATCAAATTGTTTTCGTTCCAAATAAAATGTTCGGGAAAGCCCTCCAAAACCCGCTAGTGACTGGTCCTTATCACTCATTTGTCATCTTTCGTCAGAATTTGGAGGTGAGGTGAGATGAGGTGATTTGGGTTTAATGTCGCTTTTAAGAGACCTAGATCTGAATTCAAACGCGTTAACTACTGCGCTATCCTGCCTGCTTCAGAATTTGGACGGTGTGAAGTTACCCGGAAGTTACAAAAGACTACCGAAAACATGAAGAATACCATTAATACAGTTTGTACACAGCATTCTAAATTTTTAAGAGATTCATTCTACTGTACTGTAATTGTAATATGTGCTCAAGTTTAACGTAACCCTGGACCAAAATGGTATAGTGATATATAACTGCTTTCTCTTAGGAAATCTCTCTTATATCTGGATTATTTCAACTGCTGTTCTAACAAAAAGTATCTTGTAGAATTGCACATCAGAATGCAAATCACCAACCAAGGATTTAATATAAAACCTTAAAAGAGTAGATCTTTCGACCTACCATTAGTTATTTAGGGGATTAAAAATATTCTTGAAATTCCTCGTCGTAGTTAAAAGTAGGAAACACTTAAATCAGCCCAAGAGTAAAAGGAATTTCCCATGGGAAATGTATGCTGAAGATTATTTAACCGAAACATTCTCTTACTGAATGTCTTATATTTTTCTTGTATAACAAATGTAATTAAACTGCAACAAAAACAGAAAGTAGGGAAGACTTCCTCAATAAATGAATTAAACATAAACCATCTTCGGCTAATAGGTGTCAAGGAATGCATGCTCAATAATTTAAGCCTGAAGATAGCCTGTAAGCAAATAAGCCTTTCCAAGTACTAAAATTATGAAACAAAAATTACCTTGCTTGAAAAGTAAGCATGATGTTGAAAGCAAGTCAACCCCGATTATTCACTTAAACTTATTATTTTATTTACCAAACTAAAACCACGAAAAATTTCAATTTTTTTTATCGGACTGAACAACGTATTATAAAGAGAACATGCTTATTAATAAATTGCTAGTGCAAAACGTGATATAAACATGAAAATGGAATATTAGGTAACTATCAATAGCGGACTTGTGCCAGATATAAACCTTGAAAACACTTCCTGAAAGACAAAGATGTATGTTACGGGAATAATAGGCTTTAGATTTCACATTAATTAAATGACGTGTAAAAGTTTGAACTCCAACCTCATAGATGAACAAACCTCTTTTTAGTCAGTATCCTTTAGTTGAATTAATTGTAGTTAAAGATGTACATTTATGTTAGCCCAACGTGTTGGCCTACATTTGTCTGCTGATACAAAGTCGCAATAGACAGACCTGATGAGCAAGTCCCCTTGACTGTTCTTCAGACTTAGTCACTAATTGCACTATTCCGCCACTGTACAAGATGAATATCCCTTGAGGCAAGAACTTACATCTAAGCCTGAAAGTCTCTGTGTAGATACTGTGATCTCATTGTTGTCAAATCATTACATTTCGTTAACAATACATATTGTTTCCACAGTTACCATTCATATATGGTCTTTGTAAAAATACTTTTGTACGATTAAGTGAGTGAGTTGGGGTTTAACGTACTTTGAACAATATTTCAGTTATTAAACGCGTGGATTACAAGCATACAAAAGAGAGTGCATGTTAGCTCCAGCTGGCAAAGCTCTCAGGGTCTCTGAAGCATGCAAACCACCACACCACGGAATTGAGTACTGAGGCCAGTGGTGTTAGTACGATTAAAGACATTAAATACACATACATTTACATATACTTTCAATAGCATTCGTTGACTATTTTTCGTTGGCAAAAATAAATCATTCTGTCTCTAAGAGTTTCAAATATCCAAGTGGCAATTAGCTGTGCCCAAAGCACTGAAGACCTTCAATCGAAGAAAAGAAGTCTGCAGCCAAAGTAGTTATGACGTTCAAGAGATTTCGCACACCGTAAATTGCCATTCTAAACCATTCATTCCCAAGCCACATGATTCTATTTCCCACTCATTAAAGTCACTCATGCCAAATTGTGTCATGTGATCTGTAAGAACTGGCTGGAGCACAAGAATATCACAGGCTTCTCCTTTCAGTATGGTGACAAGATGAAGGTTAGAAGTTGCGATTTTGAACTAGAAAACGGACAACATACTGCTGCTGGGCTTTTCGTAACTTTGACATGAGCAGATAGAAGGACAGCTTGAAGTTGACAGTGTCAGACAACTTATATAACTGTTGCCAAGTTAATAGGGCATATTGGTTCCTATTGATTATCGTTTATAATCATATATTTAATTGAATTTAGTTTTTGGATGTGGGAATATTATCAATATTTATAAGCATAAATGTCATATTGGCACAGCATAGTCATGAAAATTCAATGATTTTCTGGGGTTGAAGTTGCTTATTACTTTTTACCAATACACTTAACTACTGGGACTAAACATGAAGTCATTTTTTAAATGAATTGTTAACAAAACGACGTAAAATGATAATCTTAAATAATTGACATCAGTATGAGCTAACCTTATTTGTCTTATGTCATCCTACTTCATCAGCATTTACCATCCGGGTTGTGCGGCTGTTGCTGGATGCGAGTCGTCCCATTGGCTGGTTGGATAGCTATCGATACGAGGCTTTTGGCCTAAAGGATATCAGGGTAAATGGAAGGAGCTCGAGTAGCGGATTCAATTACGCTGATGAAGCAGGATGATAATAACACTTGTTATCAGCCATCATCTCAAATAACATTTTCATCTATGGTCAATATGTTATCACACAAGCTAATGCTATGATCATAACACTAGAAAACAATCAACTAAATCTATGTGTTTACAGTGAGAGAATGTGTTTGGGTTTAACGTGTTTTCAACAGTATTTCAGTTATTAGAGTACGCCGCTAATGGCTGAAATATTGCCCAAACGGCGTTAAACAATAACTCAGTCACTCAGTTATTAGAGGTACGACACCTTTACCTGCGGTAGAGAACAGTAGAAAGGCAGTATGATTTGATTATCGGCACAGTAATAGTACCCATGGTTCGGTACTTGGGATGAATTCAATTCTCATGAAAGCGGAGTTAAATCTTACGTCACCCGAAGATAATTGCTTTAGAAATTTCACGTTTAATAAGGGCTCTTTTCCATTTCTGATTACCAGTATAGTATGGAAATTGATGTCCATTCCAATAACGTTTCTGTTGATAATAAGACTTCATACACTGAACAATAATTTGATACGCTTTTCTAAACGTAAAAATTCGCATTAAAGAACATATGGCGATTATGATGTGCTTTCTTAGGGCTCTGTTCAAAGACGAAGGCAAATGCAGAGGAATGTCCAGGTTATAAAAGGCAGTAAACTAACCTCTTATTATTCAACTCAGCTGTTAAAAAAACATGAATTGCCTTTAACGAGAGGAAAATAACCCACAAAAAAACATCTGATCCCAGAGCACTGAATCAATGTAATTAGGTGACGAAAAAAACGGAAACACGCAAATAAGAATTTTTGCTTAAATAGAACAAACTAGTTTAAACTTGGTAAAACATTCTTTACATATCTTTTTACACATGATTAGATGATTTCCTTCTCATGAAATACATTTTTTGACAGATGTGAATTTTATCAAAGTAACTTAAGAAGCCTTATCTCGTCCCGATCGTATGCATCAAAGAAGATTTTTCGCTTTATCTAATTAATTGTGGTAATAAAAAAGTAAGAATTGAATTCAAAAATATCGCAGATGGACAGGGTCATTGGACGTTTTGACAAATTCAAAGGATGTAATCGTATATGTTATCATATGTTATCCCCAAATGCAAAAATGTTAAATCTTTCGACAAAGAATATATTTATCGCTATTAAAATGCGAAAAATGTTGCATATTCCTATAATTATGGCTCTCGCATTTTATTGAATAACTTATTAACTTATAACTTATTGTAGAGCTCATTCTCATTTTCAACATGTGCACATGGAATCCGAATTACAAAGCTTCAGCTTCACCAAATTTGGTACATATCCTATTCATATCATGTAGATGTGCCTTTTGGGGGTTTTAACTTCTTTATCATTTTTTGTTTGTTTCACTGGCAACAGTTTGGAGTCGTCATTTTAATGGGTAGGGTTAGATTCCGGAGCATAACTTTAAAACTACATGACCAATCCTCACCAAATTTGGTACACATCCCCTTCATATTATGTAGATGTGCCTTTTTGGGGTTTCTTCTTTTTTAATTTTCTTAATCTTAAATTGAATCATATGTAGTTAATATTAACTGTGGAGATGTTCATTAACCGACACCTAATGTTTATGTTGTTTTAAAGAAAAATTCTTAAATTTTATTTGAGTTTAAAAAAGCTGTTACGAATTTTTTTTTAAAACACAACAAATATTCTGAAATGGTATACGGGGTAGACATCTGATTTTACGAGTAAAAACACTTCTTCCTTATACCCTGATCTCTTTCGAACCATATCCCTCGTACGGCTGGCGTGGCTTGATGTTCGCGGTTGTGCTCGCCTGTTATTGTTTAAGCCAATGAAATGTCGTTATCCAAGGAGCTTAAAGCTACTCTTTTGAACTTAACAGAATTTTCCATCCGGTTGTGCCGCTGTTGCTGGATGCGAGTCGTCTCATTGGCTGGTTAGATAAGCTAGCGATGCTTTTGGCCTAAAGGATATCAGGGTATATGGAAGGGGCTCGATCAGCTGATGTTTCTGAAATGAACATGAATTTTACCCACTGGTACCCTTTTTTATTTTCCAATTTCTGAAAAAGAATTTCTATTGAAACAAGTTGAATTAAGGTTCGAACCAGAACTAAAACAATACTAATCATTAGTTTCTGAAAGTGTGTACAATGATTTCATTAGAATGATTTGTTTAATAATTATAGATATGTTATTATTAGGGTACTGATGGGATATGTCATCTTTTGATTACCCTTGTGTACCTCCTTTCAAATAACAAATATCCCACAAGCTAAAGTCTTTACTGTGATATCTTACATAGATATTTGGGCTACAGGGCACAGCACCTAAAACCAACTTTGTATTCTTTTTCAGAACTTATAGTCGTAGAAAATTTAATGTGGTGTATAACGTTTTGGAATTATAAACGTTTTGATGAATCGGTGGACGTAAGGAGCAGTCACTTCAATATCTACTTACAGGTTTTTAAAATTTGAACTCTTTGACAAATTTAACAATCGTACGTAAAATTGCAAACTGAAGATTCAGAGATCTTTTGAACCTTCACATGGGCAACTTTCAAACTAACAGTTTCAACCTCGACCATCCTTTATCCTTTGGTATACAGAGCTGTATCTTGTCAGTTATGAACTTGTCCTTGTTCTGTAAGACAAATATTTTCGATTTCATTGAATAAAAAAAGCTGCGATTTTGTTTTCCTCTTTGCTGTAGTACATGGAAAATTATCAGTTAAAAGAAACCTATTCAGAAAAGTCAGACTGTATGAAAATCTCATTCCTCTTGGGAAATCTTTACTCCACATTGGCTTTACACAGCGTCAACGATTCAGTTCAGAGTTCAGTCGCGGGTATCTGTTCAGTCCCGCTGTTTCCCAACATGAATGTCAACGAGATAACTTATATCTATGTGCATAGTAAATTGGCACTTACGATAAAGAATTATTGGTGCCTTTCGATATGCTACATGCCTTATCAAATTGTCTGAGCGAGGTATGTTCCAATAAATAGATTATTATCCCCAGCTTCGCGCTAAATGAAAATTATTGTGCAGCCTCTGCTCGTATGTACGCACGAATTGAAATAACTCAATAACCGTAGTCTGGGTTAATTTGATATTTTGCATGTGTCTTTGTCATAATGAGAGAAATGTGCCTACAGAAGTCTGTGACCATGGTCTTCATTTCAGGGGCACATCGAGAGTTTGACAGTTTACACTCAGGGAGATATCATTTGCAGGGTTCACTTCTATGCCTTCTTTATAGCAAGAGATCGCGCCCATTTCTTTTCAAAGTAACAGCAGGGTTTTCGTCAGTATGAGAGAAACCTCGTGTTAATCTTCTCAACGTATTATCTCAAGAACTAATTGTTCTCTTAATAATTTACACATAAGTTCTTATTTTGAAGTGGCCGGTTAAACTCGATTATGTTGACCTTCACCTTATTTGCAAGGTTACAGCGAGGCTTGAATATTGTCCTGACTTGTATGTTGGCGCGATTTATCAAGTACAAGAATTCTCTCCATGCCATTGAAACAACATTTGAAGAAAGAAACCGGCGGCAAGAAAGAAGGAAGAAAAATTGGATAAAATTGAAAACATTAAACTACATCACATTGACAACTACGAGTAAAGGCAATTTATGAAATGACAACGACACCTGTTAAATACGACTAAGGAGCGAATTTATAACTAAAACTAGACTGGGCACGAATCTGGTTGATGTTTGTTTTTCCGAGGCAAATCACCATATGCAGTTTGTGGGTATTCAATGTTATTCAAAATAGGATATATTTTAAAGTTGCAAAATATAAAAAAAAATTGTCAGTGGTAAGATTCAGAAAAAACTTTATTCAAATATGTTATTCATTGAATCATTCAATTGTTTTTCGTTTGTAGATAAGCCTTTTTAAATATCATTGATACAGTGCAGCATTTCAAATGTTCCATCATTTAACGTCATTAATTTGGAAATATAACTTTATTCAATTCCTCCAACCACTTTAAATGGACTGTATATCTCCTCAATCAATCATATAATCAATAATATTACACTTTGTTAAGATGTTGGTAAGCTGCTGGTACGTCAGTGCGGCGGTGTTGAATGATAAATATATTTGGGTCGGTGTTAGCAGTAAATGTAACTACTGTTATGCGAAATGATCGGTTCTTGAAAACACTTCCAAGGTAAGTCTCGTATTCAGATTGACTATAAATTTCTAAATGTCTCAACCTATGACCCATATCAAACAGTATCGGGGGAGAGATGGTGATGATAGTTGTAACTTCCAATAATATATGTCATTTCTGATCTCTAGTTGTATTGAACTATCTTCTCCCGTTTGGTAACATTATTATCTTCCGGTTACTCTACTTCCTTAAGAAAACGGCCCTAAGTTTTTAAGACACAGATTTTTAGGTGTAATTATCCATCTTTATGTCAACTGACTAATCAATTCGCAAGAAATAGGGAATGTGTTGAGACAAAAATTTTAAATCATGTTCATGTTTTTAAAAAAAATTGTTTTAATACCGTTTCCATGATAAATCATCTTTATCTGTGGCCAAGATAGTGCTCTTAAAATAATTTTTTTATGTGACTTGTTGCCATGCTTGTACAGTTGATTATAATTCTTTATACAGCTACATACCAAATGTTTGTTAACATACAACTGTATCATAGTGCAAATATTATGTCATTTTGGTTTTGTGTCGACGTCAATAAAAAAACTTAAGCAAAATTTACAATGAATCAGCTTTGGTCCATGTGTGAAATAGCCATTCTTAAACTTCATTTTAAAAGGTCTTGTATCTCATGCATTAATTGGAATATTGGCATCATGATATATAGAAGGGGTAAATTCCGATTTCCTGAAAGTACGGTGAAATTATTTCGTTTCAACCTCTGGGAAATATATCAGCACAATGTCATTGACTCGGTGCTTTGAAACAAACCTCATTTGTGTTTAAAGGTTTTGATCATTTTAGATGGATTTTGCAACGAAAAATGAAAACGAGTGTTTTGGGAATTTTGAGACATGGTCACTTTAATGACCTTTCAAAACCGCTGTGGTTAACTGTTTGATATGTATCTTCACTTCTGTATTGAAAATTCAACATTGTCCATTTCGTAATTCTATGATGCCTCAAAAACATTCAAAATTACTTGATATTTGCACTAGGATACCCAGGTATGTGAACATACTTTCGGCATGCAGCTGTATATCTAACAAGGAAACATTCTTACGCCTATGGCAATGACACTTTAATCATGACTGTGTGAACGACTATTTTCTGCTCAGTGCCAATAGTAACTTTTTAACTTCTGTAATTCAATATGAATAGTTGAACAAGTCTGTCTACGTAGCTAGCCTTTCATTGAATTCCAATTAACTTCCTTCCTTGAAATTGTTCTACCAATTTGCTGTAAATTTAGAATCTGAAGGGCCTTCTCTAGGGTGGTTTCACTACAGAGATAGTGATGTTACGTGGGTCTCTAACATGAACAGATGCTTTGGCTTAATCTGAATAGGAAATTGGGAATGGAAAGAAAATATATATCTGTGTTTAACAACCTTTCTTTTCTCACTCTTTCCCCTTCCCTCCCTATGCTAAACCGTCTACTCTCTTTTATATGTTAACAACCACTTGTAAAATCGATGATAGCATTTCAACCGTACTCACTCTTACAATCACGAACTCACTTCAAAATAGATCCATAGTTTTTGCAAATGAATCACTGCTTAGCGCAGTTTGAGTAATAATACCTTATTTCTTCATAACTTCACTTTCAAATAAAAATTAATTCTTTTCTGTGTTATGGTAATATTTCAAGCGGCTTTTTCCTGAAAAATATGGATATACTTGTACATAATACCATTCCCCCCCCCCCCCCCCAAAGATATATGTTAAGATATGTTACTTATCGTGTGAAAGAAATGCTTCGCAAAATCTCTAATTGATAATGCGATCAATTTCAATTATATTACCTTTCGAATGTAAGGGACACCAGTCATAAATATGGCTTAATTGGTTGTATTAACAATGTTATGTTGTAAAAGAGTTTCATTTCATGTGAGCTTTGCAAAGTGTTATGACTACTTTTGCTCCTTTTTCTGTTTTGTGTTAAAGATTTGTAATAGCGTTCTTATTGGTTTAAGGCTTTAGTGTAACATGCACAGTTTTATTGTTACATGTAATATTACCGATTTTTTATTCTTATGTTTTAACTTATTTTCGAAACTTGTTTAAGGGAATGGACATTTTTACTGAATTGATATTGCATATTCAAATTTTTAACTCGTATCAAATCACAAATTGCAGTGGTTAGCGCGTTCGGCTTCGGATCAGGAGGTCCGTGTTTCGGATTCCGCCAGGGGCTCGACAACTTTGTCTGCAGTAGAGAACTGTTCTACACGCAGTCAGGTCTGAGTGCAATGCTACATTGAAATTAAGCGCAGTACCACGAAGGGTTCGCTACTTCCAGCCGATGCTCGCAGATTTCACCGCAATGCATAGCCACAATATTGTTGCGGGCTTTCTCCCTGCATTAATACTAGCAGCCGCGATATAAGTGAAATAATCTTGAAAGCGGCGTTAAACACCAACTCACCTCACCTCACCTCAAATCACAAGAATCTTTTATGAATGGTGAAAAAATGAAATATAATGACTAAACATAGGTCTTCATATCTTCACAAAGAGGATTATCCTTTTATGTAAAGCTCTTGCCTCAAGGGATATTTACCATACACACTGGCGGAATAGAGCAAATAGTGATTCAGTCTGGAGCAGAGTCAAGGGGACTTGCTCATCGGGTATGTCTATTGAGACATTGTATCAGCAGGCATATGTCTCCATTATAGGCATATATCTCCATTCAACAAATAATCCATGACGTAAGTAACATTAACGTAAGTGGAAAGTACGCAGGTTTCAGTCCTATGTTACGATTTTAAATATTTTGTGTCTTCTCAATCATATACAACGATAATTGTGTCTTTCATCACTCTTCATGTGATTTACATTTTGCATCCACACTTGATAATAGTCAACATTTATTGATTAAGTAAAAATATTCACAGTACAAGAGACGACCATTTAACTACTTGCAATAATGCCAACGATATCATTCCATACAATTGAATAAAAATTCTTAGCTGCGTACCTTTCATAATTTTATGATGCATCTTGTTGTAATTTGAAACATTTAATACCCTTTTTCTCCTGTTAACGATTCTTACTCTCCCCAATCAAAGAAAAAGGTTGTCTTTTATTAAGATCAATAAAAACGGGTAACTAATGATAATCGTAAGATAATCAACATATACGAAGAAATGAGAGACACTTGTAAATGTTATTTCTCATTCATAAATACATACAGAATAATTTGAAATAGACTTATTCTTGCAAATCACTACTCTTTTGCATTGAAGTGATAAGCTATGCCATGTCAAAATTTGAATTTTATAGGGAAAAATAAATAAAAGAAACA
The DNA here is from genome assembly GCA_921293015.1 of Phorcus lineatus. Classification (NCBI taxonomy): domain Eukaryota; kingdom Metazoa; phylum Mollusca; class Gastropoda; order Trochida; family Trochidae; genus Phorcus; species Phorcus lineatus. The sequence goes on along the minus strand of OV121094.1, from coordinate 30,593,019 downwards.
TCACCAAATTCTTATGACATCAGAAAACGTTTTCAGTGTTCATGCATATCTTGCATCAACTATATATAATAAACAATATAATTGTTGTTGAGCATCCACGTAAACAGTTGAGTCTTAGAAAGCACTCATTACATATAGACCCTGTGCAAGTCCATTGACATTGAAAATCAAGATTCTAAGATTAACATCTTTCACTATGAACTAATATTTATAATGCCTCGTTGCTCAGAAATATAATCTATTTAATGAAATTTGAAATACATTTTAGACAATGACGTATTATGTATGCTATAGATATATGTCAGATAAAAGAAAGAAGAAACTGTATAGTGAGTGAGTGAGTGAGTTAGGGTTTAACGCCGCTTTCAAGATTATTTCACTTATATCGCGGCTGCTAGTATTATTGCAGGGAGAAAGCCCGCAACACAATTGTGGCTATGCATTGCGGTGAAACCTGCGAGCATCGGCTGGAACTAGCAAACCACGGGTGGTACTGCGCTGAAACTCAGTGTAGCATTGCACCCAAACCTGACTGCGTGTAGAACAGTTCTCTACTGCAGACAAAGTTGCCGAGCCCCTGGCGGGATAGAAACTGTATAATGTTGACCTTGAAATTAATTGTATATTAAATAATGTCACATTTTATTGAAACCCTGCTTATCATGTATATAATTTTATAAATTGATTTTACATTAAAAAATATCATAGCGTGGACACATCAGAATATCCTGCCACTTAAATACATTTAAATTCTGTGTGTCTCTTTAAAAATCAAAGACAGTAATGTGTTAGTTTTTAAATTTTAAAACCAAATGTCACCTTGAGTGATATGAGTAATATAGCAAAGTCGAATGAAATCTAGCTTGGTTACAGAAGTTTGAATAACATGTATTCGATAACTTCCTATTGGTGGCATTCATGTTGGTCACTGATCATTAAGAGAACAACTCATTTTTGTTAACAAATTTTTTTATATAAATGCAAACAAGCTCAAGCTATCTGACATTTGATAACATAAATATTGTAAGGGTACATTACTAATGAGGAATTATCCTGATTGGATGTCTGGCGCCATATTATTACTCCTGAACAAAACAAGAAAGTTCTAGTATCGAATAAGAAAATGCTCCTTCGCTAAAGGTAATTACATTTGCCATTTGACGTGGTAAAATCTCCTAGTCACAAACATTTTGGTTTGAAAATATAATCGATTGCATTTCATTGATGTGCGTTCATAGTTTATATGACGTCTAATACGTACAAGGGGGTGAATAACAGCTGCTTTCAAGAGTATTTGACTTATATCACAGCTGTTAGTATTATTGCTTGGCAGAAACTTGAACACTTGAGGAGATGCATTTCGGTGAAACCTGCGCGCAAAGGCTGGAACTAGTAACTACCACGGGTGTTACTGCGCTGAAAATTCTCTACTACAGACCACGCCGATTATTGCTGAAATATTGCCAAAGCAGGGTTAAACAATAACTCATTCTCACTCTACCACAGACAAAGATAAAATACATGTTAATGATTGATCTTCACATCTTAGCACATGGACATTTACTTTTGCAAATTTCTTGATTTATTTTGAACATTCAAAATTAAAAAAATATATTCATGAAAAGATTGACGGAATTTCACAGCAAACGTCCTCTGATATCTAATATGAAATATATATCTTTGCTGGAAAGGCTTTTCTCATTTGATAGTAGGACTTTCTTGCTTTTGCTCAGGAGTATTACGGAGACGCCAGACCTTCAAGACTCAAGACTCTCGAGAGAAATTAACTTGGGCTAGACAATTTAATTTTTAATCCCTGTAAGTATTATACCTTCAAATACATCAATGCTGCCAATTGTCTGACTGTATAAATTCTGGAGCATTTATTCATGAAAGGTTACGTTAATCATGTTTGCTTTTATAACAAAAGTGTGATAGAGCAGAACATTCCCCTGCAGATGTTCCCTTAAGAGGCTCTTTACCTTTTAAAGCAGCATTTCAAAGGAATGTGCAAGGTATGCAGTATTATTCCCTACAGGAAATTAATTTGATACGATGGCATTTCCCCAATGTATCCATATGCTTATATATCTGTAAAATACATCAATGTATAAACTCAACTTAGTTACAAACTAAAGAATAAGATGTACATGAACAAATATATAACATATGATACAATATAAAAGATATAAACGTTTGATTTATTGAAAAGAGATGTAATTTTAGGATGATAATATCGTCTCTTGATAAATTGATATATCCCAATTTAGCTTTGTCATCTGAGGGAATAAAAACGAAATGTGTCAAGATGATTTTTAATTGTTATTTAGCACACGACTTTGTAAGTAAGTTTACATTTATTGATATGAAGTCGTTCATATTTCATTCCGAACAAACAGGCTTGAATTACATTATTATTTCTTTCTTTGTAATATATATTTTGTGTCGTCTTCAAAAATGTTTATTGCACAGGTCATTGCAACTCATATTGACTGGATGTATACAGCACCTCAATGCATGATATATTATAAATTAGGATACACGTCATGTTTGCCCAACATCAAAGTATGAAGTACTGAGCTGAGGTCAGTCTGGGTTTAACGCCGCTTTCAAGAGTCTTTCACGTATATCACGTCTGCTAGTATAATTGCAGGAAGAACCCCTTCTGCACGTAAAACAGTTCTCTACTCTAGACAAAGTTGCCGAACCCTAACGGGATTCGAACCACGGATCCCTGATCCGAAGCCAAACGCGCTAACCACTGCTCTATACCGCCCCCATGTGCCATTGATATATCATCTTTACGTTTTTCTGTAATGCAGCTCTCAAAATATTTCCCAGTAATGTGAGCACCAAACTTCGCTCCAGAAGCATTATAGAACTTCAATACAAGTAACAGTTGGTGTTGGATGAGAACAATATTTCCGAGGACAGAGAGGTACGAAAGCCAAGAGGGATCAACATTTTAGGGATTTTCTCTTTAAGAAATTGGTAATAATAATTTTTTAAGGGTAAAAACGTTCGTGAATTGTCTGTTAATTTTGGTAATATCCATTTTTCTGAAAAAGGGTGTTTAGGCCTCATAATGTAATTCAAGAAAACCAAAGGCAACACTCTCCACATGTATTGTAGAGAGGACATAAAACGAAAGAAGGGATCGAAAAGACGGAAAGAAGGCAGGGATACAAAACGTTCTGATACACAGACATTATGTCATGAGAGGATGTAATAAGAAAACATGGTAAGGTTACAAATCGAAAATAACAAGTGTGTCCCAGAGCTCATCTGAAAACATGTTTTCAATGTTAATGCTGCTGTGGTACCATGTCAGCAGTTGGGCCATAGAGAGCCTTCATTATATAACCTAGCGAACGAGAATGATGTTTCAAGATTATATGCATGTTCGCTGAAGCATAATCTGGAACTTCCACATTTGGCATTGCATCTCTTGCTAAATTAGTCCTTGCTGATTAGATGATCTTCACTGGAATTCATCCCGCCAGGGGCTCGGCAACTCTGTCTGCAGTAGAGAACTGTTCTACACGCAGTAAGGTTTGGAAGCAATGCTATATTGAATTTCAGTGCAGTACCATCCATGGTTCGCTAGTTCCAGCCGATGCTCGCAGGGTTCACCGCAATGCATAGCCACAATGGTGTCGCAGGCTTTCTCCCTACAATAATACTAGCAGCGTCGATATAAGCGAAATACTCTTGAAAGCGTATATTGCCCAAACGGAATGGAACCAATCGCCCAACCAATTTAAACAAAAACAGTCAATATCCTCCTCTACTTATCAACCTGCTGTTACACTGCCATATGTTTGAGTATGATATTTAATGTCTTAACAAGATATTCCTTATCCTATTTTCTTATGCTCTTAAAATAATTCGAGTACTTTCTCTCATAGTTTGTGCCGCCAGGGGCTCGGTAATTCTGTATGCAGTAGAGAACTTTTCTGTAGGCTGTGGGTTTCGGTCCTTCTTGCCGATGCTCGCAGGTTTCACCGCAATGCACAGCCACACTAGTGTTGCGGGCTTTCTCCCTGCATTAATACTAGCAGCCGCGATAAAAGTGAAATAATCTTGAAAGCGGCGTTAAACACCAACTCACCTCACCTCACCTCACCTTAAATCACAAGAATCTTCTATGAATGGTGAAAAAATGAAATATAATGACTAAACATAGGTCTTCATATCTTCACAAAGAGGATTATCCTTTTATGTAAAGCTCTTGCCTCAAGGGATATTTACCATACACACTGGCGGTATAGAGCAATTAGTGATTCAGTCTGGAGCAGAGTCAAGGGAACTTGCTCATCAGGTCTGTCTATTGAGACATTGTATCAGCAGGCATATGTCTCCATTATAGGCATATTGTATCTCCATTCAACAAAAACTTAATCCATGACGTAAGTAACATTAACGTAAGTGGGAAGTACGCAGGTTTCAGTCCTATGTTACGATTTTAAATATTTTGTGTCTTCTCAATCATATACAACGATATATCACTTTTCATATGTGATTAAAATTTTGCATCCACACTTGATAATAGTCAACATTTATTGATTAAGTAAAAATATTCACAGTACAAGAGACGACCATTTAACTACTTGCAATAATGCCAACGACATCATTCCATATAATTGAATAAATATTCTTAGCTGCGTACCTTTCATAATTTTATGCTGCATCTTGTTGTAATTTGAAACATTTAATACCCGTTTTCTCCTGTAAACAATTCTTACTCTCCCCAATCAAGGAAAAACATTGTCATTTATTACGATCAATAAAAACGGGTAACCAATGATAATCGTAAGATAATCAACATATACGAAGAAATGAGAGACACTTGTAAATGTTATTTCTCATTACCGAACATATACAGAAGAATTTGAAATAAACTTATTCTTGCAAATCACTACTCTTTTGCATTGAAGTGATAAGCTATGCCATGTCAAAATTTCAATTTCATAGGAAAAAGAAAAAAAGAAACATTTATTACCAAATTCTTATGACATCAGAACACGTTTTCAGCGTTAATGCAAATCTTGCATCAACTCTTGGTGAAGTAATTCCCAAAGCTTATGAGAAAACATGTTTTCAATATAATTGTTGTAGTGCATCCACGTAAACAGATGAGTCTTAGAAAGCACTCATTACATATAGATCCATGTGGCAAGTGTAGACATGTCCATTGACATTGAAAATCAAGATTCTAAGATTAACATCTTTCACTATGAACTAATGTTTATAATGCCTCGTTGCTCAGAAATATAATTTATTTAATAAAATTTGAAATACATTTTAGACAATGACGGAATATGTATGCTATATATGTCAGAAAAAAAGAGAAAAAGAAACTGTATATTGTTGACCTTGAAATTAATTGTATATTAAATAATGTCACATTTTATTGAAACCCCTGCTAATCATGTATATAATTATATAAATTGATTTTACATTAAAAAATATCATAGTGTGGACACATAAGAATATTCTGCCACTTAAATACACTTTAATTCTGTTTGTCTCTATAAAAATCAATCAATGACAGTGATATGAGTAATATGAATGAAATCTAGCTTGGTTACAGAAGTTTTGAATAATATCTATTCAGGTAACTTTCTATTGGTAGCAACAATGTTGGTCACTTATCAATAAGAGAACAACTCCTTTTTATTATTAATAAATTGAGTATATATGTATCATCCCAACTTGGGATCGCGTCCCATCTTAAGATGGGACGCGTCCCAACTTGGAATTCCAAGTTGGGACGTCCCATCTTGAGATGGGACGGCGGACACTTTAACATGTTAATAATATTCTTATTCTAATGTTGAATTTAGTAATAACATGATAACATGTATCATTCAGATAAGCGTGTTAAGGAACTCGAAAGATATTTTGATTTTATGTTGATTTTCATGACTTATTGGCTATATCTATCTCTCATCGCATACGAGTCTTTCATCATAGCACAATACGATTTCAAAAGTAATTCTTATACACAATTTTATAAATTATTTTATTTTATTCTTAAATATATGTAATTTTGACAGCAAGTTAAGCAAATAAAAAAAATTTTTTATTCAAATATACACTCTTAGTGAATACCAAGAACGCTAATGCATTGTAATCAGTTCAATTTCTTACACATAAACCGTTCCGTTAAGCATGATTTCAATATGCTCATTGTGATTGATAGTCGAATCTAAAACTTTATGTTTCTTAAACATAATTCACAAACACTAACCTATAAGCGGTGTTCCGCTAATTCTTATAAGATGTCCAGTAAAATATCCAGTTTCGCCTCCTCATATTTCCAATCGACCCTGATCTGATAAACAGATATTATTAGGAATTCGTTAACACTCTGTGACAAAGATTTGTCGCCATTAAGATAGATTTTAGTATATTCATATGAGTTACTAGGGAATATTCAAACTCTAAGTTGGCACTTGTTGAAAATATCTAAAATGTTTGGGAACCAGACTTCGATAATTGGCACTTTTATTTTTTTCTACATATGATACAATCAACCAAGTCGCCAAGTAGATAAACAAGATAATAATTTGTTAAAACAACATGACTTTATGGTGTCTCCATATGTTGTTTTAGCCTAACACTACCTACGGTGGGCAAATTGGTGCCCAATCATTCGTCCTCTGTCACTCCAAGCTGTCACATTAACACATTCAGTCTATTCAGTGCTGGATTGTTACGATAGAGAGTACTTTAATTTCTGCTAATAGAAGGTTTTTGCATGGATTATTCATTTATCTGTATCAGGTACGTGTTTTAAATATGTATTTAAAAAAAATATGTATCACTAGTATTGTAAAACTTGGATCTGTATTAGAATAACTTCATATCTTTGATTGTTTATACCACCTTTTTGTAAAGAAACTAAGATACATAGATGTCTCTGTGAAATATGGAGCTGTTTGGTTTCTCTCTGTTTACAGCTGTTAGATCTACGCGTGTATTGGTCGTTTGAAAAATGCTGGAAACTATTATCCAAATGTAAATCTATTGATAGATATAATTTTGTTATGTCACTTAACAAATGTGATTTAATCAGTAATCAAATGTGACTTTAAATAATCGTTTGAGTAGTGTTGAATCGTTCGTACTCGATAACAGATGAAACCGAGTGAGAAAGTGAAGTAAATGAACATCAAATCAAATTTTCTTCGTAGGTGTGAATAGAATATAACAAAATTATCTAAAAACATGTTTTACTGAAACAATTCATTATAAAATATGAATATTATTAACATGTTTTAGTAACCCCCGTCCCATCTCAAGATGGGACGTCCCAACTTGGAATTCCAAGTTGGGACGCGTCCCATCTTAAGATGGGGCCGATCCGCAGTTGGGATGATACATATACATGCAAAAAAGCTCAAGCTGTTAGACATTTGATAACATGAATAAGGTAAGGGTTCATTGCTAATGAGGAATTATGCTAAATCATTTAGCCTCTGTAAATTTCTCTTGGGAGTCCTGATTGGATGTCTGGCGCCATATTATTACTCCTGAACAAAACAAGAAAGTTCTAGTATCGAATAAGAAAATGCTCCTTCGCTAAAGGTAATTACATTTGCCATTTGACATGGTACATGTGGGCGTATAAATCAACATTACCAGCTTAATATTGTTAGGGTTTCGTGAGGTATATTACACCTTGGTCTTAAATATCGTCATTTCACATTGAGAAATTGTATCTGCCTTGCTTGTATTTTTTAAATGATCGACTGTAATTGTAATCACTGAGGGATACTTCAATATCATATGATGGCCTTCTCAACATTCTACTTAGAGGGAAATAAGCACATGTGCCTTAAAATCACCAAGTGACAAACATTATGGTATGAACATATAATCAATTGCATTTCATTGATAGTTTATATGACGTGTAAGACGTTCAAGGGGGTGAATAACCGCCGCTTTCAAGAGTATTTCACTTATATCACAGCTGTTAGTATTATTGCTGGGCAAAAGCTTGAACACTATTGAGGAGATGCATTGTGGTGAAACCTGCGAGCACAGGCTGGAACTAATAACTACCATGGGTGTTACTGCGCTGAAAATTCTCTGCTACAGACCACGCCGCTAATAGCTGAAATATGGCTGAAATATTGTCAGCAGCGTTAAACAATAACTCACTCACTCTACCACAAACAAAGATAAAATACATGTACATGATTGATATGCACATCTAAGCACATGTACCAGAGACCACAGTGAGCTAATAGCATTAACACCTCATCAGAATTTTGCATTTAAAGATCATCTGGCTTCAATGTCGTTCGGCTTATGTCCATCCGTAAACTTTTCACTATTTCATCTTCTTCTCCAGAAGCATTGGCTGAGGGAATCTGAATTCGTGTATACAGACTCCTTGACTTAGGAGTTTCTTAAAGTTATAGAATTGGTGATCCTGTCACCCCTAATTAAGGTCATTGGGACCACATCGTACAAAGCTATTGTCATCAGCTATTGTCATCGTCTTCTCCAGAGGCAAGAGGTTTAGAGAGCTGAAACCTTGAGGTACACACACACAGACTCAAGTTTGAACTTCTTTTCAACATTTTGATGGCGTCACTAGTGTTAACATTTTAAGTACCCGGAAGCTTCATCCACAAATAAATGATATCATGAAAAACATTGATTTAAGATAGTTGAACAAAATTGTATTGCTCTATTGCCTTAAATTGACCAAGCAGTGCTAGGACACTTTCATCGCTCTTTGAACGTAATCTGCCTATTGTTGTTACCAACAGTTTCCATAGGCTTTTTTAAGTTACATGTTCATACAATTTATACAGACATCTTTATAGTTCCTAACGTTTATTTTGGTTGATTGATCCGATCTTCTATTTTAGCAATCCATATGACGTTTTTAAGCAAACTGCCATTGGCAATCGAGTAAAAGGGAACTCTTGCCCCTATGTAACATGGGCTCGCCTATTACATTAAACTTTTTTTTGGTTAGAATCTGGTTATATTTTTTCACATTTGACATTCATTCGCCAAAATCATTACACTGTTAGATTGCTTGTATCACCATGTTACTTTGACATATCTTGAGAATGTATGCTTTTCTATACATAAACATCCTGCTGCGTCAGCGTAATTGAATCCACCGATCCAGCTCCTTCCTTACACCCTGATCTCTTTCGAGCCAAATCCCTCGTACGGCTGGCGCGGCTGTTCGTGGCTGTGCTCACCTGTTATTGTTTCAGCCCATGAAATATTGTTATCCATGGAGCTTGAAGCTTCTCTTTTGAATTTTCCATCCGGGTTGTGCCGCTGTTGTTGGATGCGAGTCGTCTCATTGCCTGGTTAGAAAGGTAAGTATACGAGGCTTTTGGCCTAAAGGATATCAGGGTATATGGAAGGAGCTCGATCAGCGGATTTAATTACGCTGATGTAGCATGATGTTCAGACCCCGATATAGTCAATATTTTTTCCACGGTCGATTTTATTCAGACTGAATGACACTGTTCCTTGGGTTTCTTACATTGGAACAGAAATATCTCTCAGTCTTTACTAATTTGCTTCTTCCAGAATTACCTCTCTAAAAAAAGTATCTCTGACCCAATCCTCCTACTAAAACTATGGGAATATAAAAAAACCCTTTCTCATTATATTTTTTTTCCATCTTCCCTTTTCCTTCCCTTTGCTGAATAATTGTCATTGCCATTGCGTGGCAAGGGCGGGATAGCGCAGTGGTTAGCGCTTTCGGCTTCGGATCAAGAGGTCCGAGGTTCGAATCCCGCTTGGGCTCGGCAACTTTGTCTGTAGTAGAGAACTGTTGGAGTCAGGTTTGGGTGCAATGCTACACTGAATTTCAGTGCAGTACCACCCATGGTTCGATAGTTCCAGCCGATGCTCGCAGTTTTCACCGCAATGCATAGCCACACTGGTGTTGCGGGCTTTCTCCCTGCAATAATACTAGCAGCCGCGATATAAGGGAAATACCATATCACCTCACCTCACCTCATTGCGTGACAACAAAAACGTGTCACATCCTGCAGACCGAAATTTTAAACAATAACGCATTGATAAATTGTTTTAGAAGAAAATATTAGTTATAACTCTTCCCAGATGAATGCGAATGATTATGAAAGAGTTTTGAAAATATGAAGAAACTACACTTCTTTTGTGCAACGTGACCAGACACTGCATTCAATTTTGAATTAATCTTAAATTACATCTTAGGTGGTTTCAAATTGTTTTGCTGAGCCTAAGTTGAGATGAATGTAGATAACTAGAAAGTACATATAAGGACTTGTAAAATCTATGTTAACATATTCCCTTATGAAATAATTTCTTTGAGTAGTTTATGAAACAAATATTTCCATTTGTTTTGTGGATATATAAATATATAATATTAAGACTATAAGCTTTTGACATATGGCTAAACAAGATAAAGATTACAAAACTTTTTCTGAAAGAAATAGTGAGCAAAATACGAAATTGATTAGCGAAGCGTTGTCAAGGAATTTGCAGTTAGTAGTCAGATAGTTTTATCCTGTTTGGCTTTAAGCATGATAAAGTTACGTCTTTATTTGCTTAAGGTGCTATTCCCACATGAATACCTTCATTTATTATAAAATAAAATTTCAAGTGTTTTCCAACCTATTTTGAATAAACTAAAACCTTGACGACCAAAAGCTTTTGTATATTCGTCTTAGAAAGTAAGCTTTTGTTACAAAATGGCATGTGAATGAAACCAACGTTTTGTTCACGGAATATGATCACTCGGAAAAGATGAGATCACAATATGTGTAAACAGACGATCATCCGCGTATGTAAAGCTCTTAACTCAGGGGATATACATCTTACACATTGGTGGAATAGAGCAATTAGTGATTCAGTCTGGAGAACAGTCACTTGCTCATAAGGTCTGTCTATTGCGACTTTGTATCAGCAAGTATATGAAAGCAAACACGAGGGGCTGACATTTAGGTACATCTGTAACTAACAATAAATCCATTTAACTGACAACGGCTGAGGTGTTTCTTATCCTGTAAAGTCTATAGGTTTCAGTCATCATGTTAAGATGCGCAAAATTAGCGTAAATTCTGTCACTGTGTTCTTCAGAGGGATTTTCAAAGCTATAACTTTAACTTTGCTAATTACAAATTCGTTAATGTCTCTTTTTCATATGATTTACATTTTATGAGCGGAATACTTGACCCCAACAAAATACCGTATGTCACGAATAACATAGATGTGAAGACATCGACGTCAGAGCTACCGATGGTATATGTTTATATTTATCAATGATGACAATTATTTTCCATAGCTCATATCCCCATGTAACATGTGTTTGATGCCGATGCCGCTCTCAGAAGTTGAATAATAGAAATCTTTAATTACATAGCGAAGACTTATGTTTTTTACTGATATGAAGATCTATGATTTATCAATTTATTTCCATATGAACCAGCAAGTTCAGGCGTTGGGATCTGTTGAACCACTTGATATCATTGTATATAAATATCAATATTTCAGACAATGACGTTATACATATATTTTATTAGCAATGTAATAGAAATGTATACATGTATGTAATACCTCCTGCCTGTATGCTTATTTTCAAGAAAATAATCTAGCAACTGCAAGCATATGTATAACGAATGTATACTTAATCTTAATAGTCATTTTGGAATTCATTATATCCCTATTTTATCTGTTTTCGATCGTCACGTCTGTTCAAGTCCCTATGGACACGAGCATGGAATTCTTTGAAAATATCTGTTAAAATATAACTTCATAACGAGAAACTTAGGGGAAAGGTCCAAAAACACTGGAGATAATTTGTGTGTGTTAGTCTTTAATTCGAAGTTAAACCAATTAAGAGTATTCCGTTAAGGGATACATTGATTTCAACTGATATCGTTGACTACTAATTCATGTTTTAAAGCCAACAACGTTCTTAACCAGATGTTAGTGAATAGTTTGAACTTTTAATCGAAGTACAGAAACTTCCTGTCAAAATCACATGACTGGCATCATGTGAGATGTTCTTTGTTTAAGTCTTTTTGAGGTTGTCTCAAAAGCGATCGGTCTATTTTTACCCGGTTTGGCCGCCAAAGAACGTCAGGTTATTGATTAATTCATAAAGTGGCAAAACTGTAAGTCAAAAGCTCTTAAAGATTCGGACATCACCATCAGTTTAAAATTTAAGAAATCATGTTATCATGAAATGAAATAAACCAATAATATTTTGAAGTACACGATTTCATTTCATACTCTACAACTCAGATTTCTCACATCAGGGTTATCAAGACAAGTGATACAGCAACAAATACAGGACTATTGGATTGTAAATGATATTCAATTATTAAGGTTTACATTTTGAATATCTTAGATTTTATCAAAAGGTATGTTTAATTACAATAAAATATAAACTGTTTTCATCAATTATACAAAGCCTAGAGCACTCAAAAGGAATTATTGAAATAGGTGCACGCTGAAATTATTATTCTTTTTAAACATCAAGCTTCACATCAGTTAAGTAAATGAAAACCATTATGCTTTAAGTAAAAAATCAATAATAAGATGATCTTGAAAAACTATGAACAAATAAGTTGCCAAGACAACAAAAATGATGATGCTGAAAGGGATGTCTACGAAGTGATCATATCTGATTGCATCCGAAAAGCTGTTCCATAAACATATAACATGTATTTCTATTTGTGAAATTGTTTTATGCTTTTGAACTTGTGAAATCGGCTACCGAAAACAACTTATTTTGCCCAAGTTCAGAGGTTTGCATTCACTGGGTCTAACATTATACTAAGTTTTATTAAATAAAACTTGATATAATTGGATATAGATGCCGTAACAGTTTCCTACCCCCATATTCACATAATTCAAACCGTTTACATGGAAGCCTTCATAAAGAGACGAGAATAGGGATAACCAATTTAGTAAAAGGCACCACGTCATCAGACACTACATGCGCTAAGTTGAGATCGTTTTCATGAGGACAAGAACTAATGAAACATTCAGAATATCAAAACTTACTAAGGCAACACTCCGCCTCTAGGTCTAACCATGTACCAAGTTTCGTAAATCATACTGTTAAGGTTTCGAAATAGGTTTCTACTCCCTAATTGCATAAGTTCAAATAATTTCCATTGAAATAGAGAGAACATAAAATTAGAATAGAATAACCAAAATAGCAAATGGCAACACTCAACTAAAAGGTTTAACCATATACATAGTTTTTTTAAAATAATATCAAAGAGCCAATGACAAATGACCTGAAAACAAAGGCATAAGACCTCCAATTTCGGAATCACAGAAGTATAGAATTGCAGACAGAATCTTAAACCTAATGTGATTATAGGTTGATAGGTGTGATAAGGTCCACTGTTCTCCTCGTTATTAAATAGCCTTTACATACTTTTGCTTTGTGAAATATGAACATAACACCAATCTTATCTTTTTGATATGCAAATACCTTTTTCCTTCTTACATTAGGTCCAATACAATCAATTGATTCTTAAAGGAAAATCAGAAGAAGAGAAATATTTGATTATATCAATATTCACAGTGACACTTTTGCTATTTGGAAATAACATTACATGTTGTTGATTGAGTACACCCACGTAGCATGTTAGGTTTAATTCTGCAAATAAAGTAACCATATTGGAATATGTAATTGACTCTTTCCAAAAGATATGAAAGGCTTCACCGCACACCAAATGAACGCCTTCTTGCATCTTTGTCAGAATGTCATCACTTCGCATAGCACAAAGGAATTCCTAGATTGAACCATCTGAACTTTCCATTTTCATTTCCCGTGAGTAAAAGTTTTTGAAGAATTGTGTTTAGTATATTCCACATGAAACCTGATGATTAATTACCATTTATTTAGAGAGTTCTTTAAATTCATTCTTAAACTAAAAATTCAAATGTTATTATCCTAAAATCTGAAAATATCTGCGATCTTAGCTGTATTTAATGATAGTGCTTTACATTCGATTTTATTTGTTGATTTGTCCAAATCACTACGCATCAATTTCCTATTTGACCATTTACAAGTACATACCTCAAAACTATCTGATTAGTAAATTTAAAGCTGACAAATGAATATCTTTATCAATTTAAAGTGTTTTATTTTGTTAGTTGACTTTCAAGTTGATCATAAATATTGTTAACTCTAAGTTCATTTCGATGTATGGATCCAAAATTACCAATTTTAGATACCCAATAATGAAAATAGATCTATCATTCGTTATGACTTTCTTATATTTGATGTTTATAATATTTGGATTCCCAAAGTTACCCAGGGACCCATGCAAATAATTTATTTGCAAACTGAGCTATAAGTTAATCATTTCCATTTTAAGAGTAATGAATGAACAGATGTCATTCCGTTTAGAATTACATTGATAATGACAGTTCACAGTTTCACAGTTAATCACAAAATAACCAGTTTACTCAATTGATAAATCATTTTGTTTCAATCGATATCTAAACTGCTTGTGCAATTGATTTCAATGTTTTCAATTGCAAATAGATGAATTGATTGAGAAAACATATACTGTATGTGTATTTTGTTACTGCGAAATACTCATATGTAAAACATGTATGAAATATCTAAATGGAAAGTCAGACTAGTAAAATTATTTGCCCATGAGAAATGCATCCTGAGCATTGGGTGGGACTGAGCTATTAGCTGTTAGACGAAAACCAAGTAACATGGAGTCAAGAGACAGGAAACCTACAACTAAGCTTTTCTCTAAAAGCAGAAGATGAACTTTAGAGACAAAGGATATTGATTAAGGAAAGTTGTCAACTGAGTAAGACACTTGCATGGTAAACGGGCTCTCGAATTTCGAGTCTAACGATATTATTTCTTACACTGTACAAATAACAAGGTCCTATAAACTTTTGTGAAAGAATGATATCTGGGTTTTAGTAGCAGGCATGAGTTATTGTTCAGAAAACTGTTCTTACGAAACCTTGGCTTGGTTGAGTGGAAAGCCAAACAAACAGTAGAGACAAATTAATCTTTACACGGATTCAAATATAGTAATCGGTTTACGTATGTTAAAAGGTCTTTGGTGATAATTCTTTTACGTTGTTTGATCAATAATTCAGTGCACAGGAATTTCTTGGAAGCAAGAAGAATATGTTTATGAATATGAGATATGAATACTCTTTTCCCCCTTAACATTCCAAAATCACATCCGAATGAGAGGAAATAGCTCCTTTGTGACTGCACATGTATGGTGATACAGAAATGCAAGATCGTCAGAATTACTGCTATGCCGTGAAGTTGCATCTCTGACTTTGTGACATCTTTGGGTGAAGATTGATTCAAGGAGATCCACCAGTTTGAAAAGTCGCAGAGTTGGAGAATGCCTGGAACCAGTAGGGACAATAAAGTCCTTAACTTTTAAATCAGAGAAAGCATAATGTTGAGAGTAAAACAAGTAATTAATTCTCAATGGACGTAGTCCTGGTAGTTAATGGGTTAAATACATTAAGATAATAATAAAAGAGCATCTAAAAATATGTTCCTTGATAAGAATGGTGTATATAACCTTTCAAATGAGATGAGATGCCTTTTGTAAGCTTTGAAATGACATTTAGTAATTGTTGATTGATATAATTTGCTTTGGAAACATTTATGGATTTTGGTAGTTGCAATAAACATCAATTCATCAGAGTGAAAACATATCATCTTATCAAATGCAGCTTAACCTGTTGTTCATCATCTACAAATGTTTAAAGTAATAAATACAGTATCACGATCAAAGAGATACAAATCAAGCACCCCGACCCCATTACAATGATTGATAACCACATGTACTTTACATAAATTGTTGCGTTTTTCAGTTATGTCTATGAACGTTTCAAATAAAATTTACTGAATCAGCACTAGTGCTAATCAAACCTGGTTTCAAAGAAATTTTGAATATTTATTAAATCTGTCAGAACAAGGAGAAAAGTGTTTTTCTAAATTGTTTTGATTTAACAATATCGTTTAATATTTTCAGGTATTTTAAATAAGTCTTCATAGGACAATAGCTTCGAGTCATTAAATGGCCCTGAGAACTAAATATATACAGGAGTGTAAATTTGTGGCCGCAATTTTGTATTGTATTATCACAATGAAGAAATTATTATCCAGAAAATGAATCTTTTGTATCTTCCTCTTTGTTACACAGAGTTCAATTTACATATAGGTTCAATATCTTCGTTAAATCAAGAGTTCAAATGTACAACAAATAATTGAGAAGGTTATCATGAAAGACAAATATGAATGCCAAATTGAATCAAGAATATATGAACGTAGCTTCAGATAGTGTCTAATTTGATACTCGTTCTGTCAAACTTTCCCCAAGAGAAACAACCAGACGCCAGACTTCAAGGACGGATACCATAAAGATATTTGCTTATGCCAACTTGATTGTGGTAATATTTGTATGATAACTCTTGTTCATTAAAAGAGATAAACAAACTGATGTAACGAAAACGAAAATAACGGTTTCAAATAACAAGACAATTTTTTTGATAGAGAGAAGAAGTTTTAAATCGAACTTAACTGAATTGTCTATGGCAGCTGGAGCTTCCATGCTTCTGGTAGGGTCACCAAAGCTGGACAGGTCAAATGGACAACAAATTGAAAAGGTTATGAAACATGAATGGCAAATTTAATCAAGAACATTGAAATTAGCTTCAGGTATGTTTAATTTGATCATTGGCCTGTCAAGCTTTTCCCAAGGGAAACATTCATATGCAAGACATCGAGGAATTATTCCATGAAGAAATTTACCAATGCTTACTTGTTCAAGAAGGTCTGATATTTGTCTGATTATGAAGAAATTCTATATATGATTTAAAAAGTGGTATGAGCTTTCTCTCACCAAATCATTATTTATGCCTCTCTCCTTCCCACGCTTTTCTGATCTATCAACTCTCCTTAACATAGCAACAGCCAGGTGTTTAATATCTGAAACCTTACTTTTGCTTAGGTGTTTATTCTCTTCTTAGATAATATTTATAACTGTTCAATTGGCATTCCTTTATTCTTTTAAATTATCGACTAAAGAAGTACACTATGAAAGAGGACAGAAGTAATATTTTTCTATTGCTCAACATCTAGACCTTTTAAAAGATTTAAAAGTACCTACTGACTTTAAAATACTTTGCCATGATCTGTAATGGAAATTATTTTAAGTCATAAGATATGTTTTCTAAGGTATTAGTGGGTTATTTCCTTTTCTTTAAATTGTGTTGACTTAACTATGAAAGGAACTCCAAAGTATTTTATTACGAAACATTATCATACTCACTCAAATAGCATATTTGATTACATAACAGTAATTCTCTCTTACAACTTACACACACAAACACAGCGTAAACACACACATACACACGGTACTCTATTTATAGTATATATGTGAAACATGTGTGTGAAATTTTTCAGGAAGCGTAACAAGAAAACGACCCAATTTAACTCAATAAGTAGGAGAAAAGCAGACATAGTTGAAAGTTTATTCAATTTGAAAGTTATGAGCCAATGGAATCTTATTAACAAAGCTTACAGATTTGTCATGCTATACATCTATTTACCTGCGAAGTGGTTCCTTATTTACTAATTAGATCACATCAACACTCTATTCAGAACGCTAATGGCACGTCGTGACGAGAATGTTAGGTGAAAATAACTCAGGAACTACGTCATTGCATAACTACCTTATTTTCCATGTGTTGATGTTTCTTAATACACGTACATGATTTCCATAAAGAAGCTTATAACAAAATTGAAAATACTTTAATCACATTAAGAATAGCATGTTGTGAAGATGTATTTATAATCTGTGTTAGACTTTTTTTCAAAAACCTGAATGGATATAAAATATGAATTCCTGGTTACCACTGTTATTCATGACTTTTAAATACATACAAAAAAACTTTCGTCCACACTTGATGGCTCTCTCGTAGGAGGATAAAACGAAAAAACGTTAAGTACTATACGTTTATAAAATATTTCAACCTGTCACGCGTCTGCAAGCTTAGTGTAAATTTATTGAAAAAGTAATAATAACATCAAACCGCAAGTGTTATCAATCTCTTACCAATTTGTTGGGATCTAATTGTTTACATTTGTAGACTTTATCTGTACGAAAGTATTGCTTATGTGTCATGCCTTTTATGTTAGTAACATATTCTAGCATATTTTCATAGTTCTCAGAATCATGTTTGAATGTATCCTCTACTTTCACTAGTCCGTTGTGATGATCAAAGATGATCAACGGACCAGTGACAGAAAAATGCTGTTAACCTTTATCAATGACCCTACTCATTTAATGATTTCTTTCTTCTTAATTTTTCGGGTTATTTTACATATTCCTGACTCTTGATACATTAAGAGATACTAAGTAACCGATTTGCACATATAGAGGGATGGAAATAAAGCTATCATAAACACTAATTTTGACTCTTGTAAAGTTACTTTTTAATCCAGAGGCAATTTATTTTGTTTGAGGAGATAAATTAATTTGATTTAAACTGAAGGTTTTATTAACAACCCAGTTTCCTCAAGGGTGGAGAAATAGGATTTAAATGCAACAGGATAAACTTTAACTGCCCAGAGTCTGTATTCTTATCTAATTATATTATTACAACTTTATCCGAGGAACCTTTCCCTACTATTGGAATCAAATCGCCTCCAAGTAGGTTTCTGGTTTCTTGTTAATTTTATCTTGCCTGATTGACTGATTCACAGCTTATATTTATATTTAATAATAATAATGAATGGATATTTAAGAATCAAGAAGTAAATAAACGCAGATAAATGACAAGCAATAAAGAAGTGAAAATGGAACTAACAGAACGTCAACACAATTGTTGAGTGCTTCTAATAATAAATGTGAACAAAGAAAATGTGTCTTTAACCAGCATTAGTTATATCTATAAGCTGTAATTAAGATATTAACTGAGGAATATTACGTTTTCCAATAGATAACGCTCTTGAATAAACAATTTTGGGCTTGGTTCTTTTAACCTATTTGTCTTGATACTAAGAGTAATTCATGCTACATCAATTTATTCATTTACTACTTATCTCCGCATCACTCCCGATCAATAATTATTCATTTCGTTGGTTGACGCTGTGTAAGCTGCCTGTATGGTCAGTGTTAACGGTTTTGAAAACTAAATATATTTACGTTACTGTCCGCAGTCAGCTGTAATTCCTATTATCGTAGATGTTTGTTTCATGGAAAAACTTTAAATTAAAAGTATCAATTTCAATTTTGCAAGAATATATTTTATTTTTTCTACCAGTGACACATACCAGCCATTCCCAGGAGAAACTCTTACATTAATATGAATTTAATAGACATAACGTTCAATTACATCTGATGTTTCTAAACTGAAATTTCGAAAGTGAATAAATTTTGAACAAAATAATTGATTCGCTTCCTAGGCTAAGCTAACATTGGATCGTCACTAGTCACTCATCACTGATCTGACAAAATGAGAAATGATTTGTGTTTGGAAATCCACACATCAATACAATATATAACAATAGAAAGGCCACAATCAATAAGTTACTTTTAGCATATTTCTAAAAATATATACCCTGATTGCATTGTTGTTTTAAATCAAATCTTTCAGATTATTAGTCAAATAGATCAATTTTGAATAAGTTTCCCCTTGATAACTATTTTCTTTACATCTATTACAATTAATGATTGTAGTTTGTCGTTTTGATAAGATGTTAAGATTATTATTTTTTGACAAAATCATACGGCCATACGAGATAAATATTAACTTTTTTCACATATATAATATTAGTTATAACATTCAAACGAACATTCAATGAATAACATCTTTTTAAAAAAACAACTTGTGTGTGTGGTAAATATGTCTTACCATGTTTTTGTATTCAAGGGTAATGTTAAGAAAATACCTCGATCGTCGTTTGATTCGAAGGTAGGATTTTGTTACAAGAAGGTTATATGATCGGTAAAAAAAATGTTTTGTTCATGAAATATATAGGGATAAAGTAAAAGTCATGATACACTTCGAGGGTAATAATTTCTTTATTACCGATTTTATTCTATTTCAAACACATGGGCATATTCACAAAACGGCCATTTTCTCTTGCGACGGTCCGCGACAGTGACGTCATAAACAATGGATTTATGACGTCACACGACAAAATACGGTAACTCGCGCTGAATCAATCCTTGCTAGGCAAACGTGATGTGTGCACATTGATCATATTGAAAATATGTCACCACTTATGATTAATTATAATGGTAATAAAGTGACTCAACAAACATGAGATCACAATATGTGTACAAACATGATCATCTATTTGAAAAAAATTATGAAGAAATAAACTGATTCCAGTATTTTCGGGTTCTAATTTTTATCCCCATTTCGTTTTCCGAACAGGACTGTCTTTAAGTCATATGACATTTTGTAAAAATAGCATTCAGTTCTCAGAAGTAGGTAATTTGGACAGATAAAAAAGTAGTGGAATGCATCTTCAATATTGTGACCACATGAACAGGCGGGTGTATCAGAAATATAAAGTTTGTATTTGTCTCCATGTAGGTCGCTGGAGCCAATCCTAAGGCGGCAATGTGTGATTTGTAAGAGACGGGGTCCAAAGATAATATTGAAATGAGAATAATGGGATCCTTTATTTTGTATTAATTAAGGAAGACAAGTAATTTTTATGGATAATCAACTTCTTTATCCATAAAAATTACGTGTCTTCCTTATACTGCAACTTATTGAATGCCACTCAAACAGATGTGCATCAATTGTTTGAATTTTTGCAGAGACATGGCATTTTTTATATCGTCCGGAAGCATCCTCCAGCGCAGTGTTGTGTCTGGAAAGAGGATTTTGCAAAAAGTTTGGTTTTGCATGGTGTATTTTGGAGGTGTGACTGATTTCTTAAATCATAATTAGAGGCTTGGCTGACTTGACTGGGCACAAGGTCACTTAGATTATTGATCATTTTACAAAATAAACATAGTTGTGAATCAATTCTCCTATCCTTTCACGTGTTGGGTCTTTGTAAATGCTATCGTGACTTGTTCCTCTAACTGTGCCACAGATTGTTCGTAATACTTCAATTAAGGTGTAGTTTCTCAAGTAATAGTTCTTGTTGTATAGGACAATTGTCCCAGTTGGTGCTACAATAATCAAAGTTCGGTTTAATGAAAGAGTTGAACATAATGTCTAAGCATTTTCTGGAAAGTCGATAATTGAAACTCTTAAAACAATTAACCATTGGGCTAACGTTTTTCACAATATTTTCAACGTGAGAGACAATTATTTTGTAACGTTAGATCAAGGTGTTTATGTTCTTGTGTTTCAACTATGACTGTGCCGCTCATTTTAATTGGTGGAATAATACCCTACGAATACTTTCAATTGCTCCAAGCTCAATTTGTTTCGATTCAAATAGAGACAAAATTAAAACGAGAATAATCACAGTAGGAAAGGACACCACTACAAGATCTAACCACATACAGTTCTGTTAAATAATAGGCAACGGCTTTTGAGATATTGCCTCGAAAAAATAACCGCATAAGGTCCCCCACCTCCATTTACACTAAGTTCAAACTGAAACCAGAAAAGAAATGTAAATAAGACTTACCAAATAACAAAACGCACCACTGCACTACTAGGTTTTAGCCACATAGCAAGTTTCTCAAAAAAGAATATTTAATTTTCTTTGAGTATGGCATAATGTATGGAAGCAAAAGCAAATTCAGAATCACCAAATTACCTTTAAACGCAAATACATTATTTCGCCCCTAAAGTTTAGGTTTCATAACGTCCGCTTATATAGCCTCTACCTACTGTGGATGTTTTATTCTCCAACAAGTATCCAATACTTTAATCCGTAAATGACTCCTTCCTACTAACATGAATGGCTACATTAAATACCAAACGAATGCATCCTGACGTCTTTGTCAACATTTCATCGGAAGGAATAGTAGAAAGGACTTCCTAGGTTACAACACATCTTTCAACTTTCCTTTCCCATGGGAAATTTTTTTGAACAATTGCCTTTTGTACATGTCACATGAAACCTGATGATTCACTACAATTCATTTAAAAGGTTCTGTAGAATCATTCTTAAAATATTCAATATCATTATCCTAAAATCTGAAAAGCTGCGATCTTAGCTGTAATGAAATAATTCTCCAATGATAATGCTGTATATTCGATTTTGATTGCTTGATATATCCGATATATCCGATATCCGATATATCAACATTCATTAGTTGTAATTATTCTCCTTAAGATATTATTCTACATAATAATCAATTAAGAGTTAGGAATTAATAGGTGCTATCTCGTAAACAATAAGATTGATCACGAAATGTAACAGTTACAACTTATTATATAGGTAACAGTTTTCAAATTGATCAAGTTCAACGAGTTCCAATCAAAATCTGAACTGTTTGTTGAAAACATCAAGGTTTACACTGCTTGCGATTGCCAATTGGTGAATTGATTGAGAAAAGAGATCTAGATATGTGTATCTATATTGACCAAGAAATCGTCAAATATAAGACACGTAGACGATGTGTATAGGAGCAGTCAGAGTAAAGCCCCTTGCCCATGGGAAATGCATCCTGAGCATGGATGGACTGAGCTATTAGATGTCCCATTTTTTAAAAATTGAGTGGACATCTCATCACTTGTCTCTTCCTTCACATGAATCACCAGTAACATGTAGGTCAAGATTCAGGACACCTACAACTAAGGTTATTTCTAAATGCGCAAGACAAACTTTAGAGGAAAAGTATATTGACTAAGGAGAGTTGTCAGCTGAGTAAGATGACTACAGATCTTCACACATGCATGCAGTAAACAGACTATCCATTTCATGTTTGATGATATTATTATATCTAACTAAACGATCAACAAAGTAATGAGATTGAGAAAAACTGAAGATATCTTACAAAAACAGCATTATTTGATAATTCCTGAAAGGGTTGCCAAACAAACTATATCAAATAACAGTAGAAACAAATTAATATTGACAGTGATGAAAATATACTTATTGGTTTAGACAAGCTAAAAGGTCTATGGTGAGAAATCTTTCATCTTATTTGATAAATAATTCAGTGCATATTGAGTCCTTGAAGCAAGAAAGATATGGGATATGAATACTCGTGTCACCTTTTACATATCAAATACAACTGAATGAGAGTTTACTGTAACATAATAGTAGATGATGATATAATAATGCAAACTCGCCAAGGGCAAATAGCATCAAGCAGTTACCTTTCGGCGAAGAACGTTTCAAGGAGATCCACCATTTTGAGCTGTCACAGAGTTGGAGAATGCCTTGAACGAGGAGGGGGAACATTCTTAAGTTCTTCAAAAACTTTTAAATCAGAGAAAGCATGTTGTGGAGAGCAAACCAAGTCATTAATATCCAGTGGGAACGGTGTTTACAACTTTGTCAAATGAGGCGAGCTGCATTTATTTGTAGACTTTGAAATGACACTCAATAATTGATAATTGATTCAAACTGTTTTTAACAAGTTTGTTGACTCGGCGATATCAATAAAAAGCAGTTTATCTAAGTGAAGACATACCATCTCTTCAGGTGCAGCACCTATAGAGTCTACTGGCATAACTGTTGTATGTAACCAGCGAAATATTAAGAGAATATTAAATTCTGATACTAGTCATATCAAGTGTTTATGATTCATATTAAATGAAGATGGTTGCATGATGTTCCGAATACAAATAAGTATGATATGATAAGGATATAAGATGCATATATTTTGTATTTCTTATTTTCCACTTAGAAAGACTGGATGTGTATATAGGATGAAAAGATTTATATAGAACGGTGTGTTTATAAACTATTCATCCACAGTCTTTAAATGCATACTTGATGATTTCAGGTTAAGTATTTGGCATGTATTTATGATGTATCAATTTAATGTTATGAAATATGTATTTTAAACAGAATGTATAAGTAAATGATTACTAATGATTACTGATTACTAATGCTCTCAGGTTTCACCGAAATGCATAGCTTAAGCTTTACTCTTGGACAGCGGCCTCAAACCCACTTCACCTATCCATGTTTGCAATACATCTATATTCTATTGGGCAAGGCTGCGAGAGGAAAGATTACTGCTTAAAATTAATTTTACGTTACTTGTGTGATAAAACGGAGAGCTCAATTACTTTGTTTCAAAATAAATTTGTTAAATCAGCACTTAGAAAATGGTATTGGCCTTGAGGCCTCAATATTTCTAAGAAAAACATGTCCAAGGAAGTTTCGAATGTCAATTATTGGTTTAACAGTCTAAACAAAGAAACAAGCTGTCCTCCAAATGTTTTTAAATAAAAAAAAATGTTCGATGTTTTCAAGGTCTTCACCGGGCACACCCATTGAAGGGTCAAAGGAACTGAACCAATTAAAAGTCTTTGAAGGGCGCTGATAAGGTTATTTTTATGTAACCTATTTTATTGTATTATCACAATAAATTATTGTCCATAAAATGTTCTCTAACACGTCTTTACTTTTCTTTCACAGTGTTCAACATACATTTATGTTTATTATCGTCATTAAATAAAGAGGTCAAATAAAAAACAATAATTGAGGAGGCTATCATGAGAGACAAATATGAATGCCAAATTGAATTTAGAAAATGTGAACATAGCTTCAGAGATGTCTAATTTGATACTCGTTCTGTCAAGCTTTCCCCAAGAGAAACAACCAGACGCCAGACTTCAAGGTCGGATTCCATAAAGATTATATGCTCTACCAACTTGATTATGGGAATATTTGTATGATTCCTCTTGTTCATCAAGGGGGAAGCAAGACGGTTCTTTTAGATGAATTAAGTGATATCACGACAACAAAAACTGTTTGCAAGTGCAAGACAATCTTTCTCTAATTTGAGAGAAGCAGTTTTAAAACGAACTTAACATTATCAGTCTATGTCTTCCCTACCTCAAATGATTAAAGGTGATCTTACAAAAATGGCTTCCCCAGGTCTTAAATTGATACTTGATTATTTTCTTATGACTACGGATGACTAAGGTGAGTAATAAGATGTTTTCACCCTCTTACGATAATACATTACGCATAATCTAATGATCATTCGGAAAAAACATAACACTGCCCAAATATTGCATGATTATGACAAACCTGTTTGCCTCTTTCCTCTACTTACACTAGTACCTTTTGACAAGGTTTATCACTGAATGAATGTCTTTTCAGTGAAAGGGAATGAAAATCGAACTTACAGAACATTAAGACAATGTAAAGTGTTTATAAAAATAAATGTAAACAATGAAAATTATCGTATTTTACCAGCGTAAGTTTTGTTTATTAACCGTAATAACGCGCTTGAATACAAAAATAAAAAAGGTTGTTGAGCATGGTCGTTTTAACCTATTTGTCTTAAGATTAATCCATCCTACACCAAATCACTCCATTTACAGGAGTTAACTACTTATCTCCTCATCAGTCTCAATCAATAATTATACACCCTAGTGGCTGACGAGGTTGTAAGCTGCCGGTATGGTCAGTGATAGCGGTTTTGAAAACTTAAAATAATTGTGTTATTGTGATCAGTGACCTGTTATAACAGTTATTTGTTTAAATGATAAAAATTCTCAATTTGAGATTTGCAAGAAATTTTTGTTTCGTGACAGTTTGAAAAGGAAAAATATATTTAATAACTGCCATGTCTTACCTGCTTTTTCGGAGGTGTATTTAGA
The DNA here is from genome assembly GCA_921293015.1 of Phorcus lineatus. Taxonomy (NCBI): domain Eukaryota; kingdom Metazoa; phylum Mollusca; class Gastropoda; order Trochida; family Trochidae; genus Phorcus; species Phorcus lineatus. Next base: position 30,567,246 of record OV121094.1, on the reverse strand, counting down.
AGTAATTATTTTAAAAACCCAATTAATTGTCAATTTCTATATGGTTTGTCTTTTACAAACATTCGTCATACAGGTTACACCAACAGTTTTGATATAATTGTGAACAGCCCCTGTGTTGTAATGTTGTTTACAAAAGTTTAAATGAAACGAAACAACTTTTTGTCTAGGCTTTGAAATTAAATACGTATAAGTATATAATTTGTTTTCAACATTTTGAGGGATTTAGAGCTATCTTAATTGAAATAATAACAGTTCATCCCTGAGTAGATCGACACACCATCCATTGAGATGTAGCTTAGCCTGTTGTTCCATGTCTACAGAAATACCTTTTGTATCTAAAAAGCGAAAAATTAAGCGAAGAGATAAGAGTGATAAAAGGTGTTTATGATTAATATATGATTAAAATAGTTACATGTCCTAAATACAAATTTGTGTTAAATGATATGAGACACATCTATTGTGTATCTCTTTTCCAGTTGTAAAAGACAGGATATGTATATTGCATCCACATTAATTGAATTAAGATGCGTGTTAAAGGTAATAATATTAATCCATAGACTTTACACACTACTGGTGATTTCGGTTTTAACATTTTATTTGTATTCCGTCATCCAAAATTGTAAAAAAAGGAAGAATGTTTCAAAATTATGTAATGAAACAAAATGTATAAGTAGACGACTTATCACTCAATTAACGAGCTTCGGAGATTCCCCATTAAAACTTCATCGATGAGTTCGCGGTTTGATCTATCTCTTTCTCCTAAGCTTTAGTTGTGTTAACAATGCATCTATTTTCAATAGTGCCACCCTTTGACGTTATTGAATATCAAATTAATGATTATTACTCGCTCGTGTAGGATACTGCAGAGTAATATTTATACGGCGATATTAAACTAGTGTAATACCGATGCACGTATGACGTCATAATATTGTGTGGTTGTGACGTCACAATATTAGCACCGTCGTCACCATGGCGGAAAGGTCGTGGAAAAGTTTCGTTTAGTACTCGTTCGGCAATCATGCTTGATTACTGAGGTCAGGTAATAAACAGAATGCTAAACTTCCTTCAATTTAATACTATTTTTGTCAAACTTGCTTTTGCTCGTTTTATACTCAATCATTAACTCATTTGATAAAATAGCATTACATGGAAGGTGGTTTAACTTTATTATCATCTGTGTATCTCATGGATACCGGGAAAAGGGTTACATGATTCTCTTCTTTAAATTGTTTGATAAAATAAAAAGTGCGATTACTACATATTTAAGAACAATAAACGATAAATGTATCATTCAGATAAGCGTGTTAAGGAACTCGAAAGATATTTTGATTTTATGTTGATTTTCATGACTTATTGGCTATATCTATCTCTCATCGCATACGAGTCTTTCATCATAGCACAATACGATTTCAAAAGTAATTCTTATACACAATTTTATAAATTATTTTATTTTATTCTTAAATATATGTAATTTTGACAGCAAGTTAAGCAAATAAAAAAAATTTTTTATTCAAATATACACTCTTAGTGAATACCAAGAACGCTAATGCATTGTAATCAGTTCAATTTCTTACACATAAACCGTTCCGTTAAGCATGATTTCAATATGCTCATTGTGATTGATAGTCGAATCTAAAACTTTATGTTTCTTAAACATAATTCACAAACACTAACCTATAAGCGGTGTTCCGCTAATTCTTATAAGATGTCCAGTAAAATATCCAGTTTCGCCTCCTCATATTTCCAATCGACCCTGATCTGATAAACAGATATTATTAGGAATTCGTTAACACTCTGTGACAAAGATTTGTCGCCATTAAGATAGATTTTAGTATATTCATATGAGTTACTAGGGAATATTCAAACTCTAAGTTGGCACTTGTTGAAAATATCTAAAATGTTTGGGAACCAGACTTCGATAATTGGCACTTTTATTTTTTTCTACATATGATACAATCAACCAAGTCGCCAAGTAGATAAACAAGATAATAATTTGTTAAAACAACATGACTTTATGGTGTCTCCATATGTTGTTTTAGCCTAACACTACCTACGGTGGGCAAATTGGTGCCCAATCATTCGTCCTCTGTCACTCCAAGCTGTCACATTAACACATTCAGTCTATTCAGTGCTGGATTGTTACGATAGAGAGTACTTTAATTTCTGCTAATAGAAGGTTTTTGCATGGATTATTCATTTATCTGTATCAGGTACGTGTTTTAAATATGTATTTAAAAAAAATATGTATCACTAGTATTGTAAAACTTGGATCTGTATTAGAATAACTTCATATCTTTGATTGTTTATACCACCTTTTTGTAAAGAAACTAAGATACATAGATGTCTCTGTGAAATATGGAGCTGTTTGGTTTCTCTCTGTTTACAGCTGTTAGATCTACGCGTGTATTGGTCGTTTGAAAAATGCTGGAAACTATTATCCAAATGTAAATCTATTGATAGATATAATTTTGTTATGTCACTTAACAAATGTGATTTAATCAGTAATCAAATGTGACTTTAAATCATCGTTTGAGTAGTGTTGAATCGTTCGTACTCGATAACAGATGAAACCGAGTGAGAAAGTGAAGTAAATGAACATCAAATCAAATTTTCTTCGTAGGTGTGAATAGAATATAACAAAATTATCTAAAAACATGTTTTACTGAAACAATTCATTATAAAATATGAATATTATTAACATGTTTTAGTAACCCCCGTCCCATCTCAAGATGGGACGTCCCAACTTGGAATTCCAAGTTGGGACGCGTCCCATCTTAAGATGGGGCCGATCCGCAGTTGGGATGATACATATACATGCAAAAAAGCTCAAGCTGTTAGACATTTGATAACATGAATAAGGTAAGGGTTCATTGCTAATGAGGAATTATGCTAAATCATTTAGCCTCTGTAAATTTCTCTTGGGAGTCCTGATTGGATGTCTGGCGCCATATTATTACTCCTGAACAAAACAAGAAAGTTCTAGTATCGAATAAGAAAATGCTCCTTCGCTAAAGGTAATTACATTTGCCATTTGACATGGTACATGTGGGCGTATAAATCAACATTACCAGCTTAATATTGTTAGGGTTTCGTGAGGTATATTACACCTTGGTCTTAAATATCGTCATTTCACATTGAGAAATTGTATCTGCCTTGCTTGTATTTTTTAAATGATCGACTGTAATTGTAATCACTGAGGGATACTTCAATATCATATGATGGCCTTCTCAACATTCTACTTAGAGGGAAATAAGCACATGTGCCTTAAAATCACCAAGTGACAAACATTATGGTATGAACATATAATCAATTGCATTTCATTGATAGTTTATATGACGTGTAAGACGTTCAAGGGGGTGAATAACCGCCGCTTTCAAGAGTATTTCACTTATATCACAGCTGTTAGTATTATTGCTGGGCAAAAGCTTGAACACTATTGAGGAGATGCATTGTGGTGAAACCTGCGAGCACAGGCTGGAACTAATAACTACCATGGGTGTTACTGCGCTGAAAATTCTCTGCTACAGACCACGCCGCTAATAGCTGAAATATGGCTGAAATATTGTCAGCAGCGTTAAACAATAACTCACTCACTCTACCACAAACAAAGATAAAATACATGTACATGATTGATATGCACATCTAAGCACATGTACCAGAGACCACAGTGAGCTAATAGCATTAACACCTCATCAGAATTTTGCATTTAAAGATCATCTGGCTTCAATGTCGTTCGGCTTATGTCCATCCGTAAACTTTTCACTATTTCATCTTCTTCTCCAGAAGCATTGGCTGAGGGAATCTGAATTCGTGTATACAGACTCCTTGACTTAGGAGTTTCTTAAAGTTATAGAATTGGTGATCCTGTCACCCCTAATTAAGGTCATTGGGACCACATCGTACAAAGCTATTGTCATCAGCTATTGTCATCGTCTTCTCCAGAGGCAAGAGGTTTAGAGAGCTGAAACCTTGAGGTACACACACACAGACTCAAGTTTGAACTTCTTTTCAACATTTTGATGGCGTCACTAGTGTTAACATTTTAAGTACCCGGAAGCTTCATCCACAAATAAATGATATCATGAAAAACATTGATTTAAGATAGTTGAACAAAATTGTATTGCTCTATTGCCTTAAATTGACCAAGCAGTGCTAGGACACTTTCATCGCTCTTTGAACGTAATCTGCCTATTGTTGTTACCAACAGTTTCCATAGGCTTTTTTAAGTTACATGTTCATACAATTTATACAGACATCTTTATAGTTCCTAACGTTTATTTTGGTTGATTGATCCGATCTTCTATTTTAGCAATCCATATGACGTTTTTAAGCAAACTGCCATTGGCAATCGAGTAAAAGGGAACTCTTGCCCCTATGTAACATGGGCTCGCCTATTACATTAAACTTTTTTTTGGTTAGAATCTGGTTATATTTTTTCACATTTGACATTCATTCGCCAAAATCATTACACTGTTAGATTGCTTGTATCACCATGTTACTTTGACATATCTTGAGAATGTATGCTTTTCTATACATAAACATCCTGCTGCGTCAGCGTAATTGAATCCACCGATCCAGCTCCTTCCTTACACCCTGATCTCTTTCGAGCCAAATCCCTCGTACGGCTGGCGCGGCTGTTCGTGGCTGTGCTCACCTGTTATTGTTTCAGCCCATGAAATATTGTTATCCATGGAGCTTGAAGCTTCTCTTTTGAATTTTCCATCCGGGTTGTGCCGCTGTTGTTGGATGCGAGTCGTCTCATTGCCTGGTTAGAAAGGTAAGTATACGAGGCTTTTGGCCTAAAGGATATCAGGGTATATGGAAGGAGCTCGATCAGCGGATTTAATTACGCTGATGTAGCATGATGTTCAGACCCCGATATAGTCAATATTTTTTCCACGGTCGATTTTATTCAGACTGAATGACACTGTTCCTTGGGTTTCTTACATTGGAACAGAAATATCTCTCAGTCTTTACTAATTTGCTTCTTCCAGAATTACCTCTCTAAAAAAAGTATCTCTGACCCAATCCTCCTACTAAAACTATGGGAATATAAAAAAAACCTTTCTCATTATATTTTTTTTCCATCTTCCCTTTTCCTTCCCTTTGCTGAATAATTGTCATTGCCATTGCGTGGCAAGGGCGGGATAGCGCAGTGGTTAGCGCTTTCGGCTTCGGATCAAGAGGTCCGAGGTTCGAATCCCGCTTGGGCTCGGCAACTTTGTCTGTAGTAGAGAACTGTTGGAGTCAGGTTTGGGTGCAATGCTACACTGAATTTCAGTGCAGTACCACCCATGGTTCGATAGTTCCAGCCGATGCTCGCAGTTTTCACCGCAATGCATAGCCACACTGGTGTTGCGGGCTTTCTCCCTGCAATAATACTAGCAGCCGCGATATAAGGGAAATACCATATCACCTCACCTCACCTCATTGCGTGACAACAAAAACGTGTCACATCCTGCAGACCGAAATTTTAAACAATAACGCATTGATAAATTGTTTTAGAAGAAAATATTAGTTATAACTCTTCCCAGATGAATGCGAATGATTATGAAAGAGTTTTGAAAATATGAAGAAACTACACTTCTTTTGTGCAACGTGACCAGACACTGCATTCAATTTTGAATTAATCTTAAATTACATCTTAGGTGGTTTCAAATTGTTTTGCTGAGCCTAAGTTGAGATGAATGTAGATAACTAGAAAGTACATATAAGGACTTGTAAAATCTATGTTAACATATTCCCTTATGAAATAATTTCTTTGAGTAGTTTATGAAACAAATATTTCCATTTGTTTTGTGGATATATAAATATATAATATTAAGACTATAAGCTTTTGACATATGGCTAAACAAGATAAAGATTACAAAACTTTTTCTGAAAGAAATAGTGAGCAAAATACGAAATTGATTAGCGAAGCGTTGTCAAGGAATTTGCAGTTAGTAGTCAGATAGTTTTATCCTGTTTGGCTTTAAGCATGATAAAGTTACGTCTTTATTTGCTTAAGGTGCTATTCCCACATGAATACCTTCATTTATTATAAAATAAAATTTCAAGTGTTTTCCAACCTATTTTGAATAAACTAAAACCTTGACGACCAAAAGCTTTTGTATATTCGTCTTAGAAAGTAAGCTTTTGTTACAAAATGGCATGTGAATGAAACCAACGTTTTGTTCACGGAATATGATCACTCGGAAAAGATGAGATCACAATATGCGTAAACAGACGATCATCCGCGTATGTAAAGCTCTTAACTCAGGGGATATACATCTTACACATTGGTGGAATAGAGCAATTAGTGATTCAGTCTGGAGAACAGTCACTTGCTCATAAGGTCTGTCTATTGCGACTTTGTATCAGCAAGTATATGAAAGCAAACACGAGGGGCTGACATTTAGGTACATCTGTAACTAACAATAAATCCATTTAACTGACAACGGCTGAGGTGTTTCTTATCCTGTAAAGTCTATAGGTTTCAGTCATCATGTTAAGATGCGCAAAATTAGCGTAAATTCTGTCACTGTGTTCTTCAGAGGGATTTTCAAAGCTATAACTTTAACTTTGCTAATTACAAATTCGTTAATGTCTCTTTTTCATATGATTTACATTTTATGAGCGGAATACTTGACCCCAACAAAATACCGTATGTCACGAATAACATAGATGTGAAGACATCGACGTCAGAGCTACCGATGGTATATGTTTATATTTATCAATGATGACAATTATTTTCCATAGCTCATATCCCCATGTAACATGTGTTTGATGCCGATGCCGCTCTCAGAAGTTGAATAATAGAAATCTTTAATTACATAGCGAAGACTTATGTTTTTTACTGATATGAAGATCTATGATTTATCAATTTATTTCCATATGAACCAGCAAGTTCAGGCGTTGGGATCTGTTGAACCACTTGATATCATTGTATATAAATATCAATATTTCAGACAATGACGTTATACATATATTTTATTAGCAATGTAATAGAAATGTATACATGTATGTAATACCTCCTGCCTGTATGCTTATTTTCAAGAAAATAATCTAGCAACTGCAAGCATATGTATAACGAATGTATACTTAATCTTAATAGTCATTTTGGAATTCATTATATCCCTATTTTATCTGTTTTCGATCGTCACGTCTGTTCAAGTCCCTATGGACACGAGCATGGAATTCTTTGAAAATATCTGTTAAAATATAACTTCATAACGAGAAACTTAGGGGAAAGGTCCAAAAACACTGGAGATAATTTGTGTGTGTTAGTCTTTAATTCGAAGTTAAACCAATTAAGAGTATTCCGTTAAGGGATACATTGATTTCAACTGATATCGTTGACTACTAATTCATGTTTTAAAGCCAACAACGTTCTTAACCAGATGTTAGTGAATAGTTTGAACTTTTAATCGAAGTACAGAAACTTCCTGTCAAAATCACATGACTGGCATCATGTGAGATGTTCTTTGTTTAAGTCTTTTTGAGGTTGTCTCAAAAGCGATCGGTCTATTTTTACCCGGTTTGGCCGCCAAAGAACGTCAGGTTATTGATTAATTCATAAAGTGGCAAAACTGTAAGTCAAAAGCTCTTAAAGATTCGGACATCACCATCAGTTTAAAATTTAAGAAATCATGTTATCATGAAATGAAATAAACCAATAATATTTTGAAGTACACGATTTCATTTCATACTCTACAACTCAGATTTCTCACATCAGGGTTATCAAGACAAGTGATACAGCAACAAATACAGGACTATTGGATTGTAAATGATATTCAATTATTAAGGTTTACATTTTGAATATCTTAGATTTTATCAAAAGGTATGTTTAATTACAATAAAATATAAACTGTTTTCATCAATTATACAAAGCCTAGAGCACTCAAAAGGAATTATTGAAATAGGTGCACGCTGAAATTATTATTCTTTTTAAACATCAAGCTTCACATCAGTTAAGTAAATGAAAACCATTATGCTTTAAGTAAAAAATCAATAATAAGATGATCTTGAAAAACTATGAACAAATAAGTTGCCAAGACAACAAAAATGATGATGCTGAAAGGGATGTCTACGAAGTGATCATATCTGATTGCATCCGAAAAGCTGTTCCATAAACATATAACATGTATTTCTATTTGTGAAATTGTTTTATGCTTTTGAACTTGTGAAATCGGCTACCGAAAACAACTTATTTTGCCCAAGTTCAGAGGTTTGCATTCACTGGGTCTAACATTATACTAAGTTTTATTAAATAAAACTTGATATAATTGGATATAGATGCCGTAACAGTTTCCTACCCCCATATTCACATAATTCAAACCGTTTACATGGAAGCCTTCATAAAGAGACGAGAATAGGGATAACCAATTTAGTAAAAGGCACCACGTCATCAGACACTACATGCGCTAAGTTGAGATCGTTTTCATGAGGACAAGAACTAATGAAACATTCAGAATATCAAAACTTACTAAGGCAACACTCCGCCTCTAGGTCTAACCATGTACCAAGTTTCGTAAATCATACTGTTAAGGTTTCGAAATAGGTTTCTACTCCCTAATTGCATAAGTTCAAATAATTTCCATTGAAATAGAGAGAACATAAAATTAGAATAGAATAACCAAAATAGCAAATGGCAACACTCAACTAAAAGGTTTAACCATATACATAGTTTTTTTAAAATAATATCAAAGAGCCAATGACAAATGACCTGAAAACAAAGGCATAAGACCTCCAATTTCGGAATCACAGAAGTATAGAATTGCAGACAGAATCTTAAACCTAATGTGATTATAGGTTGATAGGTGTGATAAGGTCCACTGTTCTCCTCGTTATTAAATAGCCTTTACATACTTTTGCTTTGTGAAATATGAACATAACACCAATCTTATCTTTTTGATATGCAAATACCTTTTTCCTTCTTACATTAGGTCCAATACAATCAATTGATTCTTAAAGGAAAATCAGAAGAAGAGAAATATTTGATTATATCAATATTCACAGTGACACTTTTGCTATTTGGAAATAACATTACATGTTGTTGATTGAGTACACCCACGTAGCATGTTAGGTTTAATTCTGCAAATAAAGTAACCATATTGGAATATGTAATTGACTCTTTCCAAAAGATATGAAAGGCTTCACCGCACACCAAATGAACGCCTTCTTGCATCTTTGTCAGAATGTCATCACTTCGCATAGCACAAAGGAATTCCTAGATTGAACCATCTGAACTTTCCATTTTCATTTCCCGTGAGTAAAAGTTTTTGAAGAATTGTGTTTAGTATATTCCACATGAAACCTGATGATTAATTACCATTTATTTAGAGAGTTCTTTAAATTCATTCTTAAACTAAAAATTCAAATGTTATTATCCTAAAATCTGAAAATATCTGCGATCTTAGCTGTATTTAATGATAGTGCTTTACATTCGATTTTATTTGTTGATTTGTCCAAATCACTACGCATCAATTTCCTATTTGACCATTTACAAGTACATACCTCAAAACTATCTGATTAGTAAATTTAAAGCTGACAAATGAATATCTTTATCAATTTAAAGTGTTTTATTTTGTTAGTTGACTTTCAAGTTGATCATAAATATTGTTAACTCTAAGTTCATTTCGATGTATGGATCCAAAATTACCAATTTTAGATACCCAATAATGAAAATAGATCTATCATTCGTTATGACTTTCTTATATTTGATGTTTATAATATTTGGATTCCCAAAGTTACCCAGGGACCCATGCAAATAATTTATTTGCAAACTGAGCTATAAGTTAATCATTTCCATTTTAAGAGTAATGAATGAACAGATGTCATTCCGTTTAGAATTACATTGATAATGACAGTTCACAGTTTCACAGTTAATCACAAAATAACCAGTTTACTCAATTGATAAATCATTTTGTTTCAATCGATATCTAAACTGCTTGTGCAATTGATTTCAATGTTTTCAATTGCAAATAGATGAATTGATTGAGAAAACATATACTGTATGTGTATTTTGTTACTGCGAAATACTCATATGTAAAACATGTATGAAATATCTAAATGGAAAGTCAGACTAGTAAAATTATTTGCCCATGAGAAATGCATCCTGAGCATTGGGTGGGACTGAGCTATTAGCTGTTAGACGAAAACCAAGTAACATGGAGTCAAGAGACAGGAAACCTACAACTAAGCTTTTCTCTAAAAGCAGAAGATGAACTTTAGAGACAAAGGATATTGATTAAGGAAAGTTGTCAACTGAGTAAGACACTTGCATGGTAAACGGGCTCTCGAATTTCGAGTCTAACGATATTATTTCTTACACTGTACAAATAACAAGGTCCTATAAACTTTTGTGAAAGAATGATATCTGGGTTTTAGTAGCAGGCATGAGTTATTGTTCAGAAAACTGTTCTTACGAAACCTTGGCTTGGTTGAGTGGAAAGCCAAACAAACAGTAGAGACAAATTAATCTTTACACGGATTCAAATATAGTAATCGGTTTACGTATGTTAAAAGGTCTTTGGTGATAATTCTTTTACGTTGTTTGATCAATAATTCAGTGCACAGGAATTTCTTGGAAGCAAGAAGAATATGTTTATGAATATGAGATATGAATACTCTTTTCCCCCTTAACATTCCAAAATCACATCCGAATGAGAGGAAATAGCTCCTTTGTGACTGCACATGTATGGTGATACAGAAATGCAAGATCGTCAGAATTACTGCTATGCCGTGAAGTTGCATCTCTGACTTTGTGACATCTTTGGGTGAAGATTGATTCAAGGAGATCCACCAGTTTGAAAAGTCGCAGAGTTGGAGAATGCCTGGAACCAGTAGGGACAATAAAGTCCTTAACTTTTAAATCAGAGAAAGCATAATGTTGAGAGTAAAACAAGTAATTAATTCTCAATGGACGTAGTCCTGGTAGTTAATGGGTTAAATACATTAAGATAATAATAAAAGAGCATCTAAAAATATGTTCCTTGATAAGAATGGTGTATATAACCTTTCAAATGAGATGAGATGCCTTTTGTAAGCTTTGAAATGACATTTAGTAATTGTTGATTGATATAATTTGCTTTGGAAACATTTATGGATTTTGGTAGTTGCAATAAACATCAATTCATCAGAGTGAAAACATATCATCTTATCAAATGCAGCTTAACCTGTTGTTCATCATCTACAAATGTTTAAAGTAATAAATACAGTATCACGATCAAAGAGATACAAATCAAGCACCCCGACCCCATTACAATGATTGATAACCACATGTACTTTACATAAATTGTTGCGTTTTTCAGTTATGTCTATGAACGTTTCAAATAAAATTTACTGAATCAGCACTAGTGCTAATCAAACCTGGTTTCAAAGAAATTTTGAATATTTATTAAATCTGTCAGAACAAGGAGAAAAGTGTTTTTCTAAATTGTTTTGATTTAACAATATCGTTTAATATTTTCAGGTATTTTAAATAAGTCTTCATAGGACAATAGCTTCGAGTCATTAAATGGCCCTGAGAACTAAATATATACAGGAGTGTAAATTTGTGGCCGCAATTTTGTATTGTATTATCACAATGAAGAAATTATTATCCAGAAAATGAATCTTTTGTATCTTCCTCTTTGTTACACAGAGTTCAATTTACATATAGGTTCAATATCTTCGTTAAATCAAGAGTTCAAATGTACAACAAATAATTGAGAAGGTTATCATGAAAGACAAATATGAATGCCAAATTGAATCAAGAATATATGAACGTAGCTTCAGATAGTGTCTAATTTGATACTCGTTCTGTCAAACTTTCCCCAAGAGAAACAACCAGACGCCAGACTTCAAGGACGGATACCATAAAGATATTTGCTTATGCCAACTTGATTGTGGTAATATTTGTATGATAACTCTTGTTCATTAAAAGAGATAAACAAACTGATGTAACGAAAACGAAAATAACGGTTTCAAATAACAAGACAATTTTTTTGATAGAGAGAAGAAGTTTTAAATCGAACTTAACTGAATTGTCTATGGCAGCTGGAGCTTCCATGCTTCTGGTAGGGTCACCAAAGCTGGACAGGTCAAATGGACAACAAATTGAAAAGGTTATGAAACATGAATGGCAAATTTAATCAAGAACATTGAAATTAGCTTCAGGTATGTTTAATTTGATCATTGGCCTGTCAAGCTTTTCCCAAGGGAAACATTCATATGCAAGACATCGAGGAATTATTCCATGAAGAAATTTACCAATGCTTACTTGTTCAAGAAGGTCTGATATTTGTCTGATTATGAAGAAATTCTATATATGATTTAAAAAGTGGTATGAGCTTTCTCTCACCAAATCATTATTTATGCCTCTCTCCTTCCCACGCTTTTCTGATCTATCAACTCTCCTTAACATAGCAACAGCCAGGTGTTTAATATCTGAAACCTTACTTTTGCTTAGGTGTTTATTCTCTTCTTAGATAATATTTATAACTGTTCAATTGGCATTCCTTTATTCTTTTAAATTATCGACTAAAGAAGTACACTATGAAAGAGGACAGAAGTAATATTTTTCTATTGCTCAACATCTAGACCTTTTAAAAGATTTAAAAGTACCTACTGACTTTAAAATACTTTGCCATGATCTGTAATGGAAATTATTTTAAGTCATAAGATATGTTTTCTAAGGTATTAGTGGGTTATTTCCTTTTCTTTAAATTGTGTTGACTTAACTATGAAAGGAACTCCAAAGTATTTTATTACGAAACATTATCATACTCACTCAAATAGCATATTTGATTACATAACAGTAATTCTCTCTTACAACTTACACACACAAACACAGCGTAAACACACACATACACACGGTACTCTATTTATAGTATATATGTGAAACATGTGTGTGAAATTTTTCAGGAAGCGTAACAAGAAAACGACCCAATTTAACTCAATAAGTAGGAGAAAAGCAGACATAGTTGAAAGTTTATTCAATTTGAAAGTTATGAGCCAATGGAATCTTATTAACAAAGCTTACAGATTTGTCATGCTATACATCTATTTACCTGCGAAGTGGTTCCTTATTTACTAATTAGATCACATCAACACTCTATTCAGAACGCTAATGGCACGTCGTGACGAGAATGTTAGGTGAAAATAACTCAGGAACTACGTCATTGCATAACTACCTTATTTTCCATGTGTTGATGTTTCTTAATACACGTACATGATTTCCATAAAGAAGCTTATAACAAAATTGAAAATACTTTAATCACATTAAGAATAGCATGTTGTGAAGATGTATTTATAATCTGTGTTAGACTTTTTTTCAAAAACCTGAATGGATATAAAATATGAATTCCTGGTTACCACTGTTATTCATGACTTTTAAATACATACAAAAAAACTTTCGTCCACACTTGATGGCTCTCTCGTAGGAGGATAAAACGAAAAAACGTTAAGTACTATACGTTTATAAAATATTTCAACCTGTCACGCGTCTGCAAGCTTAGTGTAAATTTATTGAAAAAGTAATAATAACATCAAACCGCAAGTGTTATCAATCTCTTACCAATTTGTTGGGATCTAATTGTTTACATTTGTAGACTTTATCTGTACGAAAGTATTGCTTATGTGTCATGCCTTTTATGTTAGTAACATATTCTAGCATATTTTCATAGTTCTCAGAATCATGTTTGAATGTATCCTCTACTTTCACTAGTCCGTTGTGATGATCAAAGATGATCAACGGACCAGTGACAGAAAAATGCTGTTAACCTTTATCAATGACCCTACTCATTTAATGATTTCTTTCTTCTTAATTTTTCGGGTTATTTTACATATTCCTGACTCTTGATACATTAAGAGATACTAAGTAACCGATTTGCACATATAGAGGGATGGAAATAAAGCTATCATAAACACTAATTTTGACTCTTGTAAAGTTACTTTTTAATCCAGAGGCAATTTATTTTGTTTGAGGAGATAAATTAATTTGATTTAAACTGAAGGTTTTATTAACAACCCAGTTTCCTCAAGGGTGGAGAAATAGGATTTAAATGCAACAGGATAAACTTTAACTGCCCAGAGTCTGTATTCTTATCTAATTATATTATTACAACTTTATCCGAGGAACCTTTCCCTACTATTGGAATCAAATCGCCTCCAAGTAGGTTTCTGGTTTCTTGTTAATTTTATCTTGCCTGATTGACTGATTCACAGCTTATATTTATATTTAATAATAATAATGAATGGATATTTAAGAATCAAGAAGTAAATAAACGCAGATAAATGACAAGCAATAAAGAAGTGAAAATGGAACTAACAGAACGTCAACACAATTGTTGAGTGCTTCTAATAATAAATGTGAACAAAGAAAATGTGTCTTTAACCAGCATTAGTTATATCTATAAGCTGTAATTAAGATATTAACTGAGGAATATTACGTTTTCCAATAGATAACGCTCTTGAATAAACAATTTTGGGCTTGGTTCTTTTAACCTATTTGTCTTGATACTAAGAGTAATTCATGCTACATCAATTTATTCATTTACTACTTATCTCCGCATCACTCCCGATCAATAATTATTCATTTCGTTGGTTGACGCTGTGTAAGCTGCCTGTATGGTCAGTGTTAACGGTTTTGAAAACTAAATATATTTACGTTACTGTCCGCAGTCAGCTGTAATTCCTATTATCGTAGATGTTTGTTTCATGGAAAAACTTTAAATTAAAAGTATCAATTTCAATTTTGCAAGAATATATTTTATTTTTTCTACCAGTGACACATACCAGCCATTCCCAGGAGAAACTCTTACATTAATATGAATTTAATAGACATAACGTTCAATTACATCTGATGTTTCTAAACTGAAATTTCGAAAGTGAATAAATTTTGAACAAAATAATTGATTCGCTTCCTAGGCTAAGCTAACATTGGATCGTCACTAGTCACTCATCACTGATCTGACAAAATGAGAAATGATTTGTGTTTGGAAATCCACACATCAATACAATATATAACAATAGAAAGGCCACAATCAATAAGTTACTTTTAGCATATTTCTAAAAATATATACCCTGATTGCATTGTTGTTTTAAATCAAATCTTTCAGATTATTAGTCAAATAGATCAATTTTGAATAAGTTTCCCCTTGATAACTATTTTCTTTACATCTATTACAATTAATGATTGTAGTTTGTCGTTTTGATAAGATGTTAAGATTATTATTTTTTGACAAAATCATACGGCCATACGAGATAAATATTAACTTTTTTCACATATATAATATTAGTTATAACATTCAAACGAACATTCAATGAATAACATCTTTTTAAAAAAACAACTTGTGTGTGTGGTAAATATGTCTTACCATGTTTTTGTATTCAAGGGTAATGTTAAGAAAATACCTCGATCGTCGTTTGATTCGAAGGTAGGATTTTGTTACAAGAAGGTTATATGATCGGTAAAAAAAATGTTTTGTTCATGAAATATATAGGGATAAAGTAAAAGTCATGATACACTTCGAGGGTAATAATTTCTTTATTACCGATTTTATTCTATTTCAAACACATGGGCATATTCACAAAACGGCCATTTTCTCTTGCGACGGTCCGCGACAGTGACGTCATAAACAATGGATTTATGACGTCACACGACAAAATACGGTAACTCGCGCTGAATCAATCCTTGCTAGGCAAACGTGATGTGTGCACATTGATCATATTGAAAATATGTCACCACTTATGATTAATTATAATGGTAATAAAGTGACTCAACAAACATGAGATCACAATATGTGTACAAACATGATCATCTATTTGAAAAAAATTATGAAGAAATAAACTGATTCCAGTATTTTCGGGTTCTAATTTTTATCCCCATTTCGTTTTCCGAACAGGACTGTCTTTAAGTCATATGACATTTTGTAAAAATAGCATTCAGTTCTCAGAAGTAGGTAATTTGGACAGATAAAAAAGTAGTGGAATGCATCTTCAATATTGTGACCACATGAACAGGCGGGTGTATCAGAAATATAAAGTTTGTATTTGTCTCCATGTAGGTCGCTGGAGCCAATCCTAAGGCGGCAATGTGTGATTTGTAAGAGACGGGGTCCAAAGATAATATTGAAATGAGAATAATGGGATCCTTTATTTTGTATTAATTAAGGAAGACAAGTAATTTTTATGGATAATCAACTTCTTTATCCATAAAAATTACGTGTCTTCCTTATACTGCAACTTATTGAATGCCACTCAAACAGATGTGCATCAATTGTTTGAATTTTTGCAGAGACATGGCATTTTTTATATCGTCCGGAAGCATCCTCCAGCGCAGTGTTGTGTCTGGAAAGAGGATTTTGCAAAAAGTTTGGTTTTGCATGGTGTATTTTGGAGGTGTGACTGATTTCTTAAATCATAATTAGAGGCTTGGCTGACTTGACTGGGCACAAGGTCACTTAGATTATTGATCATTTTACAAAATAAACATAGTTGTGAATCAATTCTCCTATCCTTTCACGTGTTGGGTCTTTGTAAATGCTATCGTGACTTGTTCCTCTAACTGTGCCACAGATTGTTCGTAATACTTCAATTAAGGTGTAGTTTCTCAAGTAATAGTTCTTGTTGTATAGGACAATTGTCCCAGTTGGTGCTACAATAATCAAAGTTCGGTTTAATGAAAGAGTTGAACATAATGTCTAAGCATTTTCTGGAAAGTCGATAATTGAAACTCTTAAAACAATTAACCATTGGGCTAACGTTTTTCACAATATTTTCAACGTGAGAGACAATTATTTTGTAACGTTAGATCAAGGTGTTTATGTTCTTGTGTTTCAACTATGACTGTGCCGCTCATTTTAATTGGTGGAATAATACCCTACGAATACTTTCAATTGCTCCAAGCTCAATTTGTTTCGATTCAAATAGAGACAAAATTAAAACGAGAATAATCACAGTAGGAAAGGACACCACTACAAGATCTAACCACATACAGTTCTGTTAAATAATAGGCAACGGCTTTTGAGATATTGCCTCGAAAAAATAACCGCATAAGGTCCCCCACCTCCATTTACACTAAGTTCAAACTGAAACCAGAAAAGAAATGTAAATAAGACTTACCAAATAACAAAACGCACCACTGCACTACTAGGTTTTAGCCACATAGCAAGTTTCTCAAAAAAGAATATTTAATTTTCTTTGAGTATGGCATAATGTATGGAAGCAAAAGCAAATTCAGAATCACCAAATTACCTTTAAACGCAAATACATTATTTCGCCCCTAAAGTTTAGGTTTCATAACGTCCGCTTATATAGCCTCTACCTACTGTGGATGTTTTATTCTCCAACAAGTATCCAATACTTTAATCCGTAAATGACTCCTTCCTACTAACATGAATGGCTACATTAAATACCAAACGAATGCATCCTGACGTCTTTGTCAACATTTCATCGGAAGGAATAGTAGAAAGGACTTCCTAGGTTACAACACATCTTTCAACTTTCCTTTCCCATGGGAAATTTTTTTGAACAATTGCCTTTTGTACATGTCACATGAAACCTGATGATTCACTACAATTCATTTAAAAGGTTCTGTAGAATCATTCTTAAAATATTCAATATCATTATCCTAAAATCTGAAAAGCTGCGATCTTAGCTGTAATGAAATAATTCTCCAATGATAATGCTGTATATTCGATTTTGATTGCTTGATATATCCGATATATCCGATATCCGATATATCAACATTCATTAGTTGTAATTATTCTCCTTAAGATATTATTCTACATAATAATCAATTAAGAGTTAGGAATTAATAGGTGCTATCTCGTAAACAATAAGATTGATCACGAAATGTAACAGTTACAACTTATTATATAGGTAACAGTTTTCAAATTGATCAAGTTCAACGAGTTCCAATCAAAATCTGAACTGTTTGTTGAAAACATCAAGGTTTACACTGCTTGCGATTGCCAATTGGTGAATTGATTGAGAAAAGAGATCTAGATATGTGTATCTATATTGACCAAGAAATCGTCAAATATAAGACACGTAGACGATGTGTATAGGAGCAGTCAGAGTAAAGCCCCTTGCCCATGGG
Source organism: Phorcus lineatus (assembly GCA_921293015.1). Lineage (NCBI taxonomy): Eukaryota > Metazoa > Mollusca > Gastropoda > Trochida > Trochidae > Phorcus > Phorcus lineatus. The sequence goes on along the minus strand of OV121094.1, from coordinate 30,549,182 downwards.
AAATGCATCCTGAGCATGGATGGACTGAGCTATTAGATGTCCCATTTTTTAAAAATTGAGTGGACATCTCATCACTTGTCTCTTCCTTCACATGAATCACCAGTAACATGTAGGTCAAGATTCAGGACACCTACAACTAAGGTTATTTCTAAATGCGCAAGACAAACTTTAGAGGAAAAGTATATTGACTAAGGAGAGTTGTCAGCTGAGTAAGATGACTACAGATCTTCACACATGCATGCAGTAAACAGACTATCCATTTCATGTTTGATGATATTATTATATCTAACTAAACGATCAACAAAGTAATGAGATTGAGAAAAACTGAAGATATCTTACAAAAACAGCATTATTTGATAATTCCTGAAAGGGTTGCCAAACAAACTATATCAAATAACAGTAGAAACAAATTAATATTGACAGTGATGAAAATATACTTATTGGTTTAGACAAGCTAAAAGGTCTATGGTGAGAAATCTTTCATCTTATTTGATAAATAATTCAGTGCATATTGAGTCCTTGAAGCAAGAAAGATATGGGATATGAATACTCGTGTCACCTTTTACATATCAAATACAACTGAATGAGAGTTTACTGTAACATAATAGTAGATGATGATATAATAATGCAAACTCGCCAAGGGCAAATAGCATCAAGCAGTTACCTTTCGGCGAAGAACGTTTCAAGGAGATCCACCATTTTGAGCTGTCACAGAGTTGGAGAATGCCTTGAACGAGGAGGGGGAACATTCTTAAGTTCTTCAAAAACTTTTAAATCAGAGAAAGCATGTTGTGGAGAGCAAACCAAGTCATTAATATCCAGTGGGAACGGTGTTTACAACTTTGTCAAATGAGGCGAGCTGCATTTATTTGTAGACTTTGAAATGACACTCAATAATTGATAATTGATTCAAACTGTTTTTAACAAGTTTGTTGACTCGGCGATATCAATAAAAAGCAGTTTATCTAAGTGAAGACATACCATCTCTTCAGGTGCAGCACCTATAGAGTCTACTGGCATAACTGTTGTATGTAACCAGCGAAATATTAAGAGAATATTAAATTCTGATACTAGTCATATCAAGTGTTTATGATTCATATTAAATGAAGATGGTTGCATGATGTTCCGAATACAAATAAGTATGATATGATAAGGATATAAGATGCATATATTTTGTATTTCTTATTTTCCACTTAGAAAGACTGGATGTGTATATAGGATGAAAAGATTTATATAGAACGGTGTGTTTATAAACTATTCATCCACAGTCTTTAAATGCATACTTGATGATTTCAGGTTAAGTATTTGGCATGTATTTATGATGTATCAATTTAATGTTATGAAATATGTATTTTAAACAGAATGTATAAGTAAATGATTACTAATGATTACTGATTACTAATGCTCTCAGGTTTCACCGAAATGCATAGCTTAAGCTTTACTCTTGGACAGCGGCCTCAAACCCACTTCACCTATCCATGTTTGCAATACATCTATATTCTATTGGGCAAGGCTGCGAGAGGAAAGATTACTGCTTAAAATTAATTTTACGTTACTTGTGTGATAAAACGGAGAGCTCAATTACTTTGTTTCAAAATAAATTTGTTAAATCAGCACTTAGAAAATGGTATTGGCCTTGAGGCCTCAATATTTCTAAGAAAAACATGTCCAAGGAAGTTTCGAATGTCAATTATTGGTTTAACAGTCTAAACAAAGAAACAAGCTGTCCTCCAAATGTTTTTAAATAAAAAAAAATGTTCGATGTTTTCAAGGTCTTCACCGGGCACACCCATTGAAGGGTCAAAGGAACTGAACCAATTAAAAGTCTTTGAAGGGCGCTGATAAGGTTATTTTTATGTAACCTATTTTATTGTATTATCACAATAAATTATTGTCCATAAAATGTTCTCTAACACGTCTTTACTTTTCTTTCACAGTGTTCAACATACATTTATGTTTATTATCGTCATTAAATAAAGAGGTCAAATAAAAAACAATAATTGAGGAGGCTATCATGAGAGACAAATATGAATGCCAAATTGAATTTAGAAAATGTGAACATAGCTTCAGAGATGTCTAATTTGATACTCGTTCTGTCAAGCTTTCCCCAAGAGAAACAACCAGACGCCAGACTTCAAGGTCGGATTCCATAAAGATTATATGCTCTACCAACTTGATTATGGGAATATTTGTATGATTCCTCTTGTTCATCAAGGGGGAAGCAAGACGGTTCTTTTAGATGAATTAAGTGATATCACGACAACAAAAACTGTTTGCAAGTGCAAGACAATCTTTCTCTAATTTGAGAGAAGCAGTTTTAAAACGAACTTAACATTATCAGTCTATGTCTTCCCTACCTCAAATGATTAAAGGTGATCTTACAAAAATGGCTTCCCCAGGTCTTAAATTGATACTTGATTATTTTCTTATGACTACGGATGACTAAGGTGAGTAATAAGATGTTTTCACCCTCTTACGATAATACATTACGCATAATCTAATGATCATTCGGAAAAAACATAACACTGCCCAAATATTGCATGATTATGACAAACCTGTTTGCCTCTTTCCTCTACTTACACTAGTACCTTTTGACAAGGTTTATCACTGAATGAATGTCTTTTCAGTGAAAGGGAATGAAAATCGAACTTACAGAACATTAAGACAATGTAAAGTGTTTATAAAAATAAATGTAAACAATGAAAATTATCGTATTTTACCAGCGTAAGTTTTGTTTATTAACCGTAATAACGCGCTTGAATACAAAAATAAAAAAGGTTGTTGAGCATGGTCGTTTTAACCTATTTGTCTTAAGATTAATCCATCCTACACCAAATCACTCCATTTACAGGAGTTAACTACTTATCTCCTCATCAGTCTCAATCAATAATTATACACCCTAGTGGCTGACGAGGTTGTAAGCTGCCGGTATGGTCAGTGATAGCGGTTTTGAAAACTTAAAATAATTGTGTTATTGTGATCAGTGACCTGTTATAACAGTTATTTGTTTAAATGATAAAAATTCTCAATTTGAGATTTGCAAGAAATTTTTGTTTCGTGACAGTTTGAAAAGGAAAAATATATTTAATAACTGCCATGTCTTACCTGCTTTTTCGGAGGTGTATTTAGAAGTAATTATTTTAAAAACCCAATTAATTGTCAATTTCTATATGGTTTGTCTTTTACAAACATTCGTCATACAGGTTACACCAACAGTTTTGATATAATTGTGAACAGCCCCTGTGTTGTAATGTTGTTTACAAAAGTTTAAATGAAACGAAACAACTTTTTGTCTAGGCTTTGAAATTAAATACGTATAAGTATATAATTTGTTTTCAACATTTTGAGGGATTTAGAGCTATCTTAATTGAAATAATAACAGTTCATCCCTGAGTAGATCGACACACCATCCATTGAGATGTAGCTTAGCCTGTTGTTCCATGTCTACAGAAATACCTTTTGTATCTAAAAAGCGAAAAATTAAGCGAAGAGATAAGAGTGATAAAAGGTGTTTATGATTAATATATGATTAAAATAGTTACATGTCCTAAATACAAATTTGTGTTAAATGATATGAGACACATCTATTGTGTATCTCTTTTCCAGTTGTAAAAGACAGGATATGTATATTGCATCCACATTAATTGAATTAAGATGCGTGTTAAAGGTAATAATATTAATCCATAGACTTTACACACTACTGGTGATTTCGGTTTTAACATTTTATTTGTATTCCGTCATCCAAAATTGTAAAAAAAGGAAGAATGTTTCAAAATTATGTAATGAAACAAAATGTATAAGTAGACGACTTATCACTCAATTAACGAGCTTCGGAGATTCCCCATTAAAACTTCATCGATGAGTTCGCGGTTTGATCTATCTCTTTCTCCTAAGCTTTAGTTGTGTTAACAATGCATCTATTTTCAATAGTGCCACCCTTTGACGTTATTGAATATCAAATTAATGATTATTACTCGCTCGTGTAGGATACTGCAGAGTAATATTTATACGGCGATATTAAACTAGTGTAATACCGATGCACGTATGACGTCATAATATTGTGTGGTTGTGACGTCACAATATTAGCACCGTCGTCACCATGGCGGAAAGGTCGTGGAAAAGTTTCGTTTAGTACTCGTTCGGCAATCATGCTTGATTACTGAGGTCAGGTAATAAACAGAATGCTAAACTTCCTTCAATTTAATACTATTTTTGTCAAACTTGCTTTTGCTCGTTTTATACTCAATCATTAACTCATTTGATAAAATAGCATTACATGGAAGGTGGTTTAACTTTATTATCATCTGTGTATCTCATGGATACCGGGAAAAGGGTTACATGATTCTCTTCTTTAAATTGTTTGATAAAATAAAAAGTGCGATTACTACATATTTAAGAACAATAAACGAAAAACTAAAGAAAATAAACGTAAAGTATCATACTGTTTTAACAATAGAATTCCATTCTGCATCATTACACCTCATGAATGGCGTCTAATGAGAGGTACACATAATTTGTCAGCGAAAAATCGATGTAATTTGAAAGCTGGCAAATTGTGCTTTATTAAACATCTGATGAACTTTCAAAATGAACACAAAAGCCCTAATGTGATCAAACAACTCTTTCGACCCTCTGGGAAGGAAGACAGATTTTTCTATTAAGTAATTAGTGAAGCAAACAGGAATTCTTATTCTGTAAATGAACTATTCTTTTCTAAATAAAGACATGTTTTCTTCACAAAATCAGCTTGTAAAGAGGAAGTCAAAGTTTCATTTGAAGAAACTTCACTGAGAGCTATAACCAGAGCTTACATGCTCATGGTAGCTTCCATGTTCCAGATCAAGTGTGAGTCAATCTAAAACCACACTATACCTTTGTTTTCGTCTGTTCCCCATCCTCTCTATTTTCTCCCTGATCTGTCTTTTGAATTATTGTCATCCTCTTGTTTGATCATTGATAAATTGTTGAAAACACATGAAGCCACAACTCACGTTGATTCACAAGGTGAACATAAATACATGCATATGAAAAAACAGGTCAAATGGACAACAAATTGAGAAGGTTATCATGAGAGACAAATATGAATGCCAAATTGAATCAAGATTATATATACGTAGCTTCAGATAGGTCTTATTTGACACTTGGCCTGTCAAGCTTTTCTCAGGAGGAAGAACCAGACGCCAGACATCAAGAACGAATTCCATACAAATATTTTACTAATGCTTACTCTATTTTGACAATATTTGCTGTATTCTACGTGGGCAGGTTCAGGTTAAAGCCTGTTTGTATGTCAGGTCTACGTGCATTCTTTTACAAAAATAACAGATTTATGAAGGCGTTTGGTTATTGTCATTTTCTTACGATTAAATCTCTGTTATAACAAAAATATAAATATGGTCTCTTCCAAGGTAGACCATCATATAATGAAGTAGAAACGTGAACATTGAAATACTTTGCAATGCTCCGTAACAGAACAGCTGTATCCAGTACCTCTTTACTTTAGGACGTATGGTACGTATCGTTAATTATTAATTGATTCTTTCACTTTCGCCCATACTTAATATTTTCATACAAAGCGATCATCTCATAACTACGACGGACTTTTCGCTCATTTTACATGCTAAATCTTTAGGTAATCAAAATGTTATCTATTTAGATCATTTGTGTAAAACACAGGTGTTTGAAAGTTAGGCAGGAAGTTGAGAGTGAAAACAAGCCAATTTAATTTGATAAGCAGGGGATGGTGGATGTTTATTCAAAAAGCAGGCATAGGGGGATATGTATTCAGTTAGCAAAGTTTTGAAATAAAGAATTATCTTCATTACAGCTTACAGTCATGTCATGCTATGCTACTAATTAGCTTCAACCCAGTGAGTATGGTACTCATTAAACTTAACCAACACATTTTTCAGGCAGCTAATGGCACGTCGTGACGAGAATGTTATGTGCAGACATTAATTAAGTCCGTTACTACGTCATTACATAACTTCTGTATGTTTAATGTGTTGATGTTTCCTGAAAAAAAACTTACACGATTTCCATAAATAGGCTTATAAAAAGTTGAAAATACTTTAATCACATTCAGTTAGGAATAACACGCTGAGAAGATTTAGTAGACAATTTGATAAGAGGTAATCAAATGTGTAGAGAAAGAATATTGGGTCATTTTTGGTCATCTTCGTTTTTGATTATTTTTTTACACAAAAATTCCGTCCAGACTTTATGGCTTTTTATGTAGGAGTAAGAAGTGAATAACCTGTGGAAGAAGTAATATTCTGTTATACAAAAGGTAAATTTCAACTTGTCACAATTCTTCCAAGCTTCGATTAAACAGAGTGTAAGAGATAGAACTACCCTTTTTAAATGACTGTGCGATAAACCCTTGACATGTCTACAGTGGTGAAACCTATTCAGTTGAGTGACGATATAATTTATACGATTGACGTCATATAGATAGCATATTCTAACACAACGTATTTCCATAGTATTTACCTCTATCCTCTAATTTCACTAGACTGTTCAGACAAATCTACGAGGGAGAGTCAATAGGGTCATAGAAGTGGATATAAAACAGTAGTCAATGGTTAGTGTGATAGTGATATCAGCACAGGTCATCTATTTATATTTGTTCATCTTAATGGCATGTGATTCAAAGGTTCAAAACAAGACAGCAATAGGTAAGAAATAACACGCTTTGGGTATAGTAGCAAACATAACGTGACAAGCTCACTTCAACAACGAGTCACCTTTACTACATTGCACTGGTTGACATTCCGATGTCCGTTTGTGTCTGTACAGTACAAACTGCAAAAAATATGTTCTTGACTTTCTGCTTGAAATATCAAAGGAATGGGAATTAAGAACTCTTTTAAACCTTTAAGTTTAAACCAGAATTAGCTACCATTATTTTGCTTTTCAGGTAAACCCCTTCTACTACATAGTGTAAATAACCCATTATCACTTCAAAACTCGTGTATACATTGAGCTCAGTTTTCAGTTCTCCATGGGTTGACATACATGTTATAGCCGATACAAGGACCAACAACAGAAACTGATGAGAAGTTTAAACGAAATATCAATGGCTCCTGGGCGATTTCCCATGGGAGCAAAAGCTTTGCATTTCAGTTTCGCTCTCTTCAATGACTTTGTGAATATTACAACTTCCTTCTTATTTATCCTTTTAAACTTTGTCAGTTATTTCCTTTTATTGCAACGACGTTTATTCTGTTACTTACTATATAATTATTTTTCAAAATAAATTTAAAAAGAAATATGATTACCATCATTTAACCTTCTCATTCTATTAATATATTTTTGTGGACGATATGAGATATCATCAATATGTAATTAATTTCAAAGCAGTTCTTTTCTTCTTTTGCTTTACTAGTGCTAGTTATCAGCTAATCTAAGCCTATTATGCTTATCATTACCCGTGTAAGATACTGCAGTGTAATTTTTATACAGCGATATGAAACAAGTGTTATACCGATGCACTTATGACGTCAAAATGGTGCGTAATTGTGACGTCACAATGTTAGCACCGCCGTCACAATTGTGACAAAGGCTCGAATATGTTAGTTTCAGGATACTGTCGGTAATTATGCTTGATTTTTTTGGCGAGTAATAAACAGAAAACTATACTCCATACCATTTAAAACTATTGCCAATGCCATCTTTGATTGCCTATGGGGGAGTAAAGCATTTTCAATGTTTTCAGGTTATCTTCACATGTTGAATTTCAAGTCTCATATGGAACGGAATGCACCTTTCAGGTTATACGTCATACTTTGTTTCTCACAATAGTAAGACATTACTTTTATATAGTTTTGCCGTTTATGCTAGCTTATACATAAATGTCATGGAATTTTATTGGGCGCTTCTTACGCAGTTACCTCATAGCTTGGGTTTTACAGATATTGCTTCAATCCATATGGCTAGCAGAATTGTACATTTTCGTTTAGAGACTTTTGTACTGCCTGAAAATAAAGATCTTTTCAGAGTTTTGTAAATCTTCAGCGTTTGACACAGAAGCTTAAGAAGATCTCGAACATCAGCAGAAGGTACTAAATCATTGTCAAGAGGTAAATTGCTTCTGGCAAAAGGAGTAAAAAACACTCGTTCAGCAGTTGGAAACAGATGCCCTTTGAAATGAAATATTTTCACTTTAATTATTCTTTATCGATTACAGAGATGATTTCTTATCAACAAGATAGTCGAACGTACATTTAAAATTTATTTTGCGCTACGTGGGATATTGATATATCCTCTGTGCATTGATACGAAGGGTCAGAATTAAAATACACTCTTCCTCTGATTTGCAGTCTGTGAAGCTTGCTTATTTAGGTCTGGTAACAAAATGTCTTACTAGGTTCGCTAGTTGCAGCCAATGCTCACAGGTTTCACCGTATTACATAGTGATACTGGTGTTATGGGTTTCTCCCTACACTATTACTAGCAGCCGTGATATAAGTGAAACACTCTTGAAAGCAGTATTTAACCCAAAATCAACTCACCTCAAGTAGTAGGCGTATCTTTAGTAAAACTTTTGATGGTATTGGTATCAAAATAATGCAAGATCTTAGTTGCATTAATGTTTTTAAAATACTATTTCCTATATATTTGTTGCTTAATCAATATAAAGCTATCGATTGAATAAGCATTGACAAAATGATGTCTGTTTTCTGCTGAATTTTCTAATAGTTTATGAAATCCTTAGAATAATCCCAAATCTTGAATTGTCAATGTGCAAAAATATCCATCCTGGTTCATCAGCGTTTTTGAATCCGCTGAGCACCTTCCAAATACCCTGATAAATTTTCGTATGGCTGGCGGCTTGATATTCATGGCTAACCTCACCTGTAATAATTTTTGCCATTGAAATGTTGTAATCGGAGGAGCTTTAAAACTGATCTACAAGGAGGACCTGATTCAAAACGCTGATGTAGCAGGATGAAACATAACAAGTTAAACTGATTTTAATACAGCAAGAAAAGTCGGTAAAAAGTATACCCAAGCCACCTGATCAAAAACGATGTGCAACATGGGTCTTCGAAGACAATGATTGATTTGGAACCTTGTTGACCAATCGTCAATTACCAATGAAATGTAGTATTGCATGTATTTCATTGACAGATGTTGAAGTATTACACCACCTGAGTTTAATTATTCATCGATAACCTTCTATAAACGTTCCGATGTGTAGCGATAAATCACGGTTCACATTGTACAGGAATTTTATGGATAACCATATCTGCCAACAGTTTTGAAAGAAGCCATTCGCATGGTATGTATTATCTAAGCTGTTGTGTAAATGAATTAGTGATGTAAGTAGTTCTCTCTTTAATGAGTTTTATCAATCTTCTGCAATAGCGTATTTGCATTCGTACCTCTCCTACAATTACTTGTAAACTATCAAGCCAAGAGCCTTGTATATAACCATAAACCGCCAAAAGGGGCACTACTTGGATGACAGGATCGTCCAGTTCAAGATAGTGTCTTCGAGCTCATAGCACATCGACATTTAATTGGCTGAATACATAAATCGCAAAGGGTAACCACCCCGCCGTCAGGGATAATTTGTAAAAAAACGGTGATGTAGCAGGGTAACGTTTTGTGAAAAACATACAAAATTGGTGAGTGGAATTGTAGAAAATAGGTAACAAACATGTGTGCATTGAATTATCATCTTATCAACACAACATTCTCTAAAGCAAACAGTGTAGAACACAAAGAATACGTTTTGCTCCGAATTGTTGAAATGTATATATGTTCTCTATATGACATTGTTGTCGTGACCCTAGCATATTGACAGAATACACATGAAATTAATTACTCTTGCACACTTCCTCTTCAATGAAACTGATAATTCTTATTTTAACATATAATATATTTTTTATTCTTAATAATATATAACAATTTAAAGATAATAACATTTAATACCTTGTACGAACTATGTTAACGGAATGATTGATTCTAATTTTACAATCGGAAAATTAAGGATTATGTTCACAATGTAGCACGTTGTATTGTGACGGCGGTGTTTGGAATTCGAACTTCAAGGTTGTATATCTGTCTTCTCGCTCACGTTGAACCAAGATACAATTCAGTGATATTCAGGGCTAAGTACTTCCAAATCGTTATTCAAATAATTATTTCTCTCGACTTAATTAATTGAAAATTAATAAGCCAAAGACAAAAAACATACCACAAATATTTTATTGCCTTTCAAGACATAACGTTATAGGCTATGGACGACACAATTTACAGAAAGACTATTCATCCAGTTACCATGGAAACATATGCATTGCTCAAGGGGTCCTTTTTACGTAGGTTGACAATCGAACCTTTTCTAATTTTAGTCAAACTATGTTTCCATTGTAACAGGTCCCTAACTAGACTCGGATCATTAACTTCCTAAACGATAAACATTCAGTGTACGACTAATGTTCATACGTTTTATGTTTGTTTTGCTTTGTAATATGAATATCAAGGATAATTATTTTCGATGAAATGTAATCAAGGGTATACATTATGAGAATGATCAAAAATGTTATTTTCACTGTTTTCACAAACATAATTGTCTTGTATCTGCTTTGATTGGTTTTACAATTATTATTTTTGCCCAATTTGCCACTATTTCTGTCATGTTTATCATCCGAGTATAGTTTTGATGAACATATTCTGTAATATTGTTTAATCACATGTCACGGTAATCCAACTGCTAAACTTACGATTGCTCTTTTATTTATAAACAGTGTGTATACTTGATATGTGCAATTCCACTTGCGTGACACTAACACCACATATAACAGGACATCCAAAACAACATAGGCGATTCGATATTGAACAAACATAATGAACACTTAATAACAAACATATTGTATGCAGACCTAAGAGATCGTTCGTGTCCTATGACCCCTCATATGATTATAAATCAAATTGTTGAGAGTCTAGTAGGAGAATAGGAAATTAACGTATTTACAACAATATTTCAGTCATTAAACACGGGGTTTGATATCGATTTTTTAAAGAAAAATAGTGCTGCTGAGCTTGATCAAGCAGCCACCATACGTATCATATACGCTACAAGTGGTCAAAAATGGCATTACAAAACATTGTTTTGTCACTTGACTTCAACATGCATAATAAAAATGCATTGTATAAACATTGACATTCTAAAAACGTCTCATACCATCAAAGTTAATAAGAGGGCCGAAAAGAGAATGTAATCTTGAAATTTTTACCGTGTAGGTTAAAGGCAATATAAAATTATTTTCACTCATGAAAAATCCCACAATTACGGCTTTGTGGAAAAATACTTTACATCTAAAATAGCTACGAATATTAATGTCTTAAATCAGAACAGATTATTATTATATTGTATTTTTATTGAATCATGTGATAAATATCTAATAGTTAAATATACGTTACACCCTAGAACAAAACAACGTTTTGCAAAATGTCGTTCCAGTCAAATAAAAAACAATTCCAGCTAAATAAAAATCATTAACATATATAAACAAATGAAATTAGAAATAAGATCTCCAGTGAATAAATATGGAATGTGTTTTGAATGTATTGAGAAGCAAGTGGTTATGTTAAAATTCTTACAAGATCGTGACTGGTGTCATAAGTAAAATAATCGAAAAACTCTTAAGTCTGTTTTTCTAAAGGAATATTATCTATATGGTCGTGAGAAGTGACCAGAGAAACAATAACCTGCTAAAGGGTTATGGCGATTATTTATTTTGCCTCAACAGTTGGCAATACTTTCACAAATTTCTGTTATTAATTATCAAACTATGACGATATCCACATGGATAAACATAACTATCACAAAAAGTCCGATAGATTCAACGCTTTCACAATTAAAATCTGAATTTGTCAGAATATTCCTACTAATGAAATATTAATGTTCGTAAGGCAACAATGTACAAAATCAACATAATTAAACAACTATATTCGTTCTCTATGATTAACTCATTTGAAAAAATATTCTCACTGCCATTCGTAACCAAAGACCGAATGTAAACATGTTTACAAGCATGGCAAATCATGCGCCCGCTAATTAAATGCTGACAAAGGAAGTGTGTTAATGTGATAAGGTTGGCACGAATATAATCTGTCAAGTTCTGGCATTGCTTTAAGGTACCCTGTAGCATCATGCATTATCAAACGAACGCTGTTGAGGAGGTTTTGGTTGGCCATGGTACTTTAAACCTCTCTCCTGTAAAATGAAGCCACTGATGAATCGTATCCATGAGCGTATTCCTGAACTGTGTGCTCATTGTACAGTACATAACGAAATTAATGGCACTATTTATGAGAGCAACCGCGTCAATAAGGTCGCTTAATGGAACATACACGTTGGCAAAGAAACCGTCCACACAGGCACTAAGAATTACGAGAATTGCTTGGGGCACTTCAGACACAATATACATAACAATGACTGCCAACAACATCATTGTGGTCCGCCTGTGTATCTTGTGCTGAGAATTGTAACTATCGCCCTTCAGTCTCCGGCCTCGCTTGTCAGTCTCTCTGAGAGTGTGAAGCAAAAGACCTCCGAATATTGAAATTAATACAATTGGAATCATTTTACCTGCGACAGGATACAGCCAAAAGTTAACTAAGGCCATGACATCGGTGTTATTTTTGCCGATTGCTGGTGGGTTAAGTCTGAAAAGAGATTCGTTAAACTGAGGATGAGTGACCTCCTTGATTCCTGTAGTTATACAGTTTGGAATGATAAGTACGGCTGAGCCGATATAAGCGAATACAATGACAAGAAGTGTAGACTGGTTGTCCAGGGTCTTGGAACCTTGTGATGTTGGTCTCACGAATATGTATCTCATTATTGCCATTATGACGCCAAGCCAAATTGACACTGTGTGCGTGGTGAGGGTTACGTTCATATATACAGTCATAAACACCGTCCAGCCGTAGGCATAACGCTGAGGCGTGGGTGTGAGATCGTTCATAAGGTAAAAGTGAATTGTAAAGGGAATGTAGGAAATCATTGTGACAAGATCTGAAACTGCTATTCCTGTGAGAATAAGGTTTATTGAGTTGATCATGGACTTCTTGGTAAGGACGATGATGTTGATGATGTTGGTGATGACTCCGTATATGCAGATGATGAGACTGAACCAGCCATGGACTTCCCAGTAGCAGTATCCAAAGCTCTCCAGCGAGTTTGAGCTGTTCCAGCTGCACCCCATCTTTATGGCTTGATCAGAAGCTGTAAAAAGAACAACGGCAAGTTTATAACGTATGAGCATATTGGCAAGAAAACGTCATAAATTAATATTTAAATTACATTCATTATTTCTACATCTTATTAAACTGAGTACACATGTTTATATTTCCAGATGTGTCATACAAAAACATATTGGTTACCTTTTTCATCCTATTTTGAAAATAAAATATCAACTTTAAGATTACATAATACCATATTTGACTTTGATCCGACTGAACGGGATGCATAACAAAACAATTTGGCTACCTTTAGTAGTGTCAAGTAACAAAAGCTTTAATTAAAACGATTTTTAAAACATGAAAAAAGTTGTATTCTGTTCTTTCGTTAAGTCAGGGTCAAGCCAGGGTCAAGCGTATAAAATTCAAAAAATCCGAATAGAAAGATATATTGAGAAATTATGTCGCAGTCTGTTCAAATTTGCGTAAATATCAAAACAACCTGACAAAATTTATCTTTACATTATATACATGTAATCAATATTTTAAGTGTGTCAACACGTTGATCATAGAACATAAATTCATGTCAATGAACAAACGAAATCACGGTTAGTCAAGCTATCTAAGGGTACCAATAGATATTGCAAATATCATATCGGTACTTCAATGTTAGAGGCACATGTAGCCATGTCAAATTTTGTCGTATTTGTAAGAGACGTAGAAACATCCGGGCAACAGGAATAAGCTCAGCTTGTCACGTGGTAGCAATAAACGTCAGACAATCACGTATTTCCTGTTTCCCATGGGAAATCCGTGGATTTTAGTGATTGGTCGTCAAACATATTGATTGTAATTACCGATGTTAAGGGGCAGTCTATTCAGTTTGCAGAACACTTTATCTGTTTTCTGCTCATAAAGATGCATCATGCTCATTAATCAAGCTTCGTTGTGTTGAACGACTAGGACCTAGGAACTAAAAGTATTTAGTATCGGTAAATGTAGATAAAAACCTCCTTAACTACACCAGACAGCATTGACACTGGAAACATTGGTTAGGAAAAGCACTGATGTGTAAAACCAAACATATCTGTAAATAAATTCTCACTTGATAGAGGTGGTACTAGTTAATTGGCATAAGACATTAACTGTTCAGGGGTGAGAACGCATACTTAGGATAGGCGTGTTTTTGTCTGCAGCCTCGTTAATCAGTAATGTAAGCTTGATCTCATTAAATCACTCTTCTCTCGCCTTTCAATCCTGTTCTTTGATGAAAAGAATAGAGTAAACTTGATTTTGCAAATAAGTGAATAAGTAAATCTACAATGACAATGAAACTCGAACAACATACTTATGTGTGTATCGAAGCCAAAGTCACACGTACCATCCATATTAAAACCCTGGCACCTGAAACTGTATCTTCTACCTATCATTGGTAAAGCGCAAATATGTAGCTCTACCATTGAAGGTGAATAACATTTTCAGGGTAATATATAATATATTTGACATCACCAATTATGATGGTTCATATAATTCATTCTGATAAATGAAATTGAAACTGAAACCTTCTCAACTTTTCCTGAACAACTACCGTAAATGAAACTCGAACAGCATACTTATGTGTGTATCGAAGCCAAAGTCACACGTATCATCGTAACATATAACCTTTAAAACCCTGTCAATTGAAACTCTATTTTCTACCTGATTAAGATAACTTTCCAAAACTACGTATGGCTACGTACGTACGTGCATTGTCCGGCTTTCAATCAGAATCGCTACATTTTTCATCTGAACATTCGTCTGGTACTTTTCAGTTATTCTTTATAAAATAATACCATATATAACGTTTGGCATATGTGATTTCAACATGTCACGAAGTGTCCATCTTACCTACATATCTTTGTCTCAGTTCTCTTTAAAGTTATAGCTGTCGCACCGCTTGACTTTTCTTGACACTTCCAAACATTTCGACGTACTTAAATCAAACTGAACATATTGCATTTCTGTCAATCTGAATAACATTTGTCTAATTACAATAGGTAGAAAACAATATTTAACGAATGGTGCTTCTACTCGAATGAATATATAAACTTTCGACTTCCCATGTCACCTGGGAGAAGTATGTAAGGAGATACTCAGAAACATCGTTTGTTTTCACAATGAAGATTGCGTTACTGTAGTTTTTCTTTCTACATCTCCGGATGAAATAAAACATGGCTATGGGGGCAGATCGATCAATCCATATGATGATGTTTTCCAAAAACATGACGGGGCAGAAACTGAAAGATGTACATAACAGATCTATAATCGCCTAGCGCCTCAAGCAAAGTGAAGTCTTAGTTCTTTAGAGCATTAATCTTTGTCTTATTTATAATTGGATAACCTACAAATAAATCCCAGTGATAATAACCCATAATGGTAACTCTCTTGAATGTTTCTACTGACACTTTTCTTGCACACAGCAACTTGGCTGTAATTAGTTTTGTCCTGAAACATTGACCTCGTTTATTCTCTGCTGTTTTACCTCCGGCGTCAGATGAAAGTTAATCAATATTTGAGAGGTGTTACGCATGCAAAATTAAAAGACATACTGGTGACAGGGCTCCATTAAACAATTACATTTTGGATTGGAACTAAAAATAGTTTGATTAGAATAAAAAAATATTTAAACTCCAAAGTGGACATTGGATTTCTGGTGACAGGAAGTCCTCGAATTGATTAGAGAGTGAAGCCGACTGGTAAAGCTGTTTATAAAGTCAACTCTGAGGTGGCATTCTTTGATAACTTGAATTAGGAAGCACTTAATTACAATGTACTTAACATAACATGAACCTGTTCATTTTTAATCAAATACATGAACAAACGTACTGCTTTCCATAATATAATAGTCGCATGATGCTCATAATATAGTGTGCCCTAAAAATAACGTTACACTGATTTTGCTGATTGGATTGGTTAGCATAGGCTACATATCAGAAACAAAAGATATGCATGGTAATTTAAAATCACAAGAATTGTCATTTAAAAAATCCGAGAAAACATTGATTACATGAACTCGATGTCATGAAGAGTGTCATTTGTTTTGTAGAAATACTGTTTTACTTGGATGGACTTCGATGACACAATTTGGCAATTCCGCTAAACACTCTTCCTTGACTCTACCAATTTTAAATTCCATGATCCACATTTACAAAGTAAAGGATTGGCTTTCAGTGCGGGTTAGTCTATCTTCTAGCCAGTAAGATTTCTAAATCGTCAAAGTTAGATTAAAACTGAGGGTCAGGATTAGTTGAGGTTTGATCAACTAAAGGGTTTCATCTATAATGAACTGAGATAATAATGCAACGTTACAGCATCGGACAAGGTTCTTCATACATAAGTATCAACCCTCCGTTACTGATGATTGTTCTCTGAGGAACGGCATGTGCTGTTGATTTCAGAGAACGAATGTGACAAATTGGCGATCGTCACTCTAGGTAACCTGACTCGAGTCACTAATGGGAAACTGCCCCCCTCTCTACACTATTAACCGTTTGGTAATGTTTTGACAGTTGTTAAACGTATCCGATCTAAAATACGTCCTCACAAGATCATCGACGACCTTGATGACAGTTTGTGCTGACTCACAAGCCTTAACATTCTACCTTGGAGGAGACAACCATCTCTCAAAAACATTTTTGCTTTCTGAAGCTAACATTTTGATATGGATGTGCCGAGGTGGATATTATTTTGTAGGATAAAGAGCACTTCATTTTCGATATTAATACTGGCTACCATTTACCATAGTGACTAGAGAAGGTTGAAATTTTGTTAGGATATTTTGAAATTAAGGACCAAAAATTTTCCTTTTTTAAAATGGATTTGAACAAGTGTTTGGCTATCAATTTTACATTATTATCCACAAGAAATGAGTTTCAAATAATATAATGTGCCGTTAATCTCGCGGTGCAGTATGTTATATCATATATCGTCTAATACGGGTTTACGTGTTAATAAGTATCATAAAGTATCCGGATGTCGTAAGTGCAACTTACATTAACGTCATTGATGATGACATGTGCATTCGAAATTTATTTTGGCTATATTTACATCGACTAAATACGTAGATAAATATAACTGATGTTTATCGTAAATCATAGAGGGAAAGGTAATTAGTGAAAAAGTAATCAAATATTTTCAGTTATATAACCATGTTGAAGGACATTTCGTTATTCTATTGATGCCAGGCCAGCCATGTGCACAAATAGCAGAACTTATAAGAATTCCATAAATAAGCAATGACCAGGAGTAACTCCTTGCCGAGGTGCCTGCAATTAACCCAGGTCACCTCTGTGTGTATTGGGTGAAATTAACACGAGTTGACCGACTGACCGGTTCAGAAGTTTTGAGAACTGTGAATCGATTACCATTCCGACAACGCCTCGAAATGGCCATTGTCCATCAGTTCCCTAGGGAACCACCGGACTGGACTGGAAGCAATGTGTAACGCATCAAGCTTGAAACATTCAGCGCCGCAGGTATTGAAAGCTTGCCAATAATCACAACACTTGGAGACCTGCACAAATTGCTTTGTCCATCAGTAATGTTTGGCATGCTTTCTCCTCATTATTCTGAGCATGTCCGTTCTTTGTTTTACTCAGGCAATGAATGTTATTCCTTGCATGTGAAGACTGCCAAGGAGAGGACAATAATTGCTGAATCTAAATTCTGATTTACCGTAAATCTAGCTGCAGCTATGCGTTATTGCTGTTCTCAGTTAGTTCCAAGTCTGTGACTGTTGTTTTATGTATGTGAGGCAGTTTGAGAGATGAGGGAACGGGTTGAGAGTAGTAAACAATAGATAAAGTTTATGTTCATCGTCCTATTCTCATGTGAATTGCGAAACATTGAAAAAACATTCATAATGCTAACAAATGATTAAAAATTTATGCATGTTAATTCTCGTAAATACAATTTGGGTACCGAGAGATACAGATCTCTTGACCAAAATAAGCTCTATAATGTCAGAATTGTGAATCGATGGATTTCACTCTGCTTTGTACCAATCATGAACATGTATATATCTATAACGCTCATTAATCCAAAAATGTAACACAATTGACTTAAAGAGCAAGACTTAAACGAATTTGCTACGAAATAGTGTTTTTAAGTGGATGGGACAGGGGGGGGGGGGGGGCGATGATGTGATTGACGTGTCGTACTACTGTACTAATCGACCGCAATTATTACCATGATCTGTAAACGCAACCAATGGGCCAGTAAGGCAATATCTGACAATAGAAAGTTTTCAGTGACACGTGATAACATGGTAGCCACGTAATCAATCCTATAAGTAATTGCTGATTCTCCTCGCATAATGGATAGAGAACTCCATTGCACAACATTTCTGTTATGAACAGGTTTCTGTAACGGATGCTTGAAGCGATTATATATAGTAATTTCCACTTGTCACGATACAACTGTTGCCTTTCAAGGAAGGCTAATGTGGTATAGATGACTCGGCCAAATATTACATTCTGTCATGCGCTTGGTTAAATGTCTAACCTTGAAGTGGAATGCATACCTAATGAGTTCATTGAAATTAGTTCTTGATCTAAAGTAAAGATGTTTTAAAAACAATATCTCAAATCAAACCAATTTGCAAAATAAAACAGAATTAGAATGTCATATTTGGGTTCCAAGTGATAAAACATTAATTCAATATATAAATGATGAAGAATAAAAATCCCTATACATGATAGGTAACCAAAATGACGAGATATGTCCACTTCCTGAAGTAATATGCCATGACTTTGAAGCAGGGTCGTTGACTTCCATTGACGATTACAGATATTGGTCATATTTACAAATATGTCCGGGACACAGGGTGCTAATAGAATAGCAGAAGCTTCATCTCTTCGTAAAACCATTTTTTGCCAACGTGATTAGATCTAGGATGCAGCGATTGCACGTTTCCCATTGTTGCACAATTGCACCAGATATTATTTTTTCTACACTTCTAACATGAAATGTTAACTTTCATATTCTAGCTGTGCAATGTTATTGATGTGATATCCTGTGCGACGAAGAATTAATTTTTCGGAAAATAAATTAGTTAAATTAGCTATGTGCCTACCATCCAAATTACAACGATTTGTTATGTGAAACGATGATTAGATATGTGCCTTCCATGTACTTGACAACAATTGCTAACGCGCTTCAATGTGAAACGTCGATTAGTTAGGTGCCTTCCATCCAAATTACAAACATTTGTAATGTGAAACGATGATTAGCCATGTGCCTTCCACGTACTTGATACCAATTGTTAAAATGATTCAACGTGAAACGTCGATTTACATTGCACCTTCAATTCAAGTACACAAGTAGCCTACAATGGCAATTGTGGATTCGATACGTTTACTCGTCTGCATTATTCGCATGCAAAAGATAAATATATTTCACACGTTCATTCTTTTACACATCTAAGTGTCTTTGCTTTGGCGCTCTGTTATACATGCAAAGTTAAACATTGATTAACTACATGCACGGACTCTTTACATATGGAATATCAACTTGCAAAATATTTTGTCAACGTATTTTCTTTGAGAATAATAATTATTGAAAAAGTCGGTATTCTATATGACTTCGTTTCCTTAGGACAGAAACAAGTCTACCATTAGGTGAGGTGAGGTGAGTTAATGCCCCTTTCAAGATTATTTCACTTACATCGCGGCTGCAGGGAGAAAGCCCGCAACACCATTGTGGCTATGCGTTGCGGTGAAACCTGCTAGCATCGGCTGGTACTAGCGAACCATGGGTGATACTGCGCTGAAATTCAGTGTAGCATTGCACCCAAACCTGACTGCGTGTAGAACATTTCTCTACTGCCGAGCCCCTGGCGGGATTCGAACCACGGACCTCCTGATCCGAAGCCGAACGCGCTAACCACTGGGCTGTCCCTCAAGTCTACCATTACCTATTACCAGTGCTGTGTATGCAATAGTAATATTAATGACATAGGATAGATGAGATTAAAACTTTGATAAGTTAGGTTTACTGCCAAGACACATGTTTTTTGATTAGGCAAAAACTGGACCAAAAGTAGATAGATAACATACATTATTGTCCATTTCTTTATAAAAATGATATTAGTTTTGATCGATTATGAAATAGAAAATTGCTAAACATTTCAAAGAATAAAACGCAACAGGTTCCTTGTTGTCCAGTTATGAACATAAAATATCGCATATTAAAATACGAGAAAAGAAAGGAAAGCAAATACGCATCAAGTAATTGCTTGAACATTTTTAAATTGATAATCAATGTTATAAGAACATGATTATACGATCTGAATGACACATAAAATAATATTTAACTATATGATAAATACGACATTACTGCAATTATTCCTTCTATCCACTATTACGAAGTAGAGCTTAATAGGACTCGAAACGTAAGATCGCTTCTTTCAAAATACTTAACGTTCACTGCAATCGCCATGGCTCCACCAAAGCACATTAAATAAACATATTTTCTTCATGGAACGTAAATTACAAATTTGAATGTAAACATGTCATATTTTCGGAACACCCGCACCTTTCATGACCAGTGTTCTCATGAGCAACGTTCAAATTGGCTTGCAACAACACGGTTATAACGCCTACAGTAGCCTATGGGGAACGCGTAGTCTTTTAATGAGCATCTCGCCTTGCCTTGGGACTGAACTGTGCCATTAATCTTCAGTAAAGTCAGGGTAAAACAGCGAGTCTCGCGGTTTTAAAGCTCCTACATCTTGAAATATTGAATATTATATTTGTAAGTGCAACCAGGCTACTGTTGTTGAGGGTCTTTCGCAGCTCAGAAGAGTATTATTTTATTAGATATTTTAGGTAGCTCAATTACAAATTGGAAAAATCTGAAAGCGCAATCATTCGAATGTTTCATTTAAAACGAAACTGAAATTTGAGTCGCGATCTTAACAGTTTTCTTCTAGCAGTTAAAGTTTCAAATTTTCTATATTCAATTAATTTCAAATACGACATATTACATTTTTTAATTAGTGTATATCTCAAATAGGCTCGAATATAATCTCGGGACGTACTGTGGTGCTTGGGCCATTTCATTGCAAATATTTCGGTCTATGGATTAATATTTTTTGTCGATAGTTCGTCAATCAATACATGGCCGATTTTTGATGATTGCATTTCACTTTGAATCATTTGTAAAGTAAGGTAAATATGAATTCCTTGTTTTCGAAAAAAAATACTTAAACCGTTTTTGCAATAATGCCTTTGACTGAAACGTGTTAGCACAGTTCCTTACATTATTAAAGGATGCATAGCTGATCATGCGTGTTATATCAGTAATGTGGCTTAATCTCGTTACTGAAAATCAATCGATGTTTCTTTGAGGGATACAGGTCCGTTCGTGATTACCAGAATATTTATCTGTGAGTTTTTAAAACGTAAGTGATTAAGAAAAGATCACTTAAGTCCAAAAATCGAAAACGATAATGTTGATTTATGTGAGGTGAGGTGATATAGGGTTTAACGCCACTTTCAAGATTATTTCACTTATATCGCGGCTGCTAGTATTATTGCAGGCTAGGCATTGCGGTGAAACCTGCGATCATCGGTTGGAAATAGCGAACCATCGGTGCTACTGCACTGAAATTCAATATAGCATTGCACCCATGATTTATGTGGCACATTGAGGTATCTCATAACAATAATATTATCCCCTTTCTATCCCTAAACCAAATTGAAATGAGTATATGCTATAAACTGGGATTTACAAATAAGATAATTTTATTATGAAATAGAACGAAAATATGTAATAATTAATAATCCTTTACTTATCAAACAGTAAAACATCGATGGCCTTAAACCCAATTTACAAAAATATAAGAAATGAATTCATAGCTAACTACCATATGACAAGATATATTTTCCTATCGAAGGGAACCGAAGGTAAGCTCTAGTCAACTCTACCTTTACTTCTTTGAAATATGGCTTTTTCGTTTGTGAAATGAATTGTACCAGCCAACTATTGATATGGGTTTTGTGTATCATTTATATGTGCCATATGTACCGGTTGTTTTTGTCTGTTCCACAAAATATAAAGAAAAAACATATTGCATTTACAAGGTATGAAAGTAACTACATAACAAGCCTTTAACTATTCTGCACACACCGGTTCACGTTGTTTCTGCATAAGAAAATAGGTAAACATGGCTATTCATATAGTTCTACAGTTGATCCACACCCACTGCATAACCACAATTCTTCGTCTGATTGAGTCCCGTGTTGCTACCGGCTGGTTTCGTATAGCCATATACATGGAATGAGGACCCTCGTCGATACTCTCATCCGGGTGTTGCCACTTCAGCTCGATTTAAAAAATCTTCATTGACTCGTTATTCATACAAGGACAAGTCTATCGAATACATATAGTAATACACTTTGACAAAGGAAGAAGATATGTTTTGGCGATCAACAGATATGCTCATTTAACATATTCTGGTAACAGGTAGAGCAGCATTCAATCTGTGTCGTATCATCGGGTAATAAACTTGAATTACTTCCTGCAATCTATGAAAGCTTTCAGGAGGAAAATTCTCATGTCAAGAGCATGAATTGTAAACACAGAGGGTCCAGAAAGGGAATTGTGAGGCCTTAACATTGATTAATCGTACAATTTATTCAGACGCAGAGACAGAAGCCATGTTTCATCTCATTAAGTGGAAGCCACTACAATGGTTTGTTTACTCCGACATACTCTACATTTGGCATATCCAAGAGCTTCCTACTATCACGTTACCTTATTCTCATTATGGAAATTATGTTATGTGATTTTCCAGTGTATAAAATCGGCGGATCTTTTAACACATCCAAATAAACCAGAGGTTAACAGCATTCTCTCGTGAAATATGAGATTGGGTTTGTCCAAGAGGACAATATGATAGAATATTCAAATACTGATGTATTAGACGGCAATTATCGATAATATGGTTTACCAATTACTGCCCGATTTATATGTACTTGCACACCCGGGATGTGTGCAATTGTAGGAAGGGTTGACTGTGCGACAGTACCCATTACAAACACACTTTTATACGATTAGGTTTTTGTTGTGTGAACATTTATTCATACAATTCTTATGTAATTATATTGATTTAGTTTTATATGATCTTTTATTCAAATGTTTACCTTGGACTGTGATTCATTAGTGTGCAGTGCTTAAACATAAAGATCGTTTATTCATCAAGCTCGTCAGATCAATATATATTTTCATTCTACATATTCATATTTTAACTGTTTCAATATTTTCGGTTGTATATTATATTTGTTTTCGCATGGATAAACAAGAACTATAAACAGAATTTCACAGAGAGGACATACTTGATTTTACATTTACTGACTTTAGGGCTTGGCGTTTGTACACTAAATACACGTATCCTTTCAAGAGTACTGCCATATATAGACAATTCCACCACACCATTAACGTCCTCACAACTGACAATACGTATAGCGGCACCTGTATAGAGGCACCTGTATAGAGGCACCTGTCGTGCTAATTTGTTAAATATTCTATGCCTAAAGACACGAAAACCAGTAATCGTAAATAAATAAATAATAAACCCTAGATCCTCATTTAACACAACTAAACTTTGCCATACGGTACCTGAAGTAATGAAGATACAAAATATCATGGGTGAAGGTAAAGTAATTATTCAAAGAAGATAATTCTAAATTTTAATCTAGTAAAATGATGAGGCTGGAAAAGATCCTCCTGAATTATCTAAACGTATCCTGCATTTCTTGTTCGTTAAGTTATCCCAATTCAAGAGATCGAAAACTATTTCTTTTCATAATTTGATCTCAAATATGTCCGATGTGTACGCGATGACTGATTATATCGAATCATTTAACACTTCCACAAAACAAAGTAATATGATGAGACGTATTGTCAAATAATGGTGAAGTAGGGGGAAAATGTCGCAAAGTAACGTTATTTAACGTGACAACTGACAGCAAGCTGGGCATTTCAAGCTCAATATTAGTCCTCGGTCTCGCCTTAACGTCATAAAAAATCCTACGAATTTACTGACAAGCTTTTCATGTTTCTTTTGTATCATTGGTTGCAGTTACTGCCCCAGTGGTTGAATTGAACCTTGTATTGTCGATTAATAGGTAAAATAATGCTTGTTTAAAAATTAAGATGTGTTTAATCAAAATACAAAACATACAAACTTGTGTCTATCGTTGCTATAACATCACTTCAATATCATAAATAACTTACTTACAGTTAACAATGTATCTAAAAGCTTAAGAGGAAAAATACCAAACGTTGTGTCAAACATTTCACTACCATACTTCATTATCAATTCAGGTCGTGGTGAACTTCGATAGATTTTTTTAGGGAAATATACATCCTGATATTCTGCGAATTTGTATTCTAAGAGCTCCCTCAATGCCCTCACATACATCGATGATATGGCTGTATGGACAGTATATTTTTGCAAATTGAAAATTGTGTACAAAATGTTTGTGCAGTGCAAACTTTGCACGTGTACCCGTATACATAGCGATAGATAATGTATTACTGTCCTGCTACTTACACTAATTCACCTCGACGTTGATATTTGAAACATATTATGAAACAGGCAATAAATTCAATAATCTATTTATCTAAGTATTTTCTTGACAATTATCACCACTGATATTTCATTCATTTTTTCAAAGAAAATATTACACCAATGCTTTATCCCGTGTCAAAAATAATTTCTCACATCATTCGGATAAACATTTGCAACAAAATTATCATTTGAATGGACAATTTCCGACGGTTTGGAAACCGATTTATACAAACATTTTAGCAAAATTCCTGTAATGATAATTACAAGAGAACGTGTAAAGTGCGTGATATATTGCAAAACTGCTTTAATCCTGCTACATTAAACCTTATATCTCAAAGAAGGTTGGACTAAAGTCTTTTGCTAAGTGAAACCCACAGCCTGTTTAATGCAGTGTACGTAACACTGAGCATTTGTTCTTTGAGTACAGGAATATTCACTGCAATGGATGATTCAGAAGAGACAACAAAGGAAACGAAAGCGCTTTGTTGACTGTATTGGTTGAGACAGGCCAATTTACGTTTCTATCGACTGGCATATTTGTATAAGCAGTGTAAATGAGAAAGGCTATTTTGATGCGCATTTGGACCATCTTATTGAACTATAACCCGCTTCAAAATGCCAAGAATCATCATTCATTTGCACGGGTCGGTTCAAGATGGATAAGTATTCGATTGTGAAGAGAAAATTCCAATCATCGCCTACAACGATTTGATGAGATAATGGGAAAACTGTCAATAACGATGAATTTAACGACAGCAAAGCGTGTCGGATGGCATAGCAAACTCTCCAAAGAATAGACCTTTGCAGGAAGCACATAAATGTTTACAAACGCCTTCTCAGGATGATATTGCTGTACATCCTTTTGTCTTCTTGTATAAGTAAGGGTATGTTTAAACATATAAATCAAACAGCACTTCTCGGCGTCTTTCGCACCAAGAAATGTCATTGATTCTACATTGATTGTACGTGATGAGATATCGCTCAATGCAACAGTTTATAGTACAACTGTTGATGATAATTGATGTTTTATTTGTATTATTATGTCTTCAAACTTATAATGCAGTAATTCTTAAGGGTATGAGTAGTCGACTTGGGATTGAACGTGGTTTCAACTATATTAAAGTTATTCAACATGTGGATGCAAATCATTAAATACAGATCAGGTAGAAAAAGGATCGAAAGGAAAAGAAAATAGACTTAAAGAAATAGTGAGAGATTGCCCTTTAAGCTTGTTTCAGGTTAAAAATAGAGCAATATAAGCGTACTTCAATTATCATTATGGAGAGCGAGTTTCAGCACGACTCAAATTCGGTCTGATTTGTACCCGACCAATAGTCCATCAAGGGTGCCCCTACCAGGAGCATGTAAGTTCCAGATGGCGCAGCTCTCAGGGTTTATAAGACATTTAAACCACTTAACGATAAGGTTTTGAGTGGTGGCTTAAGAGTATAAGAAATTGCCAAGTTGAAAGATGATAGATGTTTTTGCACGTCTTTCATGCATGATGTAGTGGCGTGAAATGCTTTCAGGATATATGGATTACTTAGTCTCCATACAAACATTTCCATTGCAAACTACAATGAGTTGTCTGTTAATATAATGCTACACTTTATTTTGATTTGACACATACATACAGGATTGTTCCAACAACTTGAACCCTTTTACAAGTTAATTGGATTGGACAGCGATCTATCTAAATTAAAAAGTGATCAAAACTTTAAAAAGTGATGTTATACGACATTGTTAATATAATTAGTTAACTGATAATATAAAGCAAGGATTAATGTCAAAGACAATGATACGGATAGTTTAACATTTATTTCGTGGAATTGCGATCGTACACTTACGAAAAGATTCACAACAAAACAAAATTAATCAATGGTGTCATTTGATCGCGAAGTATCGACTGTTACCAAAACGACACATTTTAAAGCTTATTGGTATTTTTACAGTGACAATATGATGGTAGAACTTCGCAATTCATATTCTTATTCATATAACCTCTATCAAAGAGTGAAATAATAGACACAAAAGTACTTACACTTGCAAACAGTATCGCAGACATCATTTCAATGTCTGACTATGAAGAATACTCTGATTTCTTATTAAATGTTGACATAACATTTGATTGAAAAGACGTCGCCTTTATGAAAGATACCGAATAATTCTTAGCTTCGTTGAATTACAAAAAGAATAATAAATGTTAGAGGGCAAAATCGTGATGAAAACCAATGATTTGAAAATAAAAGAGAACGTTAGTTGTCTTAAGAATTGTATCTTTCCAAACGGAGGGTCTTCTGTCAATCTCATCACCATTACACCTTGCATGAACATAAACACTTAGTTATTACTTTTTTATTTTAAGTATGGATTCAAATTGTTTTGTTTTATTTATAATTGAATTATATTTGTTGGAGCGTAAGGTAGGTATTTAAATACATTGAGAGTTAATTCAATTAAGGAAAAGTCATTCATTTTAACTCCCTCAAATCCCTTGACAAGATTTTTAAAATCAAATTTCGTAATATCAACATAAATGCAATGGTAAGGATATGATTGATGACATGAAATATAGATTTTGTATCTTAAACAACAAGTAACAACATTATGTTCAATCTTAGACACCTATAGAAACTTCAAAAGCATATCGTTCATAACTGTAAATATCATAGATACACCAACCTGTGCTTTGAAGAAAAAAGACTAAACGAAGGTCAAGAGACACTCACCCTTGAAATAAGTGAGGTGAGGTGAGTTGGGGTTTAACGCCGCTTTCAAGATTATTTCACTTATATCGCGGCTGCTAGTATTAGTGCAGGGAGAAAGCCCGCAACACCATTGCGGCTATGCATTACGGTGAAACCTGCGAGCATCGGCTCCCCTTGCAATAAGAACTATAAGTAGACATAGTTTCACTCTGAAATCGTAAATACTTTCAGATCGTATGAACATCAGTCCTTACGTCATACATAATCCCTTGATTAAGATACAAATTTATTCGTCTATGAGGTCCTAAGGCGATTAGCTCGCATAGAAAGATTATTCATTGTAGAGGGTCCTGCAGATATTGGTTTTGTTCCAAAGTCCACAACCTGAGAATTTTAGATTAAGAGGACCATACATTACAAGATAACTGATTAATACTCCTTCACTCCGGTCTAATCGAATTACATTTGGCAAGCAATAAGTCTTTGGGACGCCGATTAGTTCATGACAACATCCCTGAGCAGTGAGTGGCAAGATATTTGGACGCCTCCTTTCGAGACGAAAGACCGGAGTGCAAAGTAACACTGAACACTGTCCTTGGAAGTATTCCGTCAGGGCCTTGTGTCTCATTCGTGTAGCCAGACTGGAAATCAGATGTCTCCGAGTATAATTACTTTCGGTTTCTTGGATGTAATTGGAAGTATCCCTGATATCACTGATATTGCAAATACAGGTCTAATTTGAATTGAAATCTATCCAGCAGTAATTTAGTTTTCCGAACCGTATTTAATGAAGATTGCTGAGATTAACTGATAGGTACAAATTGGTACCAAAATGTGTTACTTTACTTTTTGTAATTACATTCATTGAGAACAAATATTTTTTATCATGTTTGGAAAATAATCTTCTTTTGATATGATTAAACAAAAAGAAATATAATTACGTTATTTTTTATAGATGGCAAAACTGAGCTTGTATTTTTGAATGGATAGTAGACCAAAGTGTTCCCTGTATTTCTAATTACGTTCAAAATTCCAATAAGGATACCCTAGTTAGAGAAGGAAGCAGTTTGCAGTATCGTATTCACATGATATAACTGTACTGCCTCTGCAATAGCAAACCACTGATTAGAATTGGGCAAAATGACACATTACTTTAAGGATGTATCTGCTTGACATATGACATATAGGGGAAAAAAATTACCGATGAAAACATCATCTTGACATATTATGAAATCATCCAACACTTAACTTTTTATTCAATAAGGTAACATTGAAAAAAAACCCCGCTATTCTCTATGTAATATTTTTACCTTTTCCATCAAAGAAACAAGGTTTATTTGGAAAGGATTAATTATTGAATTCCCTAGTTACAATTGTATCATCGTTAGAAACAACTTAAGGTATGACTGAAAAGGACCTTCGACGTCGAATATCATGGAAATCCTATAATGTACATTATACATGTCACCTCTACACTACTATATACAAACGCAGACATGCACAAATTGAATATACATTTTGCGATATAGGTAAGATATAAACAATGCAAATGTAAATAAAGGTTACCGAAAACATAAGATAACTATATTCTATCAGAGCATATGGTTCAACAGAAAACAAAAATACTATCTTTGACAGTTTTCCTATGTTAATCAACAAACTATATTGAAGCATAAGTTTACTCTCTATTTGAGGTAAGCTAAGTTTATTATCAATAATCAGCAGTTAATTATCAACCTGAGTTCTTGTGAACTGAAAAAATCCATACACACTCTTTGTTCAATTGATTATCTACAAACGTTCATGTAATTTCGTATTCCGTGCATCATTAGGACTAAAACGTAAATAATTAAGCTTGAGCAACTAGGGAACCTACTTGACTACAGCTTGAGGGCTAGTAGAGACTCGTTATCAATGAATATGTTATATAAATGTATATGCTGGACAGCTTTGTAAAAGACGTGTTCGTTGTCAAGAACATGAGTATTCTGCCATGAAGCTTTCCTTTAAATATGTTCTTATATAATAGTATGCCGAATTGCATTGTAAATATATGTTCGTTGTCATGAGCATGATTATTCCGCCATGAAACTTTATTTAAATCTTTTCGTATATAATAATATGCCGAACTGCTTTGTAATAGACGTGTTCGTTGTCATGAACATGAGTATTCTGTCATGAAATGAAAGTTACATGTCATTATATTAGTTTAAAATAACATGTAAAACAAAGAAATCGCTGGATCATCTCGGACCAGAGTAATGGCATCATTTGTTCCTGAACACTGTTAAGATAATTTTGAAATTTCATTGGTGTTAACTACTTCAAATGGTACATATACATAAGGCAATCAGCACATGTGTGTAAGATAAGAGACTTCTCACAATGCCCACTGGCGTTGCTCCATATGTTTATGGTAGATTGTGAAAACCCGATGTACCAAGTGTTATACATATCAACAATTTATTTTAACAATGTTTCATCATACGACAATGTTATAAAACTACTTACTTGATGCGATATTTCCGCACAATGGAACAAGATACTATCTCCTCAGCACAAGAGAGCCAACTGTTGCCAAGAGATCGCAAAATCAATGATGACTCCCAGCCCCTCATTTGTATAGTTTACAATTGGCGTGTGTTGCACTCAAGGTGGGCCGCGAACAGGCGAGAGACTAAAGTAGCGTAGCCACGACAAGGTACTAATCTGTGCATGATAAAGGCTGATGGACTACATGTAGGGCTACACTTCTCCAATCCCACCACGCATACCAAGTTCTTGTTCCGCCTCTGTCTCTTTACTGGTCTCTGGCGTTACAAGAGCCGCTATCGTGCTTGGCGTTGTTTGATTGGCAACCGAGAATCTCTCATCAGCTGAGCCATTAAGATCTGTCCAACCGCTGAGCTTTATGGGGCGACTTGTTTAGAGGATTCATCATGTTTTGGAAGGAGTTTTCTAACCATGAGTTCATGTAGAGCCAAGATCTTTACCGGGATCGTTAATAAAATGGTGTATCAGAGACCTGCTGCTTTCATTTTTCAACCGCAGCGTGATGAAAGCTCTGCGCTTCCGTTATATGAGCGTGTAGTAGAAGGGAGGCATTATCGTTACAGGATTACCCTCGTAACAGGAGAGAAGGTTACTCTGAGGAGCTTCCGTTTGAAAGAAGAAAGGGCGTTGATGGCAATTTAAGCTTGTCATTTTATGTCATTATCATTAAGAAGATTTCACTGGCAGTATTATTGACAAAGCCGTCGTTAGAAGAGGGTAAAATAAAAAAGAATTTATTTTTTCAGTTCGTTAACTCCATTGAAGGGTGCTTTGGTGCAACGAATCTTTTATATATTATCATGAATCGGTGTTCATTGACTTGATTTTCCATCATCGATAATTATATTGAAGGTAACGTAAATCATCAGGAATTGCATTACGATTGATTTTAATCGTTATAATCATTTTGTCTTCATGATATCGATGTCGGTACGACTTTCAAATTATCAATTCATTTTCAAATGTCGTTACATAACGTTTATGGTGATGTACTGTTATCTTTGTGTTCACTTTATCTGCAATTGTACAAGTTCTTGTACCCTCCGAACACGATAGTATCTAAAAAAAGTACAAGAATATGAACTATTAAATATAGTTTGATGTCAAATATGATAAATTTACATTTTTTCACTATCAAAATGGCATCAAAGCCGATATACGAAAAAAACCCCAACCCGTTTAGGACATGATAAACTATAACAAATCATTTATAATGATGAAATATCCGTGTTAAAAGTTATATCAACTTGTGATTGCAGTCTCATCGAATCTTTCACTTTTCTGTATGTTTTTTCTGCCTCCAGGCGTTGGCAGCATTAATAGTGTCAAGATTTAAAATCTATAATGGTTACCGGATCTTTAACAGACTCCTCTGGCTAGTAAAATATCGACAGCCTTCGACAGGATCACGACAAAATCAGGAAGGACCGGAAAAAGGATTGCTGATGTATTGTAATTCAGCATGTTGTCACGTAATACAAGCTGGACATATTTCACTTAAACATGGCTCCGGAAACAAAGCGTTATATGAAGCCTAGAGGGGTGATACGCTTGCAGTTGAACTTTACTTAAACTTTGTGAATTGTGTGTTACATATAATATGTCTACTTACATGTATGGCTTTAGGACAGAGGGAAAAAGATTTGCGGTAAATGCTTTTTATAACACGAAATTTGACGTTATGAAAACGATGTGGTTAAGCATCTGTTCACATAATACCATCACAATTGTGGGAGTATAAGTATTGAATTTAAAACGAAATATTACTTGATTTTGCTTGATCTAGCTCTTCATAAAATCTAAAAAAATCAGGCAACGTTGGTGTTTGACCCAATACATAAATCATTAAAGATTATGAAATACATCTAGTAATTGACCAAAAATGTTTTTGTTATGTTCGGGATCAGTACATGTAAGTCAACACGTATATCTTTACATATTAAAATATTAGATTTTAAAGACCATTCCTTTTTGTAAACCAAATTTGCAAAACTGACCACATAAATCAAAAAACATAATCTTATCATTTTCTCTTTGCATGGTATGTCTTCTCATAAAGCGTGTCTGCCAATCCCGTGGGCTACAAGTTAAAGATGAAATGTTACTTTATTATTTGATTTCAACCTGCTTCTTACTTTTTATATCTTCACATGAGGATGAAAATACGAAGAGATTTAACATTTCGACACAACACATCTGGGCTATTTGCATTATGTCTGGTAAAGTCGTCTCGGCGATAGAAACATGACGCATTTCGCTACAATTTCTTAACTTTGATAAAAATATCCGAGTGCTGTCAACTTTGATGTTGAAAATAGGATACAAGGCTGTTATACGCAACTGAATTGTCTCTCGATATATTGACAAGTACATCATGGGACTGTTGTTAATATTCCAAATGCATTCGTGGAAAGCTATTTGATAAACTTGACATGATGGAAATTAATATATCTAATTCGTTTAAGGTTGTTTTGCACCAGGTATTTAAAGGCATAGTAATGCCTCGTGATCATAATAAAAAGCTAATCATTACGTTGGCAGCATCATAGATGTAAAAATATGAAGGCAATAGTGTAAAAACAGTTTTAAAAGATTCTTATGCGCCTAGACATTAGTATCGAATGTATAAACCTCTGTATGATAAAGGAAAATACAAACATTAATACTCTGTTAAACTATGATATATAAATACAAATGTAATAGATAAAACGAATGAACAATTATAAGTTGCTTTATATTTACTTTATTGATAATTGAAAATTTATGTCAAATTTGCAACTCGTTATGGTCAACCATCAAGAAGAATTTAAATGTCAAGATATAGCGGATGAAATGTTATATCTTGTTATTATAATATGTTGTAATTAATATTTGAGGTGGTATTTCCAGTTTGATAATAATCATTTTGTTGACAGTTACACTGCTTCCCTCTCGTAATGCGAAACGTTTAAGAAAATGTCAAACTTCTACTGTAATAATTAAAATGGAAATTATTATCTATTGAAATTGATTTACAGCACAGAAACACATTATAGCGTATGGATTCTTATTTGATGGACATGTTATCAAATTTATTCAAGAAATCCGTGCAAATGCGTCTCTAGAACTGTACCACACAATAAAAAAGTAAGCATGGCTCACACCACCGCAGCCCGTTTGATTTCTTATCCATCTTTCAAAATCACATGTAAACACAGTTTATCATATAAAGTCCTATGTTTTGTGCCATACAGCTAAAATCATGTGTCCCCTAGAAGCAACAGATCTGTTAATCGGTACATTCCAATTGCACAAGGGCCATAAGTCTGTCAACAATAATATTTCGGAAGTGGCTTTCGAACTCGATCAAGAACATCAAAAGGTGTGTCAAAAGATAAATTTCATTCACCTAAGTATACTGTCTGAGAAAACTTGTCCCCATTGAAGCATCTGATCTGTTAATCGCTACAAGTCGGATTGCGCATTCAAGGGCCATAACTTTGTAAAAAATAATATTTCGGATATCGCTCTCCAACTCAATAAAGAGCATCAACAAGTGTGTCCAAAACCAAAATTTCATTCACCTAAGTGTGACACTGTCTGCGAAAACTTGTCCCCATTGAAGCATCAGACCTATTAATCGCTCCGAGGCCAATTTCAGAAGCAAGGGCCATAACTCTGTCAAAATACAAATTCTGAAATGGCTTTCAAACTCGATTTAGAGTATCATCGGGTGTATCCAAAACGAAAATTTCACTCCTCTAGGTGTAATCGTTTCTAAGAAAATTGATCTCCATTGTCCAAAAAATTACGTTTCCATGGAAACGAAAAAAAAAGTGAATTTCTTAAAATTCAAAAGTGGTCCAAACTGTAGACAAGGTTATGTTTAACAGGTCTGTAAAGTTTGGATGATGTAGACCTAACGTTTTTTTAATAAACTGACCGGACGGAAGGACAGGCGGACACACAGACGGACAGAGAGACAGAGACATACGGAAAGACCACTTGGCAGCGAGGGTATCAAAATGAGTAAACATGATTAAAGTTACTAAGCATAGAAAAGTAAAGAGATGAAGTCTTCATAATGTGTACATTTAAAGGATATGAACCAATTTAATAATGTCATGTCCATCTTTCATGTATCTATCTATTTATCAAATTGTTAATAAATATAAAGTTATTCATAATTTTGAACGATCTATTTCGTTATGTCCACGCACAAGTTACACAGGTCATAGTGTTTACCCTGTGTCCTTCAGTCTAACGTACAACCTTACGCAAAAAGTTTATTATCAGCATATTTCAAAATGAAATAGTTTCGAAATCACTAACTCATCAACACGACACTAACAAATAATAAACAAAAACTCGCAAACTCAAATTCTTATACGATAACTAGGCAGATAAATTAGTGCGTTTGAGTTTTCTAAGGACTTTGTTTCAGATAAATATGTTTTTGTCATTAGAATCATTGAAGATTAAGAATGGACAAATATTGATACAAATATGTCGAATTTACCTTTTATTTCATAGTTATGGCTGCTTTATGAGTACACTAGAGCTCACAAGGCATAAATATCAGGGTTATAGCTTGTTTTTTCATGCTGCCATATTGAAAAATAAAAAAAAACAGCCAATGAATTTGAGATTCTAGTTTATTTGTAAGTGACAATATCATACTAATAATGCAAAGTAAGAAAGTTGTTGTCAAAATACGGTGCACAGTGAAACTCTAGAATGTCCTAGGCCTCCTTTCACAAAGCCCTAAGGTGATAGTAAGTCCTTAAGGTAACCTTAGTGTTAAAGAATAGGAGTTAAGGTTGTTTCATGAAAGGAGGCCCTGTTGCTCGATGTTTGATTAAAATTCATTTTCAGTGGTTCAGCTCCATCATGTCGAGGGCCTTCTTCAGATTAATCCATTGAGTTACCTTGACCTTGGCCACAGAATGTCGATAAAAAGATTAAAATACTGTACCGGAAACTCAGCCACGTATTAGGTGATTATGATAGCCCTAATTGTAGTGCAAATTCAAACGCCCAACATTAGATTTTGTATATTGGTTATATCTTAATGTTGTCTTTCACTTAAAGAGATATTCCAGATGGATCATGGAAAACACCAACGATTTGTTAATGCATTTAACAAATCTCACTCTTTTCTGCAGATATTGGTATTTCGTATTGGCTTCTTCATTCAATTTCATTTCTGATAACTATCGGTATTGTTATAGTGATGTAATAAATGCAACAATGTGAGAGTACTGTGTATTGCGACCATTTTCGTATGATCTACGACTTTGTTGTAAACGTTTTAATACCGGTTGTACAATTTCTTGTTGTTTTTATTTTATTTTAGGCCTTTAAATGATTATTGTATCGTTAAAGTTACGAAATAATATTAAAAACGAAGCTTTTTATATGCTCGTTACTATTACAACCCAATGATTACAGTCTTATGATGCGAGATGTGAGTTTGAACCAGTTTAAGAGGAATTGATCTAAAGGCTGAGGGCATATGCATCAGATGCATGTGTCAGAACATAAATCAGTAACAAGGTAATATAAGTTGTTCAAATCTTGATGTTACAATGAAAATTTCCATGGAGTCTCATAGCAGCGAGTATAGAAAATCTGTATCTTCATTGGTTATCTCTGATTAATATAAAGAAATATTGCTATTGAAAACCAAACAAAAATTGACTATTTTAAGAAATAAATACGAAGTCTTCAGAATAAATGTTTGAAACATATGCTGCTTTTGGAAGCTATAAAACAAACCAAATTGAAATGTAGAAAAAAATCAATTGAAACAACAAGATGCAGAGTTAGTAATTGTGGTTTAATCACGATAGTGACTCCTTACAATCTTTAATTTTCCTTGTATCCACTCCTTTAATTAAGTTTGAAAACAATTCCTTAGTTATTTATATTTGTGTTCGCCCACAAATGTAAAACCAGACCACAAATACGATATTATCCGATTGCAAAGTAATTAAAAAGCATCTCCTCTTCCTATATTTGTATCTAGATAGTTATCAACATTTAGTAAAACACGCTAGTTCAGAGCATTTGAACACTTATGTGTCGAAACATGTATTTAAATGTAACGGCATACCGTACACTTGTAAATATTCATTGAAAGTATATTTTGCATCAATACTTGACCCCACAATGCCATAAAAACTCAATGACGTCACAGCTTTCTGACAAAACTTCATTTACTGTCCGATTGTAGTTATCTTTAAATGCATTTAGAAAATATTTGCCAAAATTGTGTGATGGTTAATACAAAGTTCATCATTGTATATTCTATAAAACCTACATCAACCAGTCATGATGAAAGTTAAACTATCTTCTTAACATCATATCTGTAGAATATGTGTAACACGAGTTATACATGTATATCTCTCATGGGGACAGGTCGGTTAATATATATGTAAAGACATTGTAATGCAAGTTCCTTGAATTCAAGCAAAACAAGAGAAGTTGGCATCGACCGGATGACATGATTTTGAAGGATTTTATCAGACTGTTTTTATTAACTGAGGAATGAAACATTGACATTCAATATTAGCTCACATCTCCAATCCGCGATAGGTTGGATTCAATCTACTGTTTCAGTAATATCTCCCCTTCTACTTGCATTATCTGATTTGTCTGGGTTGGCAGCAAGTTTTAAAATAGCCAGTGTTGGAAACTGGCACAACTTAAAGCCATGCGGGGTAGTGTGATAATGATCTTGTACACAGGGTTTTATCTTTCTAGGCATTTTGCTTCTGATGGAGAGGATGAAATAGGTTGTTAGAGTATGACCTTTCTGTCTTTTATTAGGAGCCTGTAAATTAAGGAGATATATAAAGATAAGGAGTTTGTAGACAAGATTTCCGATTTCCATGGTCGAGTGGAGAAGAAAATAATGAGAGTTCACAGACGGACAGACGTATTGACGAACGTCATGTACGATGTCCATCTTTCAAGCCAGATGAGCAAAATTAAAATGCTACACCAGCAACTTTATATTCAGATCAGCACATAGCCTTTAAAATATATCTTCATAACTCGGTACCAACATAATACATATAACTAACAATTACATTGGAATTTACATCGCTGAAACCAGAGATTATTTACTTATTATTACTTATTTGTAAGGAGAAACTCTTGAACTGTACTCGTTCGAAGAATGCACAAGCAACACAATCACACATACACATATCAGTTACGTTCATAAACAAAATTCATGTATAAAACTCAGTTTAAAAAGGCTCTTTATAGTACAAAGGAGGTCATCTTTAATAGGATAGTTTTAATGGCTTTTTGCAAAGTACATTTCAGTTTATTCTTAACAAGTAATATAGATTTCTCCCATTCCCAATACAGATTTATAAACAGTTTGATGAAAAAAGATGATCAAGGCAACTATTATTTCAAGTTCATAGAGAAAATTGTTTCGTGTAAACAACATTGTTGACATTATTCTTAAATTACATACACAGTATCAGATAACTATTCTTTTCAGACCTATCAAAAAACAGTTATATATAGCCAACTCATTTCGGAGTTTACACAACTCCAACTTTGAGTTGAAGTCAAACGAATGAGACGGTGCTGATGAAATTGAACTTTTTATCTATGTTAGAGAATATAGTGAAATGATGTCGTGCATCGAACATGAAAGTAGTAATGCTCACCAACTTATTTGTAAGTAGTAATGCAGAATCCAGTTGTTGTACCAAATTACTCTTATGATTAGTGATATTCTTCAACTATGTACAGACCACATAACGAATTATGATTAATAGGAGTGCATCTAAAGTAAGTTACTATGCTGAAAATATTTTATTATTATACTTTTACAATATTGCATTTTATTTGCATATACATTGAGTTGTATTGCTGACAATTCATTTTGTTTATGAATTCACCGTCTCTCTCAATATCCCTTGATATACGCCTCGATGTCCATTTCTTTATCCTTTGCCCTAAATTTAAATGTATTGTAAGAGTGCAAATATATCTTTACCAAGAAACAAAGCCTTAAACAGCATAATCATGCAAACAGTTCTCTGATGACTTGTATCCAGACAAGCACTTTACTTCTGACAGAATGCTTTATATCAAGATGAACTCCAATAAACAAACTGAGACTGACAGATAATCCCAAAACGATGCATTTGATACATAAGGCAGGTTATATGATATTGCGTAATTCACGAACTATTACTTTAAAGTTATATTACGTGTATTTTACAGTTTTCATTGACGTTTAATCTCTTCGGACATGTTCTATCTTTTTAGATTAAGTCATCTTTCTTCAAATATGATTATGATGATTTTTTCGTTTGTAAAGATGTTACATGCCCTTTCCAAAGTGTGAGCACCAGAAACAAAGGCAAAAATATTGCTCATATTAATTATCTTCACTTACTGATTATACTTATTAGATAAAGTTGCAAAATGTTTTGGACAATACACATTCATAACAAAGTCTGACTATTACTCAATTAAAAAAATAAAATCAAGGTGAAGGTGCTATTTTAATTTCAATATAGAAAGGAGCTATTCTTTAGATCAGAATTATTCTGAATTACTGTTACTGTATATACTAAATCTATAAAATATATGAATGGAAGATTGTCGTAACACTTGTTTTAAGAATTTCTTTTCTGACATGGGTTTTCATCAACAGAATAGTGAAGTTTATTATCTCAATGACGGTTACATTTCACATGAAAAGGTTGTAACCATATCTAAATCATAATAACTTTTCTCAAATGGGTCTGTTCAAATAAATCAGTTTTATAAGATCTGAATAGCCGAAAATATGATTAAGAGCGTGGCCAATTTGGCCTTTTGAAAGGCTACACAATTACCAAATACAGTGGAATCTGTACATATTGACATCTGTCTTATCCGACAATCTGTCTAATCCGACATAAATTTTCGGTCCCGGCACAGCTTCTATTTGTTTTTAACATTGACCAATCCGACACTCTGTCTAAACCGACATTTTTCTCCGGTCCCAGCGAGTGTCGATTTAGAAAGGTTCCACTGTATATCTTAATCTACATTACTAACTTCTTTCGAGATTCATTTGTTCGTGAGAAGTACGAAATGCAAAATTGACAGACGAACGTTGTACTGGATTCATTGGGAAGTGTTTCATGGGGGCAGAGGGAGTTTTGATTGTAACATGGGGACTTTATGGTTAAGATTATTGTTTTACCTTATGTGCCTAATGGTTTTACTATGTAAAATTTGGTCATGGAAATTGTGAAGTGCCTTGGAGTGAATTACAATTTGAATATCTTAATTCTGTTAAAAACACAATAACACTTGAACGATTTCAACTAGATTAAAAGAAATTTAAAAACTACACAAAAAAGCTTTGTCGGGCTCAATATCCTAATCTTCCTCAAGAGATTTCTTTTGATACTTGAAGTTATTCAGGATCACACACTGATTGCATTCAGGAAAGACAAATAATAGCATATGTCCCGATGGAAGCCTTTCTTAAATTTACCTCTTGTATCGTCGATAGGTAGTTTCAATCAACCAGCACATTGACCCCATAAGAACAGAAAATGTCATTCATCAATACATCCAAGAATGCGGGTTCGAATCAATTCACCTGCGGATCACAATTGTTGTTAGAACTATTGAAACAACTTCCTCCAAATCACCATTTTAAAAATTAAAATTATAAAGTAACAAACGTATAAAGTAACAAGCCTGTCTTTTAGATCTCGTCTTCTTACTTGGTTGATCTTTTAAGTATTTTATGAAACAGAAGCTTCTGTCCAAATGATTTTTGTCTAAGAAATGAAAATGAATGAAATACTTCAGGTAAGAGTTATCTCTTTAATCCTAATTACATTTAAAAACCAATTAAAAGATACAATCAAATTCAAAATTTGAAATTTGTTAATGTAAACAACTAATTAAAAAACCATTATGCATATCCTATAAATGTTCAATAATATGTTTTGAGGCATGGCATATGAATATTTTTACATTTGCATGTAAATACTTGTATTCTTAATGAATCTGGAATACAGGTACCAACTTTAGAATATTCAAAATAATTCATCATTTGATGTCGCTATATTTCAACAATAATCCACTTCGCTCTTGACCTGTTTAGCTCGGTAATAATAAAATACCTCATAAAGCAAGTTCGCTGAGAGTGGTTCCTCAGCACCAAGCAATAACTTTGCTTTCTGTCAACCTTACACCGAAAACCCATTCGGTGACCCAGAATAGGTCGAATTAATCAACCTAAACAAATTGTTTCAGGATGCAAGACTACTGACAATTTTGAGGCTGATAAGTAACATGAAGATTTGGAGTTATTACATATATAATACAAAACGGCATGTTTTCTTCAGCAGATTATGTTAATGAAAATGGGAATGCCAGATTTATGTTTATGTAATTCTGCAAGAAATTAACTTGCTTGGAACATTTTAAGTGATTTTTCTGGCATTTCATATTTTGAATATCGCTTTTTACATCATATTGTTTATTAATTCATATATCCTCAGAGTTTATAATCATATCATAACAAATTTGAAAGGTATTGCCACTTACAAAGTACAAAATTTAAAAACGAGAATTGTAACTAGATCTAAAAAAGTTAGCATCAGCAAAAGTCATTTAAAATTCAGTAATGAAGATGTTAACAATGTTTTTGTTTAAATGGTAAGGAATGTAGTCCAGGGTTTTCATTTGCATGTCAAAACAAAACTAAAGGAGATGTTTATTCCGAGACTTGGGATGTTGGTCTCAGGAAATCAATCACAGCATTGATGACCAGTATCTCAGCTGTTCTCTACCCTATGTGTACGTTGATTTCCATGAATGTTTCTGGGGCTGAGGGTAAATTTGATGACTACTCTCGTTTTTTCTCAACTTGGAACAGCATTTTTGAAATTTGCTGAAATGGTGGTACAATTTTTTCGCAGTGGCAGCGAAAAAAAACGGACAAAAATAACAATAAATTATGAATGGCAAAGGAACGTTATCAGAAGTTAGATTTAACGGATGCCGTACGTGATTTCATACCGTAACATAATTGGGCCAAACTGGTAGCTTACCACCTGATTTCTCCCTTACTTATTGGCTCGCCTGCTGGTAACTATTTTGGATCTCCACACATAAGGCTGTTTGAAATTTCACCATCATGTTTACTAGCTGTGTTAATCAATTACTATTCTTTCTCGCGTTCGGACGTAAGCATGTTTCCAACTCCTCAGTCACAATATCGTATGTATCCCTGATGTCTTTCCCTTATAACTCAAAGATTCAGATACTCTCATTGTTGTTTAGAGCTTAAATATACAATTGTATACATACTGGGCACGCGTGAAAGGGGGCCTTAACTGTTGTCTCCACACGTGTAAGATAGTTTAAGTATTGCTGACAACACGTTTAGCTCACTCATTCACTAACTCTTTCACTGTTATATCCCGTCGGGGGCTCGGCAACTTTCTCTGCAGTAGAGAACTGTTCTACACGCAGTCAGGTTTGGGTGCAATGCTACACTGAAATCCAGCGCAGTACCACCCATGGTTCGCTAGTTCCAGCCGATGCTCGCAGGTTTCACCGCAATGCATATCCACAAGAGTGTTGCGGGCTTTCTCCCTGCAATAATACTGGCAGCCGCGATATAAGTGAAATAATCTTGAAATCGGCGTTAAACACCAACTCACCTCACCTTACCTTTCACTGTTATCTTCAACACATCTACATATATCTCTTTGGAAATGTTTTCTGATTTCACACTATCAGTATTGCATGTTGGAAGGCTTTCATGGTGAAACAAAGTAAGGTTCGAGAGTGTGTGTGTGTGTTAAAACTGTGTAAGATATAGTTTAATGACTGAAACAGTCTTTAAGGCAGGTATAATCAAAGCTAAAGAACACCCAATGAGAACATGATGAGATTACTACAAATACAGTCAATCGAGTCGACACACATGATACAGATTGCAAAGGATTTAATAATTAGTTCTCATATGATAAATATTATTTGGTAATAGTCATGAATATCGAAGAAGTCGTTAGAAAATTATTTTAAAAATACAATATGTAATCATCCTATGATATTAAAAATATTGACATGACTAAACGTCGACAATCTCTGATCAAGGCTACGCTATATTTCTAGTTCATATTGTGAATCTCAATGTCAAAATCATTTGCAACTTACTTTTATTTGAGTACAAAAAGTCCGTTCATAAATGACCTATTTTCTATAAGTGTAATCAGTTTTCTTTCATATGATCATAACATATTTTGTAAATCTAAATTAGCTTTGATGGAGATATTAAAATTGGTTTTGAGGAACTTTTCCAAAAAGTGATATTCTCACAAATTGTTTCTAGTTCTCTGCATCAAGTACATGTAAAGATAATTCGCAAAAAATATTCAGTTTCTCTCGAGACATGCATTAAAAGCTCAACTTGATATGATTTGGTAACTAACACTAATTTTTTCCTGCATTCGTGCAAACTTAGTGGAGGATATCATAAATAGAAAGAAGAAGTAATGCTTGTGAAGGTTGGACTTTTATATGTAAAGATTTGTGAAGGAATTGGCGTTGAACGATGAGAGAACATGTAGTTGTAGGTTTACTACAGTGAAATAGCAGGTTTCAAATTCAATACAAGGTCATAGGTCGTTGATAAGCTACAGTGAAACAGTGACGTTACATAATTTTTTAATCTGTTAAAAATGATAATATATATGGAAAAGCATAACAATACAATGTGTTCTGTATGTAAGTTGTCATTATAGTTCCTTCTCAAATCTTGTCCTGTGACAAATTAAGTGCAGTAATTGATATATGCATAGAATGTATAAATGCATTTATGCAAATTTATATAATACAATATGAAGTTAAGTCAATAATGATTAACAAGGTTCTCCTTATTCAGATTAAAAAAATATATATATTTAACATGTACAGCGTGTTGGGATGATGTGATCTTCATTTTCGTCTAATCTACAATATACTAATATCACTGGCATAATGCATATTTCAACATGACAATGATACTTTTTTTACATTAATATTGTACTGATTAGTTTATGCTATGCACTGTGTCGGAGCTTCTATACATTTAAAAACTAAATCTTTAAATGTTTCGACTTTGAAACATAAAGACTTTTAGATTCAAACTAGTTATGTCACGATAGGGATTAACAACAACATTGCCAATCAAACGTCATTAAGTTACATATGTCCCCGATGGGTCAGATGTTTAATTCGTCATCAGAAGCCTTAAAGAATTGTTTGTTTCAAATAGTGACACATTTCGAGGCACTTAGGTTATTGAACTGCTGTATGGGTTTTTTCTATAATATTGAGAACAAAAGTCAAGACTAATCTGTAAAGGAGTGCATATTGAAGCTAGAAAAACAAATTAGGAAACCAAAATTGTTGTTGAACGACAGATGTTTAGGATATGCACAAACGGTCGAAGATAGTAGTTAAGAACATGCATACGGAAATAATAATAATAATAATAAAAAATAATTGGTTTACAATGAGAGTAAACATGAAGATTTTAAGTAAATTCATGGAAAGAAAATAACCAGATCAATTATATCAAATTTATTGCAGCTTTGCAGGAATATCTTTAGTAAAGTAAATATGTATGAATAAAACAATATATTAAGTCTAAACTGTATATTAAACATAATGACAATCATGCTGTTGAGCAAACGACAATCAATTCATGATTCCTAAAACATTTTGCTGAAAATTGAGTTGAGGTGAGTTGGTGTTAAACGCCGCTTTCAAGATTATTTCGCTTATATCGCGGCTGCTAGTATTATTGCAAGGAGAAACACCACTGTGGCTATGCATTGCAGAGAAACATGCGAGCATTGGTTGGAACTAGCGAACCATGGGTGGTACTGCGCTGAATCTCAGTGTAGCATTGCACCCAAACCTGACTGCGTGTAGAACAGTTCTCTACTGCAGACAAAGTTGCTGAGCCCCTTGCGGGATTCGAACCACGGACCTCCGGATCCGAAGCCTCCTCCCCCCCCCCCCCCCCCCTGAAAATTGAAACTCCCTCACAACATCTACTAAAACATTTGACAGTGTTAAATAGACAATGATTATATGATTACATAGCTATCAACAATGTGAGAAATTCTGAATTCAGATATATCTTCCTCTCACGCCATTTGCCACTTAACCTCTTAATCCTTGTGTTGATATCTTCTCGCTCAGAACTGGTGTTCCTTTTCGTAATCGATAGGTTCACACGCTTATGCTAGAAGGCTTATTCTAGTAGGCAATGGAGGTCAGGGGTCAATGCTGTTTATACAATACATCCAAGAGCCAATCGAAAATGCGGGAACTCACCAACAACGGTTTCACGACTTAGCGGGAACACGCTCTGAAAAAAAATCACTGCTTGGCATAAAGTTATTATACACACATGCATATATGGAAAACGTGTCAACACTTAAGATAAGCAAAAAAGGTATTGAACATGATAGTTGACCTCCGTTACGTCATTTATATACAAAACCATATTTTAACATTAACAACATTGACATTTTATATATTACAAAGACCTATTTATCACTTAAGGACAATTTTGAACATGCTTTAAAAGAACGAGTTATAGTTTAAATGAGACATATATGAATTTCAGTATCGTGGATGCTCTGTATCTCTGTCTTGTTTATTGTCCCCCGCCGCAACGCGGAACGGGGGACTATGAATTCAGCGGCGTCTGTCCGTACGTACGTACGTACGTCCAGATTCTTGTTAACGCGATAACTCATGAAGCTTAGCACCTAGAGTGTTCATATTTGGTGACAGCTTTCAATGGAGGAAGACTCAGACGCCAGTCAACTTTGGTGACCTTGACGTCATTTTCAA
The DNA here is from genome assembly GCA_921293015.1 of Phorcus lineatus. NCBI lineage: Eukaryota > Metazoa > Mollusca > Gastropoda > Trochida > Trochidae > Phorcus > Phorcus lineatus. The sequence continues at coordinate 30,504,230 of OV121094.1, read as the reverse complement.
GGTCACCACGACACAAAGTACGTCCAGATTCTTGTTAACGCGATAACTCATGAAGCTTAGCACCTAGAGTGTTCATATTTGGTGATAGCTTTCAATGAAGGAAGACTCAGACGCCAGTCGACTTTGGTGACCTTGACGTCATTTTCAAGGTCACAACGACAAACTCGTGAAGCTTAGCACCTAGAGTGTTCATATTTGGTGACAGCTTTCAATGGAGGAAGACTCAGTCGCCAGTCGACTTTGGTGACCTTGACGTCATTTTCAAGGTCACCACGACACAAAGTACGTCCAGATTCTTGTTAACGCGATAACTCATGAAGCTTAGCACCTAGAGATGTCATATTTGGTGACAGCTTTCAAAGGAGGAAGACTCAGACGCCAGTCGACTTTGGTGACCTTGACGTCATTTTCAAGGTCACCACGACACAAAGTACGTCCAGATTCTTGTTAACGCGATAACTCATGAAGCTTAGCACCTAGAGTGTTCATATTTGGTGATAGCTTTCAATGAAGGAAGACTCAGACGCCAGTCGACTTTGGTGACCTTGACGTCATTTTCAAGGTCACAACGACAAACTCGTGAAGCTTAGCACCTAGAGTGTTCATATTTGGTGACAGCTTTCAATGGAGGAAGACTCAGTCGCCAGTCGACTTTGGTGACCTTGACGTCATTTTCAAGGTCACCACGACACAAAGTACGTCCAGATTCTTGTTAACGCGATAACTCATGAAGCTTAGCACCTAGAGATGTCATATTTGGTGACAGCTTTCAAAGGAGGAAGACTCAGACGCCAGTCGACATTGGTGACCTTGACGTCATTTTCAAGGTCACCACGACACTACGTCCGTCCGGATTCTTGTTAACGCGATATCTTGTGAAGCTTAGCACCTAGAGTGTTCATATTTGGTGAAAGCTTTCAATGGAAGAAGACTCAGAAGCCAATCGACATTGGTGACCATGACATCATTTTCAAGGTCACTACGACACTTTGACCAGTTTCTAATACATTGTTAACGTGCACCTAGTGTTCATATTTGTTGACAGCCTTCAATGGAGGAAGACTCACATGCCAGTCGACTTTGATTACCTTGACCTCATTTTCAAGGTCACCACGACACTTTGACCACTGTGTAATACATTGTTAACGCGGTATCTCTTAAAGCTTAGGACCTAGAGTGTTCATATTTGGTGACAGGTTTCAATGGCGGAAGACTCAGACGCCAGTCGACATTGGTGACCCTAACCTCATTTTCATGGTCACCATGACACTTTGACCACTGTAATACATTGTTAACGCGATAATATTAATTATGCCAAATATCATAACGGCGGGGGACATTGCCATGTTAGTGGCAAACACTTGTTTCTTATGAAGCGTACATAGTTCGTATTTTTTTGTATGTTTTCAGTAGAATATGCTACGAGATTTTGTAAACGTTCATCCTGCTACATTATCGTTACTTAATCCGCTGATCCAGCTCCTTCCATATACCCTGATCTCTTTAAATCCCTCGTACGGCTAGCGCGGCTTGATGTTCGTGGCTGTGTTCACCTGTTATTGTGTCAGCCAATGAAATGTCGTTATCCAAGGAGCTTGAAGCTACTCTTTTGAATTTTACATCCGGGTTGTGCCGCTGTTGCTGGATGCGAGTCGTCTCATTGGCTGGATGGATAGCTAGAGATACGAGGCTTTTGGCCTCAAGGATATCAGGGTAATTGGAAGGAGCTCGATCAGCGGATTCAATTACGCTGATGAAGCAGAATGGTAAACGTTATGTACAAGAGTTATTGCTGCTAATCGTTTTTGAAACATTCGCGAAATTTCACAATCTCTTAATCATTTGGATTTAAGATAAATCGGACCGTCGCGAAATAGGGGCATAAATCTTTAATGAATAATGATCAATGTCCAGTAAAAACAGAGTATGAAAAATACTAAATGTTATACATGATTTAGATCTAAAATAGGATATCCAATCGAAAGAGAATCGCCGCTAATGGTTGAAATATTGCCCAAACGGCCTTAAACAATAACTCATTCACCCAATCAAAAGAGACCTTTCGACGTTTAAGGCATTGGAAACAGTTCCATAAGAAGAACACGTCAGTATGTTTTTCGCTGATCTGGACGAATGGACGCCTACATTGTTTGAAAACCCTCATTGTACGTTGGTGTTACTTTCTCGGAACAATATAGAGATGGTCGGATATAAGTATGCTAACAATCGAGGCGCTCAGACTGAAATAAAACTTGCAATATGTTTGTGCCATGCTATAGCAATATGCAATATAACAACACCGATCTGTGCAGCTTGTATTTTTAAAAATTCTATTAATCAAGACATTAAATTCAATTTATAAAAGTATATGAATACCATGAACATATGAAATAACTTAGAGATCATATTCAACAACGATCAAAATGATTTGACAGTATCCGAACCAAAAAGAATTCCTCCGTTGTAAACAAATGTGTTGCTATGTCGTATAACATCATAAATCACATTACTGAAATTTTGACTTCGAGTAAATAATTATCAGCATGCAGTTGTCCAATGAATACGTTTTACATAAGAAAGAAATGGCAGAAGAAAATGAACATGTCTTAATTATCATGTTATATGCTGCTATGGCTAAATCGAAGTATAACTGTTTATCGCTTGATCAGGGAATCTGTAGATAAATGAAATGTTGCTGTTTTAAAAACTATTTTGAAAATTGTCCATTTAATCATCTTGTTCATTGGATCAATAACACTTCATTAATAAAAAAAACCTATTCCAGATATTACAAATAAATTTAAATGATTGTATGCCTGATTTTAACCTTCAAAATGAACCTAGCTTTGCATAAAAGTTTATTTGCTATGTCATTGACTTCAAATCAAACACTTCAACACAATAACCATTGATTATTCATTGAGTAGATATACTTGGTTTCTATGGCTCTATGATACTGAAATTGTCACTGTTGAAATATGAAAACTTACTATAGACAGTTAGAGAAAAAATAATGTGCCAATCGAACTCTAATCTTTGAAAAATAACAGAATTACTTTCATATAACTAATTCGTCGCAAAAACATAATATTTGTTAATGTAATTCAAACAAATAACAAAAATGTAAACCTTACAAATGCTTGATGTTCCATTAGCTAAGTTAAAGGAATTGTCTTATGACATTATCGGTATTTGAGACTGGTATTTGGGACTGGTATTTGAGACTGGTATTTTAGACTGGTATTTGAGACTGGTATTTGTGTAAGCAATAGTCTTCGTTTCCTCAATTCGGTAATGTGTACAGTTTAAATATTACTGATATTCATTGATGATTTTACCATTCTAAGCATTGATATCTTCATCTTCGCTCTATGCAACTGATCTTATCAATCACGTTTTCATGAAATGCCTGAACTGAAGAACTCGCCAAAATGTGTTCAACACCTACGTGGATTCTCTCCTCATTCAGGAATATAAAACTTTGATCTGATTAAATCAATGGTGAACCATCAACCGTTGGTGTTTGACCATGGAAAACAAATCAAAGAATGGTTGTTCGACCTGGGCCCCCTTTCACAAAGCCTAAAGGTGATCGTAAATCTTTAAGGTAACCTTAGTGCAATGTGAAAGCATGGGAGTTAAGGTTAACCTTAGTAAAGATTGCTTTGTGGAAGGAGACCCTGATACACACTGCCTAGATTGACACTGCTTGTTTTGGTTTAATCCTCAGCTGGTGTTCTTACAATCTGGTTGAAAACCATTCATGATTGAAAAGAACGGTTCCCAATTTCACATTACAGTTTATACTCGTTACAAGAAAGAACCATTGTATATATTGACACTTTAAAGAGATTAATTTACTTCAGGGAGTGAATGTTGGTGGAATTATAACTGTGGAAAGATTTATAGATATTCTACATGTAAAAATGTAATAGTTGTATAAGAAAAACCTTGAAATGTCATTTTTCAGATCAAAGTGAAAAGAATTTTGATCTAGCCAAAACTTATAACGCTTGCTTAGTTTGAAAGGCAATTGCTCTCACCAAAACATTTTGCATCAATGGGTAAAGAAGTAGCAGTTTATTTGGTAGCAATGTGCAGTTCAATTTTGTCCTGTTAAAACATGATCTGAGAAAAACTTTAAGAACGCCAGTTGCCTTTGCGTTTTAAAACCATTCTTTGTGTAACTCAATAACAAAGCAAATCTACTTAACTACGGAAACCTGGAAAGTTGGGATGGCAAAAGAGCATTTGATGTTCAGTTACTGGTTTGCTTGTAAAGTAATAAAAAATCAATGAAGGTATTTCAATTCTCGTGTTGAAATCTAAATCCTTAAATTCGAATTCTTCAGGGTCAGCTTCAGAGTATTCCCTGCTCAACTAGATTTGCTTGACTAAAGTATGCGGATAACAAATGCTGACTTTCAAATCCCGCAACAGTGATGGAGCTTCTTCATATAAATCAATTAGATATGTGTGATATCTCGGGTGAAATATTTTCTCTTCCATAATAAAAAGACATAATTGACAGGAATATGAAAAGGGATGTATTTATATCTATTTAGTTTGCACCTTTGTTTGTACCATGTGCGAAAACGTTATCATAGAATTTGTAAATCCTATTGATAAAGAGTCATGTTTGTAAATGAAGGCAGATGGTATAGGAGTTTAATGACATGACCTTCTTCTCATTGACAATTTTAAAGCATAACTATTGTTATAGACTCTCAAAAGTTGGGCAGGTCATAATTTTACCGGCTGTCCTTCAATCGGACCATGATATTCTTTTTCCATTTGAAAGCTAAAAGCAAACATTTAATATTATTTGCAAAGATATAGCTACTGTATGTATACACTGGAACTAACATCTTTAAATTTTCCTTTTACTTACTTCTTTGGAGTAAGTTTGAAAACATAAATGTAGTGATTTCCATCGGCGTAAGCACAGATGAAAACGCAGCCCACAAATGCAGGTACTAAATATTGTATATCTTAGGCCCCTCTATTTGATTTGTAATAACCATCTTCTTCTCGTGCTCAAAGACACTGTGTTGATATCTAGATGCTATTCTATATGAAAGATTGAAGACGAAAAGATAAACATTGTTACTCTCTTATACTTTTGTTACCTTGGATATTTATTTTAATGGATAAGAAGAAGGAACACTTATGATTATTATATAGATATTTAAATTGTTAATTGAAATTTATCTCCTATCTGCAACCGATTATGATCAGCTATCAAGAAAAATTTACGATGGCATGTTCAGTTAGGTAATATTTAATACATTGATATTTACACTTCTTCTCTCTTGTTACGGATCATTTCAGAAAATATCATCTTCGGCTGCAATAATTAAAATGAAAATCGGTATATGTTGAAAGTTATTTACAGCAAATAGACACTTAATACTGTAAAGAAGTCTATATGGTGGATATTTTGTATTATTTATTCTAGATATTCATGCAAAGGTTTCTTCAGAAAGGTACCATATGATGAATAAACTTGATTTAGAGAAAGCAAGGAAAACCCTTTGTGGACTTGATAATTTGTATGTATATTCACTATAAACGGCTTTGATGATGTAATTTCAATCAATCTGTATCCGTCTCTTTATCAAATTATTTCTCAGTAAGTAACTTCTATACACTCAACATTTTAAAGCATAACTATTGTTATAGACGCTCAAAAGTTGGGCAGGTCATAATTTTACCGGCTGTCCTTCAATCGGACCATGATATTCTTTTTCCATTTGAAAACTAAAAGCAAACATTTAATATTCTTTGCAAACATATAGCTACTGTATGTATACACTGGAACTAACAAAGTAAAATAGCAGCTTCATGGACTTTTTTCTTACACTACCATTTAAAAAAATAAAAAAGCAGCGCAGGGATTCATATTTTCGTTTTTTAAATCTGACAGTAACACTTAACTTCTTAATAACACATGATAGAAAAATAATTTTAAAAAGTCTAATTGCAATTGAACCTAAAAAAGTCCTGTTCCTTTTGATGAACGATTAAATCTCAATTACCGAGATAGGGTACCATGATGTCCAGGCCTTCTTCTGATTAATCTGTTTTAGTTACCTTGACTTTCGGCAGAATTTGGTAAGGATATTGAAAGACTGTAAGTGGAAATCAATTGAAATGTGCTAAATATAAATGTGCAATTTTTATTTAAAAGTCGCTGTTATAAAACAGGACTTTTTGTTGATCATATTAAATTGTATCTTTTCCCCTTGATTTTGAAGTCCTAAGTCAACGAATGTCAAGCACAATTCCACAATCTGACATTCATACATAGATGATGTATTTGGTAATTTTGAAGACGTTCCATATAGTGCTGATGGAAAACACTGACAAATTCATTATGCATTGCACTGTGCTCGCTCTAGACTATGTCATGATTTCTTTCTTCATTTAACATATGATAAGAAAACATTACAAACTTGTAATCAGTATTAATACAAGAGTGTGTAAATGCAGCTGGCAGAGAGATTTTGTAAGGCTGGACCGTTTGTCAAATGCCTTATTATATATTATAGGTCGCCATGGCTCGTTAGTTAGAATTAAAGAAGTTACAAAATAATCCGTAAAATTGTGAATTTTGCATGTGTACTATTAGTCCTTATATTTTTATTCGGAAATATATAGATTTTGGAAATCATTAAAGCTTGAATATTTCAAAGTAAGATACGATTTTTTTAGAAACAAACGTTTGAAAGATGCTGTTTCTATAAAATGTAAAGACAATCTACGTTTCTGTGTTGCAAGATGTAGAATTATTCACTGTGAAACTATGTGTAACGCTTTGTACTTATTATCTTTAAATTTTCCTTTTACTTACTTCTTTGGAGTAGGTTTGAAAACATAAATGTAGTGATTTTCATCGGCGTAAGCACAGATGAAAACGCAGCCCACAAATGCAGGTACTAAATATTGTAAATCTTAAGCCCCCCCCCCCCCCCCCCCCCCCCCCCCCCCCCCCCCCCTATTTAATTTCTAATAACCATCTATCTAGAAGTTATAAGGAATACTACTCCGCTGGGAAACAGAAACCTTTAATGAAAAAAATTATAACTCATACAAATGGTTTGTGTTATGCTTATGCATTGATCAGATAAACTTTATATTTCTTGAATCTCCTATAGAATATATCAATTTCTGTTCATAAAAGTTCAAACATTCTCACAACGATATGTGTTGCTTGAGATATTTTAAATGTCTGTCAGTAGACACATAGGTTACATTCTCTATAAACTCGGCAACGACCAGATGACCTCAATGTAAAGGCTTTCATCAGTAGTTATTGCTGTTATTTACTGAGGAAAGATACATTGACATTCAATATTAGCTCACATGTCCAATCACCGATTGGTCGGATTCAATCCACTGTTGCAGTAATATCTCCCCTTGTACTTCCATTATCTGATTCCTCCGGTATTGTTCTCATTTCAATGAAGATCAGGCGTTTCTGCTCTTAAATTTTGTGGACTCACCAATAAAAGGCAGCATCAATCAGGTTTTCGTTCCTTTTTGTCAAAATGTTATTAACATCAAACTTCGTGGTTAACAAGAACTTGCAATATGTAATTTCGATTTAGGTGGCATGACCTACATTAAAAACACGAGTATGAATTTTTTAAATTAAGATATTTTTGGTAGGGTATGGAAATGTTTTTTTATTATCAAAAACTGTGTTCCACAGGATATATCGCTTGTGGCAGATCACGTGATATCTCCTAGAAGTGATATCTCCTAGGATATATCGTTTTGACAGTAGATTTTGAATAATGCCCTATTACAGTCAAGTTCATGACATCACAATTGTTTTTCATCATCGGGTAATGACATCACAATGGTATGACATCATTAACATGATGACGTACCAATACTATGACATTAGTGTTTATAAATTTTTCACTGAATTGAAATGAAAAATGATTTTGGATGAAAAGTAGAATATCACCCTCGTGTCTTCTAGTATAAAATATATAAACACCTCGGATATTTGTAAATTTTATCAACTCGTGTTGATATATTTGATATCAGAATACACTTGGGTAAGATTTTCTATCTATCATTGTCTCTCATCGCTCAATTCTCGTCATCATAAGAAGTTTTTCCTGCTTATGGTGATGGTTATAAACATATTTCATGTACATATTCTACCGTTTGTTTATGTTGTTTTTGTATGAATGAATGCAAACTCCTGAGGTTGTTGATAATTGTTCTGTTAATCAAATGGATATGACTTTTGTGGTAAACAAATCACTTATCGAGCGCGACAACCTTTGACACGTCCAAATTCTGAAAATTAAAATGATCAAAACCATATTATCAAAAAGTGAATGTTCTGGTTGTTCAAAAGACAAAGTAAAACACAGTAAGCTAAATTTGGACACACTTTGAAACCGCATCTTATTTATTTTCAGAGGAATATCAGCATATATTTTACAATTAATTACTATAATTACTTATCATTCAAAATATTTTGCATACAGTGCTAACAGCAAACTTCCATTTAAAAAATCAGCTCTTCAATACAATCTACATGAGATGTCTTCTTTGATATATATGGTCTTTCTTTCATTTCTTTCATCGCATCTTCAACAAATTTTATAAGCCACTTAAATTCAATACACATCAATAAAGATTTTCATTGACAAAGTATATTGACGGCTTCAAATATTAATTCACAGTGATACGAAAGTGAGTATTATAGAATGATATGATGAATGCAAAACTTCAGAGGAATATGAATATTTATATCATCATCATCATCTAACTACAGGAGAATATGAGAAAGGTTAATTGCTATTACGTTCAGTCTTTGCGATATGGAAGCATAGTGATCTAATGGTTTTTCAGGCACAAGGAAAAAGTATTAGCGTTGCTCTCATAAAAACTTCTATTGGCTGTAACGGCACACTGAGTGACCACTTAAATCGAGGTCTTCTTCCCTAACAAAGCTACCTATCAAGGTAGAGAAAGTCTTGAGCCACACAACGCTGGTAGAAAATAATTTCCTTCTAATTAATGCCTTAACTGAAATAATTAGTTTCACCAATATGGCTAAATGACATTTGGAATTCAGATAATGAAGAAAACTATTGTTTCAAAGTAATTGTTATTTTTGTTTTCAATGTTATTAAAGACACACATGTGGCTTTGACTTCTGCTCTTTAAGGAAAAAAAGAGGTAATGCAACTAATACACATTTACGAAACAAGAAGAAAAGTAATACTGAAAGTCCCTTTCCCTTTAATGTAAAATGTGAATGTTTTGAACCAAGATGAACCAGCAACAATATGCTTATTCATAAGAAATCATATGCTTTACACATGCTTTTGCAATCTCTGTTTCCAGTGAATTGCTTCAGGTGCTTACAAATGCTTCACTCACTATAAGCTTTACCGTTTACAGTAATAAAATTTCATCATTTTATGCACAAGTGACTTTTCATGATTTGTGATATCGTTTGTGATATAAACTAATAAAAAGAACATGTAACGAATGATGAATCCACTGATTGCATTTAAAGAACGTATGCCAAAATGATGTTATTTAATACTCTATCACATTGTTGAAGTTAATTTGTCTATTATGCCAATAGTCAGAAAAACCATGTGCTACTAGAAACAAATTAAAGCCATAAACAGCATGATAATGCAAACTGTTCTCTAGTGACTTGTACTTGACGAGAACTTGACTTCTGATTGAATGCTGTATATCAAGATAACAAATTGATTCTTGATCCCGAACGATGCAATTGATAAACCAGGCACATTTATTTACATTCGATAGCACAATTTGAACTTAAATAATGTTTTTTTTCACAACAAGCAACATTTCTTGTCTTCATATTTGTTTCATTTGTTCCATCACACATCCAATACGATTATGAAAATATTCCGCCCAAATTTTTATGTAGACATACAAATGTACAATGGCCTCCCAAAAATAACCACATTTTGAAAAAAGCTCGGGAGTACACTTCTTCTGGTATCTAACTATCTTCACAATATACCTAACCTATGTAGTAACAACTTTTACAGGACAAAATATTGGAGAAGTCGGACAACTTAGAAAAATAATTAAAATCGACATGAAGATAGTGTTTTAAATTCAATAAAAAAGTACAAATTTTCACAGTCACGGTCTGTTACACTACCTTTTCTCTATATACTCTATATACTCTAAATCCACACAAAATACAAATTGTTGTAGCTCTTGTTTCAAGAAATAGTGTTATTCAGATATAGGCAATCATCAACCAAGCGTGATGGCTATTACCTCAATGACGGTTGCATAGTCAAATGAAAGTCAATCCCAAGTCATTTGCATAAATTGTTCTAGAGTTGTACGAAATGCAAAAATGTTGAAGACAGCTGTTAGACTTACAAATGTACGTGTGCTGGCTTTTGGGGATCAAAAAACCATTTTAAAGTGTTAGCCTACAAGAACTGGGAAAAGGGGGCGTTATGAGTGTAACATTGGAAATTTATGTTTATTAATACTGTTTTACCTAATGGTTTTATTACGCAAAAGTTAGCTATGGAAAGAAGTTGGGCCTGAAAATAATATGGAATAATATTTCAAATATCTGAAATCGTATTAAACAAAACAATAACATTTAAACGAATTCACCTCAAACCATAAGAATCAAATAACACAAATATGTGGAGTTTTCTTTAACACAATTACTGCCATTCCCTGGAGAGATTTCTTTTGATATCTGACAATATGTATGATTACATACTGCTTGTATTCAGAATGGACAAATAATACATGTCACGATGAAAATCTTTCTTGAATTAACCTCCAGTATGACTAAAAGGTACTTTGATTACAAAGTTAACTTTGCATCTCAAACTGTACTATAATTTGTAGAAGACATCACTCCCTTTGGTCAAATTGATTACAAGGTTAACAAATTGCACTGAGTCAGTTTAATAATGAAACCAGAGTGAATAATTCCACTATTCTGACAAAGACATAGTAATCATGCTGGTCCTAAATCAAATGTTATTCTATTTTCCTCACAAATGTCTGTTAAAGGTGGCATTATGTTTAAGGGAAAACAGGTCTAATTTCCGGTCTTTGACAACAAATTACAAACACACATCACATCATTAAATGTTCACCATGACATCAAAGTCCCAAGTATCGAAAAGGTCAACCTCTATCATATCATATGCCGTAAATCATTCTTGTGGTAGGTACTGTATAATAGGTATTTCAGGAGATTTAGCTGGCCTAGTCAGGAAACTATTTTTTGCGTGCAAAACAAGTCACTTTGGAGGACAGCCGTTTGGGGAGTAGCAATATGCTGTTAGAACAGGATAAGGGGATTTATTCATTGCAAAGATACAAAGATACTGATTTGCATTAACATATCGTTAATTTAAAAGATAACAAAGTCTAATTTTTCTTGTCTATGACAATCATCTCTTCATATGGAACCTGCTTTCATTGACAGAAATGAACTATTGACATGTTTAAACTAAGAAGCATGCCTAGCCAAAGACAATTGATCTAAATAAAAAAATCATGCTTCAAACTAACGGTAGCTGCAAAATCCATGTACATAAATACCTCTGCCAAAAAATTTACATTCCTAATGATGTCTAAGGGGTGAACCGACTTCTCAAATGAAGTCCCATAGCAAAACTGGTCAATCTGCAGTATTGATATTTTGTTTCAGAAAGAGAAAAATCTGCAAGTCGTTCTTTATCGCAGCTCCCACTTCTTTCATCATGAGAATCGGTAGCTTTTATTTTCATCGTACGTATTTTAAATTATTTAATTAATATTTGTTTTAATGATTTTTAATAATTATATGTTTTCAAAACAAATGATGGAAAAGAACAGAAAGATTCGTGTTTTATTAAAAGGGAATCTTACACAGATACTGTTTCATGTTCAGGACGTTTTGATTTACATTGTTAACTTTTGCTACTTCTAAATTTCACGTTACTTAATGTTTGGGAGATGTTCTAAACTTCATATCATTTTCACGACCATTTGAACGAAAAGTATAAATATATTTTGGGAAAATTTCTTTTAACTCCTCGCGGTCAATCCCTTAAATATGTAACCTTTTTAAAACTTATTCTTTGCTAGGAATCAACTCTTTGGATCATTTGATTTGGCAGCTTGGCAAATGGAATTTCTACATATGGTGGTTCAGTTTACTAATTAACCGGCATATTTTTTTATTTTTTTTACTTGTATGAATTCAAACTTATAAACACGAAAACGAGTCTCTTAGAAAATTTCTTTTCAATTTCAGAACGACACATTAGAAATGTCGTAATTAAATAAGAAGAGGAAAACATCTTGAAGGTCAAAAGTCATTTATCTCATTTTTTTACAGTTGCTTCCTAAAGATGAACTTGAAGAGATTAAAGCCAATCCGAATTTCTATTTTAGTTAAATAGCTTTGATAGTATTTAGTCAACAATAAACTTCTTTTATTATGCTTTTATGACAAATAACTTTTCAATAAATCATAACTTACTAAGTTATCTGTTTACACCCATATAGATATTGAATACCTAACTCAAATCAAATAACCATTTTAAATTTTTCTTTGCGAAATCAACAGTTGATTAGGTACCGTGCTGACTTAACAGACTTGGATCATCTGCATCTAAACATAATTTTATCTGTTATAGGGGCAGTAGCAGACATTTCTAGAGAAAGAAAGCGATCTCACGAACACGAAAATAAATGTTACCAATGACAAGACGATATGGGTTTTTTTTATCAAAAGAAGCACATACTCAGTTAGGCTATACGAATCCATTTCCCTTCCGTACATGATCAAAAGATGTTCACATAGAAATGGCCACGAGTGCTTTGAGCACCTCTACGGTTGATTAGGTTGTAATGAGATGTTTTGACCCTGTCATAGTCTTTCATAAAATGTGCTTCTGTACCTCTAAATAGCCAAAAGTTTCATTGTTGAAAACGATATATAAGATTGAACTTTCATGTATGAAGATTTGGTGAAAGGTGAGCATGCATGTGGTTGTTACCTTTATTGCAGTGAAATATCACGTTTCACATTAAATACAGGGTCAAAGGTAGTTGCTAGGCAACAATGCATCATTCACATTATTCACAGTTTCATAATAGGTTATAATGCAAATAGAAATAGTAACACAATGAAGATAATAATTCCCACAGATATTCTTTATTACAGGTTAATATGCAATTTGTCAAATGCTATTCTCAGCAAACGTAATATGGATACTGTGCATCTATCTATAATACTATACACGAGGGGAAGTCAATGAGTTCATAGAAGTGAGTATTGATACACCCCTGAAGACATAATCGTTGATGCCATTATTTAGATAGGCCGTCTGACAAACAGTTTATACAGACTTAAACAACTCGATCGTCTACTTGAGATTTACAGCCTGTTGAACATAGGTACCCTCCTGTATACATGGAAAGTTCTCAAACTAATCATCGTGCGGTTATCAAGTCCCTCACAAAAGAAGGGGTGAATGCGCATGACCAATCTGCATAGGTAAGAATCCCCTCAATATTCTACTGTTGCAAAAAGATCAGGTGAGTTTAGGTTGCAGCTCCTTGGACTATGATCCACGGACAGGAAGGCCTGTTGAAGCCAATACTGTTGGTCCAGGGCTTAATCTTATCCGATCGTAGAATAAAGGTGGATGAGATATCTTCAGAGTGTGGTATTTCTCATGGAACTGTTTGTACAATCATACATGAGCACTTGCACATTTCCAGGATATCTGCAAGATGTGTACCACTAAACTTAAATGCACAAGATCGACACCAGAGAGTTGAATCAAGTCGTGACCTCTTAGACATCTACAATGCTGATCCTGATAACTTTCATACCCACCTGGTTACAGAGAATGAAAGGTGTATACAATGGAATTTTAAGAACTCTCCTGCACCCGAGATTTTCAGACCTCAGCCATCTGCTGGTAAGATCATGGCGACCGATTTCAAGGGGCGTGATACTTACATATCACATAAATCTACAACAACTGGAGCCTACTATGCTGACTTTTAGAAGCAATATATAGGCGATCAAAAAGGAGAGCCGCGGCCTGTTGACTGCTGGTTTATGCTTCTTCATGACAACGCCACTGTGCACAAGAGTCGTAATGCACAGCCTTCACTTCAACAATGTGGCTTTGAACAATTTATCCATCCCCCTACACTCCAGATCTGGCCCCAAGTGACTTATATCTGCTTTGCAATTTGAAATCACCCTTTCATTGTATAAACATGGTTTTTCGTATTATATCCGCTTCTTTGAACTTCTTGTTTCTTGTCTCATTTTCATTTGCACATAATTTTAGATAAATAAATATTAATGACAATATCTATATATCAGCATGCAAGGAGTACTTATAAAATTTCAAATATTTTATTGTCTGTTTCACGCTATGCTGTGTGGTAAGGCTTTTTTAGGCAAAAAAATAAACCTTTCAATGCCACAATTTGAAAGCCTACAAAGCTACCGATATTGTCGAAAAGTCAGGTTGTTTTATTCATAGACAGAAACCTTAAAGAGTTGTTTGTTTCAGACATTGACAGAACTCGAAGCACTTAGGTTATTGAACTGAAATTGAGGACAAATACAAAAGCTAGTACATCGAAGCCCATACTGCAAAATTAAGAATCATGAATCCCTGAGTTATTGAAGTTCTTAAGAGCCTACACACGACGTCAGAGATAAAATCTTGCCACAATGGAATTTTAGGTTGAAGTTCTCTAATGCCTCTGATGAAGTCTGGAGTTTTGTCACTGAATAATCTATTTTAACTTCCATGTAGTATGAAAGAGCATGTTTATTAGCTCCTCATATTTGCGTCTGTCCCTATCTTCATGGATGTCTACTCCATGTATATTTTCAAAACTGAAACTATTTAATGATTGGAATTTACATATCATTTATCGAGTATGTGTTTGTGTATGTTATCGCCGCTGTCAAATTTCAATTATCTGCTTGTCCAGGCAAGATCTAAAAAGTTATTGGTAATTATATATAGTTAGAGTTATACATGTATGTTGAATGCTATGTGGAATTTGTTTATAGGTAGTCTGGAGAAGATATCATATATATACTGGCGATTTTCAAGTAAAATATTATCCCAAATTGTAAGTTTTTTATTACATTTCTCAATTTTCTTTTATAAATTTCAAAGCTATTACTTACAATGTAACTGGGTTTCAAAATTTAAGTTTTAGAAATCTAGATTTTACCCTTTAGAAATGTCTAACAGTTTCTTACGTTTCTTTATCTCGATTTTCATAGTATATATATGAGAGTTAACAATTGCAACAAGTGAGATATGATGTTCTGTTATATAAGACCTTATTTGATGTATTGACGAAATGATAAAACTCGATAACATGAGGGAGATACATTAATAAATAATTATAACCATTCTATTGAACAAACAGTTACTTATTTAAGATTTCTCACATATTCTGTTGAAAATTCAAAAGCACCCTTGACACAAACACTACGTGAGATTAGTAAATAGAGATTGATTATATGATTATATAGCTATTAACAATGTGAGAAATTCTGAATTCACACATTTCATCCTCTCACGCAATTGGCCACTTAACCTCTCAACTGTAGTGTTGATATCTTCTGCCTCACAACTGGTATTCCATTCTGCAATCGATGCCTTCGCAGGCTCTTGTTAGGAGGCACTTCAGGTCAGGAGACAATGCTGTTTATGCAAGTCGACACCGGTACAGTACATCTATTTGTATAACCTAAATGTAACAATGTTATGGAAGCTTAATGAAAGAAAGCAGGCTTATTATAACGCAGTCCGAACAAAACGGACTGCTGAAATATATAGTGACTTTTTAGACATGCCGACCCCTTACATACCAAATAAATTTTTGGAAAAGGGAAATCAATTTACCTCAATGGAATCTAGGATACAATTCTCAGCATGTTTAGTTAAAGCAGAGACAGAAAATCTGTTTAACGAACATGCTATATGTGTTCAAAAATACGAAGAGATTGATGAGTTCATGTCGGACCTGATTTCAAGTATCTGCAGTGACAGTGAAACAGACATCCAAGATAAACTTTTGGAAATATGGAAGAATGACACAATTAGGGAGGAAAATAAAAGTGTGAAATTATGGATGAAAAAAGAAAACTGGCTGATGAAACAACCATCAACTACATCTTCTAATGTGCAGAAAAAGAAAAAGAAAAGACCCTCAAAGAAAGGCCACAATCAACTTCTTAAAAACAGGGTCCAAAAGGATGGGACGAAAAACGACAGAACAACGCCCCCACCATTTGAGGGGGAGGAAAATTTGGAACAATTCCCAAATATAAACCTACAGTCGGAGGGGTCCCTAACTGTAGAGGACTTGAGTCAATCTGAGGACTTATTATTATCATCATCCGAGGTCTTTCACCAATCCAACACAACTTTATCAAGTGCGGGGGAGGACTCAACTGTATCACAATCGGGAGGGAGAAGTAATGACAATTTATCAACACCATCCCAGAACACCCTTTCAAAAAGCTTCTGGAGTAAATTCAATTTTATCAAAAGAATTTCTTCAAAAGACGCTAAAACATATACTCCTAGAAATTACATGTATACAGGTCATGTCACCGGTGCGATTGAAACAAAAGATCAATTGATGGACTGGGACAGACCGGGAAGAAGCTACCATAATGACTCAATTCTTAATCCCTCGTAAATAGCGCATTGTAAGCTAATCAAGCTAACCACTTGTCACTTGCTAATCAATCAAAGTCTATTGTACATTGTTACATAGTTAAGCATGTGTACCTATATATTTGCCATGTTGTGAAAACTCCACACTGTTGAAAAGACTTGTTATCAAGTCGAAATGCGACGCATCCAGTCATCATTAAAATGATATCTACAGCAAGTGTCGTCTGAAGTATTTTATTTTCAAATATATATATATATATATACATACACGGAGTTTGAATGCACTACTAAATGAAGTATTTATTGAATGTTATTATGTAATTTACTTAAAGTTCATTTACATTGTTCACAAATTATTGGTATTGTTTACAAATTAATATAGACAATTTTTCAAAAAAGTTGAATCTTACTTCACTAAACTTAAGTGTCATCTAAAGAGATAACTCCCCGAGAAGTGTGTCCATCACTCACATGAGAACGACGTTTCGTGCAATAGTTTCTATAAATCATATGACACACTTTTGAGTGTAAAAAAAATATTTATTCCCTATTCTTTTCCAATTAAATTGCACAAAGAAATCCATAAAAACGTTCTTTCTTGGACAAATCAATAAAATAACACAGGAACTTTGTAATGACTTCAGTGATGTTTATATACAGGAACTCGCCCTGAAACAATCGTTGCGAGATTTAAGCAATGAAAGCACAAGTGCACATGTGGAAAACATGTCCATAGTTATGTTTAGCAAAATCAGCTTTAACATAATGGTGGAACTGTATTACGTCATTATTTATTTCAAAATCATCTTTCAGCATTCCCAACATTGACATTCTATTGCCCAAAGGTCACAAAGAACACAATCATCACAACCTTGTATACAGTTACTGGAAAATTACTTTGATTTGTTTGTCTTCACCCAGAAGTATTCAAAAATCATCTACATAATATAGAAATTATGTAGGAGTGAAACACGTGTCGAGTAATCACCTAATTGCCACGAACCGTCACAACCTTTTCAAACATAAATGGTAATGTAACTTTTTTTGCGAAAAAATCCAAACTGTAGTCATAACTGTGTCATATCTATTTCGTACAATTCGGGGGTTAGTCGTAAATTTTGCGTAGATTTTCAGCAGTAAAAGCTAGGAATATTGAAACGTATTAAACAAATCTAAGTGCTGTTAATGAAATTTTACAAATGTTCACAAACATTTAAGAATTTACATAATTTCCTATTATTGGAGATATGTGATAAATTGGATGGTAGTAAGATAGGCACAAATCTTATCAGGAAGAATTAACAATAACCAGATACAAAAGTATGAACAACACTAAATAATACATGCTTTAAGTGTTAAATGGACAATCCAGAGAAGAAACCTTACGGAGTGCTAAGTTTCAGGCATCGGAAACAACAGTGCCAGAAAAAGAACATATGCCAGAATGCTTTTCTCTGATCTTGACAAAGAGACACATAGATCAATAGAGAACCCTCATTGTTTGTTGGCGTTAATCACTAGAAGCACTGTAGAGAGAGTGTGTGAGATACAAATATGCTATTGACAGAGGCACAGAGACCAAAATAAACTCTCATTTGTGCATCGCCATATGGCAACAACAATCTGTGCAGCTTTGATATTTTACATTCTATCTGCCAGAGAATTAATTTCATAGATAAAAGTATATGGAATGCATGAATATATCAGAACTTACATTAACAAGTTTTGGCAATATGAAAGCAAGAAATAGTTCCGTTTAATATAATATAATTTGTATTGACTTATCCATTCATCAGCTTATTGACTTACTTAGATATTTCTATGGCATAAAACAACATCACATATAGCGATTATCACCAGTGAGGGGTGTAGCTTCTTTATCACTGATTCTTATCATTTAAACCATAGGAAACATACAGAAAACAGACTGTTACCCTTTGGCCAACTCGCTACAGTGACGGACAAAAACAATGCTTTCATATCGTTACAGACGACGAAATACGGGAACTCACGTTGTTTAAAAAGATCATTGCGAGTCACACGTGATATGCGCACATATGCTCATACTGTAAATATATCACCACTAATGATCTACCATATCGATAATAAATTACATTACCTAAGTTTTCCTTTCGATACATCTACAACTAAATTATTATCAATATGCAGTTTTTATTTATTGAATGTATTAAATGTATACATGAAATGGCAGCAGAGACACTATCGTTAGAGTTTCGTTAACATCATATGACAAACTTCCGATAATAATTTCATTTTGACCTTTTTAATTTCATTTGAAGTGCGCCCCAAAATCCTGGACAATGGCCTGATTCCCTTGCAATGGACCGCTACAGTGACGTCACATGTTTTATGACGTCTCAGAGGACAAGATAAAGTAACTTGCGCTAATTGAGCTCCTTCAATATACCCTGATCTCTTTCGGGCCAAATCCCTCATACGGCTGGCGCGGCTTCATTGTTCGTGGCTGTGCTCACCCGTTATTGTTTCAGCCAATGAAATGTCGTATTCCAAGGAGCTTGAAGCTATTCTCTTGAACTCAACGGAAATTTCCATCCAGGTTGTGCCGCTGTTGCTGGATACGAGTCGTCTCATTGGCTGGTTAGATAGCTGGCGATACGAGGCTTTTGGCCTAAAGGAGATCAGGGTATATAGAAGGAGGTCGATCAGCGAATTCAATTACGTTGATGTAACAGGATGGATTGTGTTGCAAATGAAGCAGGATGAGGACAATCAAACGTTCAAATTTTAAAAACGAACGTACCATGATTTTTAAGCGATGCTTATCTGTTCCTTGATTATTAAAATTAGTGTTTTGCTTAAATCTTGATAATCCTCTCTATGACTATGAAAGAATGGGATAGGATAAGTAATTAGATGTTTTAACCCTCTGAAGATAAAAAATTTGGCATAAACTAGTGTGTGATGGGGAGAAATCCTTCCAAAAAACATGCCACTTTGAATCCTATCAGAGAATATAGAGATAAACATTTTTTTCTCCTAAGGTATAAACTAGAATTATGTATTAATTTATCATAATGGTTTGCCAATCATTTAATCCCCACGAAGCTTCAACAATCTAAGTATTAGATGTTTGAGGAACTTTCAGACTCAAAACCAGATTTGACTGACACCTAAATTTGGATTAAAGATACTGTGTCATCCATGTATTGCTTAGTATTTGTTATAACTACATAGAAACCTTCAGTGCGTAGTCCTGATATGAAACAGAATATCCTATCAAACGAAATGCTTTTAGCTAACTGAAACCAAAAGTATGTGTTAGACATTGGCAACCGAACCTACGTAAATCGACTGGACGTACAGGAAGTATCTAGGTAAATCATATGAGACCCTAATGTGTTTGCGTGTATTCGCTTTTCGCTAAAGAGAGAGTTGTTCGAACTGATGCATAGAGTATTGTCTACTTGTTAACATAGAAATATGTCCATCTGTGTTTCGATAGTCTAAATGATGTTATTACTAAAACTCAATATCTATGAAGAAAAGTAAAAAGAAATAATGTCGAAATGATATTCAAGAGGGTCTGTTTAACCCTTAATTTAATTGAAATCAAATAAGTGTGTTCGACACTGGTAACAATACCCATTGAAATCACTTCAATCTTCATGAAGTGTATGTTACAGATGTGTATAAGTAAAACAGGAACGAACATGTGTTGGAATTTAATCGGATGAGTGCTCGAATTTGAGAAATTGCAAAATTTTTACATTTTTCAAAGTGCCCTAAGATAATTCTAACAAGAAGACAGCTCTCAAAAGCTTTTCACAATGTCACTTTATGACCTCTAGGTTTTCAATCAGAAACTCTTTTAAGTTGGTTGAGATTATTTGAGTGATTTTACACGAAAACATTTGGTTAATTTTCGAGTTCCGTCATAATGTAAGCAATGTAAATTACTGTTGTGCAAAATATCTCCTAGATATAATTTGAGCATAAAAATAAAACCCCACTCAAACACATGACATGGTTCTTTAAGGTACTATGTCATATATTATGTTTCCAAGTATCATGCTCCAGGTGGTAATTAATTATTTAATTAATTAATGTATATAATGATCAAGCAAGATTTTTCATGACTTTTCATGCATATGAAACTAGATAAAACAAAACTGGGAAATATTCTTTCCTTTCAGAGTTTACCTTAAACACTAATTTGCTATTTCATGTGTTTCAATTTAAAGGTTAAATATTTCATGATTTTATGTTGAAAAATACAATTTCACAAAAGAAACTTGTTGCATCTAAAACCTTTTCTATTCACTGATAAATATTATTTATCCCAAGCCAATTACTATCTTTTAATTTTGAAACCTGGAAAACCTAAACAACCATTTTTTTAAAGTCAGAAAACTTCTTGAAGATTGATAAATTTCAGTAGATTTTTCATGAAAGAATATGTAAAGAATTAAACGCAACATCTTATTTGTGTGAACTGTGATTTCCTGTCTCTGTATAGCCACCACTTATTCAATTTTATACTCTGTAAACAATTTAAATTCATTAACATTTCTATGAGAGGCTGTATTTTTTTTAAATTTTAAAATATGCCATTTTCATCTTTTCTTTTAGGCCTTATAATAACTTCAAATGGATATCTAGAATATAATTTGCATCAATATGGCTAATTCAAGACTCAAAATGACCACTGTCAAATACTTAAAATTGTATGTGTTTGTAAAAATTAATACTATAAGAAGATCTATGTTTGTCCATGGGTCATTATTTCTTCATTATTCTTGTACTGTTTTGATGACTACTTTTTGTTTTAGACATGTTCACATGTTTGGCTCTCAACTACAATTACTTTCATGTTACCTGTGATTGTGATAAATGTGATCAATGATATTTGAATATTTCTGTGATACCAACATAACCAATGAAGAATAAATAAGACAAGTTTATACAAAGCCCGTTGCATATGTTTTTGAACTTTGACTAGCTGTAAACCTTTATTCAAAAGATGCAACTTTGATTGATATTTAATCGATACTTGTCTTATAAATTAATAATATGTTTGCATAATAAAATCTGAGGTCAACGTTTAGAATCAAAACATAGACAGTAAAATACTAAAAGTATTGACAATACATTTTTGTGTCTAACATGTCTAAGGAATGTTGACTAGCCCGGCGACCAGTGGGTGTAACACTGACAGTGTCAACAAGCCTGAGCGACCTTGACCTACAACTACGTCTAAAATTTACTTTATTATCCTACGAAGCTTTTTCAACCTAGAATAAGCTACTCTTTTTTAATATAAGTGAAATACAACGATTTGCTGTTAATTGTATGTTTTGTAAGTTGACAATTATGTAGATTGTAGACTCATTATCAGTGAAGGTGTTTGTTTACGAATTGGTCGAGCTTTATCTATCGCTCTATGATTTGATAAAATCACTTAAAATATTTAAGAATATAACACTATAAATGTTATATGGGTTGTTAAAATACAATGTTGAATAATGTGCGTGTAGAACGCCATCTGTATAAGCGAAGGCCAAACGTTTGGTTAGTGACAATGTTGAGTTACGCGGCCCGGCGCGCCTGAGCTTGAAACTTGTCCCCCCCCCCCCCAAATAGTTCAGCCAATCACGTTGTATCACGCGGCGCCTAAAGGCTCTCGACTGGATCAGTCTATTAAATCACATCGTAGAACAAAACTCTCTACTCATGACTTCGAATTGCTTTCTAAACATAATGCCCAAATTCTTATGTAATTGTGCCCACCTACAATTTCGCAACAATGGGTATAGAAGTGACAAGTTTTTCAGAATTTTATCTAGTTAAATCATGTTTTAAGAAATGAAAGGCACACCAGTTATCTTTGCTTCAGTAAGCTCATTCATACAACAAAAATACTGTAACCACGAATGAATAGAATGTAGCGATAAGGATAGAGTTTTGTTAGTTAGTTTCGTACCAGAACGATCTGATAAGATTCCATCTTTTTAACATGTAATTCCTAAAGACAAGTCTTCACATTTATATTCTCTGGATCTTTAAAAAGGTTCTGATTTGAAGGTGAATCTAGATTTAGCCCAAAATCACTGACTAGAAGAATGAAATGCACAAAGGTAGTCATTGAACAGGACTTGAGTATATGGATTTTATTGACCTTATCAAATTCTTTCTCTGCCATAAGCTAGGCACGTCTCTACAATTTCTCTAACACATTTCATTCCATTGGCTACTTGCTTTGTTAGGTATATACATATCTTACTGAAACAGCTGGTTTTTGCCCTCTTTAATTTTTTTTTTACGAAAGTGATGGGTTTAAAGATGAACTGAATTAAGATTCATTATTAGAACGTTTCTTTTATTACAATAGTACCACAGTTTTAAATGCTTAAGATTCATATAAAAGTATTCGAGCAATTATATGTTACCTCCAATATTCATTGGTTCATTAAAAATGGCTATATATTCCTCTGTAAATCGATTATCGATAAGTTGAACATGTCATTAATACGAAATATACCTTTCAGCAGCCACAGAGAAAGCTTTGTTTTTAAAAAAATCAAAACACTTAATCTCCATATCCTAAATCTTCATAGAGGAAAGTTTAATCATTCTAAACATGATTATATTGAGCTTTGTTATGTATAATATCGATTCTCTCAATCAATGTGCCATCACGAGCATAAGTTTGTAAGTATTAGTCTCGGAAGAAAACAGAAACGCTAATGATACTTTTAAGCAAACAGAAACCTATAAAATGTGTTCACCACCTACGTGAAATGCCGTGAAATCCAGAAAATGTAAGAAACCGATCTGGTTAAATCAATAGAGACCCACGATCCAATCATCCGTTGGTGTTTAACCACTCAAAGCAACACAGAGGATGTTTGTTTAATCTGATACACGCTGCGTAGATTCTGGTGTTTTGATAGAGGTCGACGTCCTAGCTTTATTACCATTATCATATTTATTTCCTCCTTTATTGGAGTTTAGATGTTGATTATATCAAAGGAAAGTAGGAGTATATACAAAAATAGTAAGAGGTGATTATTTAATGAAAGTTTGGAATCAATAGTGAATAATAATGTCTATTTGGAGTGACTCTTCGGTCAGTTCACACTTGGTATGTTGATGAGGCGCTGATATGCAGACATTGCAGATATGAGGAAGACAGCTGAAAGGTTGTGGAAGTGGAGTAGCACTTCTGTATCAGTACGATCCATAATAGCTGCAGGAAGGTAATTTTTTCAGACAAAATGAAAAGAACTTTGATCTAGCCAAAATTTATAACGCTTCTTAAGTTCAAAAGGTAATTGATCACACCGAAACATTACGCATCAATAGGTAAAGAAGAAGCAGTTTATCTACTAGCAATTTACTTTTTAGCAAGAATCCAGTTGCCTTAGCTTTTCAAAACCAATCTTTGTATAATTCAATCAAATCTTGTTCAACCGGCAACCTGGAATGTTGTGATGAAAAAAGAACTTTTGATGTTCAGTCTACTCATGTGCTTGTAAGGTTATGAAAAAAGATGTTGGATTCTCTTGCTGAAATCTAAATCCTTAAAATTGGATCCTCAAGGGTTAGATTCAAAATATTCCCTGTTCAACTAGATTTACTTGATAAAGGTTTTTATAAGGTTAACAAATTACTGTGTCAAATACATCAAATATTGACTTTAAATCCGGTAATGGAGCTATTCTATATAAATTAATTAGATATAAATTTTCTCCACCGTAATAAGAAAACCTAATTAAAAAAAGATGTGAAAAGGGATATAAGTGTCTCTTATTGGTTTACGTTTGTTTACACAATGTGTTTAACACACAGTAAAACTTCCTATAAGGGCGAAAGATAATGATTCACTTATATCTTGGCTGCTAGAGCTTGTGCAGGGACAAAGCCTGAAACACTATTGTGGTTGTGCATTGAGGTAAACCCTGCTCGAATCGTCTGGAACTAGTGAACCATGGGTGGTCTGCACTAAAATTCAGTGTAGCATTGCATCCAAACCTTACTGCATGTAGAACAGTTCTCGTCTTCCTAGTGTAACCACCTTGACCTCGGGAACCTAGCGGTTATTTTAGGCCAGGCGTATGTTACACACCTAGAATTGCTCTTGGGGAATTAGCTTACGGGATCGTCACAACTCCTTAAATAAACCAGAGAGAAGCGTCAGTTAAAGCGAGTCTTTTAATATATGGTATAAGAAACATACACAAACATATGATAATATCAAATAATACATGATGATAAAGGAACAATTGACATACTTAATATGTATTGATTAAGTATAACGTCATGTTGCAACTGTACGTGAACTAAATATACCAAAGGTAATGTGTTCGAAATATACAGTAAATATAATATTGTGGGTAGCAATAGTCACTTCGTGCTTAGTATTTCTACAATCCAATATAATACCATTGGAAATATAAGATTGGAAATCTAATGAGTGATGAATGAATGAATGAATGATATTTACAATTGTTATAACCTGTACGTGAACTATATGTACCAAAGGTAATGTGTTCAAAATATACAGTAAAATATAATATATGTTTAGCTGTTATCACTTCGTGATTAGTATTTCTACAATCAAATATAATACCATTGGAAATATAAGATTGGAAACCTAATGAGTGATGAATGAATGAATGATATTTACAATTGTTATAACCTGTACGTGAACTATATGTACCAAAGGTAATGTGTTCAAAATATACAGTAAAATATAATATATGTGTTTAGCTATAATCACTTCGTGGCTAGTCTTTCTACAATCAAATATAATACCATTGGAAATATAAGATTGGAAACCTAGGTAGTGATGTATAAGTGATATATAAATATATACAATGCTATAATTATGCTTGAACGATAATGTACCGAAGGTAATGAGTTCAACAGCATATTGTAAAGGAATTTATAGTACAAAGATATCTATTTCCGTAGTCAATCACTACAACATTGTTGTAACATATTGAATTGAAATATAGAAATATCTTATAAGCGTTATTGCATGTTTGATGCAAATAGCCAATATATATACAACATATCAAAAGGTGTGAACCAAATATAATGAAGGTAATGTATTCACTACACGATGTGTACTTCAAATATGATAACAATATACCAAATGAATCTACGCTAAACATTGGGCAACAGTGGCACGTGTATATACAGGTGAATGATTACATTGAATTGGTCTATACAACATAAATGATGCTCAATACGCATGAGTCCTATGCACTTGACCTTCATTCGATAATGCAATGCAAAAACTGTATAAATGATCTTCGTTACAAATAAGTCACTTTGCTAAATATGGTCTCTAACATAACCTGAACCTATACAAGATAACTTATGCAAAGTAAAGGAATTAATAACCATAGCACATGCTAACCTAAATATTCAAAGAAACAATATGAATGAACGTAGCTTACCTTAAATAAACCAGAGAGAAGCGTCAGTTAAAGCGAGTCTTTTAATATGACGGTTCAAAGTTTGAGGTACTATATATACCCGTTACCGTATCAGACATCGCAATTAATTATTGAGACTGACACTTCCCTGTCTATTGGCCAGTCCATTGAGTCCTTTGTAATTACTTTAATTGACATATGGTTAGCTCAGTGAAATCAAACTTTCATTGTTTAATTGGAACGCTTCAGGCACGCCGGCTGGCTAATTCCTAGCGGCACTTTATCAAAACAATAGGTGTTTGTATGCGCAATGAGATTATCTAAGAGTTACTTATTGACCTAACCTGAGCGTATTATGAAGAAAATATTATTTACAAAATATACAAAATATATGCCTAAATAGAGATCTATGATAGTACCCTATGGCTTCGAGGAGCTTTTGTCCTCAAAAGCAATCTTAAGAAAAAGAAGACCAAGTGACTTTGAATGAACGATACATGTATAAATACAATATACAAAAAAAGAATAGAAGGTTATAAGCAAAGCAATATAAAAAACATGAATACATGAAATGACTTTGTTTATACATATGGATGTATTGCTCAGATCGTACTTGCCCGTATTTATGCTAGATGTAAAACATGGTGTTTATTGAGGACAGTGTACATTCTATTGTGCATTAAAAGGACATATGCATCAAATTGTTGAGATATAATTTTCCTAATTTTTCGGGCTTGAAAGATGGAGATGTCAATGACATCTGGCACATTCAAGGATCTATTCGAATATTTGTTTTTAATAGTAAACTCCTGCCAAGTTACAGAAAGTTTTGGAAAGAGTGTACCAGTTACTTTAATGTTATTGGCGGTAAAGGGAGCTTCGAAATCGTAATGTGTTGGGCAGAGTGAAAGTTGTGTAATAAATACAGTGACACACTCTGTCTTTGTTGTTAATTCTAACATGAGTCCATTTGGGTGAGAGAAATGAATACGATACAAGACTAACAGAACAACACAAAGCAAAACACATAATAATCCAAGAAGGATTGAAACAATATTGTCAGAAAGATTATTCTGAACAAAGTATACTAATCCTGATGCAGGAGTAGTTGAGGGAATGTACATAAGTTCTGGAGGAAGAACAGCTTTAACTGAGTCTGGGCGTGTGATAAGTATGATAGCTGCAGATAGCGCTTTGATTTTAAAGAACATCCAGATAACAAGGAATAGAGTAATCATAGAGAACATGCCAGAGACGATGGCACTAATGAATTGATAGAAAACCAGGAAGAGTCCACAGGAATGGTGCCATCTAAGATAGGTTCTGCCATTGTCTGAAATATAGTTTCATCGTTCTTGGCACTATTGGCAATACGTTTAAGACTAAGATGTGCTTTGTTATCATTGGCTAAAACGTTTGATATTTGATGTGTATACATTTTAAAATTTGGAATAGAAAAATTTATTGCCTTTTGAAATGTTGTATCACCTTCAATAGTTGTAAGAGCGGATGAATCAAAGAATTGTTGCAGCAAGGCAAGGTTGACAGGGAAAAGTTGGGAAATGTCCTGCGAAGAATTGTTGCATGATGAGAATGCTGCAGGGTAAAAGAATTCTTCTGTTGCAATAGAACAGTAGCAAGGAATTTCTATGATGCAAAATGAACAACCTTTTATCATTCGATGACCATCAGGACAGGCGAGACGAAGAAGAGGTTGTCTATATGCTAGAATATGAGAGGAATCTATCATAGATACTTGTGGTGCTTGTGGTGCAGTGATATAGCGGAAGTCACAGATAGTTTTGACGTGATGTTTATTATTTTGAAAGACAGCTAGTGAACAAGATGGTTTTGTCATAGAATGAAGTGCAACTCTGAAAGGACAATGAAGAGTTTTGTCATCACCTGAACATAACGAAATGACAGAACTAGATAACTCTACATAGTGCTGTTTGTCATGTGAGATGGCAAGGAAATCTGGTAAGTCCAAGAGTTGAGTGGAATGGGTTGATGTATCATTTATGGGCAAAGGCATGGATAATAATTTGTACATGTCATATGGTTGGGTCAAGGAAGATATTGGAAACTTGAGTGAAATATAGACATTGGTTTTGGACCTAGTGAAGACAAACTTACCCTGGGCAAAATAATAACTCGGGGAAGATTGCAATATTCGAAATGATGGATGATCTTTGGAGAGAATTTTTGATATATGATCAATTGTTTGCTGGAGGACTTCTGGGGGTACAATTAAGGGTGATAACTTATTCTTTACTAAATCGTACATGCCTAATTTGAATTCTTCAATTTGGTGTTCTAAAATTGATGCTTTTTCAATTTGGTCAATTAAAAGAGAGGTTAGAGTAACGAGAAGTGATCTAATAGACTGACTATTCTTCTCTAAAGCAATGGTTGTAAACTGAATTGCATCATGATTTTCTTTTATACCTTTTAATGCATTTTTGAAACGTTTATCAACGACTTTCATAAAGGATGACATATGAGCAGCATGTTGTGTCAGTGTGTTTGCCATGTTATTTTCAACTTTGGTTAGAGCGTTGATATGCTGTGCTAAAATATTGACATCATTTGTTGTTGCGGTACCAAACAATGTCTTTGACAATGACCCTACAAAACCTAAAATAGCTCGTTTTGAACGAGTTGTAGAAGGAATCCTTGATTCTGGAACCAATTTAATAATTTGATTCCGTGTGGCATTTAATTGAGTTATGCATTTTGTCTTTACAACATTTAGATGCATCTGGAATTGGTTTAAAAGAGCACAGTCATCATTTCCTTTGTGACAGCCACTCATTGTTGGAATGCTTGGAATATTGGGTAGCTTGACTTCATAAGTATGAACCCAATATTCAGTTGCCAAGAACAGTTGTGTCGTTGGTTGAAAGATGACTCCATAGTTCAGTCGTTGGATTGGACGTGTGGACATGACAGGATGAACCAAGACAGATAGTAGCCATAGAAACACCAGACTCCATGCTGATCCTTAGAAAAAACGAAAATAATGGAACTTATTAGATAAGATGACCATGGAAAAGCAAGCGCCCGTGCACTGACAATTGCAGATCCTAGCACTAAGAACACAGAAACAAGTTACTGTAAGAAGGGTTGGTCAAACATTATCCGCCAAATTACCATTGTGAAATTGTTACTAAGGAAGTAGTATGCATATTTACCAAACTATCTGAAAAACTTAGGTTTACGTTTCTTGGCCCGTCCTGAAGCGGTCCAGTGTTTGTGGAATTCGCCACGAAGACCACGACTGAGATTGGATTCAGGCTCCCAAGTGGTTTCAGAGTATCCTGTCCATTTAACCTTATAATACTTGACACCTCGCATAACTTTGCAACGAATGATGCGATCTATAGGAAAGATCTTGCTGGCATACGAGTGTGAATTTTGCAATCTGCCTTGATTGTCTGATGCATTTTGCCGATTTGGTGTGATGTTTGTCTTCTGTTTGGGATTATTCTGCGACGATGTTGTGTGTGCGGTGTTCCTAGCAGAAGATGTTTGTGATGTGTTCCTAGCAGAAGATGCTTGTGAGCTATGTCTTGGAGAGGTGGCTTGTGCTGTTGTTCTAGAGGGCGCTGGTCGTGTGGCGTTTTGGGGAGGGTTGGTTTGTTGAGACCGTGTGGGAGCATCTGTCTGTGAAACTGGGATATCATGATCTGGTTGTCTGTCAGGAATATCTGGGTGTTCTGGAACTTCAGGTCTTTCGGCATATGCTTTTAGCCTGTTCGAATGAACGAGGGATTGGTGCATTTTGGCCGTTTTGGAATTGCGAAGTTTGAATGTGTGGTTTGGGCCTATATCAAGAATGGTGTAAGGACCAGTATATTTGGGAGAAAGTTTGACAGACAATCCTTTTTTAACTGTGTGATCAGACAAAAGAACCTTGTCACCAATTGCAAAGGAAGGAACCCGAGATTTGGGGTCGGTGTGTTCTTGGTTGATCTCCTGAGAAATCTTCATGTTTTCACGAGCAAATTCTTTGGCTTCTGTGACGTCTTTGATTAAAGACTTCAAGTGCTCTTCGGCTGTTTTTCCAATGGTTGGCTTTGGCAGAAGACTCAAGTCAATCGGAAGATTCATTTCTCTGCCAAACATGAGATAATGAGGTGTATATCCAGTGGACTGGCAAGGAGTTGATCGCAGAGCCATCATAATAAATGGAATGAAATCTGCCCAGTTTGATTGATCAGGTTTAACATAAGCTCTGAGTGCCTGTTCAATTGTGCTGTTTCTCCTTTCACACATGCCATTTGTCTGAGGATGGTAGCTGGATGTGTAATGGTGCTTGATTGCAAGAAGCTCACATAGTGCATTGACAAGTTTAGATGTGAACTGACGACCTCTATCTGACAAAAGTGTGCGAGGAGCTCCAAATCGAGTGATGACCTCTTTGAAGAGAATGTTAGCTACCTCAGCTGCTTCTTGTGTTCTCATTGGAAAGGCCTCAGTCCATCTTGTAAATGAATCAACTACAAGCAAAACATATTTGTAACCATCGTTGGTTTCAGGAAGTGGACCTAAAATATCTATGTGCAGACGGGAGAAAGTGTCTTCAATGGGCATAGGAACCATAGGAGCTGGTTTAGCATTGCTTTGCCGCTTTGACCTCTGGCAGACATCACAAGATTTGATGTAATCTTCAATATCCTGGTACATGCCTGGCCAATAGTATTTGGCTAAGAGTGCTTGCCTTGTGGAATCTCTTCCTAGGTGACAACCTCCTGTCTTCGCGTCGTGCGAGGCATATAGAAGATCTTTCCGAAGACTCAAAGGAACTACAATTTGAGTGATTAGAGAAGGCCTCATATTTTTAGAACCTCTAAACTTTGACTGAAAGAAATGATATAGTATGCCATTACAAACATCATATTCCTGAGCACGACCTCTAAGACCTTTGACCTGAGACTCTGTGTAATTGTCTGGGATTTCGCCTAACTGAATGAAGTCAATTATGGGCTTGAGGTCTGGAGATGCATATTGTTTCACATCTAGTTGTTCTACTTTAAAGTCAACTGAAAGAGGACAAAGAGATGGCTGAGAAGATGTTTGTTCATTAGCATAAACAAAATCAACTGAAAGTGAGCAGGGCTTTTCTGGTAAATCAACTGTTTCAAAAGTGGCCGGAGACGAAGCGTTCCTATTGTTGCACACATCTGAGAAGGGAAGTTGATCAGTTGCTGAGGATTGAACCCTAAGTGAAGCCACGTTTGCTCGGGAGGGCAATGGAGGTGATGGAATGTCATCTGTGATTGGGCAGGTTGATGGTTCAGGGTACGGAGTGCGTGATATTGCATCTGCATTGGTGTTGGATTTTCCTGGGCGATGTAAAATCTCAAAGTCATATTCCTGAAGCAGGAGTGACCATCTGCCTAAGCGACCTGATTCATATTTGAAATTATGCAACCAAGACAAGGCACGGTGATCTGTGTACACCTGAAATTTCTTTCCCGCCAGATAAACTCTAAATTGTCTAATGCCTTCAACTACTGCTAAACATTCCAAATGTGTAATACCCCATCGCCGTTCTGCTGGATGTAATGATCGACCACCATAAGATATTACGTGTAAGGGGATAAAATATAGGTTTTGTTACCGCATTCAAGCGCCTATAGTCGACAGCGAACCTATAAGTGTTGTCACGCTTCTTAACCATGACAACAGGAGAATGCCATTCAGATGAACTTGGAGAAATAATATTTGCATCTAACATTTCCTCTATTTGCCTGGAACATTCTTTTCTGATTACTGCATTTTGTCTATAGAAAGGACGTCTTAGTGGCCTAGCATCACCTGTTTCTATTTTATGTGCATGCAAGTGTGTAGAGCCTAATTCAGACCAATCTTGAGCAAATGCAGATCTCTGTGAATGCAGAAAGGTGAGAAGAGTTTGTTTTTGTTGAGGCGAAAGGTCAGAGTCACTCAAGTCAAACTGAATGTCAGGTTGGGAGGATGGAGAGGGAAAGGAAGTACCTTGAAGATTCTGGCTATCTTGATTAGTTTGTGTGTGATAGTTAGAATCTAAGAATTCCTGACCCATAGGTTGCTGAACCTGACAAGAGTTAACATGATTCGAAAAACCGTTGTTAGAATTAGTTGCTGAGCTTGATGTGTCAGGTGCATCAGAAAGGACTGATATAGAATGAGGATCAATTTCAGAAATGGTCGCCAATACCCGTTTAGTATTTAAATGGACATCCTGATCGGTTGGATTGAGAAGCCTCATATAAACAGCCTTTCCAGAGTTCTTAACAATACACCTGGCACCTCGAAGTTGGCTTTTTAAAAGCTCAGGAACTGGTTCTAACAAGAGAAAAGAAGAGTTGTTCTTCCTTGATAGTTGAACTGGAATGTCTGCTTGATGTTTTGCCGGCATGACTATAGAGTGTTTGGACCTAGCATAACCTGCACTACACTGAATAAGATTGACAGAGATGAGACCTTCTTGGAGAAATAGACATTTGCGAGCCAAGCAGACAGTGGCTCTGTTGTGCTCTAGAAAGTCCATACCAAGGATAAGAGTGTGATGGAGAGTGTTGAGAACATGAAAGGTGTGCTTGATAGAAATGTTGCCTATCCTAACATCAAGAGAAATCGAACCTAACACAGAATGAAGCTCTCCTCCTACTCCAGTTATTTCCTTAAAGTAAGAAAGACCTAACTGATCTTTAGTATAACCCGCTTTGTGTAAAAATGCTAAACTAATGCATGATATGGAAGCGCCGGTGTCTACTAAAGCGCCAGTTCGACCCTCGTTTATGCGGACAAAAACCGTATTCTTAACTAAGGGGGCCACAAGAGATATTGATTGTGTAGTGTGCCTGATCTCGTTTGTATGAGAATCAGGCACGAGTCCCTATTGTGTGTTGGCCTGAGCAAGTAATTCAGTGTGGCGTCACCTGTTCAGGCATGTGTTGTGGTCCGACCTGTTGCAGCGTCATTTGTTGTGGCATCACCTGTTGTGGCATCATCGGCTGAGACATCACCTGTTGAGCCACGTGGGGGAGCTGCAATTGTTGAGGCATCCACTGTTGTTGCTGTAGATGTGGATGGGGCTGGAACGTATATTTTCCTCTGTTTTTCCTGGAGTTCTTGAAGGATTGTTCCTCCACATTTGCCATCGAAACATTGGCACTTTGGTTTTCCGCAGTTTGGTGGGAAAGTAAAGAGGCCACTAAGGTTGTCAGGTTGTCCACTTTGGCAGCTATGTGGTCGCCAGTGATGGACGATGATGCAAGAGATTTCTCCGCTAATGATGCATATCTTCTGACATCTTCCAGCGTGGATGGCTCACGGTTGTAAACCACTTGTTTGATGGCAGGTAGAAGTCCATTAACGGCAACCCCGACGACTACAGTGTCAGGTAGGGTGAGGTTGGACATTGCTGTCTGCACCCTAGTTATGAATGTTGACGCACTTTCATCAATGGTCTGCATCATTTGGAGAACACTTACATCGAAAGCACCCGATGGAGCAAACCGTGTGCTAAAAGCATCTTCAATGTCAGTAAAATTACTCCGTATGGCTTCTGGCAGAGTATTGTGCCACAACTTGGCGGTGCCTTTGAAATAAAGGGGTAGTAGTTGGCACTTCTTTTGGTCATTGCAGCCATAAACGTTCGTGAAGTTTATAAAGTCCTTCCACCAGGCATTAGCATTTTGCTCCCCGGTAAAAGCATCAAGTCTGACTTGAGGCAAAGCCATTACTTCTATGGGGGCTGTGCCTCTTAACTGGTCAGTGGGAGCTGATCGGTCGACTGGTTGTTCACTGGTTGCCAAATGGTTGGTTGTTGGTTGGCTGAGTGCTGAATGGTGAGTAGATGGTAGGGTGTGGATTTCAGCAGACGTTGATAAGTTGCGTCTTGGTGTGGTTGGTTGGGTTGTTGTTGGTTCACCGCTTCTCAACCGATCCCGGTAATTGTTAGGAGTTGCGCCGGTCATCTAGGATTTTTACTCCACCATCTGTAACGACCTTGACCTCGGGAACCTAGCGGTTATTTTAGGCCAGGCGTATGTTACACACCTAGAATTGCTCTTGGGGAATTAGCTTACGGGATCGTCACAACTCCTTAAATAAACCAGAGAGAAGCGTCAGTTAAAGCGAGTCTTTTAATATGACGGTTCAAAGTTTGAGGTACTATATATACCCGTTACCGTATCAGACATCGCAATTAATTATTGAGACTGACACTTCCCTGTCTATTGGCCAGTCCATTGAGTCCTTTGTAATTACTTTAATTGACATATGGTTAGCTCAGTGAAATCAGACTTTCATTGTTTAATTGGAACGCTTCAGGCACGCCGGCTGGCTAATTCCTAGCGGCACTTTATCAAAACAATAGGTGTTTGTATGCGCAATGAGATTATCTAAGAGTTACTTATTGACCTAACCTGAGCGTATTATGAAGAAAATATTATTTACAAAATATACAAAATATATGCCTAAATAGAGATCTATGATACTAGCAAAACTTAACTATTGCCAGCCTCGAACTGTCCAAGTTAACCCTTGCTGGCGACACAAGACTTTCCTGTGCTAGCTTTCTAGCTCACTGCAAAGGAATTAGATAGTCCAATCAGAAAGCTCCTAGCAAAAGCTACATCCGGGGACTCGAACATATTCATGGCTGCGCCCATGTCGCAGTCCGTCGACTGAAAGATTTGTAAAGAGGAAGTGCCGCCTGCAAAGCGATTAACAATATTTATATGTTTATGTTTATAGTCAATTTGCGTTGTTATTGTGCTACAATTTTATAGCACACAGCGGCCTGTCAAGGAATTTATTCTTAAAATGCTTCGGTAAACTAATCAAGCTCGATAAAATTGAACATGAAGCAACGACTCGATGCACTACGCCCGGCAAGACTTTATTTCCTGTTATCGAACAATTGTTTTATTATTTGTGCTTGCAAAAACTTTATTGAATACCCGTTTATTCAAAACATTGATTAAATTTTACATACATTAACCGATAAAATTTGAACATATCTCGATGTCATAACACTCGAAATGTACATGTAGTAGCCTGCGACCTCGTTGTTACTTCTTGCAGTCAAAAACCAGGTATTTTGATGTGTACTATTTATATTTCATGTCGTCAAAAAAAAAGAATTAACAAGTAAACCAATTGTATGTTTTTATCCATTTTCACTGATTTCACTGGGTCATTTTCATTTTTGAAAATATTACTGTATGTGCCTTGATATAAAAAATATTCTCTCCATTAAATATTTCCCGTTTGCCTCGTACGTGTTTTTATGAACAGTTGGATAATCACAAATGAGATTGTGCACATCATAAAGATAGAAAATTGTTAAGTTCTTGTTATAGTGTCAAAGCTTACAAACAAACAAAATATGTGCCCGGTAAACCTCAGACAAGTTAAGTCCTTTTTTGTAGTAATTGACCATTTTCCAGTTTTGACGTTTAGAGTTATCTGCCCTTGACCGCGGGCAACGTCACGCTTAGCGTCAATGGTGAGAAGCATGGGAGCCTACTTACGGGTGTTGAGAAGTTGGCTTTATAGCATAAGAAAATCGTAGTTCAAAAGGATAAACTAGTATTTAATCTTGTTTAACCATTAATTTGTATGTTTCAATTCTTTCTCTCACAATTAAAAATCAAATAAGCCATTTATTGTGATAGCGCCTAACCCTACTTAGGCCTACTAGGGATATAATACCGAGGTGGGATCATGTGTAGGCCTAAGCCTACTTGATCATTCTTTACCAAAAACAAATTTAAGAAATGATGAACGGGGAAACTGCTTTTAAATATCACATGGTTACTTTCATTCCGATTGGGTTTAAACTATCTAAATGCGTTAAATTATTTCCAACGATTGAAGACATTCATAAAATTCCTTGTCGCATTCATTGCGCATTTTTAGAAACATATTAGCATGGCCATGACTCGTTAGTTTTATAACATTCATTTAGCATGGATAGCCCTACATTGCAGCGGGGAATATTTATCATACATATTTGTTTTATTTGTAAGAAGATTGTTTAATGTCAAATCATCCGACACACAAAAAGAAAATTAAACCATCAAATATTTACAGTAGAAATACACGTTGCATATTGTTTACGTTGATATTCATATGACTAACATCAATTATTTATTTCACTAATATTATTGAAATCATTAATTGTGCAATCGGTCTGACAAAACATGGATTTAAGTAAGTATTCCATTTTTTCACACATTGGCAGTTATTGCGGAGAATGGACTCGTCTTTATTACAATATGAGTATACCGTTGACCGTTGGTCCGAGTGTTTAGAATAATACTGAAAACTTATTCTCCAGAATTTGAGATTGTGATTATTCTTTCAAAATTGCAACCGGCCATTATTTATCCATACTTTGATATTGTAGCGAAGCAAACCTCGTCATGACATACTCCACATCATATCAACACCTGCGGCGAACTGTCGTCATTCGCAAACCATATGATATTATAATTAATCATTATCATTTTAACATATAAGTTAATATTTATTGTGATGTAAGGGTTAATGTTTATTATTATGATTATAATTATGTCCGTCGGTCAACTGTTTCACAAACGGATTAACTTTCCAGATTGGTGTAGAAATGAAGGTCTCCTTACTGACGGCACTAATGGCTGAAATATTGCAAAAGCTTTACATTTGCAAACATTTACATTTTATCAACAGGTTATATAATTAAGACCACGATGATGCCTATAACAGGTCTAACTCATGCAAGAAACCAGATTTGCTATTAGTGAAGCAAGTTTTTCTCTATAAAACTGAGGTTTAATTCTTTGCATGTAGACTGAGTCTCACATTTTTTACATTTTTGAAGCAAGTTTAAACTGCGACAGGTTCATCATCACCACTAGGTAACGTTCGGCGTTTAAAGTGAAGTGAGCGATTAAAGCTAGTTTATCCGTATGCTCAACTCCGTGGTAAAACTATTTCTCTATTTAAAGAAACAAAAATGACATTGAAACAGATCCAAATTCTGCATTAAACCACGATAATGTAAACATGCTAGGAGGTAGATTTACCATTGATCGACGTAAAGCGTGTTAAAATAATTAAAATAAATCATGAAAGTGATTATTTCCAACTTTAATCTCTAATCTCAACTGCGTCAATCGATGTCCGAATTAAGTAGAATGCAGTTTGTTTTTGATTAGTCGGATGCAGAATATAGTAATGAAATGAAGAAAAGTGTTAAACCTTGACAATGTTAAAGAGCCACTCAGTGAGTTGTTGGAGTCATATATGCCAAACTTAATCCATAGTGCCATTTGATCGCGAAGTATAGACTGTCACCAAAAAGAGACATTTCAAAGCTTATTGTTTTTTTACAGTGTCAATATGAAGGTAGAACGTGGCAATTATGATCGAAAACCGGACAGTGGCGCGCGTCAAATAGTCAAACATAATTCTGGAAACTTATCTACAGCCTGATGGCAGTTAGGAATTGATAGAGTTTGTTAGCTTATATAATTGGTATCCATTTATATTTGACGTGATATCTACACCTCTGTGCAATTATAATGCTGTTTTAGATTTTCATGGGAAACCAGTATTTGTCATATCTATGTCTTTTGGATATGAAAAGTTAAAATGTTTTGATTTTATATCACCACATATGACATTTAGGTTCGTATCAAAGTTAAATAATATGTTATGAAACTCACGGAGTGACTCTTTAAACCTCTTTCATTAATTCGGGCCTATGAGTCTTACTTTTTTCTTACTTTTATGATCATCAAGGGGAGTACATTACTGCTTTTGTGAATATGGCCAGTATATTTCTTTCATTACCGTGCACGCAAAATCTACAATCGCTTTGAATATTCTTTGCAGATTGCAGAATCTGTTCTTTTATAAAAATCCAGAATTTTCTTTCTCGTAGCATTGAATTGTAAACGAATGTAAAAAAGGCCGAATCTTTTCTAGAAGCTTTCAATGCGCTTGATACTTTGAATAAGTTGATATTTTCTATCCAGATCAAACGTGTTTGTAAAATAATTAAAGCTCGTTCAAATGATTTAATTACTTGAAAAAAATTAAATGAAAGCTTGAAAAAAACATCTGTAACGTAAGAAAATATTATTATTATTTAATTATTTAATTCATTTTAATTTCAGCCTATAAGTTTAAAAATGTGGAGAAGCCGAATTTTTATTTTGGTCGGATCGTTTGCTTTATCCTTATACACGTTTTAATATTGGTCTGATTATTGAAAGTTTAACACAAAACCACACCATGTCTTCTAAAAAATATTATTTAATGTTTTTTGCACCAGTAGTTTAATTAAAAATGTGACATGTACCATGTCTCATGTCAGTACCACTCTAAATAACAGTTTAAAACCATTTAATAATTACTACGAACATATTCGCCTTCATTGATTTTTTCATGTTAGCTTATACGGTTTTCAATCATTTTTGACCTTCTACAGTTCGAGGGGATGAAAGATAAGGTCTAAGCGAGCGTGAAAAGTAGACCAAAACAACGTTCAAATGAACGTAAGCTTGGACAGCTTGCCCGCGGTCACGTGACTTTTCAAAGGGACGTCACTCTAAACCGACTCGTTTCACGAAACTGGAAAATGGTCAATTGTACCAGATTATTTTTCGTAGTTTTGCAAATGCTTTTATCTAATCTTGATATCAACTAAAATTAAATCAAATTCATTGTAATGATAATAATACTTTGTTTCGTTCACAGATATTAATTTATCAATTACATCATAAATATCCTGCATAGACAATATATACATGTACTTTTCATTGTATGTCTAAAGATATATTATCTCCTGATAAATTTGATTTTCACATGTTTTCCAGGAAAATTTTGCAGCCATTTAAAAATAAACAATGTTTAAACTGTACTTATTTGATGAAAATATACAATTATATAATGGTAACGCCCACGATAAATCGGCCTACATACTTCCCTTTGAAAAATATAAGGGGCGCAGTCATATGTTATTTATTCACCAAAACTGGTCCTAATAACAACAAATACATCTTTTCCGTCCCTCAATACATTTTTTAACTCAATCTTCTTGTTTGAAAGGTTTGCAATGCCACCCTCTTTGTAATCTGATCTAACAGTTCTGTACTACAGTAAAGTTACCGAGCCCCATGCAGGATTCGAACCCGGAGCTCTAGATCAAGAAGCCAAACACGCTGACCACTGCGCTAACCCGATTTCGACTTTGTAAGCACCATTGAGTGAGAGTCATGTAGTAGATGAAACTAGAGTCGTATAGACGTTAAATTACATGACCTTTTCTTTGTGCTCAAAGACACCTGTGTCGATATTTAGATGCACTTTACGAACGATGGAAGAAGAAAAGATCTTGGAAATTTCTTATAATGGATATAATGAAGGAAAAAGTATGATTAACGTTATAAATATTTAAATTGATAATTGAAATTTATGTCGTATCTGCAATCCATTATGATCAGCCATCAAGAGAAATTTACGATGGCATTTCAATTAGGTAATATTCAACGCATTGACAGTTACACTACTTCTCTCTTGTTTCGAATCATTTCAGAAAATGTCAAATTTCTACTGCAATTATTATAATGCAACTCGATATATGTTGAATTTGATACAGTAAAAAATTCTATCTAAACGATATTTCATAACATTTATTCTAGATATTCATGCAACATTTACTTCAGTACTGTATACGATAATGAAAAATATTTGATTTAAAGAAAGTTACAAGGCAAGAGAAACAAACTATTTGTGGACCTCATAATGTATGTATAGTCACTATTAACAGCTTTGATGATTTCATGCCTATCGACATGTTTCTGTCTCTTTATCAATATTTTTCTCATTAACTAACTTTACACACCCATCATGACAATCTTAATGCATGAATATTGTTATGTAAACTCAAAAGTTGGGCGGGTCTTATTTTCTACTGGCTCTCCTGCAGTCGGACCATCATGTCCTTTTTCTATTTGAAATATTATTCTTTTTGAAATAGTTTCGAAATCGCTAACGATAAACATCAAATAAAACTATAACATCAAATGATGAACTCGTAAACTTATATTTCAGAAAAAATATTTCTAGAGATAGAAATTAAATGCTGATCAATATATAATCATAAAAACAAAGAACATACGTAAGGAAAGAATTCTGCAAAGATACTAATCTTATACGTAAAGATAAGGCTACTGTATGAGTACACTGGAACCAACAAGTTAAATTAGCAGGTACTAGGTTCATTGCCTTTTTTTCTTATACTGCCATTTTGAAAAATAAAATCGCAGTGTATCGATTCATATTTGGTTATTTGTATCTGACAATAAAATTTAATATCTTAATAAAACATGGTAGTAAATTGGAAATTGAACCTCAAGAAAGTCTTGTTCCTTTGGATGAATGGTCAAACCTCATTACCGAGATACGGCGCCATGATGTCCAGGCCTTCTTCTCATTAATCTTTTGCATGGGGTTTGTTATGATATAGGGTTTATTGCCGCTTTCAAAAGTATTTCACTTCTTTAGCAACTGCTAGTATTAATGCAGGGCGAAGGCCCACGACACCATTGTGGCCCTGCATTGCGGTGAAACCAGCGAGCATCGGCTGGAACTAGCAAACCAATAGTGGTAGTGCACTCAAATTCAGAGTAACATTGCACTCAAACCTGGCGAGATTCGAACCACAAACCTCTTGATCCTAAGCCGAACGCGCTAACCACTGCACTATCCCGCCCCCTCTATTAATGAACAATAACTCATAAACTCATATTTCAGAAAAGGGTTTCTAGAGATAAAAATTAAATGCTGATCAATATATGATCATGAAAATCAAGATTATATGCAAAGAAAAAATAATGTAAACATATTATTCTTGTTTGTAAAGA
The DNA here is from genome assembly GCA_921293015.1 of Phorcus lineatus. Classification (NCBI taxonomy): domain Eukaryota; kingdom Metazoa; phylum Mollusca; class Gastropoda; order Trochida; family Trochidae; genus Phorcus; species Phorcus lineatus. The sequence continues at coordinate 30,463,166 of OV121094.1, read as the reverse complement.
TATGGCTACTGTATGATTATAATTGGAACTTACAAGATTAAAGAGCAGTTTCAGTGCCTTTTTTCTTGCCATTTTGGAAAATAATAATTTCATATTTGGTTATTTGTATATGACAAAACATTTAAAATATAAAGAACACATGACAGTTAATTCGTTATAAAAGTCTGTTGGAGATTGGACCTACTTGGATGAATGATTAAATCTTATTTAGAGAGATACGGCACCATGATGTCCAGGCCTTCTTCTGGTTCATCAGTTTCAGTTACCTTGACCTTGGCAAAAGATTGTTGTTAAGGATATTGAAATACTGCCAGTAAATATCAGCTGCACTATATTTAATTCAAAGTCCAAAGAAAATGACCTTGTGTTGATCATTTTGAATAGTATGCTTTCGCGTTGATTTTGAAATCCTAAATCAACGAATGTCATGCACAATTCAACAAGCTGACAAACATACAGAGATTACTCATTTGATAACCTTGAATGGTGCTTTATATAGTGATGTTGGAAAACAACTTTGTGCATTGAACGATGCTAACTCTCGACTATCTATTTCACCATTGGTGTCTTCATTTATCATTCATTAAATGTTAAGAAAACATTACAAAATTAAAAACTGAATTGATATAGTGGTGTAGAAAAGCAGATTATGACGAGATGGTTCTGTATTTTGAAGTACCTACGACTACGTTGTAAAGTTTTAAAGACCGTTTGTAAAATGTTTTATGTATGTATGATAGGCCAGCATGCCTCGTAAGTTGGAATTGAAGAAGTTAAAAAATAATCCGTACAATTGAATATTTGTATGCTCGGTACGATTAGTAAATCAATCTTACACTCTTTTGATCTATGTTGTTATATCTTCATTCGGAATATTGAGTTTGTCTATTAATAAAGCTTAAATATGTTCAAAGTATTATATGAAATCGTAAGAAGCAAAATAATTAGTAAATAATTAAAATAAACAGCATTGATTTTGTTTCTTTTTTACAATCGTTGAGCTATTCATTGTGAAAAGTTGTCGTTTTGTTTTTGTAATCTAAATCGTTCATTACTGCCTTTAAGCGCAATAACAGATTGTTAATGCAAACTTCAGTTTTGCATTTCCTTGATTTCCTTTGATTATATCATCTGCTGTTATAACATTGTCAAAACGACTCAGATGTGTAAAACTTGAGTTATCTGTCAGAAAACACATCGATTAAATTCTCTCTATTCTCTTTTAAAGTTCCTTGGTTTTCAGCAAAACCAGAGAAGTCGGTAACGACCAGATGACCTCATTTTGAGGGCTTTTATCAGAACATGTCTGCTGGTATTAACTGACGGAAGATACATTGACATTCAATATTAGCTCACATCGCCTAGCAGAGAGAGGTCGGATTCAATCTAGTGTTGCAGTAATATCTCCCCTTGTACTTTCATTATCTGATTTGTCTGGTATTGTTCCCATACTATTGAAGACCAGGCGCTATGTGGTCTTTAATGGCGTGGAATCACTCATAAAAGGAAATATCAATCAGGTTTTAGGTCCTCTGTGCCAATAAATTATTAACATCAAACTATGTGGTTAACAAGACCCTTGGTAACTTATTGTAATTATTACTTATTTTTAAGTTGCCATGATTTACGCAGAATATCTACTGTGAATATTTCAATTTAAGATTAAAATTGTAGGATATATTTGATTAAACTCAATGTTTGTCACACCGTTTCTGTTGAATTTTGACATAAGAATACATAGACTTGATAATTTCAATTCACATGTTATCTACATCAAAGAGCCTAGTGGTTCTTTTTCAAATTTAGATAGTATTGGTAGGATACGGGTATGCTTTATTTCATTATATCTAACCTTCATTGTTCAATATCAATATTGTATTAGTATGACTGAATTCAATCTCTCTTGAATGATACCCAACTGAAAACAGAGCGTTGTAAAAGCCCGTCCACAGCAGGCATCTGACGTCATTTCGACGTCGACGTTTGGTTGATTTTAGGTCAGGACGTCGATCATCCAATTTTCGACGTCGGAACAAGGTTTGTTTTCTGACGTTAAAATTTGGTTGGTGTTTTGACGTTGTTTCAACGTCATCAGAACATCTTAAAACTGTCATTACTTTTATTACTTTCATTATTATTAATAACATGAAATAAGTTACGGATTGATTTAAAGAATGAAATAAAATTAAAAAACGAACAGCTATCATTGACATTTAAAAGTGTTATTGATACTGAATTTAGATAAATAAAAGTTATTTTTTTTCAATTTCACAATAAAGGGAAGTAACTCTGTCCTTATGTCTAATTAGAACAAACAAGGTATATGATATTTTTCAACAGTTTTTATTTGTACCGTTATGTTCACAACTGACAACATAAATTTTATATTTGAATAAAGTTAGAAGTTCTTATAAAACGGTAACTGTGCCTTTGTAACAAACATTTTGTTTGGTGACACTTTGGTCTAAATCGTTGCAGTGTAATATAAACATTAAAACCCTCACCTCTCATTTAATTTCCATTACATGGATAACCACACACGAGCAGCCATCTTAGTCTTCTGCCGAGGCATGTGTTAAAGCTGATGATAAGAGCACGGCCTCACAGATGATGTATTGCTTCAAGTTTAAAAACGAAACAATGCTAATACAACTTGACTGATCAACAAGCCTTGACGTCGAAATGATGTCTTTTCAACCTCAATATAACGTCTTGGCTTCAACGTTAAACCGACGTCGAAATAACGTAAGATCAAATGTCAACGTTATTTCAACGTTGCTAAACGACGTCGTTTCAACGTTGATAAGACGTCAGATTGCCTGCTAGGTCAACTCTTTACGCTGCAATTTTCATAGAAGGTCATCTTTAATATTGGTATTTCAAAGTCTTTTCAGCACAGCACATCTCAGTTTATTCCTAACAAGTATTAGAATGGGACTCAAGCTCAATCGACGTCAACAATCATTTGCAGAGTACATTTAGGGCATTGCAGAACAATACGCGTCTCGAAATAAAGTATCTATTTTATGAAAGAAGTATTAGTGATTCGCGCAGAAATGCGCCTGTCAACCAAAGCCTAACAGTGTTAAAACTCTCTTAGAATCACTTTATAGTTACATTAACTAAAATGAAGTTACTAAATAGATTGCAGGAGGCAAAAATAATCCTCACGACGAGTTTCTAAATCTCTGCATTTGTTACATGTAAAGACACTTTGCAAACTATCTTCATATTCTCTCGGGACATAAATATGCATTGAAACTGCAACTTAATATGATTAGGTCGCTAGGTTATTCCTAAACTCTTGTCAGAGAAGAGAAGCATATTTGGCGATTCAGAAATCGAAAAGAGAAGAAATGACAGTTTGAATTTGATTGTTCAAAAAGTTAAATCAAGATTGACCTTCATGTGCGAATGTTTTTAATGACAGTTGCAAGATGAGAAAACACGAAGTTGTAAGGTTTATTGCAGTGAAAACTAACGTTTCATTCATTCCTAGACTACACTGCAACACTAACGTTACACAATATCTTTAAAAAAATTTTATTGATAATAATCAATATGGTAAAACATCAATACACACTGTTGTCTAGAAGTTAGTTGTGACTGCAAATTGATAGGATAGCCATTAAATATTTCCAATGCTGTCATTATTTTAAAATTGTTTTGAATTATACGTAAACAGTGCTGCTTGTAGATTTAATATGCCTTAGGGTTATTTTATTTTCATTTACGCCTACTCTGTAATAAATGAATGTTTATGGCATAAGGTATAATGAACATGACAATGATACTCATGTAAATATTAATATTGAACTGTTTGGTTTATTCTATGCAATGTGTTGTAGATCCTTTAGATGAAAAATCTAAAAGTTTAAATATCACGACCTGAGATTATTTGATTAATCTAGATTTCAACACAAACACTTTGTCTATCAAAAAACCAAATAAATTACACATATATGTCAGATTTCTTTCATCAACAGAGGCTTTAAAGAGTTTCTTTTTCAGATAGAACCTAGGTTATTGAACTGTTGTATGCAATCGGCTGTGACATTGAGAACAACTATAAAGTCTGATCTGTCAACAAGTGCATTTTTAAGCCGGAAAACAATGTAGGTATCCGAAAACTTCATAAAGTTATTGTAGGACAAACACGAGACCTAGGTCACAGATAAATCTTATGTGAAAGAAGAAGGTACGGGTAGTTTAGAACTTGCATGTGTCGAAAAGGGCCTCGATATGAAGAATAATTGGTTTTCAGTGCAGGTAAACCAGATGTTTTATAGTATATTCACGGAAAGAACATTACCAGATTTATTATACTAACATATTGCAGTTTTGCTGGAAGTTATTTGTCCATGTCAAACATAATCTAATGAATCTTACGGAAATTCGTTTGTGTTTATCGTTGAATAAACCTTGTTTTACTTTCAATATAATAACATACAGCTTATACAATTTTCTCAAACTTATAGATAAATTGCGTTTGCGTATCCTAATGCTGCTGTACAATTAAGTGATATGCTTGTCCAGGCAAGGTCTGAATAAGATATCGGTATTCACAGTTGACACTACGCTTACATAGTTACTGAAATATGTTACATTATTATGTGAACTTGATGATGATCCAGAGGTATTTGAAAGCAAAATGCTCTTAAAACCTTCATTCTCTTTCATAAATTCTAAAGCTTTATTTTCGCTAGCCATTGGCTTTTGATAATATAGATTTACAGCTAAGCTATTACCTGAAACACAATTTATTACTTTTCTTCATCTACATTTTTCTCAATATATAAGAGTTAACATTTGCCAAAAAACTCCTTTTTAATATTTCATCTGATAAATGGACGAAATAAATTGACATCAAAATTGATGATATTTAAAAAGATGTAAGAGAGAAGGCTGGATTCATATGCTTTGATAAATCGGTTTATATGTAAATTTAACAACATGAAAACTCTTCTGGTGAACAAACAATATTACATATACATGTACATGTATAATTCCAAAAACATTTCTCTGAAAATCCTGTACAAAATTGACGCTAAATGTAATATATCTCCTGAGAGTCGTAAATACATGACAAACAATGTGGGAAATTCTGAATCATAATAGGCACTTTGACACTTACCCTCTTAACTGTTTCATATATATCTTCTGGCTCATTTCTGGCATACCTTTCTGCAATCGATAGATTCACAAGTTTCCACATTCTTGAAATCTGTAAATGATTCCCAGATTATTCTACAACCTTCCTCCACGTTTTTGCATTTGAAAATATTTGTTTGTACAACTTTTCATAAATTATCCAGGAAATGCAGTATCGGAGTGAAACATATTGGAGTGATACGTTTCAGGGACTGGCAACAATGCTTGTCTCTGCTTTGGAGATATAGACACATGCATAAATAGAAAACCCTCATTGTAAGTTGGTGTTAATCACAACAAGCAGTATAGAGAGTTAGATACAAATATGCTCAGACCAAATTAAAAGTAGTAATATCTGCTCCATGCTATGCAGCAACATCAATCTGTTCAGCTTGTTTGTCTCAATTGTATCAGCCAAGGCAGGTACCTTCATAAATAAAAGTATATGGAGTGCATGAATATATCAAATAATGTCAAGTTCGTTAACGATATTTGACATTATCACAGCAAGATGTAGTTCAATTGGCTAGTAACGATTTATCAATAAATTTGGAGATTGCTATGACATATAAAAACATTAAACATTACATAAGTTTCCCCGTTCGATACATCAACTGTTATGATAACAAAACATGTAGTTGGTAACCATTTATCATGTACAATGTATAAATGAAATACCACTAGAGAATAAAAGAGGCTATATATTTATATGTTATATATTGTACTACAATGATCCCATATTTACATATATTCTTGGGGCTTGTAATGATAAATTACTATACTATTCACGATTCTAAAATTCAAGGATTCATATAGTTAATAGTTAATGTACAGGTTTATTAAAAAATAAGCTCAGTCGTCTAAATAACAACAAGGTCCCTAACCTTATAGTGAAATGTAAAAGGAAAGTCTGAACATGGAGAAGGGTCATTACTCACATAGACATTCACCATAAAGTAAGCATCTCTGTGTTGAATTGGATGTTTCCACAAGAAAACTTTTTTTCATAAATTTATTAATTTTTTTCATGTATATACAAATTCAAACATGCATATCAACTAAGAAGCAAGACATTTCAACATAGTAATGGACAACATGTGGACAGAATTTATTTGAATTACAAAAACAACCCAAACTCTTCATGGATGGAAATTATAATCTGTGGATGTACATGATCCCTTTTTTCAAAATTATGTCTTGTTGAAAAAATCTCACAAAACAAGAACAAATTAAGACATGATGACCAGAATTTCATGAATTTTGAATAACTACATTGAGTTTATGCAGAATATTTTTTTATGTTATATATATTGCGAATGTCGTTTTTAATGTATGGGATGCTTGGTAGTTTATTTTGTTGTTTTGCTTAAAAGATATTGAATTTTATGATTATCAGAATCAGATTTAGAACATTATTTCTGTGTTTTTGGGTATCCATACTATTTGTTTTGATTGGTTTAATTTAAACTGTGTTTTTGATTCGATCCAATTCGTCATTTCTAACCATATATATATATTTCGATATTTCGCGATCATAAAACAAATGGAGCAATGTTTCAGCGCTTTCACCACAAAGTCGCATTTTTCATTGTCTATATAGCCCAGGAGAACTTACAATCGAAAATAGTGGATTAAGAGAACCAAACCTAAAATATACTATCAAATCCCCAAAAATTACTTGAATAAGAGATTATTTAAAAAAACATTCAAAACTTAAAACATTATTTTGTAATAACGTCAACACAAATAATATGCAATTCTTATCAAATTGCAAACAACATATCAAACAAAATATACTGATTAAGCGAACAAACGATTTTTGGAAGGATGTTTTATTAGCATGGGGAAAAACATCACTAGGAAAAGCCAGAAACATTAAGGAAGAGGGTGATATTCTAACACAACCAGTTTGGTATAATGACAGCTTTCGCATGGAACATAAGCCAATACACTATAGTTGCTCCGTGCAATCTGTGAATGATCACAATCTGCAGATTGTTCGAACAATCTAGGAATTTTTTTAATTCCTAGATTGTTTAAACAATCTGGGAATGATCACAATCTGGGAATTTGCTTGTTTGTAGTATATCTTGCATTATGAAAGGAGAATTGTCTATTTTATTTAGGTTTTTCTTTGTGTATGCATCCAAAATGATTGAGAATAGTTGTCAAGTCATAGATTGTGACAGGTTCATAGCTCGCCTATATATCAAACTGACGGAGTATAGGGATCGATTCCTAGAATTTGAAGGGCTTACAGATCGACATTATATCAAACTGAGAGGGTATAGGGGTCAATTCGCAGAGAATAGCGGCCGATTCCTAGATTGCGAAGGGCTCACAGCGCACCTACATGTATATGTCAAACTGAGGGAGTATAGGGATCTATTCTCAGATTGTGAAGGGCTCACAACTCGCTTTTATGTCAAACTGAGGGAGTATAGTGACCGATTCCTAGATTGTGAAGGGCTCACAGCGCGTCTATATGACAAACCGAGGGAGTATAGGGATCTATTCTCAGATTGTGAAGGCTCATAGCTCACCTTTATCTAAACTGAGAGGGTATAGCAGTCGATTCTCAGATTGTAATGGGCTCATAGCTCGCCTATAAACCAAACTGAGGGAGTATAGAGGTCGATTCCTAGATTGTGAAGGGCTCACCGCTCGCCTATAAGTCAAACTGAGGGGGTATAGGGGCCGATTCCCTGACTGTGAAGGGCTTACAGTTCATCTTTATTTAAACTGAGTTGGTATAGCAGTCGATTCTCAGATTGTGAAGAGCTCAGATATCGTCATTATGTGAAACTGAGGGAGTATAGGGGTCGATTCCTAGATTGTGAAGGGCTCACAGCGCGCCTATATGTCAAACTGACGGAGTAAATGGGTCGATATTCAGATTGTGAAGGGCTCATAGCTCGCGTTTATGTCAAACGAATGTAGGAAAAAAAGTAACACCTTTTATATAAAGAAACACTTACAGTAGGAAATTAACTTTGAATTCTATTAGGATTATTGTTGATAATCTTGTCATTAAAGATGATTATGAATACCAAGTTTACATTTAACATTCACATTTAACATCAAAGGTACACTTGTTACCTATGATAACATAATTACATTGGTATTAACTGTTCCCTTCTCACCTGCTCAACTATTTCGACAAAATACTTGTCCCTCATCGAACAGTGTGAAACCGGTCGGGGATTGAAATCATTTCCAGACTTTTGTTTTTTATCTCTATATATTTTTTTCTCAAATCAAATTCATATTAAGAATTGTCTACATTTGCATTTGGTACAGATTTAATAAAAGAGCTATAAAAATCGGTTGGTATCATTTATGAAATGATATACAGATATTATTAGGGATTCGTTAGGACTCTGTGACAAGGATTTGTCGCCGCTCAAGGTAGATTTTAATGTTCTATTGTTTTTAAAAAAAGTATTCATTTGATCGGAATCTATCATATAGTGAGCATTTAAAGAAGTAATGAAAAGGATCCTCCCGAATGTTTCCAACAGAACAGGCGGGATTTACTGACAACAGTAAGTGGACTTGCTTTGCGTAGTATATTTTCAATATATTGCTGCCATTTTCCATCTTCATTTTCCATTTTCATCTGTGTAAACATGCTTCTATACTCCCTATTGACGTAAAGACGACCTATGAGCCCTTCACAATCCGAGATTCTATTCCTATATACCCTCTCAGTTTCATTTATAGGTGAGCTGTAAGCCCATCACAATCTGAGAATTGACCCCTATACTCCGTCAGTTTGACATAAAGCCGATCTGTGAGCCCTTCACAATCTGAGAATCGACTACTATACCCCTCACTTTAAATAAAGATGAACAGTGAGCACTTCACAATCTGGGAATCAACCCCTATACCCCTCAGTTTGACTTATAGGCGAGCGGTGAGCCCTTCACAATCTAGGAATCGGCCCCTATACACCCTCAGTTTGACATAAAGACGAGCTAAGAGCCCTTCACAATCTGAGAATCGATCCCTATACTCCCTCAGTTTGACATATAGGCGAGATGTGAGCCATTCACAATCTCAGAATTGACCCCTATAATTTGTCAGTTTAAATAAAGGTTAGCTATGATCCCTTCACAATCTAGGAATCAACCCTTACACCCCATAAGTTTGACATAAAACGAGCTGAGAGTCCTTCACAATCTGGGAATCGGCCCCCATACCCCCTCATTTTGAGAAAGAGACAAGCTGATTGCTCATCACAATATAGGAATCGATCCTTATACTTGCTAAATAGAAAAACCTTAATAAGCTAGATAATTCCCATTTTATAATGATGAAAATACTACTACAACACAAATTCCCAGATTGTGATCATTCCCAGATTGTTCAGGTCGCACAATCTGCAGATTGTTTAAACAATCTAGGAATTCCTAGATTGTGAGCAAACAATCTGCAGATTGTTCGAACAATCTGCAGATTGTGATATACCCCAGATTGTTCGTAACATAGACACTTGGAAAATTCTGGAGTACACACTGTAAACAATTGGTTGATGGAAAAAGGAAACCTTCTAACTTTTGAACAATTTAAAAAGTTATATTTTTTTAATATGCTGGGATTTGTCAAACGATATAAAATTACTACAAATAATAATGTATCACAATCAATCTGGTTAAAGCTAGCTGTAATAGAATACGTCCCGAAGTCCGTTAACACATCTAGCGAATTACAGGTTTATTCCGTGTCGAGCAGCCGCGAACATCAGCCAATCAAAAGAGTGCTGGCCCAGCTCTTCGAATCGCGGGTGAATGCGATTGTTTCTTAAGCATCTCGATTACAAAATCCAAATGTTGAGTAGAGCATTAATATCGAAGTCATCTTGATCAGAGTAATAGGTTTTAATTTGACTGCAACCTCCTGAGATATTGCTAAGTAAGACTTCAAATAAAAAACTTAACTTTTGTCTTAAGTTTTTACTTTTTTAAAATTAAATTCTAAGCCTGCAAATAGTTTACTTAACTTCTAGCCTCTGACTTAAGTAGCTTGCTAAATGGCTTATTTACACTTCCAATGAAATTTTCGACAAATATCTGTCACATTGAAAAACTTTGTCATCTAGAGTGTTATTATATCTTCATTTCCAAACAAGTTTATATAGTTAGTAAACATCAAGTGGCTAAGCTAAGATTTGTTATTTACTTCTTGGGAATTGCTACATCTAAATTTCATGTAGTGTTTTATGTTAAAGATTTCCAAATAAAGGTTACTGTTGCTAGTATTTCCCTCTTAGAAACGGTGCGCACGCATAGCAACCATTGACTTAAGTTTTTTCTATTGACTTAGCTAAGATTTCAGCTAAGTCGCTTGGTGAATACATACTTAAGTTTTAGACTTAACTAAGTCAAACATTAAAAATTGAAGTAAAAACTTCAGAAAAATCTTAGATTTTTATAGAATGACGCCCACAGCTGTTTAATCCATTCAAAGATGTAAAATTGTCTTCTATACTTACTTTTTCAAGTGTTGAAAACATAAATCAATGACAACGTTGTAGCTATAGGTTTTAAGAAACTTCTATTTAAAAATTGAATAGCAGGGTAAAATAGGTTTCTACTCCTGGCCAAACTTTTTTAATGACATATTGCCTTACACCATCTATTTAAATAACGGGTTAGGATAAGAAATCTCAATATAACTGGGTGCTCTTTTCAAGGTTTCAAACTTAAATTCTCAAGGCTTTCGTCGCATTGGGTTTTACATTTAGCTTTACTTGCAGTCAATTCGATATGACACGACTCTCCTTTTCTAACAGTTTCAATAATCCGACCGCATTGCCAATTAAATGGAACGCCTTATTTCAAGAATTGCTTATATATTGGAGTTGAGTAACTAAATACCATGTACTGAAAATTAGATCCGTACTTGATTGCTAGAATTCTAAAGCGAAAAGGAAACTTTCTGTTTATGACTTTGCTTTTACTTTAGTCTATTTAACAACGCAAAAGAGTTTGAAGGAAAGAGGTGGGTTAATTCCTTTAAACACATATCAAACCACCTTTCATTCAATTCATTTCTGAAGATAAAAGTGAATTTATTTTATAAAATGGGCCCCATTGCATCCGTAGTTTGACTCAAACCAAACCAATGTATTATGTGATATGTTTTTACCTTTTACAAACTATCTCCCACTCCCTCCTTCTCTCTACCTCTCTCTTCATTTGTAGCTCCCTCTCCGTCTATCTCCTCTCTTCATATAATTTATACTATGACTCTATAATTTGGTTGATTTAGTATATTATCCATCTAATCGTATTGTTGATTATGTTATGTCTTTCTGAAAATGTATTGATTATTTATTGGAATAATAGAAAAAAAAAATTTATTCTTCGCAAAAATTGTAATTAGTTTCCAATACCTTGCCTTATTCAAGAGTCTTGCAAAATTGCACATTCGATATTTCTAAGAATATTGTTTTTAAAATACAGTCATACCTATACATTCTGACATGGGATATATGCTGTAAAAAGAGGGCATTATTTTTCGGTAACGTTATATTTCGTGATGATTCTATGTTTCGTTTAAACCTACCTTTTCCCTTTAGACTTATCAAATTCTGAAAGTCATCTAATGTTTCTGCCATCTGACATGATTTTATTGCATGTACAAAATTCATAATTCACAATGGTAACTACAACTCTATAACATTTAAGCACATAAGAAATCCTGATTCTCTCACAAAATCAAGGGTAGGTACAACTAAAACGTGTTAGTAAGGTTATATGCAAGTATAACTAATTGATTATTGTTATCATTATCTATGACGTGGATTGTTGACCATTCTGAATTTTCCGGAATAGTTTTCATATCCATACATTTCTCATTTATTCACATGAAACATAAAATATAGAAAGATTTTACATAAGAAATGACTAATACCGGATTGCAAATGTCAATCCCAATATGTAATGACATGTCCTTTCTAAAATCAACTCTCTGTTAATAGGGAAAATTTGCTTTGCTGGTTAGATATATTTCAAATAATGGGTAAAACGATTGTTATCTTACGGTTAATGTCGTTTGGTGTCCCTTGCAATACATGTTAAAAATTATGTTATGAATTTGCTAGTTTGAGCGCTCATAATTGAATCACAAAACAAAATTTGGCAAAGTCCACAATAATGTGTGAATTAACCACATTTGACTATTTCAAAAAAGAACATTTAAGAGCTACCTTCATTCTTCTTTTGTTTATATCTAGTTTTATTATAATGATATGAGTTCTAAAAAAGTCTTTGGCTGAAATAATTGAATAAATTTAAATTGACAAAAAATAGTTTACACAATTTACTTATACTTTACAGTCTGTTTCCAAAGATCTGTCATCGACAATTTTCATAGTGTCTTAAGCAATAATCCGTGACACTGCTTTGCTTTCTAGATTGAAGGTAAAAAATGTAGGGTAATAAGGCAAGAATTCCTCCGCATTTCAGTTTTAAAAAAATATGCATCGCCACAGGTTGTTTATAACCATCCATGATAAAATTAGGAGAACCATTTTCAGGGATGTGCAAGTGTACCGTCGAGCAAGAAAGACCATAACCACGTGGCCGCATGAAATAAAGAAAAACCCACGCCCCAGACAAGCGTGCTTAAGTACAGTAGAACACGGATATAAGGAACTCGGATATAGCGAACACTCGGATATAGTGAACCATTTTTTAAGTCCCGTCATAAGCTTTATATAATATCATTAAAATTATACGTGTATAGCGAACCCGGATATAGCGAATTATCTGATATAGGGAACTAATTTTCATGCCCCGAGGGTCAATTAACATCACTTATAGCGAACTCAATCAGTGTCAGCTTTACTCAATTAGCGGTAAGATCAACATTGTCCGTGGTGAATCAAAGCTCCTCATTATTGTTAGAGCAAACTCACTCCGTGTCAGCTTAGTCAATCAGCGGTATCTTCAACGTTGTTAGAAAATTAACTGTTAAGTAAACAGATGTTGTGTTTAAATACCCGACATGGTCACAGAATGTCAGTTCACTTGCGTTTCTTGTCACAAGATGGCGGGTAAACGTAAAGCTATCACTTTTGATACTAAACTTCGTATCATAGAGGCCGTTGATTTGGGTGTAAAATCTAAGAAAAACATCGCTTTGGACTTTGATATTCCAAAATCTACTTTGAGTGGCATCATTAAGAATCGCGAAGCTATTCTGGCTCAATCTGTGTCGTCTGATTTTGGCCCCGCCCGCAAAAAGTTAAGAGCTGCCAATCACCAAGATGTAGAAGATGCTCTCTACAAATGGTTTCAAGGGGCAAGAAGTGAGAACATTCCGTTAAATGGCCCAATGTTGCAGACAAAGGCAAACGAATTAGCATCGAAATTAGGTCATTCAGATTTTGATTGCCAGAGTGCATGGATTGACAGATTCAAGCAGAGGCGTGGCATTGTATGCAAATCAGCTCATGGTGAAAGCGCTTCTGTTGACACTGACCTTGTTGATGATTGGCTCAATAATCGTTTGTCTGGCTATCTTGAAGATTATAAACCGGAGAACATATTCAATGCAGACGAAACTGGACTTTTCTACAAAATGAAACCTAACAGAACACTTCACTTTAAATCAGAGAAATGTAGTGGTGGTAAAAATTCAAAAGACAGAATAACACTGTTGGTCGCAGCAAACATGACTGGGAGTGAAAAACTGAAACTGTTAGTCATAGGGAAATCAGCAAAACCAAGATGTTTCAAAAATGTGCGCAGTCTGCCAGTGACATACAGATCAAATAAGAAAGCGTGGATGACTAGTGAATTATTCAGAGAATGGCTTATAAATCTGGATAAGAGTATGGCAAGACAAAAACGCAAAATCTTGTTGTTTGTTGACAATTGCCCTGCCCACCCTGTCGTGAAAAACCTCACACATGTGAAAGTTGTCTTTCTTCCACCAAACACCACGTCGAAGATCCAACCGATGGACCAAGGCATAATTGCAAACCTAAAGCAGTTCTACAAGGGCCAGGTGATGAGAAAAATGCTTGCTGCATATGACCAGAAAGTGGAATACAAGATCACTCTTCTAGACGCCGTCCAGATGATCCACGCTGCATGGAGACAGGTCACGTGTAAGACAATTACCAATTGTTACAGGAAGGGGGGCTTCGTCATGCCTGAGTCAACCGAAGATTCGGCTGCCAAACGTGAGTAGCGAACACCGTATATAGCGAACTAGATTCGCTGGTCCCTTGGAGTTCGTTATATCCGAGTTCTACTGTATACTCATTAGTTAAATTCAATTTGAGTCATTCATTGTTACAGTCTTCATTTTCATTTTTAAATCAAACTTGTGAAAAATTCCAGATTAATAAAATAACATATGAGAATTTATTGACAAATATTTGATTTATTCATAATCAACGTTGTGTAAGGTTTTTCAATCACATAAACGGATGACGTTGCTAATTGCTTATACAGTGGTTTCCTGTAAGACATAGGAAACCATTTAATGAGTTCAACTGTTAAGAACTTTGTGTTATAGTTTGAACCATGTCGGTTTTACACTCAAGACTAAAAACGTATATAAAATGTTAAAATGTCTGATCGCCAATACCAACAAAATAAAGGAACCATTATGCAAAATTCTAACCATAAATCTATCTGTATGTAAAGTATCTATGTAAAGCGATCTTAGAAAATCCTTGACCAACAGTTTTATGAATCAAATAAAAAAAATATTCTCATGACATGATCACAAGTTGGTATTTTTGGTTCCCCTCTCTCTCTCTCAAAAAACAAGAGATTAGAACATATAAATCTTTATGACGGGTTGCTTCAGGTTACATTCAGAATGAACTGTTCAACTATATTTGCCTGAGGAATTAAAAGGATTACATATTCCGTGTCAAATACACTTTTAAATGATGTCATTTACAAAAGAAATTTGTACCTTTTAATCAGATTTGATAAGACTACGTTTTGTAAAATATCATTTGCCTTGTAAATCATAAGTCATTTATGTTATTCCTGGCATCGCTGAATACACGCTTCGATTTCTTTCTTATGGCTATTCAGTGTATTTCTAAAATTGTATAGTATAAGTTGACAAATACTGGGGTCACATTCTACAGAT
Source organism: Phorcus lineatus (assembly GCA_921293015.1). NCBI lineage: Eukaryota > Metazoa > Mollusca > Gastropoda > Trochida > Trochidae > Phorcus > Phorcus lineatus. The sequence continues at coordinate 30,447,890 of OV121094.1, read as the reverse complement.
GATACTTGATTTCCTTTCCAACTAAAATGCAGTCAATATGTTTGCAAGAAAGATGCCCTGGGGAATCAACATTTTGACCTTTTTGACAGGAACCTGCTAGACCTGAAGTATATCTTATTAACGCCTGATTAAGTGTCCTTCGGCTATCAAAATGTTCTGGTTTTCTGTTTTCAGCATCAAGCATGTGGGCATTAACTTAAAAGAACTCTGAGATACTTTGAGATCTATAAGATTTTTAAAGTCAACAAAATAAGGATCACGAGATGTTCTATGAAAAATAGGTTGTATATTACGCTGGTCGGAAAGTGCTGAATATTCTGAAAAACGTTTAAATACTGATGTTTAACGACATCCGTGTGTTTTAATCTATTATTTGAGAGAAATAAAGGCATGACTAATATTTTGTTGCCATTGCATATCTTAATGCTTCTTTTAGACGGTGTTGCAGATATACATTTGTGTGGTTCTTAACCTGTATAAACTAAGAAAACATTCAATATAGAAACTTTTGTGAAACAATCTTTTACCAAGTAAGTTCCTGAAAATACTTTTATTCGGGTAAAATTTGATACAAAAACGCTTGATTCAACTTTCGATTTTAGTGACGAGCTGTAACAGTTTTTTTCCTTTATACAAAGATGAATATATATAAATTTACGAGTTCAGCAATTAACATCGGACTAATACAGAGTTTTAATGTAGATGATAAACTGATATATTAATTCGCTTTCGAAGACAAACTTATATGAGATTTTTCTTTTGAAAACTGATGTCTACTAGAGGCTTTTGCAATTAATGATGAATTGTTACAGGTTTTTGCATATGATGAGTGAATGATGGAGATCTTTCATATTACATACATCTTTTCCTTTGACGACTGGCCTTTTTACGATGTTGTCCTCAATGGCTACCTGTTGAATTTTATATGTACATCAATCAAAACATAAGTAAACTGCTGAAACAGAATGCTGTTGCATGATTAATTGAGATGCTTCATTGATCTGCTAAGTGTAGAATTAGAATCAATATTACTTGATATAGCCATAATCATTTTGTATTCAAGAATCGATCACCCCTTTCTTACATTGAGAGACGTGGAGGTAACATGATCAGCAATCTGCCGCTGTAATTGGATTGGTAAACCATAATTCATCATCGTAACTTTAGCACCTGCTGTGTTTGCCAAAGGCATGTTGACTTATCAAAAATTGGTTTGAAATAAACATGTTACTTAGTGGAGACGTTAAACAATACGCTTGTGGTCCTCAATAGGAAATTATTTTCTTTTACATTCAGTATAAACTGGCTTGCAATCGAAACCTTGTGTTTATTAGAGATCATTATCAGTCAAATTTTCGCTCATTAATTGCGTAGAATATGTACATATTATGCACGTAGATATTAAACTAACATTTGAAAGACGTATGAACCTAGCTTCCAAATGGGACAAAATGAGATCCAAAAGGATTATAAAGACAAGAAAACATTGTAATACCAATTTTTATTGATAAAAAAGTGTTAGTTGCCAGTATATTTTGTTCATTAAAGAAACCTTCGAGATGCCTATAATGTACCAGAATGATAAACAACTCATTCTTAAAATAATCAAAAGGTTTTGTAGTTCCCTTTAACATAAAACATAAAACATCACTGCACAAAACATTAAATTTTATCAACGCACATTCTAATGTTTTTACTTTTGGATTTGTCATTTTTAACACAACCTTTTATATCTAAGTTATTTGATACATTATTGTTACAAGCAAAGTATACAAGTCAGTAAATATACTTAAATTTTTAGAAAACATTGAGATTTATGAAAAAAACTTGCTTGACTAAAAACCATCTCCATTATAACGTCTTGGTGCGATTGGAGTCATGTGAGGTATTTGTTTTCAGTGTATATCAAAATATTTACTTTGTTTAAATTGTGTTTGTTTTTGGAAATATGAGACCCTTGGCCCTATTCACGCCGTTGCACTGGTTGCTACTGCAAACAGAAACTGTGTGATCCTGTTTCAATATCATTGATTGAATCGATCGTTAATATCCTCAGAAATAGTGAGGGGTCCAGATTTACATAAGGGTTTAGAGAGTCATTGACACATTAAACAAAGTAAAGTTCTTTAAGTCCGGTTTCAAAACACCAAGTTTTCGGAGAACGTTGTTAAATGTTCCACACTGCATACTAGTATTTTGTGCTGTTTTTATACCTTATATATTTTCCCTCATAAAAATCTGAATGATGGCAATCTCTCACCCTTTGGTATTTCAAAAGTATATCAAATAAAAGTGGTCGGTGATTAAATTTGTTTTGTCTCAGTATCGCAGTCTTATGCATAGACAATGATATGATGCCAGAGGGATAAAGATAAAGTCATTTCAGAATGACCACACTAATATTTTGTACTGAACAAGCATACAAGGACCCTATTGATAAGTACCTAGATTTTGGCAATGTCTCTGTAACTGCATATGGTATCAAACTAGATATTGAGTATTTAACCAGATTATTTCATGAATCAGACACAACCATTTCACTATTGATCACTATAATCGTGTATGAAAATTACAGAAAGTTTTTTTCGCTTGCAGTTATATTAAATTACGTTTTTGCGATTATTGCTTTGATTTAGTACTAAAGTTGTTCACTTTCGTGTAGCAGCGTAACAGTCATCAACCAGTCGAATATGCTCAATCTGTCAATATGCTTGTTCGAAACAGGCAAAACTCTTAGAACATGACAATTTAACGGCTTAGTATAAACATTTCCTGTTTTACACCAGTGCAACCACATCTTATACTCTTCACCTACCCATATCTACTGATGGGTTTAAATCAACCAATTCTAAAACCTTTAAAATAATACTTCTGTCGGGATAGGAACTTTATCCGTTGGGGAAACATTTAAACACTGGTCTAAAAACTCATATTTTGTCACTTGTTCTGAAATAGGTTCAGTTTGCGAGTACTGCAAGAAAAACATTGGGTAATAGAAACTTCGGAAATTGACTCAATTTATCCTTTATACTAGGTATGGTCTATCCTTTAAACACGGTTACTTTGTTTTGTCCTCGGTATAATGGGTAAAGGACATACAGCTATACTGGCTGTCATCAGATCGTGTAAAGAGAATAGTATCCTCCTTCTGCTCTTTTACGCAAAATGTAACCTGACTTGTTGTTTTAACATGGTATCAATGATTAAGTCTCAATATACAGAAACATTTTCACAATACCTTATCCCTGTTATGCGTATGGTCAGTTAACCAATATCTGGCATCTACAAAGAACATTAATAAACTAAAATTCATTTAATTTTCAAATTAGAATGAATCCAAATTTTTACAATTTTGCTGTTACAAAAACCTGCGTATTTTAGATGAAGCGTTTCACAATTCCATCGAAAGTTTAGCAATTAAAATCGCATATAGTAAGTGTAAGAATATCAAATCTTCCCTGTAGGTTGCTTTATAACCATCCAGGAAGAAATTGAAGAACACAAACTTAAGTTAGGGCCGTGCAAGTGATTTTTGGGAAAAGTTTTAGTGACCTTATATTGTTTTTTAGTTTAGGCTATGCAAGTCTTTCATATCGCACCACCGTACATTCCATTGGTCCTTTGCCAGATTTAATGTATATACAGATCTTATTCAAATGGCTCCTTCTCAAACAATTCTAAATTTAAAATGCTTTAGTTTAACTGACGTTTAGATTTAGCCTATTTGCGTTCCTAAGTTTGAATGATTAAGATACTTCATGTACAGAGATTCAAACTGTTAAAGGGTTACATCCAATTTCATTAAGTCTTTCATCAAAACAAGCAGAAGCTACGTTGTCCTATTGGCTCGAATTTCCTCTCTATCTGCTCCAAGCAATAACACTAACACATTGAGGGTCTCTTTTAATTTAATCAAATAATTGTCTTACACGTTCACGATTTGGAGGTACCTCACTTGGTCTTGAACACATTTTGTTGGGTTCTGTTTTTTGTCTGATAAGATATTTAATGTCTTATCTACCAAGGCCCTTCTGTGCGACTCAGTCACAGTTGGTATATAAACTGATAACGTTTACCCTTTACATCCCTTGTCAAACGTAAAAAAGGTTTCTTGATCTAATTACTCCTTTATAGAAGTACTTGAGGGAATGGTGTGGCAACCAAACAAGGTCTTATGAATTTCAGTGCAAATATATAGCGTGATATTATACTTGTGTGAGAATCAAACAATATTGTTATAATGGGAGATGAGTTTGAAAAAAAAGATCCAGTATAATAAGAAATTGACTGATCAGCATGATCTACAGTTTTTGTGTACCAGTAGACAATACAAGTTATAAAAGTTGTTTACCAGAGATTACATTACTTGTAAGCATGTTTTTTACTGAAACGATTTTCTGAGAGTCCACATATACCATTGCAAATAGATATCGAATTTCGAATGTAACTGTTAAATATTAGAAGGTTTTAGGCAAACATGTTTTCTTTCTTCATTTGATTTTCACAGTTTCGTTTGAGATAGATCTTTACAGCTGTATTGCCTAAGTTTGACATGCATGAATATTTACACTTTTTACCTAGTAACGCATAAACATGTAATAACATAACGACTGACATCTTAAAACCAAATATTAAATCTGCCATAGGTCGTTATGGTATAGACAAGTACGCACTATTATTTATTATTAAAAGCAACAACGCGCACATGAAAATTTTCAAAATATCAAAAACAATGTTTTGATATAGGAAATTTTTTTAGGACTTATCATCTTGTAATCAAACATATGTTACAAAAGGTACACTGCCTCTACATCCCTCTCCCTTGAAAAAACAATGTCGCTTAAAAGATTGTCCATTAAGATCATTTTCAGGTCGAAAACATATCAATGGGTCTTCAGATGTTTACAATATAAAGTCAGTTGACTGACACACAGATTACATGAACTGGAAGTAAAGATGTCTCAGAGGTCAATAGCATAATTACACTAACGCTTTGGTCAAAAAGCCTCCAAAACTGCAGGAAAAAAAGTGTTTTTCAATGTGAAAGAATTCCTATGTAATTCATCATTTTTTCGAAAACGTGTAGATCATTTTATGGAGGAATTATTGTGACGCTAAATATATCCAAAATTTGTTGGCATTCCTCAAAAGCGGCATGGGATAAAAAATGATTTTCTTATTCATGCAATTCAATACTGTAATAAACTTGAAATTTGGGAATATTCATGCTTTTTATTGCAAATTGAGAAAAAAATCTGCATGACATTGCTGCTGTTGCTTATTCACGTGACACAAACATGTTATTACGTTCGATATTTAGGCACTATTATCCACCGTTATGCACTATCATCCACCGCAAAATATGTATCTAAATGACGTAGAGGATGGTACACATCCAGAGTGGTCCAGTTGGTTAAGTTGGACAAGTTGAGTTAGTCTCAATCTAACATAGTGCAAATAACAAATTATTATTATTATTATTATTATTATTATTATTATTATTATTATTATTATTATTATTAAGTTCGACTGTTCAACCACCATTCATCAATATGTTACGAATTTTGAGAAGATAAAAAACTACGTACATGTACGTTAAGTATGCAAAATACAGCAGTGTTGAAATTATGAAATCTATGTATACATCAATTTTAAAAAAATGCATAATGTATAGTTGATACTACTTTGTATAACGTTTAAACGTAACTCTCTTGTATAAGAAACGGAAGCTTAGAATGCAATAAAGAATGGCTTGTCCTTTATCTTGTCTTCTTTGTAAAGCTTTAGAGTAGGTATAGAGGCCATGAACATGTGTGTTTATTTCATTTACAACACGTTCAACTAAGTATTTGAGGCCAACATTTAATCTCACATGTTTAAGTACAATGACAGTTGTATAGCTACGATACTTTTTCCAATTATAGTAAAAAAAATACTGATCATTAGAAAACAATATCACTGCTGAGAATACGATATTTGCAAGATTGAAAATGTTCTAATTTTTGGACAACCACGATATCTTATAGCTTGTTTTCAGGTTACTGTCATTAATGGTTATTGACAACCAGAGTACTGAAGACGTAGTAATTAGTTGAAATTGAGCACTTACCCTCCAGGAAGTTGATAGCAGCTGTTATTTCACATGTCCGATGTCCTGTTTGTTCAATCAAGAGCTTCAGATACACAGCCTACTCCGTTTCTAAATGTGTTAAGACAGTGCTAGGTGGTCTTCTAATGCAATGAAGCTTTACATGTGAGTCCCTGTCCAAACGCTATGAAGGAATAGCTGTATTACGTAATGTGTGGATTTGAATTCATTACAAGATGTGGCAATTAACTTTTGTCTTGTACACAACAGCTTCTAAAAGGTCGATTTTTAAAAGTGAACAGTGCAACAATGTTATTACATCATCCAAAACACCCATGTGTGTGACCCATTGAACAGTGTTATTCAATTTGTTGAATTTGTTAACAATCATATACTCACAACAAAAGTTGAATCATACAATTGTGATTCATTCATTTACATCCTTATCCATTGTACATTATTCAAGTGGTCACATTATGGTTATGGTTATGCTATGATATTAAAATGACTCCAAGTACTTCTTCCTTTTTCGTAAATCATCAAGAATTCATATAAACGCTTTATAGGTAATCTTCATTTTGTATTTTGGACACTCTATGTTTAATGGCTAAGGTTTGAAAATGCAATGCAAAATGTATACGTAATAAAACATGTATTTACCCAGTTTAATATTCATATAAATTTTTTCATATCCAGGTTAATAACAGAATCCAGAGAAGAAAGCAATGGCCATAAGCTGGATGTACTTATTGACCATAAATCACGCTCTATTACAACGGATAACTTCTAAGTCATGGTCGCCTCCCCGTTCCAAAATATATGAACAACCAACTATAAGAAGCCCGTACTTATCAATGCTGGTGGATTTGTAGAGAAAATTAACTGTATGTGATAGTATCGCGGCAAAATATCCCTTATTATAACCTCATTATTTGAAATACTGCAGTGATATATAATAAGGAAATACTATTGAAGTGCAATACAGCTGCACAGATGACGTCATAATAATATTTACTTGATTTATGTGCGTAAACAACAAACAGGTCATTATTAAAATAGTAAAGTGACATTTCGACAATGTCAGGTGATAACTATACGTATTAATGCAAGTTTAAGAAAAAAACATGTACGAAGACAGACAGCAAATCAAGTGAACAGATGACTTATTGCTTTGCTTATTTCATTAAGTGACAGAAACACTTAGTGAAATTACACATATGTGTAGGATGTTCATGGTATTGATGTCAGATGGGAGATAAATCAAAGGAGAATGGTATGGATGGCAGTTATCCTTCGCACTGAGGGGATCAACACAAAGGGTTCTATCAAAGATGAATATGTCACTTATAGAAATTAACACACGTATCTTCAGATTTACATTGCTATAGATATTTTTTGTTCTTTGTGAGTTGCATCAAATTGAATTTTGAAACCTTGAAAATTTTTATAAAATACAACAGAAGTGATGCATATTTTATTTGATATCTAAATCATAAGAAACTGATTCCAAGCTTCAACAAATCCTGCACAGCAATATTTTTTTTTAAAACATTAAAACATAATAACTTTACATAATCAGGCATTATAATAAACTTCTGTAGGGTCAAACTTGTACATGTAAATATCCAAAGTTAACATTTAAAGTCAAATTTGTAATTGCAAACATTTGCTTTTGTCTTCATTCACATCAGGTTGTGCACAACACGCTACATTCAACAGCTCTGGGAATAGTGCGTACCCCTGCATGCACTTACGTATAAGCAATTTCACAACAATGAGGCTGCAAAAATGTTATTTTCATTCATTTTCCTTTCACCTTTGCTGGCAATAATCAGTTTATTAATTCTAATAGGCAGGGGCTGTATAACTGTTTGATCACAACAGAAGCGTTTGTGTAAAATTCTAAAAACCTTTATCAAAGATGATTTGGTAAGAAGCTGAAAAGACACTTTGCACTTTTTGGCGGATTCTTGGCGGATTTTTGGATTCTTTAATACATGTTGAGTTTATGATTAATTAGAGAACTCTCATCCTCGAAGGGCGTTTCCAGATTCTTCAAAGCATTTCTAGTCAGCAGTCGATGGTGTGTTTATTAAGTAATTAGAGATGCATTACGACAATATACAAAAGTTATGTATGATATGTATGAACCATATGAAATCAGTGTAAACAGCCAATTGGATAATGTTGAAGTAATTTAATAATTAATATTATTTATACATGTCACATTTAAATACATAATACAGGTAGATTCATGATGCTGGACTAACATTTTATGTCAAGATTAAGATATTACATATATGTTTTTGTCTTCGTTGAAATTCATGTATATTATCACATGATAGATCTTTCTATAGAACTTTTGAATTGTGAATTTATGTTTAAAATGCTCAAATATAAATCCTGTCATAACCGTCCTAATTATTACCTTGTTGTATAAATTCTTTAGACATGTTAATTAACCATAAACTTTAAGGTTAGTATGACTCCCTTCTGTATCACTACATACGCTTGCATGACAATTAAAGCATGAATCTGCTTTTCCAAAAATGTTGAAACTCAAATATTAACATGGTGAGATGTCTAGAAGAACCCACGTTGCATTTCACAATTGGCGTGACACTGACAGTAATTTGCGTCATGAATAGAGTTGATCTTTATTAATCTATTTCAATGTAATCCTGTGCAATCACGGTGTTGCCAATATAGGATTATTTCCGCTCTTTCATGTACTGAAGCGACGATCACAATGTGTCCTTTCCTGAATTTACTAGACAGAACTGATTCTTTGTTCCATTCAGGTTTATAGTCGTTTTGCTTAAGAGGATTATACTGCAACTCCTTTGTAACATTGACCTCTCTTTGTATCCTCTTATAGAAGGTTTCTCTGTGATGGAAGTAATTATGTGCTGATAATGACTAAAAACTTGACGTATTAGTACCAAAAGGTTACCTTGGCACCAGACTGATTAGATTTCGGAAGTAGTTTATCGTAAACAACCTGTTCATGGACGCTTTGATCTGCTTTTAGGTATCATATTGTAGCACAAAAGATATTTTTTTAAAGTTGTTGCTGTTGTAGTAGGCATCCATTACAAATATCAATTTCTGATTACATCTCTCATTATCATCCTCTTTATATAGATAGTTGGTAATCCTTCTACATAAGCATTAATTACGACTACTATCTTTACACCTTTAAAATTTCAAATTCAATATTATTTTTTATATGACAAAACAATGAAACACAATACTTATATGCAGGTTTTCAAAGGTAATGATGCTTGACATTTTCAGATATCATTGTAAAAGTAGTTCGAGTGATACTCATGGAATATTGATCAACAATAACGTTTCATAACCACATGCAGCCAACATCCTTAGTGGTCGAATAGCTAGGAGAGACATTCTGCTGTTATAGCTTCAATGCAATCAACGACAAACAGAAGCATGATTAACAGCTAAGGCACTTTTTCTCGTAAATTGATGTTAGTATGATATATTCCGTGTTACATAATTACGTGTGTCACATATCAAACGGTGTCCCACATTCATTGTACTTAATACGTTATTAATCACAAGCATAAAAAAATACAACAACAATCCTGTAATATATCACCACAACAATGGCCTTGTCTCTTTATAGTTCGAATTATGTTATTCAAGCTTCGATCAAATTGTTAAATATTTACAAAATGATGTTAGTAAAATGATTTTAACCAAAATCAAACATGAATGAGATAAAAATTCCAAGCATTCACGCAATCACAAGGTAAACCATTTGAAAGTAAACTTGGGGGGAAATAAAAATCCAAGAAAATCCAAGGCTCCTTATTTACTGAAACAAAAATATAAGACCTTTTATTGGTTTAGGAAATAATATCATATAAGGTATCATAATATGTCATAACATTTTCTTTTAAAATGTTGTTTAAACGTAGGCTATCATGTTAATATGTTTTTGATGGTAAATATCCTGCATAAGGACTAAAATTGGTATTTTGCGAGTTTTTGCGAGCTTAATATATAGCCTTTATTCCTGATTTATCCAGTGTATCAGCCATATACACGTACATATTTTAGAGCATTATCAATGCCGCCTACACATTTAAAGACTTTAATGTGATTTGAATATAAATAACTTGGTACGATTAGTTTTATTTACCTTCTTTTCAAAAAACAAAACATGCTTTTATTTTTTGTCAACAAGTATCATTTTGAGGACGACCTGCATGCAAAAACAATTTTAGGTCAAATGTGATAGTGATACAACTGGTCTAACCAAATACAAGCATGAACCTGGAATATGAAAGTGGAATTACTGATGATGAGTCCTTGTCGTGTGATAATTCAGACGCCAGTAGTTAATAACAGGTAATCGAGATGACAATAGCTATATATATCTTAAAATTATGTACAAGGGAAGTAGGTGTTAAAAAATGATACATGTGTCATAATAGAACATCCTTGTAAAGATAGAACAGTTAACAGTTTGGGAATAGGATCAAAATTCAAACAATTTGATACCAATAACCTCCGACATGTTGATACATACAAAAACTTTGATAAAGAGCTAATAATAGATGTATATATTAAGAGTAGATCGCATTTAAGTAATAAAATAGTATTAAATAAAGTATGTAGAAAACATTACATTTTGTCTTATTTTACTAATGAATTTTTAAAACATTGACCTGTCTGTATGGCAAGGTGGCTATGTAAATTTAGTTTACATTGTATCATGAACCATTGATGTAAATCGCAGTAAATGTAAATGTCAGTGTGAACTTGTGTAAATCACATTAACTAATCAATCGGTCAGTGAACAACTTGTCTGAATAGGAAGTTAGATCATCGTGACTTACATTAGCTCAATGTATGTAGTGATGGTGAGTGTGGCGTGGAATTGTCTTGCTGTCATTTCAGGCCGCTATAACGGTCTGAACTTCCCATTCGAAATAAATTGTAAAAATTTCATCATGTTTATAAGTATAAAATATAGTATATATAATACTCAACAATTTGATGTATGATGTATCAGAACACATATCCTATTTCAAACTTTCTCAGATATTAGTGTTCCCCAGCATAGGTCATGATATAAAATTCAAGAGAAAATATACCCCACTAGAGGGCTCTGGCTTTCTGGCTATTACGATATATTGTGTAATGTATTTATTATTAAGGCTTTTTTAAGATATGTAAAACAATGTAATCCTTACGACCATGTTATTCATAGCCCATATATAGTATAAAACATTTTAAAGACTATCTTCCTTTATTCAGTTATAAAAGTTCCTAACATAATTAGCATCCTCATTTCAAATGAACAGCCCTTACTTTTGTGAATACTGTTTTAAACTTGGAGGAACTATATTCTTATATCTCTATCATAATATGGAGAAAATGCTATCAAATAAAACATCCACTAATAGTTCTTTCAAATCAATTCTTCAAAACGAGCCGTCCCTCTGTTATCTTAAAAAGAGGCTTTTCAGGTTCTGTCATGTTTAAAATTAAAAGTTCCTATTAAGCTGCAGAGCGGTGACCAAATAATTTTTACATTGAATGATAAGAAAACTGCGTGTGCGAATATTGATTTCAAGATCTTATCGTGTTCCTTGAAGGACCCAGATTAACGTTATCTTTCCAAAAACGGAAAAAGCAGGTTGAATAATAACATAGATGGAAGTTCACTAATGGCTATCCTTAATCCTTCGAACAACATACGTTGCTATTGCTTCTGGACCAGTGCAATGTAAGCAAAGTGATTTTCGAATCTTTCTCTCAAACTATTCTTGCGTGTTTTCATAAACAAAAATTCCGTAAAACGTAAAATGAATGTTCAAAGATCTGCAATTAGTTTAAAATAACTAAGGAGGCAATGGTATGCTCATAAGCTGTGTTCCATCCATTTGAATATAAAAAAACTTTTTATTTCAAAGAAAGACTTTTGAAGTCATTTCAAAAACTTCGCTATTAGGCAGTACATTACAAATTAATCCAAAATTTTTAATATTAAAATGCTCTTATTGGATGTTCTAAAAGGAATCAAGAGTATTCGTTTATTTCATTACTCATTTAGAGGATAACGTTTTTTATTTACAAAACTTCTTGAACTATCTAATTCGTAAGAATACATCGTTTTTCAATAGTCAACGTCATTAAGTAAGTGAAAAGATGATCAGAAAGCTTCTGTTACCAATGGAAACTTGTTTAACTTTCAGTAAAAAGATTAAGAAAATGTTTTTTAGTCAAAGATCACGAAATGAGTTGCCAAAGCCAAACAATATATATTCTGACAATTGGAACACATATAACATACATATAATATATAACCTTACTATGGTAAAGGTACAGTAATTATAACTGAAACATACTGCGTTTAGTACTAATTATATATATTTTGATAATCCCAGTTAGGTAAATATATTGATTTTATCTATATATAAAGCATATACCAAATCTTTTTATTTGTGTACGAATTTTCATTTGACTGTTAATAATCATATTTCTCATAAAAGAAAAGACCTGATTTTTGTAATTACAATTTTTAATTCTGATTAAAAACACTACAGGTATACTTGTAAACCGATTTAAGATTTTGTAGTAGTTGCTTTTATCTTTAAAGAACCATCCATTATCATTTACGACAAACTTTTATGAAATGTAAAGTAGATATTTTGATAAAAAACACATTTCAAGTAGATTTATTTATTTGGTTTACGTAATATCTTTAAAAAAAAGTTTATAATCAACAGCTTTCATGACGTCATGTGAATACAGGCATGAATGCTCTTTTATAGTTTGAGATATCACCTTATCAAAATTTTACTGACTTTATTCGGTGTCCCTTGCCAGTTATCAGATATCCAATCACGTGTTTTAAAAATATTTATTCATATCTAATTTCACTGAAATGTTGTTCATTTTATTAACAACAATCTCTGTTGGAAAACATCATATAAACTATTGCAACTAACTACATGCACATTTTACTAATATTTTTTTAAATAAGATTAGAGGCAATGTACTGTAGTGTGTCTCCCTTGCATCCAACATAATTATGTTGATTATATATTTCAGAATATAATATCAATACGTTCACATATAATTTTCAATGCATGACTAATTTGGTTTTGATAAAGCACAGCACAATAATTAGATTAGGAATCATTCATCATATAATAAAACGATTTGATCAAGTGGAATGTTTTAAGGAATACAGTTGATTAGTATGTTCATTGAGCATCACGAGCTTAAAAGAGGAAGTCAATAAAGAGTTTCAATTATTAAAACCTAACTTTGTCTCCTGAAGCTTTGCACGTACATTATGAGTTGAGTTGGTAATTCAGTCCCAGTGCATTCTCTTTGAAGGGACATTGCACAATGGCATTATCAATACTTTATGAATGTATCAATATATCAATATTGTCAACAACGTGATATCCTGTTCCTATTTAACAGCTTCTTTTGTGATAGATTTGATTGTCGGTATACTTTCTTTCTCTTCGTCATTGCCTTCCGATTAGGACACAATATCAAACCCGTTAATTTTGGGACTTCTACTTTACAGTCCATATTTATGTTAGTTTTTCTCTGATCTTCGGTTTATTTCTGTGACAAGATTATTTATGCACTACTAATGTGTCAAGCAGGGTCAATACTCTTACACAATATGATCAATCGAAACAGTATGATTTTCTTTGTAAGGTACAATTTGCCATTAAGATGTGTTAGGTATGGTCATTTTTAAAACTGGAATATTCTATACATATAATTTAAGTTCTTCTGAAATATAATACTTGACCATTTTAAATCCTGCAGAAAATACATGAGAAATAATTGAGAATTCTCCTCATTTCCATGAAATAACAAATGCCGTGATGATCCCTGCGTTGATCAACAGTCATAGTTATGTGATCACTGGGTCAAAGTAAACAGTTAGCATCGGTATTGTCATGCGGGATTTTCCACTGGTAGCATTCATTGGTTGTACATACTTCAATAGGTTGTCAAGAAAAACATTTTGGGATCTAAAAAAACATCAGCTTATTAACGGTTTGATTTAAAATACATATATAATTATTGGACATTCAGTCAAATATGTTATCTCATTCAATTTTAGTTTTTTCAAAATCATATTTTAAGAATGATATTACATATTGTTGCTTTGAAAAAATTCACAGCACCATCTGTCGACTAATATCATGTGATTAAAGAGACCAAAGAGCTATTTGTTCTACATGTACTTAAATCTTCATCATATTAAGCAGAAGAGATGTTAATATATTGCAAAATCAATCTTGCTACATGTACAAAAAGTCTTTTTTTGACAACGTTTTACTTTACTTATTTTGTTAAAAATATTTTGCAAGTCAAAATTGGTTTTTAATGGAAAGCAAAGAATTACGCCATTTCTAAAGCTGTAATGTTTCACCAGTCGAGATAACGTTTAGCACTTTTAGCATTTATGGCATAAAAGTAGTATATATGTAGATATGGCATAAAATAGCAAACCATGGGTGGTATTGTGAATTTCAGTGTAGCATTGCCCCCGAACGTTTCTGCATGTAGAACAGTTCTCAACTGCAGACAAAGTTGCTTTGCCCCTGGCAGAATGCCAAACCACAGACACGGAGCCGAACAACTTATGGTCATTTTGGAAATGATGTAAGGTGTAATCAAGTATGCTAAGATATATCTAATAATGATAATTATAGTCAATTTGTGTCGCACATTATCCATTCTCATTGCATGCTCTAAGCACACAAGTTTATATATTTACCCTGAAGGAACTGTACATTTGATGATGCGCGGCTATATAGATCTATATTTTCCTTTGTCCAGGTAACCATTTTTACATCTTGGTGCCTTTCACAAGGATACAACACAGTTTTTGACTAAGGCCACAATATATTTTAATGCTACATATGGATTCGAAGCCTGGTCGTTCGGTTGAGAGGCCAGCATGCTTACCGCTACACTGTGCTCCACTAATCAGATATTCATATACAAAAGTAATACAAAAGAGCTTTGATGCAGTATTTCTAAACCGGAAGAGGATGTACTAACATACAAGTTATTCCGTTATGGAATTAGAGCAAGTCGAGTCTAGGTGAGATAAGATTTGAACCATGACTAAATGTTAATGATACACCTGCACCCTTAGTAGCGGACGGACACAGTTTCTTTACCTTTAGCCCAAGGCTGTGAATGAAAAGTTGTGTGACCTAAACGATGTTTTTTCCTTGATAATGATGTTTCCTTATGAAATCACGCACTGATTCTTCATCTTGATAACCTATTGAGACTTAATTTGGCCTCTGAAAATTATATGAATTCGCCTTTGATTAAGAAGCTTTGCATGTTATCGGATCATCACTTAATCTGATCAACATAAACCTTTTTAAATTTTATCCAAGCGAGCACTCTACTTCATGACATTTTGTGGTTTATAGATATGGCAAAATATGCTTTTCACTCGAAATACCAATCCAAACAAGTACAGAGTCGGTTTGGCATTAATCAACATAAAGTGGGAGTGAGGTATAAATGATCAACAGACTGCTGCTGTAATTGTGTTGCTTGCTGTTAATCAGATAAATGGTCTAAAATCGACACGTAAGATCGAGGTGACCAGCAAATTATGAAAATAATCAATTAGCAATATCGGTGAAGTATATTCAGTCAATTAGTTTTAACATTCACACATTATACTTTATGATATAAATGTTAAAGTTTATTTGTTTGAATCAACTCTCTGTTGGTTGATTTTCATCCACGTGTTAAAGAAGTGAAATATTCTTAAGGTACCTAGGTATACCTAAGCCCATACTTACTCATTCACTTACCTACAATTCATATATTTGGTGTGAAAAATTAGGAGCTTTTCAGACAATTGAAGTTATTCATATCAGATTGTTTTTTTTCGATTGTTGGGATAGCCAAACTTTGAACTCATAACCGAAGACTTTATATGTTCCTAAAAATAGGGAACTTTAAATGTACTTTTGCATTTTGCAATTTTTGTTTTGGAACACTGCTACTAGAAATTCGAACCTCGAAGAAAAAAACAAACATAGAATATGCCAAATATGTAAAAAGGAGAGATATACTTTCAACTTTCACACATTATAAACCAATACATCACTGTCACAACCACGCCAAAACAACATGTCATAGAAATGATACCAAATATGAATTGGGGAACATTTACAAGTTGGTGTGTACTTCTTCCTATTTATGAACTTGCGCCAATACTATATGAAGATGTAATTATATGTTGTAAGACGTTGGCCTAAATATCAACTGAAATACAAATTTTGTATTAATGATTGGTCGGATGGAATGAAGAAATGCGTATCTTACATGGATTACAGATATAAAACACAAAGTAACCCTCTTGAGCTGCTAAAACTGTTAACTCTGTGAAGTAAGGTTTCTGTAAGATAGTGATATTAAGTATACTTTAGGTTAATTCTGAGCCATATGAAACCTTGATGTATAACCATTCAACTTCAAAATCGCCAAGTAACAGTAACTTTTATTATTATCTGTCATATTTTATTTTGGAATGTTTGATAACACTGTATTTTAGGCTGGTGTTTGCTTGAAAGATATGCCCTTAAGGGATTCCCAATGTGTATGATGACCAACTGAAAGTATTAAAACAAATTCTTTTCTTTGGTTTAGGTAACACACAAGATGTTCGGATAGTGCAGGAAACCTAGATCAGAAAACATGACTTTGATTGATGAAGGTAATACTATTTGAATGTCCCCTGGGAGTAGATGTTTATTCAAATATGTAATAAGATAGATTTCAAGATCAAGGGTTATCCTCTGTAAATAACCATGCCCGAACCCTGTTATCTTTTCAAGTTCTCAAAGATTTCTAAAAACAGGTTTAAAAGCAACATACAAAGGCTTCTGCTCTCAGCCTTTTTGTTTAGAATGATCTATCCTGGCCTGTCAAAATGTTATGATTGCTCGGGGTTATAAATCTACATGGGGAACGACTTTACTGAAAATCCCATTCTGTTGACTTTCAGGAGTTTGTTTTGTTCCGAGTAAACACTAGGTAAAGTTGATCTTGGTGGATAAAGTTTATTTTAATATTCTTTCTGGTCTGTAAACTTAAAAGGTAAGCAAATCATACTTTGATGCAACGTTTTGTCAAATAAACTAGATTGTTTGTTTCTACTGCTTCTGAAATCTAAGTCGGAAGATTCCAGAAAAGTGTGGGTATACTAGCCAGAAACAATTCAATGAACATGCGTCTTTTTTCGAGGTTGTTTAAATTTCTATTGATTAGTTAATCCTTTGAATTGTAAATGAATTGCCTGTATTATTTCCCTGTTTTTGCAAAGTTTGGAAAGTTCTATTCATGTTTGCTTATATTGTGCAGAACCAGTAAGTTTAGTTTTCTTTCCCTTTCTAGGAGGTTTATACGGAAACACTTGAAGGATCTTAATCCAATTGTAAAATTCATCAACATTTTAGAATCTGATATGACCTTATCATAAAATATGTACTTTTCAATTCCATGTATTTAAGATTATAAGAAATGTTCCAATTCAGCATGTGCACGTGTTAATGGATTAGGCAATTGAATGTATCATAGGCATATTGCCTTTTACTGAATAAACTTGTTTGTCTCTCTTTCTGTAATCCTTTCAACAACCACGTAATAACGGGGCATATACCGCTCCGCTTGTCAATACGTCCTTGCAGCCAGACTCAACTCCGAAACGTTTCTTGAAAAATTTGAAACTTCAAATTTGTTACGAATGTAACCTTTTTGGTATTGATGGACCTTGTAGTAGTTAAAACTCCAAAAGTTTCTGATTTTTCACCCAAAATGGACATATTTTATAACTTTCATTCCCAGGTTATTACTCGAAAAGTGTCAGAAAATTAGTTCACATCAATAGCTATGTACATGACTTGTGTTAGTTAATATGAACATTATTAGTTGACATGTTTTCATCCAAGCTGAAAATTCTCCTTTATTAAAATAAGAAAATCGTGGTCCCTGAATGTAATATCTTTATTGTATCGTGGTATTTTAAATCATCGAATATACGTATATAATGTATAATATACCATTAAATAAACCAAATGATTTATTGTAATTCCTTACCACATCTCCAACTTTTCCCTCCAAAAACTCAGAACTGGACCCAGGAAACGATCTCAAAACCGCAATGTCACTTTGATATTTCAATGGTTTTCATGCACCTCATGCTGCACTCCTGCACGTGTTTTTGACCGGGAACAGCCCTATAAAATGTACTCCAGTATGGGTATGAATCATTCACACTACAACGACAGAGGGATACTGCGACCCACGGCAGCACAAAGAAACCAGGTCCAAGGCAGACTTGACATGGCGTCAAAGTGGCCAGCGTCATTCAGATCAATGTGTCAGGGCGAGAGACTCGTGGGGAGGTCAAGTCAAAAGTCAAAGATTGGTTATTGCATTTAAGGCCTCAGGTTCATATACAATGATACATATTAACATATATCGTTCAATTTACAGATTTTTAATTTGGGAAAACATGGTTAATTCACTTGGTGACATGAAGGACTTCAGCAATTACATATTTTGTAAGTTAAAACAGTTTATAAGTCCAAGGATTAAGGTTTGGGGTGGAATCGGCCTTAACCAGAGAGTAGGTCCTATGGTGTCAAGGGAGAGGAGGAGGTAATACACAAGTGTGTTATATCGACCAAGCTCTCAGACCCCACTTCATATCCCATTCCCCACGTCACCGGAACAACATTTTCCAGTATAATAACAATGCCAGAGTTACACAGGACTTTTCAAAGCAGATGGGTTCAAGGTTATGCACTGGCCAACCATTAGTCCGGACTTAGATTCCGATTGAACATTTTTGGGATGAAATTCAGAGGAGACTGAATGACGACATACAAAGACCAAAGACTAAACCCAGCCGATTTATTGCGCCAGGCTTTTCTAAGAGTATGAATCCAGGTGCCGATGGCATCATTCATTCGACTGGTACATTCCGTGCATAGACGCTGTGCTGCTGTTATTGACACTCGACACAGACTCATTAGATACTGAAGTAAAGACTGTGTTTAGACTTTAAAATTTTCAGTAAGTCTTGAAATTGTGATGAGTTAATCACTTGTCTGTCGACATGCTGTTTACCAAAAATTTCTTTGATCCTGTTGTTAAATCGATTTCTGTAATGAATTGATTAATAATTGATATCTATTATTGAAATCGTACTTAAGTTGGGTTTATTATATGTCAAATAATTCAATTTCATCCCCTTTTAAAACTGGCTTTTTAAATGGACAAATTTGAAAGTGATATATGCTATCAACGATGACGTCGTTTTAAGTTTCTCGATTGAATTGGAAACGGTCAAACCTTCCAGTTGTATCAATGTGTTGACTCTTGCAATATTTACTTGAACATTTTTTCCTGAAGGTTGTTTATTACCCTCTATGACAAATTCATATCAAATCAAGAATGGAAGAAAGAGAAGGGGGCGAGTGTTCAATGAAAGGACGAGGATTTGACGACTGAAACATCCAATCAATGCGTCAACCAATGCAAACATTTAACGCCTCGGGCAAACATTCTGATTGATATCTGCTAGAACTTGAAGAGGATTTATTTGTAGACGAATCTAGGATAAGCCCAAAATGGTGCCTGTAAAAATAAGAACCTCAAAGGGAGGTAATTCAACAAGACGTTAGTATATTTGTTTTATTGATGTAATCGAAATCTTTCTCTCCCCTCAGGTCAGTATTAGTAAAATTACCACATCACATTCCATTTATCATTTCCAGCATCAATAGTCTCACAAAGGACGTCATTTTCTTTTGTATTTATACTTAATAATCACATGATCATAAAAAAAGGATCATAAAAACTTTCATACCATAAAAGTTTGATTTGTTTGATTTGATAAGCTTGATGGGATACTTTAATGTTCATTAATTCATCAATTGCTTGTTCTTTTTAGTAATTTATATTTAATGTTGAAAACTTATCTTAGAGCATTTATATAGGTTTTCTTATTTTGAAATTTATGTAAAGAACAAGGATAAGCTCAAATGAATATAAAGGCTTATGTTTTTTATGACGGTGGATGGAGTGATTGGGACGTTGTTTCAATTACCGGACGGTAAATAATTTTGTTTGAAAGCAAGTCAGTATTGTTTTTTCAACTTACCTCTAAAGACGTGTTATAATTGAAAAACATTCTTATATAACCACTTCCATATTGGATTTGAATTATTTATCCATCTGATATGAAACTAACAATTGCAATTGAGACTATTATTCCTGATTCGATGCCCTTGTGTTCTGCTTTCTAGTGGGACAAAATTGGTTAATCATGGGCAACAAATCAAATCTTAGATTTGACGTTACTTAATAAACAGTACTCCCACGTCAACTTTCTCGTGTGAAGAACGCCATGCTTAGCAGTAGATAACGATCATTTTCTTTGATCAATGACTTTGAATGCATAGCAATAAACTTATATAAATAAAATGCTCTGACATCCAGGCACAGCATAGACAATAAAATGACACTGAGTCCTACTGCAGTGACTATGCAACAACAACGAAAAAGGCCTAACCCTTCACAGATACTTTTTGTCAAACAAAACGCCAGAACCACAATACAAGTCCATAATGACCCTATCGACTCGTCTGCTCCAAAAATAAAACAATACAACACAGCTCAGTGTCTATCATGACTCCTTCCTCCACTGGGGAAGACAGCAAAATCCTTCATCGCCGACTCTGCAAGAAGATCAGCACCAACAACGAACGTCGGCAGATCCTGAACTACGACGTTGTGGATCCCTTCGCCAATGTCACCCAGAAGAAGCCTTAACCATCATCATGTCCAGAGTTGAAGAAGTTAATTCCACCTTTGACACAACGTCCTTTCAACTGACACCATCACTTAGCTCATTATTGCCTCTATCAGCTCAACCTACTTCACCTGTTAAGATAAGATTGTACAGCACATCCCCAGTATCCTTCATGTAACCGAGATCTTTATGAACCACCTAGAAGAAGCCATCCTTTAGACGTCCCCTGTACATCTCACCTGCTGGTTACGGAAAGTAGATGATACCTTTGTCATCTTCCCCCAATCAGAAGACCCAAACATCCTGTTACAACTCATCAAATTCCTGTATGCAGTTCACTTTGAAGTTAAAAGAAAATACAAACTCCCCTTCCTTGATGTGTTGGTCCAGAGAAATTGGAAGAAGCTCCAAACTATTGTGTTCCGAATGACCAGTTTATGCATTTTGCCTTTAATTAACCACTCCAAGTCAAGAGAGGGATACTTGCTACTGAGCCGAGCCAAAACATCAGTTTAACAAATGTGGCCCTGAAGAACAAATTCGACTACCTTACATATTTTCAGCCACAACAATGAATATCTCAGACCATCTCAAAGACCCTCATCCTGTTAACAAACTGCCCCGTTCAGCATCAGCCTCTCCTTCATCGGACAAACTAGGCACCACATCTGTAAACTCGTTAACATCAGGCCAACATTGATGTCATTTTTTCAATGAGGTAATGACATTAAGAACAAACTGCAGGCCAAAGGCAGACCAAAGTCAGAAATTAAACTACAGGATCGACTGCAACTTTGGTACATCCTACGTTGGAGAATCTTCAAGGCCACTTACCCACAGGATCAAGGAACACGAGGCATCAGTCAGGAAGAATGACTCATAATCAGCGCTAGGAGATCATTTGAAAACCTATCCACACTATCTCATCAACTGCGACAGCATCAACATCATAGAAAGAAATAAACCTGGCTACAAAATCATCAATCTTCTTGAAGCTGTACAAAGCAAGAACACAGGTCCCTCTCTAAACAGAGATGAGAAATACTTCATCCCGAGGGCATACCGTCACTTAATAATGTTATCTTCCTAAACATTGACTTGTCTTCCAATCAGAATATCTATTTATATCCAATCTATGTTAATCAAACTAATCTGTTGTAAAAACATCTAACCGACTGTTAATCTATTGTGTGTCAACCGTATTTATTGTTAAATCAATTCTTCTGTGAAAACAACGCATGTATATATTCTCACCACTCCCTTAATACATTACTAGTTTGACAACGAAATTAAAATGTATGTCACAGAATAAAGAAGTTGCTTTTAGATAAGAATGTCCTTATTGCACATCACATCAATTTCTAGAATGGCAAAGAAATTTTATTAAATGGTATATTTTTTCGCAAAAATCGTTTCGTTGAGAATGATACGATGTAAATAAAAAAAACAAATCATAAAGCTTGTAAAACTGTTATAGTATAACAAGGAGATGATTTAGACTCGCATTTGAGCCTTGGCACAGAGTGGAAGTATAACTGAGTACTAGAAAGGGGCATTAAGCTATTCAGATGACACTGTCATGTTTTGATCAAATATTCAAAATGCAATTTCGAATAACCTTGTAATGAAGTGCATTTTGCATGCACACATATATACCTACATTCAAGAAAGTAAATATGTAGATTACAAATAGCAGTTATTAAAACAGTGGTGATTGTGTCAAAACTGTTTTGGTTGCCATGTTTTTAAACTTTATATAAACTTTGAAAGCTCTGATCTTTTAAGATCTTCGAAATACTTGACCAATAACTATCAAAACAAATGAATATGTGTCCCTATTCAAAGTCTCAATTTCTCCTGTAAATATATATATTTTTTGAATCAATATGAAGGACATGATCATTGATTCAAATGAAAATTAAAGTTCAGATTTTAAACTGACTTAATTTGCTTATCTTGTTAAAGGCTACATACTTTTCCATTTCAAGACAATCCGTGTCCACAATATGTCCACAATATATGACGACTTCTTATCATCAAGATAGACATCTTATAACTGGTTTGATGTTGACATTCTATATATTATTTATCAATCACTTTACCTTTTTGTATTGAATGTCCAAATGCTTAAATCTGAATAAATGTCCCAGCATCATTACTCGATTGACACAGGATTGATTTATTAATCAGAAAGGAATACTCGCCACAATATCTACATATATTGGGAAGAAGAAGAAGAGGAAGAAGAAAAGAATTTTATTTAAGTGTCACATGTTACAATTTTATAGAGAAAACCGATTAAAATATAATAAAAAGTATCATCCGGCCTATAGGCCTACGAGACACTGAAATACATATTCAGATACTTTATGACAGATTAGAATTTGATGATATTAAAATTTATATAATAGGTAGGACATTGTTGGTCGCGTATGTAGGCAATACGCCAAGGGATTTCTTTCATTAAACATTCTTAACTGGTTCACGTATCACTATCACCTAAGTGCTTTGAATGAGGAGGAATGCTAGTTTTTATTATACAACACAGAGGCAAACTTATTTCTAAAGACGTGTCATAATTGAAGTTTATTTTCTGATGAAAATATGTGTTGATTTTACTGACGTAAACAACTAAACAACATGACCAGTACAAAGAAAACCAAAACATAACAACGGTAGGACGATTAATATTTAGTTACAATTATGAAGAATGACGAAAGTCCCAAGTAAACTGGTAACATGAAAGGATATATTGACATTCAATGACACCCACAAGTAAAAACACAAAAGCCAATCGCAGAAAAAAAAATTTGTTAGAGGTTTAAAGTCAAAGAAGTATGTTGTCAACGAATACATTTTACAAAGTCTAAAATGAGAGTTTGGGATATCTCATTCTTATGTTTTCCTAAGTATCAAAAGTATCTATGTTATATCTCAAAATATTTCATTGCAGTAGTTCGTATTATCTGTCATGACATAACCAAAATGGGTTAGTGCACTTAGCCATGATAAATGAACTTGTTTGAGCGCTCGTTTGTTGGTAAATCTTTATGGCCACGGGAATATAGTAAAATCTGTTCTAGATTTCTTGAGTATGTTGAGCATTCCACATTGTAATTTTCACTTCAAATGTACCCAATTATATATATCTAGATGAATATTCTAACGAATAATTATCTTTATCATCCTTTGGCAACTATACTGGAAGAAAAACATTACTGCGATATGTATCAATTAGAATAATAATTATAACGTTTCATGTACTATAGACAGACAGAAGCTTTATTCAGTAATGTAAGGCCATTTGCTATACTACATTAGTGGATTACATTGAAATATTAGAGTCACGTGAAAAAAACATTAATGGAATTATTTCCGTCGTAGTTCAAAAGCCTTTTTAGGAACATTGAAATGGATAATAACGTATCAATATTTCTTGAATTCAGTATATGAATCATTAATTTCTCAGAGAAATCCAGGCAAGGGAAAAGCCAGACATAAAAAGTATATTTCTTCCATCAGGCACCCACGAGTCTTCACCATTTTCATCTAATCTTTTTAGCATATAAAAAACAAATTGACTATTATAAACTATTTGAATTCATACACAGCAGCTTTAGCCAATATTTTATTTCAGGTACTATAAGGATCCATGGTATGCAGTATAATAGCTTTATGGATACCGTATTCGACGTGATAAGCGCCCGGGGCGCTTAAAAAATTGGTAAAAGGGGGCGCTACTTAAAACGATAAAAATTGTCCTCAAGTTTAGTCTTGAAAATGTTTTCTTACGATACACATGTCTTTGAAATATGGTTTTATAAGTTTTATCATTTTGGTGGTGGCTGGGGGTCTTGAAATACCCTGTATTCTTCACTTTAGTGGAAGTAAAAGACTTATTGCAAGACTGAAAAACCTTCCTCAATGAATCAGCATGCAAGGTAAGCAATGTTGATAGGTGGGCGCTAAATCAGGACGCATATTGTTCACTCAAAAACGTGGTGGATGGGCGCTTATAGGGGAGTGGGCGGTTATTAAGTCGAATACGGTAACAGACATCTTGAAAACCGGATAGATTTAACTAGTAATTTTAAAAAAGTTTATCCGTATTCATTATATACAGTTAAAGTATTCGTATTATTGATATGTTTATGCTGATCAAAAGTATTTTCTAGATTAAATGCCTTTCAAATTTTAATTCAAATATTCAGTTCATTATAGCCCAATATCCGAAAGCGTATTGGTTAACTTCTTATCAAAATCATATATGTAATTACATGTTCATTTCAAATCAATATTTGATATATCATATTGCCTTTGGCAAAATCAGCAGATGCTAAAGTTACAATGATGTAGTATGACTTACCAATCCAATTACAGAGGCAGCCTGCTGATAACATATACCTCACCGTATCTCAGTGTTTGTTGAGGAGAGATGATATTGTAGTAGTCAGATTTTATAAGTATTTTGAGTAATGCGAAAACAATTTTTGCCGGATATATCAAGAATCACAATGCTTCATGAAAATGTTTATTCTGTAACAGCACAAGATATGTTTGTAAGTTTTGATTTATTTATAGATAACCTATACTGGCCGCCGTATTATCGATGTATTATCCAAATAAAGCTATTACGTTTTCCAGATTTTGTTTTCTTAAAGTGGAGAAAATAATTTGCTCAAATGTTCAATCATAGCTTTTTGAATAACTTAATATGGCCCAATCACTGTTACAGGCTTTTGATTTTAAGTCCATATATATTGAATGTGTCACAAAATATGCATTCAACATAGTCCTCAGGCAAATCTAGTCGAACAGTTCATATTCTGAATCTAACCCTGAAGCATCCAATCTTAAGGATTTAGGTTTTCTAAAGGGAGTCGAAAAAACATGTATTATAACCCTACGAACAAATGAGGAAACTGAACATAAAATGCTCTTTTTATCTTTAAATTTCTTGTTTCCATGCTGCAGTAGAATTGATAAATTCATGTATTAAACAATGAACAAGACAAATGGAAAAGCAACGAATGTAATTTAAGTTTCTAAGATGCAAAATATAACTCCACATTACTGGTATTTACACTGATACTTCTATTTCCATTAATGTGAATAATGAACAAAAGTTAGGCGTAATTGCCTTGCGAGCTTAGCATTAAGCATTTAAAGTCATGGCCTGAGAAGAGTTATTTTAACTTTGATCTGAATAATATAAGACATATCGTAAATCTAAGCCTATATCGTTTTGAAAGCAAAACATGAGAACTGTTATTACGGTTATAATTTCTAAAAAAAAGATTATTCTCTGATAAAACACCTTGATCCTTTTCCAAAGAAGTCTTTGTCTTTGTTATGCCCCTCTTTGGTAACTAATCCATGTTTTAATGAATTGTTGTTCGTCAACCTATGTTTATTTCTTTGGTTTAAAATCGTATGTTGTTGATTGTTGTATGACACTGTTTACCATCGTATTCAGTGAAAATAAATAAATCCACTTAAGATAAAACATTTATTCATTTTGATTGTCATAACATAATTACACATATGTCATCTATCTTTAAATACTTTTACCTGTGATTTAAAAAATCTAAATTTGTACCAAGCCAATATATAGCTAAGCTGCCAAATTGCTTATCTGTTTGTTCAACTACATCACGTTCATGTAAACGAAGATGAATAACAACAGTAACGATTTTCAGTAATGATGACTGTAAAGACATAAGAGTGTGTAAACAAGCAAACAAGCATTCTTAAACTCACGTGGAATTTCAGATGTATGTCAAAGTGAATTTAACATTGCTTTCATATTCAAAAGTACAAGTGAAAATGAGTTCAGAGGAAAACACCACACTAGACCGAATTCATTGTCATATGAAAATATGTGTTTATATGTGTTTACTGCACAAACAAGCCATTATAGAAAATTTTCAAAAGAATATCTACATTCAGATTTAAACATATATGACATTCATAAACAACAAAGTCATGAAATGGAATAATGCCAGTAAAAGAACATATCCAACGAAGAAAGTTCAACACTATATTCAACCTTGTTAACTCTGTGACGAGTTTGCTGTTGCAATCAAAGATGAACAAAACATTGAAATCAAAGCAAATTTTTTTTTAAAGCTGACACAGCATACAGACAGAATATTTAGCACAGAATATTTTCACTTTTATTTTGGACAAGACAATGTATTTTCAAATAAATGTATATATATATATTAACACAAAAAAACTTCTTCATAGTTCAAGTAATAAATAGATAAAAAAACAAAAGTCTGGAAATGATTTCAATCCCCGACCGGTTTCACACTATTCAGTGATCATCATGGGGTCTTTATGACGTTGCCATGCTATGACGTCACAGAACAAGGGGCGCATAACTCATGACAATCGATGCGTACCCACAGATTGGTGACGTCATTACTTTACATCAATCACATATATAATACTAACAGCAGTTTTGAGCATTATCTGTGACGTCATAGCATGGCAACGTCATAAAGACCCCCCCCCCCCCCCCCCCATGATGATCACTGAATAGTGTCCCTTGCCATTGTTAACGCTATACTATTAGCAACACAATGTATAAGTTACCCTGATGATCACTATGTTGTGAAACCGGTTGGTAATGAACTTATATGAAGACCAATCTTCAGTTTGTTATTTTTAAAGAATATTTGATACATAAACCATGAACATTTAACTTTTACATCTATATATATATATATATATATATATATATATATATATATATATATATATAAAACAAATATATCGAGATAGGTTTTCGTTATTTCTATAACCTGTTTAGACAAGTGCTTAACAACCTAAACGATATAAAATAATATCATTTACATAACATAAATTGTAAAATACATCACATGTACTAACTTTATATGTGTGACATATGTGTGCTTTTATAGAATTCAAAAGCAATTATCTCAAGACGCCAATTTAATACATGTCACTGTGTTCCGTTAAGTATTTCAACTAGTGTTGCATCGATTATAAACCCTGTTGGACGGAAAAGTGTGGATGCCGTGCAGCACAATTGTCATGTACAACGGTTTGTGCGCGATTAGATAACCATACTTGGCAAATCCGACAGGTTGATGACTGTGACATTGTGTCTGAAAGCGATTGGTCTGAGAACTAAGTAAAACCAATAATGGCAACGAAATTATTAAAATATATCAAGGATGCATGCGACAGCGAGATGAATTCCCTTAGGAGACATTTTTGAAGAAAAAAAACCATCATTATCGTGTTTACCTGAAAAAGTTATAATTAAAACTTCGTTTTATAGACGATAGTTTTAAACATAAATTTACTCCAAAATATTTATACAATCTTTGGTAAACGAGGGGAAATGGTGAGAACGTACCTCATCGCTAATTGTTATATTTGTAATTATTGTACAAAGTGGCTGTCATCAACAAAAAATGACAACACTATTTCATCTCTCTATGTAATGTATTCTAAAAGAGGATCAACGTGTTCAATAACTCGTCCAGTTACATACGAGGCTATCGTATCATATGGTAAGCAACTTCTCAAGCAGACGCCGGGGAACCGATGTGTTTATATGGTGTTTAACTGGAAGAGAACCTTCACTGACTGACACAAAAATAACAATATTTCTTGACATCAATACTATGAAGATCCTTACCACAAGGAACAATGTTAGCGCAGGGCCTAGTGCGCAATGCGATCACCAATTGGTACCCAAGGGCTAAAATTTCCAAAACTGAGAACCTGAAATCAGACACAAAAGGGTTACAAGTACTCATAATTCTTCTGTCAGTGCAAATAATGTACAAATAACATTAATATGGACTATTTGTATACACTACAAAATTTAAGTGATCGAAAATGAAATAGTTATGAATCTTTACTTCTTATAAATGTGCACCTGTCTAGTTTGATATATTTCGGACGTGTAGTTACAGAGACATAACCATAAACTAGGTTCTCATCAATGGCGTGCTAATATGCTTAATCAGCATTAAATAGTTGTGCAATTATTCTGAAAAGGCTTAGTCGTTATCCCTTGTCGTTAAGCATGCACAAATACCAAGACATTAAGGAAATGTCATTTATCATTTTATGGCCATTTTGATTTGATATATTTGCCGATTGTATAAGGATGACAGTTGCATCATTCAGATTTTTAAGGGAAACTATCAAAGGTATAGCAACAATACAAAAACACGCAGTGTGGAGCAATGTGCACGATTCTTCGAAAGACTTGAGTTTGGGGACCGGACTACTTTGTTAAACGTATCAGTGAACCCAAATGTAGATCGAAACCTTACAGTATCTCAGACAGTATCAACGATTTCCTTTATCAGTTATATTTAAACAGAATCTCACAGTTTCTGTTTGCATTAACTACCAGCGCGGGGGCGCCAATAGGGCATAGGGTTTCATTAGTGGCACAAGTGTTTTCCGACCATGCCCAACTTACACAAAGTAAATACTTTTCAAGGATAAATACTGTTAACAAATATTCTACAGGAATTCAATCACACCGAACCGTATTATTGGTGTCAGGTCATAGTCAACCACGTATTTTGTTGGTAACTTTGTTTTCAACTTGAAACTTATGGCAACTACCATGTCCAACTAATACTCTTCATAAAAAGTAGGGGATATTCTGAGACAAAGCAGTGCGGATATGCACTGTTAGAGGTAACCAGTGTATAAACAAAATAAAAGGCCAATTGCTACACATTAACATAAACTGTTCATAAGGGCGACTCGTCTGACGACCCTTTTTCCCTCGCAAAGAGATACCCTGTCAAAAGTGAAAATGGACGTTTTCGATTTCGTCTTAATAAGGAGTAATTGCTCCAACAATACTCAGACAATCAACAATTCTCCTAATCAACCGTCCAATCACGACGTGGGGCAATCTGTCCCACTCCTCTTGCAGCGCTACGGCCAATGCTTGCAGTATTGTCGGTTAACTATGTTGTCTCCCGATCATGTTCTATAGAAGAAAGGTCAGGACTCATGGTTGGCTGGGCCAAATGGACATTGATGCTTGCAGTAGTCATTCACGACACAAACGCGGTAGCCACGGGCATTATCGGCTCGAAAGATGCACTGTCCACGTACACGTTGAGGAAGGCAAATGAAACTGGTTCGCATATAGTTTGTCGGATTTATTTATAACAAAATGAAATTGTACTGCCGATTCTTAGCAAATACACTGTTTCGTTGATTCATTTATTTATATAAATCTTGTATTAATGTGAAATTTAAGGTTTGCGTAATGGAACTACAAACTTAGCATAATGCACACTTGTGTTTCTATAACATTTTTGATTTATACAACTTCGAACTGTTCAAACAATTAATTCACCCCTTAGAGAGGCAGTAGCAAAATGTCATTGCTTTAAATTTGCCCAAACAAATATTAGTTTATGCCAAATGTGTCACCTTCAGAGGGCCAAACATCTCATTCCCTATACTCATACAAGAAATAATCAAGTAACGAGCAAACACCACTGGTGGCAAATTTTATTTGAACTTATTCTAATCATATAAGTTGGGGACATATATTGGTATGGCATAGCTAATCATGGTATTTTCGATTGAGAACTTCTTTTTTATTAGGATCATTGTCTTGCGATTGGAATAATTTATTTTCGTTTTAGCGAGATCCCTTCATGTATCAAAACAACGCACACTACTGTCCCTTTAAAAGCCCCTATTCATTCTATATAGGTGTTCTTCTGTACGATGCTTCATTGTTGGATGTTCCTTTCTTTGTTCGTTATTAGACTTTTTTAAGTTCACATACATGCAATTGGTCAGTGATAAAGTAATCAGCAAAAAGTTTTGCAAAACAAGATTGCGATTAAAACCAACGGATGGTCGCTCTCTTTTGATTATATAAGACCATTTACATTACATTATACTTAGATTTCGAAACAATTCATGTAGCTTCAGATATTACTTACATCTTGTGTGAATTGTCAATGGGTAAAACTGTGTCCAATTGAAAGTCAATTAATTGTGGCGTACAGTCATAGTCTAAAATCAGGCAATGTGTACAATGACTGAAATAATCAGTCAATGTGTACATTGCCTAACTAGCCTAGTCATTGTGTACATTGCCAAAAAATGTCAGGCATTGTGTACATTGCCTGATTAATAATCCAATTATTATAGAGATTGACTGACTGTTAAACAGCGATCATTGAGAAGAAAGGATGAGCACGGGATTCATTGAACATGTGAAGTTGCATATCAACTTATGGATATCTTCCTGCAAAGTGACAATGGGTCTGAGTTTACGGCATCTGTGATAACGGAACTGACGCTAATGTGGTCTGATGTGGTCTTGGTGCGTTGCAAACCTAGACACCCACAAAGCCAGGGCTTAGTGGAGCGACTGAACTGTGATGTCAAAGATATGCTAGTAGCATGGTTAGGAGATAATAATACCAATGAATGGCCTGTTGAACTGAAATGTGTTCGATTTCAAAAGAACAATAACTATCACACAACTATCAAGATGTCCCCTTTCAAAGCTTTGTTTGGTTCTGACCCAAAAGTTGGCCTACGCTCCCTGCCACTTCCTGATGAAGTTCTACAACGACTTGTGACAGAGGATGATCTTACCCAAGCACTGCAATCAACGAAATCTGCAGAAACAACACCGGTAGATACATCAAACACACCACCAGACACAATGTCTGAAACTCCATCAACATCTGCGACAACTTCAGAACAAGACACATCTTCTGAAACACAGTCATCAGAAAACTCGACCTCAACAACAACGGACGCTTCACCGCATCTTGAGTTGCAACATGCTAGTATCATGTCATGTCGGAAGAGAGCTGCGGACGGTATTCTGACGCAAGCTGAGAGAATGATCAAGCGCAGTCGAGTTATCAATGTTGCTGCTAACCCTGGGGACAATGTGACTGTCCCTATTCCCATGGTTGATCGAGGTAAAGGTTACCCACGCAACATTATTGTTGTTGATTGGTGTACAAGATTGGTGTACAGGCACGCATCCTAAAAGGGCGATACTCAAGGAATCAGTTTGACCTTTACCACCAGAGACTCTACACTCCAAGTGACATTTCCACAGAGAAGGAAATTGGACTGACACACTAAATCCAAATGCGGTGGCCAGGGTTATATTAGGTGTAACTGTTCTAAAAGCACAATTCAGTGTGGCACAAATAAATGTAATTGTCACAAGTTGGATTTATTGTGTAACGGCAGATGCCATAACAGTGTCAACTGCCAAAACACAAATTGTTGAAGTTTGTACCATCAATAGGATGTTCAGTCATTACATGTTTTCAAATGGTGTGAAATAAAGTCAATATATTCAATCATTTTAGATTTTGTTTTATATTTAGAACATTTTGAGACAATCAAAGAAGTTCTCTGATGATAATGATAATTGGCTTAATCTAATCTGTGAAACACAACTTCATGAGAAGAAGCCAAGGTGATCACTGAATGAATCCCTTGTTCATCCTTTCTTCTCAGTGATCGCTGTTTAACAATCAGTCAATCTCTACAATATTTGGGTTAATTAATCAGGCAATGTACACAATGCCTGGAATTTTAAGGCAATGTACACAATGACTAGGCTCGTTAGGCAATGTACACATTGATTGATTATTTCAGTCATTTTACACAATGCCTGATAGTAGATTTTGACTGTAGTATATATATATATATATATATCTTTAGGCAAATCAAGTTGTGATGATACAGATACAAAAATACAAGAAATAGGATTAAGAAGTCACATAGAGAATCGAGTACTGTACTTTCAGTTTTCGTTTTCGGAACTGCTTTCTAGTTCAGTCACGTGATTTTTGATTCAGGTTTTATAAGGTAACACAAATATTACTGAAAAGCAGCAACATCTGGTTTGTCTCAAACGTTTCTGATTAAGTAATAGCAGCATACCCAGCAAACAAAATAACGTTGTGACAACGTTGTGGCAACGTTGTAATTTGGTTGTGGCAACGTTGTAATATATCGTTGTGACAACGTAAAAGTGTATGGTTGTGTCGACGTTGTGACAACGTTGTGAAATAACATTTTGGAAAAACCTGCACACAACCTTGATGCAACATTCACTAACTTCTAGTTTATGTATATTATTCCCTTCAAATTTTACCCTAATTGGTAAAATAATGCAAAAAAGTATAATCTATGCCCATGTATCGCCCTGGTCTTCTGATAATCCACAGTAACATAATTTCAGTAACTTAGTAATCTTCTGTCCCTTTATTTCAGAAAAATAGTGCATTTTTCTTGAGACAGAACATTTTCTGTAACTAAGGTTGATTTTCCCCAATGTAATTCAGGAGTTTAATTTGGTGTCTAATTTTCATATTGCGTCAGAATATATGAAATATCATGTTTGCTCTTTTTAGTTTCTCATAGTAAACCATAATATATCAAACTCAAAACAACAAAAACAGCAAGAGTAGAGTAAATCAATTTTTTTATTTCACAAAAGCTTATCCAAATAGTACAGTCAGTCAATCAGCCAGTCTAAATATGTCAACTGGTACAATGTTGGAAATCTCAATATTGATACAATTTGACTTACAGATTTTTTACAGTTCTTTTTTCCACACTCCCTGAGTTACATTGTAAAAAATGCATTAAGGGACATACATACCCTGAAAGAATTGAGAACTTTTTTGCAGAACATAATTCTGAACATATTGGAACATATATGAAATTCTGTAATATTTTGTGTACACCTTTCATTTACATATTCAAACTTATCAAAGAAATATTGACAGTTATACCAATCATTGTCACAAGAGGGTACACTAGTGAGCATCTCCATAATTAAAAAGATTAGGACAACTGTATTGTAACAAAAACTCCCCACAACGTTTCAACTTGTTAATAGCTCTCACAAATTATTTTCAAATCCAGAAACGTAAAGAGATTTCACATATCAGAAAATATCAACCATTCCTAGCCCCTTTCTGATACTAACTCATACAATCTTTCATGTTTGATTGATGTTTGATTATATAATAATTTACTTTTGAATCTTATCATTTTAAGAGAAGTAAAGAATTTAATTCAAAAAATCTCTTGATTTTAGATCTGACATAAATCTTACATTGCCATTTCTTTGTAAGCCAATCAAAACAGCCCCCTGAAATATCACCAAACAAATATCAATTTCAAAATTAAAGTGACACAGAGTATCTTTCATTCATTTTTAAGTTGCTCAAATAAGAGCAAAAGTATCACATAGTATCATCTTTATCACTAAATTGCCAAAATTAAGATATTTTCCTTGTTTCAATGAGTACAAAAACATAATATGAAGAAAGTATGCGTCCACTTTACATGAATATATCAGTTAAATGACCTACTTAACACTACCAACTGTCCTGTATGTTTTAGATAAGTTTCCAAAATTATGTTTGCCATTGGCGCTTTCACTGTCCAGTTTTTTTATCACAAATCACGACTTAAACCTGCTTATTGTCTATATACAGAGTTTAATAGCTTTAAGATTGTGATTTTCACAAACAACAGTGCTTCCCGATAAATAAACATAATGTGTTTGACAAATTTTACTCCAATAACATGCTCTTTGTCCCTTTAAAATTTTTTTTTACTTAAATGTAGTAGGAGAAACCATTCAAAATTGGGGAATGTCTTTAACTGTTGATAATAGGTTCCCTTAGAACTAAAACAAAGTTTAATTGCTAGTCATGAAAAATTTATCTTAAAAGTAAGACTGACTTTCAAAATGAGCCATTGGGTTCTTCAAAAAGATTAAGATAAAAGACAGTCTAGCATTGTACAGTATACCTGTAGAAATCTAAAGATGTTCAACATTTGTCAAGAAAGTCTTTTTACTTCAACTGACTGTCTTCATAAGTTAACTTTGGTCACTGTCACTAGAGATAGCATGCCTTTGTTGTTCAACTGCTGATTCCTGAAAAAATAAATCATTTATTGTATACACAATAGATTGAGCATGTTAAATGTAATATTATTATAAACAAGAAACAACCATATTTGTTTTTTTCCATGTCATTTTCCCCTCAAAACAACATGGTTGACCGTAGCCTTTAAAGTGTTGTAACTGTGTTTAACATGGTGATAAATTGTGCATAAAATTTATTCATCTTATCAATTTAAGTATAGAAGGCAGGGATTGGGAAAGGACATTGGATGAAAAAATGACTCATTCAAATTAGAAATTTTACCTTTGCTACTAAGAGGAATGGCCCATTCACAAATTCTGAAAATGACTAAAATCCCTAGAAATGGCCCATTGCTAAAAGTGTCTTTCCCAATCCCTGGAAGGGATAGGGTTTTTTTGGGCTGCAGCTGAGAAGTATATGTGAAAATCAATATTGACGACGCTCAACAGATGGCAAATATATATGCCAGACAATAGGCTGTTAAGATGAGAGGCGCTAAACTGAGAGTGATGATTTTTTCCATTATTTATTTCAAAGTATGAAAATATGTAAAAGAGAAATTTTTGTGATAAACTAAAGATGATAAATTGAAGTGAGAAGTAATACTTACTTTAATCATTTTCCTATTCTTGAAACGAAGGAAAGTGCTTTAGTGTCTCACTCATTGCGTCCTCAACACTTTTGGAGTCAGCGTTTTAATGTCCTATCAAAGTTCCCTCTGTAAATAAATACCTCAAGGATATCAGAATGAAATGGTTGCAGTTTTTAATTGAAGTATGTTATTTCATTACCCAGGAAGAATGTGAGTTGCTTTAACAATCTCTTTCATGTCATTGTATCTGTGGCTGCCCTTAACAAACTGTCAGAGCTTAAATATACCTCCTAACAAAAAGATTTGTCATTAACATCATCCTCTCAATTGTTTCGTACCTCACAACAGTTTCCAAAATTCTAACTAAAAAAAACAAACACAGAAAGACCAATTTTACATTCTTTAGAATAATTAAACAACTTTCATTTTTATTCCACCATTAGGTATTGATACCTGGTACCATAAGGCAACCAAGCAAATTAACTTCAATCTCAAATAGATTCTGATAAACTTTTCCTCTTTTTCAAGATACCCTCGAACAGAGACACACAAACAAATATCACAACACAGGAATCAATTTTAAACAAACGCATCTGGAGACTTGCATTATGATTGGTTGAAATAATTTGCTTCAAGTCAATCAGATCAAGGGGGCCAATTTGAATCCACTGGTTGAAATTTTACAAATTAACAGACTCTGGATAAGCTAGAAAAAACAGAAGTGCCCACCATTTTCTCCCGGAGGTCTTTCTTTGCTTTCAACTCCTCGGACACTGGGCCTCCAAGCCCTCAGGTTTTGTGAGAGGTCCTGGAATGACATCTTCGGTGTCACCAGTGTGGTCTTTCAACAAAGAAAGAATAGGTTTCCACGGAAGTATCAGCCAATCTGCTTGGTTTTCTCTAATGGCCATTTATAGTCTCCTCATAACACTTTGTTTGCAGGCTGAAAAATACAAATCTAAACAGCATGACTAATGATTCAAAATCAGTATCAAGTTAAATAAAGAATAGCTTTAATAAAAGCAATGAGTCGAAAATATCTTTTATACAATTTCTCATTGGCTGTTACGCATGAACATATTTTGAACCTACCATCTAAAGAATCATCCTTCACGCTTCCTGATGTCGTACTTTGAGTTGTATTGCTTGGACAGCCCTCAGCTCCATTAAGTCAAGCTCTTGCCTGGCTTTTGAAGAACCTATGAAACAGAATGAGGCATTCTTTTAGATGAGGAGGATTATGGAATTCTAGTTAGGACAATAAAAACAACATCATTCCCTTATGGAACAGATACTGTCAAGTTTGAAACATAAATAAAAACTAAAAAACCCCAGACGTTTTTAAAACTTTGTATCTTAATTGTAAACACTTCAATATCAAATGGAACAATATTGACCAAATTCATGCAGAACTACTTACCATAGACAGTAATTGAAAGAATTCATATCATTGTATTAACCAAATTGCAGAAAATTGGTATTTATCGGTGCAATAAAGCTATCACATAACCTTAGTATCAAAAAAGGGATAAACATACAAATTAGAAGATAAGTATATATCTTTTATAAATAGTATTTCATGGTGGAATATGAAGGAATATTTCAGGCAGGTCACAGCTCTTAATTAAAAGCTACTTGTATCTGCTGGAACATGAAATGTAAGTTAATTATCATTTAAAGATGAATATGAAAATGAATGTTTTATTGTAAAATATTGGATTTTTTTCTGAACACAAATGTCACTTATTGTATTATTCTCTTTTTACTAACCATTGTTCGTCTCATCAACACAATCTTCATACTTGATAGCTTTCTGGCTTCGCTTTCTCTTTCTTTGAGTTTCATGCTCCTCATCATTCGTTTCGACACTTAGAGTCAACATATAATGGTCCCTGCTCTCTCTTCAAAATTGGCTGTAAAAAGGAAATGTTAATATAGCAAATGTGAGAAAAAGGCATTTGCTCTGTAGATGATGAATCCTTTATGACAGTCTAATTTATATTTAAAAAAATGAAATAAATCTATATCACAATACATATCATGTAACAGTGCAACAAGTGCAACATTCCTGATGAGAGATAACTTTACCAAGTTCTTAATTCAACATTTCTGACAAGAGCGTCCATTGATAAACCAACATTAAACACTGAAACAATTAAATTTATGTAAATGAATATTTGATTTTCAATAATATATATTTTCAAATTGAAACTTTATCACTTTACATTATCTATAAAAATTTGGATGATTTACTTAATTGTATCATTTTTAAACATGGATAACCTGCCAAGCCAATGTTTGACCTAAAGATCTTGTAAATGAATTAGTTCCCAGGTATGAGTTTTACTAACTTGACATGACACTCAATACAAAAGGCTGACGCATCACTAACCTTTGTATTCAAAACTCTGCACGTTATAGGCTGTCCATGACTTCCTTGGAGGCATCAAATTGAATGATATCTCACAAGTTAAGCAATCTATCAACAGCGCCATCTTTCGGAGTTGTACTAAGGTTATCAAATTCTTGTGTAGAATTCATGTCACTGGAATCTCGGTCCCTTTACTGACAGTGTGGCACTGTGTGCTTCATGTAACAGGGGCCGGGGCTGTTGTATCTGTAAAAACATAAATTGAGTGACTTGAATTAGGAAATCAAATGGATGCTTGACAGTTTTCTCTAACCCAATCTAGTTAAAACTAGCTGTAATATAATACGTCCTGAAGTCCGTTACTACGGATCAATACATCTAGTTTTAACTAGATTGTCTCTAACCTGAAGGCTTATGTTTTAAGCTGGATAATTTGCATTAAAGTTTTAATTGCTAAATATATTTATAAATAGTCTCTGAATTGCAATTTGCCAAGGATTGGGAAAGACACCTATTATAATGGGCGTTACATAGAGCTTTGAGTCATTTTCAGAATTTGAATTGGCCATTCCCCTCAGTAGCAATGATAACATTCCAAATTTGAATGGGCCATTTTGGACATCAGATGAAAAAATGGCCCCTGCCTATCCTAATCCCTGTGCAATATTAGAGCAATATATTGGATGAGGTTATTAATGCTAATTAATTATGTATTGCTATCAATATCAGTATAAATCAAATATAACAGTTGTCATTGAATGCCAGTAATAATACAGTTCAACTAAGTTTATGAACATTTGGTGCTTTTAAAGCCAGGGGTGGAAATAACCCATTGCCCGACGCCCGAGGCAAGTGAATTATTCGGATGGGCAAGTCAAATTGCTTACAGTACTGTACCGTTGTCCAGTAGACTTTCTCACAGTATTCAGTTAAATAAACAAAACTGAAATCCACCGTAATCTGTCGTATCTTCGTTGATGTATAGATTTCAAAAATCTAGAGTTACCTTTCTTGGATCATCCAACATAGTTTTCCTTAGCTCCGAACATCAACACCTCTGCTGTCAGCAATCATATTTTAGTTGCCTAACATTGTTGAGAGCTAGTTAGAATTCTCCGAAAGGGACAATCGGTCAATTCGTAACCAAAATCAACCTTGTTGAAGGAAACAATATTTTTTCGGAAGATTGTACAAGATCGTTTTTTGAGTCGTGCAAACTACCGTTTCCTCATCAAATAATTATTTCTTTGTAACATCCTTTCATGTATAAACAAATTATTATTAAAAAATTATGTCAACAAAATTACGTAGATTTGTTTAGGCTGCTTTTATGTTTTCTTTTGAGTCGAAATATAAATATATTGGACAAAAAACTTGGTAAAATATGAATAGTCAGCATGCAGTGACATAGATAGACGTAGCTTCTTGTTTACAAGATAAAATATAAAATTAGGAGTTCGTCTCTGTAAGAATCCCGGTGGTACGGGGTGTTTTTGGATACGAAATCAAAACAGAAATAGGCCTACTGTAGGCTGCCGTGTGCGGTTCTAAAATGCAAAATATTAATAAGTTCTTAATTGATGGGTTCTTTTGATTTTGATTTCGACCAACCCACCGTGGCTTTTACGGGGAATGTATGGATAAAAATAAACGGCATAGAGTTTATAGTGACCTTATACAAAATTGACGCAGAAGCAGACGATTTCTAATGTTTGCGCCAAAGAAACATTTTATCTGAATATGATAAATTACGTGGAGTTGCTGCAAACAACACAGATCCTAATGTTTATCATCTATTATAGACACGTGAATGATTTCTTACCGTTATAAAGTTGTTGATGTGTCCAAGTTGAGCAGGAAACCAACTCCGCGTTCCCTCTCACACCTTGAAAATGGCGGCTCGGAAATTGTATACGGAGCTGCTCCCTTACACACTTTCGTAGAAGTCAGAATCAAATCAATTACACCTATGTCGAGATCGTAGACTGTAAAATCTTTAAATAAGATCTACATATATGAGATGATATAATTATTAATATCTTAGAATGTTTTTTTTTCATACGTGAACAATTTAGATCAATGTTACAAAGCAACGTTGAGACAACGTTGCGTGCAGGTTTGTTGTGAGAAAACCACCATACAACCTGCAGACAACGTTGTGACAACGTTGTGTGTTTGCTGGGTATACATCGATTCATGCTGCAGATTCCTCTTAAATAATTGATATTTAATTCTTAATTGGCATGACTTTGTCAAAAACTATGTTATAGTTTTCAGTTAAAATCTTAAATGTTAGTATTGCCGTTTCGACGTACCGGTAATTCAACCTCAATTACATAGAGGTCGGGGTTTATAGCAGCAATGTCTTTCTGTACACATGTCCATTTGTCTGACCGGCCATGTATATGTTTTGTTTGGTCGTTAATTCTGAGAGTACATATTTATATACCCTTGATTATAAAACATTTGTGGATCAAATATATCACTAAGAGCTTAAGATTTGAATTAAATAGTTCATAGCATTAATAAATATAAATTTCATCCGTTTATGTTAAAAAGAAATAATCTTTGAACTTTCATTTGTGTATATCATTAATTTATTTAAAAAACAAACATCAAATATCTATTTGTGAACGCTCAGAAGTATATTTGTTATCTATGACATGTTTCACTCGTTGAGTAATGATAAATAAAAGCCGTTATCAATGTAAGACGTTAATTGTTAGAATAAATGCACACGATTCTAATCATTGAAATAGTTGTATCAAACACATATTTTTTTCAATAATAATAT
Organism: Phorcus lineatus; assembly: GCA_921293015.1. Lineage (NCBI taxonomy): Eukaryota > Metazoa > Mollusca > Gastropoda > Trochida > Trochidae > Phorcus > Phorcus lineatus. The sequence goes on along the minus strand of OV121094.1, from coordinate 30,407,218 downwards.
CTGTACGTAAATCTTAAAGCCCACTTTCCTACATAGTTTTTTCATACATTATATATACCAAAAGCAGTCAGTTCATGAAGGTTTGCTCTCGATCTCTACATGTAGTTACAATCTATTCAGCAAATAGCCAATGAAATAGTATATGGTGAGATTGCACAGACCGCTCGAGACGAAAACAAACTTTGATGAGGTCAATAAAACAAACATTCTAGCGTCTTGTTCAATTACCCCCCATTTGTGGATTTTATTCTTCTTCACGGGTTATTTGGGCTAAATCTAGGTTCTTCTTCAAATAATGAAAACGTTTGCCTGAGGCTTGAGTTTATTCATTTCATCGGACCATGTCGCGGTGGTCTCTCTCCTCAAAGGTACACTTGTACAGCCCTTCTGAAAATAGTGATCTCCTATTTTCGCATGGAAGGTAATAAAAAACCTAATGCGATCTTATGCTTTATTTTTTTAAGAATTGTGTATTTTACTGTCTACGAAAGTCGGAAGAATTTTTGCAAGTGGCATTTAATAAACCACCAATTGAATTTCGCTGCAAAAACTAGGAGTTTTTAATCCAATCTTGAAAGCATAGCAATGTCAGCTATGATTGCTTATAACACTTTTTGAATGTTACATAATAATGAAAGATATTGGCTAAGGGAAGTTACATTGTCGTGGCGTTAACAGTTTTTGTCACTTTGAATTAAACAATTTCATTTTTTAGCAAAAAGTTTGTAAATCAAATATCATTCGATTGGGACGAAATCTAGAAAAGAAGAGAGGCACTTAAATCCCCTTCATTGAAATCAGTAATAAAAACCATATGGTTAATGCAAATATATTATAATGGTCATTGCAATATTTCATTCCTGTGTGTCAATTATGAGCGCTCATACCAACATTTTCAGAAAATTATATAATAATATATTACCTTTTATAAATCAAACTGCAACAACACTCAAGTAACAAGCAGTGTATCCATGTTTTTCAATGAGTGTTATCATCAAAAGAAAGAGTCAGTGTTCGGAGAAAAATGCCATAATCAACTTTAACCGACTTTACCCTACGTTCGCATCAGGTTATCGTCATTCAGTGTATGATGTCGTTCATATGAAGAATTTTTTAGGATGTCGTGTTTAAAATGAAATTTATGCATATCCTTCCTCTGCAGAGAAAAACACGTTTTTGATCGTACATTTCAGGAAAGTAAAACATTCCAAGTCAAGGTAAAAATAACAGTTCAATAATTAAGGCATCATGCTACATCATCGTAACTGAATCCGCTGATCGAGCTCCTTCCATATACCCTGATCTCTTTCGGGCCAATTCCCTCGTTCGACTGGCGCTGCTTGGTTGTTCGTGGCTTTGCTCACCTGATATTCTTTCAGCAACTGATGTGTCGTGTTCCAAGGAGCTTGAAGCTACTCGCTTGAACTAAACGGTATTTTCCATCCGGGTTGTGCGGTTGTTGCTGGAATCGAGTCGTCTCATTGGCTGGTTAGAGAGCTAGCGATACGAGGCTTTTGCCCTAAAGGAGATCAGGGTATATGGAAGGAGTTTGATCAGCGGATTCAATAACGCTGATGTAGCAGGATTTAATTAAGCACCATTGGTATCTGTTTATAACCTGACAAACTGTTTTGTACCCGCCCTATTATCTTGTCATTGAACTGAAGACAGAATCTCTGAAATGCTCACATGTTAAACATTCAAAGTAATTTGTTGATTTTTAGACATTGTGTTATCAAATCCGATAGCAGAGGCATCTGATGACTATCAAAGTTTGATTGATATTCAAAAGAAAGAAAAGGAATTTGAACAAAAACATGTGCGCGGTCACGAAATACAACCTTACATAAACGGATTGTTGGCTACAGAAGATAACTTTTGTCATAAAGTGAAAGTGGGATTGTATGTTTAGAACGATGTTTCTAGAAATATTGATTTTGCCATTGTGCAAGGCTCTTGGAAAGGGAAAATATTTGAAAGTAATGACAAGTTCTGCACAAAATGAAAGATGGCTTTTTAGGTGTTTAAAGATCTTAACCAAATTCTCCTTCCAAACGTTTTTGCATTAAAACATTAAAAGGAACTAGAAAGCCATAAACAAAGCATTTCTTTCAGCATAACAAACCAAACTGTGCACGTCTTTCGGCTACGTAGACCAGTGTATGCAGAACTATCGAAATAAATCGTCGAAGTAGGATTCACAATGCAAGTGAATAAAATAATGTTGACATGAGAGTCACAATATCATTGATCACGTGCAAGTAAAGCTTGGAATATATAAAATTCATACATCTAACGACAAAAGCCTAATTAATATCTAAATATTATTAATATATTTGCCCCATAAAGTGTGCATACTCACGAATATTCTACTAAATTATTTCAATATATTTTAAACTAAATTTCGTTGAACATGTACAGGGTGTGAAGAGGAATAGCCATCGTTTTGTTACTTCATGATAAATCATTTAAAACGTTTGGTCAAGAAGACACCCTTTTTACCTTGCTGTTCAATTTTACTTTTACCTGTGTAACAGGCGTAGTAGGTTTTTCCAAGCACTTGCATGATTACATATTGAGGCCAATATTACAACTTGAAATTATTTTACAGCTCTAACAAAGCAGTTAGGGCACCACAGGGACACAAAATGTATAGATGGTATTCCCCATCAGCTGAGGCGTTTGTACACAGGCGCTTATATGCTTATTAGGAATATATGTTAGTCTCAAATATGAAAAATATTACAAGTTTGTTTATCGTTTTTGACTTATTTACTTCTTGAGATATTCGGTTTTGCACATCTATACTTACATATCAGCTGATTGGTGTACGTGCTAGGGAACTGCTACGGCCCATAATCGCTCCGAGTTTCAGTTTTAAAATGATTCGGTACAGCGCGAGTCATTACTGGATACATGCCCTCTTTGAAATAAAGTTTAGTTTGCCATTTTGTTTTTGGATATAGCCTGTAATCAATCGGCGAGGTGCCAATCAATAAGACACGAACACCGTGTCTTAAACACCATGTCTTATTTACTTCGTTGTTAAACCATTATTTGTTGATATTTTCTCTTGACACATGTATAGTCAAATGCTAAATTATGTCTGTGATGATTCTTATATGACTGTTTCATAACATGATACAATATATATTCTGTTATTATAATCAATCCTCACAACAAGATTTTGATTAATTATGCCTTGGCTTTTCATCAATTTTATATTTAGTAATATTTATACTGGTGGGTGCGTTGAATTACATTATTTACATCTATGAACAACATGTCAGGGGAGCAGGACAAATGCCACCCGGACAAATGCCACCCGGACATAACCCACCCGGACAATTGCCACCAGGACAAATGCCACCTAGTTTTTTTTAATATTACAAGACAAAAAATAAAGTTATGTTTTTAATATTACATGAAGCAATATATACCTTTAACTACAATATTAAAAAATATTTAAAATATTGAAAAATCACAACAATATTCCACTTTTATTATCATATTCAACTAAATCATATAAAACGGACAATCATATAAAACTTAAATGATGAAACAATATTTTCTTCATATAAACACTATGTTTAAGGAGACGTTGTCATGTCATGCCTATCAGTGTTTTCTTAATAAAAATTTAAGATTACCTCTGGAGTAGAAGTGAGCTTTAGCCTCATAGGTTAAGCCAATCTTGATGTTGTATTAATGAGGATTAAAGAGGATTACACTGTCCAAGCAAATGTACTCTATGTTTGTGATTGAAATAGTCAAATGTCAGCTATTCATGCACACAGTGAAAGTAAGTGTTAATTTGTGCAATTTATACTTTCGAGAAGCTATTCATGCACCCAGTGAAAGTAAGTGTTAATTTGTAAAATTTTTAACTTTCGAGAAGCTATTCATGTACCCAGTGAAAGTAAGTGTTAATTTGTACAATTTATAACTTTTAAGAAGTTTTAAAGTTTTTAAAACTATTTGTCTCAGAGGGTTCTTTTGAACCCAATATCTGTCTTTGTAATTTCCTAAAGCTATCAGTTGAGAATCATAGATGACAAGGCAGGTTTCTTCTAAAATGAATGATGATAGACAAATTTTAAAATGTGTCCTTTATTGTAGCTTAAAATTCTATAATGGCTTTTCTAATCTAATAGCTTCCATTTGTCTAGTTAGCCTCACGACACAGTGTTGATTAAATATACTGCAACTTGAGCAGTTATCTGTCTATTATTCTACATGTTCCTTCTGACAACTTCCTTGCATGTCATATTTAATCTTTTTAAAACCTAGCATCAGGTACATACGTAGGCCAGATGGATGTTGTGGGGCATCGTCCGTCGCCGTTCGTCCGTCTGTAAACTATGAATTACGACCATACCCCAAAACCTACAAATTTGGTGAGGAGGTGCACCTATCAGTTCAAAATATGTACATGTGGTCCCGACCCCTATCAACTATGGGCGACTCAGGCATTTAGTGTTGGTTTTCATCCTCTTCAAATACGTTCGTTGCAAGATGTCCACCTGTACACAGTATGACGTAAATGTTTCAAGTAGTGTGGACAGTTTTGAGCTTTTGAACTGAGCTATGCAGGACATGATAAGATGATGAATAAAGAACATTTGTTTTGCTTTTAAGCGTTTTTTCAAGTTTGCATCGACATTACAAAGACGAAATATTGTGTAAGGCTCATGCAGTAATTGTTGTTTTTCTGTGTACTTTGTGAAACGGTGTTACCCTTATGTACTGGTGGTCATGAGCATAGTAAGCCATACAACTTGCATTGTGCATTGTCACAAGAACTGTCACTTAGATATGAACGTGAAGCACTGGGTCGTGAGCTTTGGAATTGAAGCGGGGAAACATATTTCAAGCTTCTCTAATGTTGTCTAGAGCTTCTGTGCTTTTGTAGGATGCAATCCTTTGAATTAAGTCTTCAATAGGGGAACACAGGTCCCAGCCTTCAAATCTATTCGTTATCATTTCTTTGAAATGCAAATATCTAACGTACTGAATTCTATTGAACAATGCGGTATTAAATTTGATGGATGTCTGCAACATAAGAAAATAACGTCTTATCGATTGCTATATAGGTCATCAACCATGCGTGTAATGAATAATGCAACACTAGATGAATAGAGGATATAACCGACTTTCCTTTTAACACTATTTCGTTGAACGAATTAATGATTGAGTTTAAACGAGCGAAAGCAAGTTTGATACCAAATCATTAACGAGTTTAATTAAAAAATAGTAATAAACTGAAAGAAAATACGTAATCTGATAATTATTTGATCTCGGTAACCAAGCGTGATTGCCTGAAGTGTAAAGAACGACACATTTTAGCGACTTGGCCGCCATTGTGACGGCGGTGATAACAATGTGACGTCCCAAAAATACGATTTCGTGACGTCATACGTGCAGCGGTATTAAACTAGTATAATATCGCCGTATAAATATTGCACTGCGGTATCTTATTCAACCTCTGCTGACATACAAACGTTAAGCATGTAAACGTTCTACCGAATTCACAGTCGCAATTATTGCATTTACAAAATTATGCAGTACCCGCTCTTATTATTCCTGTAGTCTTGTAATTCATCAAAATACCAATATTTCTATATTGGTATAAAATGTTGTTTATTATCTCCAAACGCCTTCATAGGAATGAACATTTACTTTCATTTGCGTCATCTAAAGTAAGAATCCAGTTGTGGTTTGCCTCTGGTGTCCATCTATCAAGCTATCAAGATGGCAGCCATAATATAATAATCTGAACGATTTTCAATCAAAGGTAATTATGATTGTGGTCGATCCGAGACTTATCAGATAAAAGATACCCTTCGCAACGAAGGAAAACAATGGTAAGTTCTTGAGTTATATTTAACCTTGCAATTGAGTTCTTCACCAATTATATATGTTGCATTTGACCTAGCAAGTGACATCAAATTGTTTCTACGTCTCCTTGAAATTTGAGAAATTTTCGTTCCCAATATTTTATTGATTTACATACAATAGCAACATAATGCAGCAGAAGTTAATTTGAAGTCAATATACGTTGAATGTGACCCAGGATATACATCCAATATAATTCTTATCTCGACACTCCAGTTATCACTGGTGCTGTATTGATTGTGTTATATGAAGGAAAATCCTGGAGATCTAACATAAATTGTATAAATTGAATTTTTCAGACCATACTTTAACAAGATAACATTGAACTGTTCCTTTCTGGCTACTCACTGCTACTTCTACCTCTATAGATTACCTAGAGTGTTAAGAGTTTTGTTTAAGAAGAATTTATGGCTAGAGAAAACTCAATTAAGCTTACCCTGGAAATAATAGGAAAGTTTGAAATTCCTTATTTTCAGTTTTTATTTCTATTCGGTCTCCTTTTTATGATAAAAACTGTCAAGGCTAAATACTTCATTGGAGTTTATCCCCTACTTTAAAAAAAGTCCCAATTGAAAAATATTTTTCTTCCTTTAATTGCTACGGTTGTGTGTTGTTCTATAAGAATAACAATTTAAATTGTCGCCACAGTTATGTGTTTGACATATAATTCTTATTTATTTCCCAAATGCGGGGGGGGGGGGGGGGGGGTTTCGCTGTGATATTATCGAATCCTTTTAATTGTTGTCGACCATGAACATATGTAATTTATTTACTCACTTTGGACATATAATTGCATTTCGAAAGTAAATCCGTCGAATGATGGAATATACATATTGAGGATCACATATTTGTGTTACAACAAAGCATTGCATAATTGTGGCATGTTATATTTCAATCAATTGCATACTTGTATCTCACACTCTCTCTATACTGCCTCTAGTAATTTCCGCCCACATGCAATGTGGGTTTTCTTTTGATTTATGTCTCTGTTTTTGCTGATCAGAGAAAAATATTCTGACATATGTTCAGTTTCTTTTGTTGTTGCCTGATACTAGGCACTCGGTAAGGTTTCTTTTGATTTGTTATTTTATTTAACATGTATACAATGTATTACTTTAAGTGTTATTCATATGTTTTTGCTTGTTATTGTCGATTATTTATGACAGAACTTATGCCCTAATTTCCGACCGTAATGTAATCCAAATAACAACAACAAATATCCTTTACATTACAATTAGGGTCGTAGTGTTATAGTTGAATTAAGATCCGTCTGTCGAAAGACGAATTTGAATATAGTTTAGTGACTTACAGAGGTCTGTTGTGATGTTGAATGTTGCATGTTTATCTATGCACATGTATGCCTTATAATAACTGCATCAGCGCAAGTTCCCGCATTGACTCGTTTGTGAGGAACTAAAACCATGGTTTTGACGTCATTCCGCTGGACCATCCAGGGAAGCAATTATTGTTATGGATTTCTCTCTGCATTAAATATGAATAGAATCCGTCGAAGAGAATATTTTACTCAGAATAATGTACTTGAGTTAACGAAACTCATGCAAACTTGTATGTAACTCTTGCTCTAGCTTGGATGATACACATTGTAAGATCTCTAATATATGATATAGCAAACATTTGGAAATAAATCCACATGAAAACTTTTGTTAATATTTAGTCATATATGCACTGTCTAAAGTGTCTAAATATTTATTTGGATATCAAAAGTCAGGCTATGTGGTTAATGTACACACTTGATACTCATCGTCAGAATTCTCTTGTCATATTTAAATCGGCCTAGTAGGCGAAGTTGTCATGGTAAAAGCAGGGTTCTTTCATATCCCCTCTACATAATGTTCGGACACATTTTAAAGATTTTTCAATCGGCTTTTTAAAAAATTGGTATTAATACTTGCATGTGATGATGTGTGTTGGTCTGTCGGTAAGACATCTAGCCATAGCTGTCCATCTGTGTACAGTTTGGCATGCTAGCCCTTATGTAGCATCATAAAGTCAAGGAATTAAAAAAAAACCGTCTTCAATATACAGGAGACCTATGGAATTTCCTCAACTCAGCTACGTTACACAACGTAGACTAAGTGAATGGCCAATCAAAAATCGCAACAATCAGATATCCTTAATCGTATAATTATCATTATATCACGACTCTCATATATTTTAGTAAATTATTGTGTCAAGGGTGTCCGGGAACTTTTAGGAAACATATATAGTACTATGTGTCAATAATGAATATAATGGTTATAATTATAATTGATATCTACTTATAAACAGATTAAATCAAATTAAAATTAGTTCAACATTCTCTTATATAGTATGTAAAACTGTTCACATGTTATAACTGTCAATTGTATTCGTTCATTTATATAAAAAAAAATCGTTTAAAACCCGCATACAGGACGATTATTGAAGAGGAACTATATAGTGAAAAGACACTAAAAATAAAGCTACGTGAGAAAATGCCAAACATGGTTTAAGATAAAAGATGGGTTAAGAAAACTATATTGGTCAAAATCAATGACGTTCAAAAACCAAGCTTTGCAACTGAAAGTAAAAAAGTTTATATAAATTAAAACCTGTTTTGTTTGTCACCTTTTTTAAAGATAAACATAGGAGTGAAATAAATGAAAACAGATAATGACAGACGGACAAGGAGACGACCTATTAACTGAATATATCAACTTGAAATAGATAAGATAAGATATGGATTATTAAACATTTTGAATTGATAAACACTTAAAACTTCTCATCAGATTCGTTTAGAATAAACTATACCAAAAATATTCCTCAAAAAATCAGTTTATGTTCTCTTTTGGAAATTTACTAAATCATCATATTTACTCGCATTGTAAACTACTTATTCTTCATTGCCATGTTCGTTAGTGCCCTCTGCATGTTCTCATCTACCCTCTTCGAAGACTTTTACATATTTCTGAAGTCACTAGTCCGTCCTTCAATAACATTTATCACGGTTTCAGATTCATACAGATTCATATACACTCGTTTACAGATTAGTATTTACTTTAGCCCTCAATGTCGTCGAAGCAGCAGTTCAAAACTTATGTGCTTCGAAGTGTGTCACTATCTGAAATAAACAACTATTTCTGGCATATGTTGATGGATTAAACCTGACCTGTCGGCAATATCTGTAACTTATCGGGCTAGACAAGCATTTTTATAATTGCTATAGCGATAAAACTATTTCGAATCTAACAGACTCTAATTGCTCTCAGTTTGTTATACTTAAGGGTTTAGTTTGTACAATTATATATAAGCTTTAACAAATACCATAGAATGAAACAGTAAAGTATAGTCAAGAAGACTGACTTTGGGATATTTGTATCTCGAATAACGTGACAACCGTTAATAGTTAAGGCATTTTGGGATTAATTTTACAATAATTTCCTTCCGTTTTTTTCTTATGTAAAATATACTTTTATGACACCAGAAAAAATCCGCCGAGTCTTGAAGGGTTTCTGATTTTATAGTTGTCAGTCTAAAAAGTGGTCAATCAATTTACAAAACAAATTATAGAAACAGCAAGTGTTTTCTTCGCTGTTCGAAGTTTGATGTTTATAATATATTGACACGAAGGAACTAAGACCTGATCAATGCTGCCTTTTATTGGTGATTCCGCATAAAAGAAGACCACAGAGAGCTGGATCCTCAATAGAAAGAGAACAATACCAGACGAATCAGATAATATAAGTACAACGGGAGTTATTAGTGAGACACCTGATTAAATCGTAACTATCTTGTCTAGAAGATGTGAGCAATAATAAGATGTAATTTTTCTTTTCTCAGTTAATAACCGTAGTCATGTTCTGATAAAAGCCCTCAATACCAGGTCATCAGGTGAATACCGACTCCTGTAGTTATGAATCGTTTACACCCAGGGACTGGAGCGTTTTCTGACAGAAATGAAGCTACTTATCTGAGTCGATTAGGTGATGTTTGAAACCTTATCGACCTTGGTTTATATACGTTTTATTTTTGGCTACAGTTCTCCACCTACATCTCGGAGAAGTATTAATTATTATCCTTCGGTTCGTATTGATTACAAATATAGTTGGCGGGGAGTCTGGTTAACAATATTTATAACAATGTATTTGTGGTGTGCGTTATCGTTAATGAGCCCACACAAATGAAAACCATCACGCTATTGTTTTATTTCAATTAAAAATTCAAAGATCATGAAAACATGTCGTAACACTTAAGATAAAAAACAACACTGACCAGCTCAACATCATGCAACAACGTTTGCGTCTGTATGTTTCATATAATTCAATGAACTTAAGCCAGTTTCAACGATTTTCAAAATCAATATCTGTAAAACATTTCCACATAAATTAAGAGGGACATAGATAACACGACTATAAGCTTTGATGATAATTAGTGGAGAGAGCATACAAACATGACTCAAGTTTACAGGTTGTTTGGCTAACTTCTTGTATTCAATTATATATACAAATAACGTTCACTTCAAGCTGCATTTATACACCTAAGTAATGATACCTTTTGCAAGTTTGTAATTCTTTCAATAATTATCTTGAATAAAGAAGACAATGGTGGAATACTAACGTCAGCATTGTCTAGAACGAGCTTGATTGAATACATTCACTACACAAACCGTCCTTTCAAGATTATCTAAAAGTATCTAAATTGTACAAGACATCGATGGACTGGGCAATACCAAATCAAAGCGAAAGAATACAGTTGAATATTATCAACAGAAGACTTCTTCTATTCTACTTTGAATTAAAATTAGAGCACTTATGTGGTACCATGATACGCCTCTGATTTTGACATAATGTAGTTCACTCTCCTTATCAACACTTTTGCCCAAGGTCAAGGTAACTCATATGGATCAAAGATGTTACTTGACATTTTTTTACAATGAGATTTAGTAAATGATTAAAAGGGAGAGAACAGTCTTGTGTATTATTATACAACCGATTTTGATAACATTTTTCATATTATGTATCTTTAAGTATATAATTGTCGTATACTAATTACACAAATACACTGCATTTGTATTTTTCAAAATGGCAGCTCAAAACCTCACCATGACCATGCTATTTATGCTTTGTTAGTCCATGTGTACTCATAAAATAGCCATATCTAATATGATTAACATGTTTTATGTTTCTTTCCCCACATAACTTATGAGTTTTTACTGATTTAATTTTGATAGGAATTTCATTTTGTTTCCTAAAAGCCGCTTTCTGAAAAAGTTATCTTGTTATTATTTCATTTATGTTGTTATTGTCCCAGAGAAAGAAACATCAACATAAACATGTTTCAGATGAATTGCGTTGCTTTATAAATGTTCAAAGGTTTTAACTGTCATCTTTTCCAAGTTTTGTTGCATAACACGGAAAAAGAATTCAATAAAGCCATGTACACAAGTCTTGATTGAGCAATACAAATTAATTAAACAATTCAGACAAAATGTTCATATAATATTCCCACACCTCGTTAGGAATCTTCCCACATAGGTTTCAGAAACAGTTCAAACAAACAACCTACCTTATTTGAGAAAACATTGTAGCAAGATTTGGAATATTTCAAACTTTGTAGTTCAGGATCAACTTGATCTATTCTTAACTTGAAACAACATCAAACAAACTGAATATCAATTAGTGATGTTAAGCTAATTTTTTGTTCGTACCAAATTGGTAACCCTAGGAAATCACAACATTTTGTCACCCAGGATAGATCATTCAAACGGAATGGCAAAGTGCAGCAACCCTTTTATCTTGCTATTCAATCTGCCTCTAGAAGTCTTTGAAAACAGGGTACTTGGTTAAACTTTTCCGAGCACTTGCATGGCTATTTACAGAGGATAACTAAAGATCTTGAAATTAATCTTTTTACAGATTTGTTAAATATTTCCTAAGAGGATTTTCAAATTACTTCACCAATCACAATCATGTATTCATATTCTGGTTTAGGCTGTTCGGACATATCTGTTAGGCAAGCTCTTGTCTGAAACATAGTATTATCAACACTTAGAGAATGAAATATACCACATCGTAATGGCATAGTCTTGATTGGCATTTAGAAGTTGTTCGGTCATTCAACACGGATTGGTGTGGTTTAGATTTAACCTCACATACTTGATATCCCTAAAGATTTATTATTGATCCATTTGCATAGTTGATTCTTAAAGCTCTTCATTGTAAGTTGTGTTGCTTAACTACTGAAATATAAACTGTTTAATATGAATATTGTACAGAAATATACCACAAAGGGTAAAACAAGGTTCCAAGAACTTGTCAATGGCAAAACAAAGAGTTACAAATTAAAACAACACACTTCGCCATTTTGTTAGTTTGAATATATAACTGTTTTTTAAAGTAATCTCTTCAACAACAAATGAATTTTCATAAAACTGCCTATTTCACAAGTATAAGAATATTTTTCCGAACATTGAAATAAAAAAAATATTAAACGTCATATTGACGTCATGTTTTTTTATACTTTAGAAATTGATCACAAAATTAAAATTATGTAGGCAAGTTAAATTTAAGTTTTGTATTCTAGAAAAAAATGTCTTTATTCCATGTAAGATCATTAAAATAATCTTTCAAAAGGTCTTATCTGAGTTGTTATTTAGGACCTATGTTTTAAAGCAACATAGATTAGATATTCGTGTAATTATTGAGTTGCGTTATTTATAAGCAAAACATAAGTACACTCACTTCTCAAATGCGTCCACATTCTAATTTGGTTTAATTTCTATGGAATGGTGTTGTGTCTTGTAGACCTGTGTATCGTAGCCTTAGTGGCGAGATGATATATCCCGTTTCCAGTTTGAATGATGGAGACAATATATCATGGAATTATTGCCAACGAACCTGCGAGACGATTATCATCACGATACAGTGGTTGCGATACAATACATATCCCGATTCTCTACAGTTTATGAAAGAACTATAGATAGGACATAAAACAGTAATGTTAATTCTTAGATACCTACCTGTCATAGATATTACATGAAGGGAAATATAAGAAACTGTGAAATTGCATATAAAATATCAGAAATATCATATATTTTCTGTTTCTGTTTATGTTCTAATCACTCTGAATCTCTGAAATAGAATAAAAACCTTTTTAGCTTTTATAGTTATTTGTTTAAATCAAAGTATGTTAACAGTATCGGGATATATTGTCTCCTATGGCGATACATCGATGTATCGTAGACCCTCACGATATAAATATCCTGAAATATTGTCTAAACATGTTTTCTATCGATGCACTCGTATCGCGTAGTGGACGATGCAAACATCGATACTATCGATGAATCATTAGACCACTAGTGTCTTGGTTGTGACACTGATTAGTGGTTTCTTATGTGGGAGAGTTGTTTACGGTGCTATGAATTTTATATCTATTCTGGTTTACATGATCAGAATATTCTATGATTATTTTCTACGCAGTTCATTTTACCAATTTTCTATTTCCAGTGGGATTGTTCCACAACAAGAAATTGCCAAATTACGTTTTTAACTCTTAGAATGTGAGTTTGAGCGTTTTTCTTACAAAATTTGGTTATCTTTTGTATCGAAGTAAACCAGTCAGATATGGACATACCTTAATTTATTGACGGAGAAGTTATTATTTGAAAAATTCCTAAATTTTACCGTTTGGATGATAAATTAATGGCCAACATTCTATCTATGTTAGAAGTGATTAAATATACTTAGAATTGATATCGGGCAAGAATTAATTTGTAATTTTTTTTATCCATTTGACCTTATAATTTAACGTGAGCTCGATTCATTGTTTTGTTCTTGATTTTGATATTTCAAGAATGTGACCAGAACAAACGGCTAAATGGAGGGCTGTGTCACATATTTTTTGCATGATATAAAGAGTAAATATTTTGAATATCAGCTAAATTGTATCCTTGTTCATTGAAACAACTTTGAATAAATGATGATCCAAAAAGCTGCCTTAAGCTTTGTCGTAAAACAATCTCTGTAAGGAAACAACACTTGTGAATTGGTGTGTACCCTGAATGAAATATTTGACCTGCATCCAACATCTTGTAACAGGAATAAATCTAGGATCAGTGGAGGACTAACTTAAGGTTGGACTAAACTAAGCAAATTGTGTTACAATTAGAGAGCACAAGTGTTTTTAAAATTTGTATTTCTAAAGTAAGACAGTAGTCAAATAACTTTCTTAAAAATCAGAAAAGTTGGTCAAGTTGGTTTATTCGCTTTAATACATACAGGGGCATCCATTGACGTCATATGTCTCATCAAACCCAAAGGCTAAACACTAGTCATATATAACATCTCTGTCAAATATATTCCATTCTCAATTGCAGTAAAGTTCATATTTTGTAACATTATTTTCAAGATTTAAAAAAACTTATCCTTGATATTTATTCTTGCTTTGCAAACTTAATTGCAATTCTTTTGTAATTGATTTTTTGAATGTATATTCTACATCCTTTTAATAGATTGGAAAGTATTACAATACATTTGCTGAAAATTAGTTAAAGTGTGTTTATCATTTATACATTACGAAAGATAAAACATCTTTGTACATACTGCAAAATTATGTCAGAAAATATACCATGGGATGTCTGACAAAAAGGTTCATGAACTTTTAATATGAACTATAAAAATGTAATATACTATTCACGCCTTGTTGTACTTTATGTCAAGAAAACTGTTTACGTCAAACTGTTTTAGAAAAAGACATCTTATCGAACTATTAAAACAGAAATTATTTGAGATGTTCATATTTAAGAAAATCTACTTCACGTTTTCAAACAAATTTCTTCAGAGATGTTTCCCGTAAATTTACAAAAAGCAGCTTCTTGAAAGTTCAAAGACACTAGTTCAAACAGTTCTCAAGCCGGTAAATTGGTATCGATATAGTTTCTGAGACTGCAACTTATGGCTATAATCTTGTTTTATTTAATTTTTATTATCTCACATGTATTCTCATCAGTTGATATATGTTTAAGGAAATTAACCAAAATTGCATGTTCTATTCAAAGGGTGGCACAAAAATTTTATGAAAAGCATTCCCACGCCCAAGAAGCTGTTAAAAGAATAAAAAGGTTATTCAAACTACACATATAGAAATAGTTTAGTACAATAAAACCTTGTTTATATATAATTCAATCTAAATTATAAGATGCTCATCGCCACTGTCAAATAATGTCTTAAACATGATATAAATGAAAACCCTCTACTTCATGAGACGATAGGATGAAAGAGACAATTGCAACTTGTTTTGTAGTGTTTATATGAAGGTACAGTTGCACGTTTTTCAACGTTGATACCTTTTTCCCCGTTATATATAAGATAATACTGAATATATGTTCTTCAAAGTGATACCAAATTATTCATTTACCGTAGGTGTAAACAAAAGTGTCACGAATAACTGGGCAAGAAATGATATATTTTGATATTTTAGCCACGTCTGTCAAGTCGTAAAATGTGTTCGTTTAGCACAACTTTTGAGCTACTTGCATGTCACTACTTAAAAAGCGCCATTGATACGGCAATTGCGGCTGTTGTATTGCTGCGTAAAATATGCAATGACACTGTTACGTTAACAATAATCACAAATGCTTCAACAATTGTCATTTACGTCTTATCATCACATAAAAAAGCATCAAAACATTAAATTTTAATTCAGTGTTAAAGTTTAAAGAACAGTTTAAGATAAGTATGAGAAACTGTTTCCAATTCCATTGAATGCACAAATATACATACCATGAAGATGTTTAAATACTTTTGTTTATTTTTGATGAACTAAAGGCAAGGTGAGTTTAAAGAGAAGTATTAGAAACATCTTACATCTTCAAGCATACAGTTTATCAAGAACTCGTCTCTTCGTGTGGGTTTGTAGCCATACATGTATGTTCAATTAGCCTAATCAATGGAGCAAATAATAACATTTCACTATGATAAGTGTTACTGGGCAGTGTTCATACACACTGTCAATAAGTATCTGGTTACTTTCAAACAACTGTCATGGTAACTTCATCGAGAATGACCTCCATCGATCTTGAGATCAGTTTGTCGAGTATGTGAGCCTAATCAAATAACAGTGGTACATTAGTGTGGACACTCGTACAATGTGACATGTCAGGGCAACTAGAATAAGTATCCAACAATATTAAAAGGACATAAAGTTTGTCAGTGTCTCTGTTCCGTGCAATCTGGGAATGATCACAATCTGCAGATTGTTCGCTCACAATCTGCAGATTGTTCGAACAATCTAGGAATTTTTTTCATTCCTAGATTGTTTAAACAATCTGCAGATTGTGAGACCTGAACAATCTGGGAATGATCACAATCTGGGAATTTGCTTGTTTGTAGTATATCTTGCATTATAAAATGAGAATTGTTTAGTTTATTTAGTTTTTTATTTGTGTATGCATCCAAATGATGGAGAATAGTTGTCAAGTCATAGATTGTGACAGGTTCATGGCTCGCCTATATATCAAACTGACGGAGTATAGGGATCGATTCCTAGGTTGTGAAGGGCTTACAGATCGTCATTATATCAAATTGAGAGGTATAGAAGTCGATTCTCAGATTGCGAAGGGCTAAGATATCGTCATTATGTGAAACTGAGGGAGTATAGGGGCCGATTCATAGATTGTGAAGGGCTCACAGCGCGTCTATATGTCAAACTGAGGGTATAGGGATCTATTCTCAGATTGTGAAGGGCTCACAGCACGCCTACATGTCAAACAGAGGGAGTATAGGGGACTGTAAAATATTTAATTGCTCTTCGGTCACAACATGGTCAACATTTTGACACATGTTTTTCTGTAACGTTTTTAATAGTTTCCGTTATATCGGTTTGTGAATTTTACAAAATGTTTTATTTGATTTATTTATTATCTGTTCATGATTCAATATTTTAAGAATATTTTATTTGGAGTGGATTATTTACTACGCTGCAAGAAGAGTCATATAATGGCATCGTCTCTACTCCGTGCTGCGAACATAGTGACGGGAGTGGCAAACAACCAATTTCTTCTGTGTGATTTAAACAGTACTTAATTTCCATGAAACATACACAACATTCAGAATATATATATTCAAAAAGGAAAAAGGATTAGCAAACAGGCAGCAAATGCCTATATAAATGCTTTTCCTGAAACAAACATGAAACGATTAAGATATCAAGTACATTGGTGAAAATATATATTTGCAATTATTCTTACTAAAATCAAATTCATTTTAAGCATTCTCTACCTTTGCATTTGGTACAGATTTAATTAAAGAGCTATAAAAATCGGTTGGTATCATTCATGAAATGATACACAGATATTATTAGGGATTCGTTAGCACTCTGTGACAAGGATTTGTCGCCGCTCAAGGTAGATTTTAATGTTATATCGTTTTTTAAAAAGTATTGATTTGATCGGAATCTATCATATAGCGGGCATTTAAAGAAGTAATGAAAAGGATCCTCCCGAATGTTTCCACGAGAACAGGCGGGATTTACTAACAACAATAAGTGGACTTGCCTTGCGTAGTATATTTTTAATATGATGCTGCCATTTTCAATCTTCATTTTCCATTTTCATCTGTGTAAACATGCTTCTATACCCCCGTATATATGACGTAAAAACGACCTATGAGCCCTTCACAATCTGAGAATAGACTCCTCTACCCTCTCAGTTTCATATATATGCGAGCTATGAGCCATTCACCATCTGATAATCGATCCCTATACTCCCTCAGTTTGACATATAGGCGAGTTGTGAGCCCTTCACAATCTAGGAATCGGCCCTTATACTCCCTCAGTATGACATAAAGACGAGCTATGAGCCATTCACCATCTGAGAATCGATCCCTATACTCCCTCAGTTTGCCATAAAGACGAGCTATATGCCCTTCATAATCTGAGAATGGATCCCTATACTCCCTCAGTTTGACATAAAGACGAGTTATGAGCCCTTCACAATCTGGGAATCGATTCCTATACTCCCTCAGTTTGACATATAGGCGAGTTGTGAGCCCTTCAAAATCTAGGAATCGGCCCCTATAATCCCTCAGTTTGACATAAAGACGAGCTATGAGCCCTTCACAATCTAAGAATCGATCCCTATACTCCGTCAGTTTGACATAAAGACGAGCTATGAGCCTTTCACAATCTGAGAATGGATCCCTATACTCCCTCAGTTTGACATAAAGACGAGTTATGAGCCCTTCACAATCTGAGAGTCGACTCCTAGATACCCTCTTAGTTTCATATATAGATGAGCTGTAAGCCCTTCACAATCTGAGAATATGCTGCCTCAGTTTGACATAAAGCCGATCTGTGAGCCCTTCACAATCTGAGAATCGACTGCTAGATACCCTCTCAGTTTCATATAGAGGTGAGCTGTAAGCCCTTCACGATCTGAGAATCGACTCCTCTCAGTTTACATAAAGACGAGCTATGAGCCCTTCACAGTCTGAGAATCGATCCCGATACTCCGTCAGTTTGACATATAGGCGAAATGTGAGCCCTTCACAATCTGAGAATCGACTCCTATATACCCTCTCAGTTTAAATAAAGGTGAGCTATGAGCCCATCACAATCTAGGAGTCAACCCTTACATGCTAAATAGAAAACCTTAATAAGCTAAACAATTCCCATTTTATAATGATGAAAATACTTCTAAATCACAAATTCCCAGATTGTGATAATTCCCAGATTGTTCAGGTTGCACAATCTGTAGATTGTTTAAACAATCTAGGAATTCCTAGATTGTGAGCAAACAATCTGCAGATTGTTCGAGCAATCTGCAGATTGTGATATACCCCAGATTGTTCGTAACATCTCTTCTACAAGTTTAATATTTCAACAGATAAAATTATATTTAACGCCGTTTAATGTTTCAGCTATAACATGGTATTTGAGAAAATAGTTTTAATTCATTACAAGTCCTTGCAATTTGATTTCAAAGACAACTCCACCAGCGACTAGCCCTAGTCATCTGTCGTATTGAACTTATTTTCCAATCAAAGATTATCAATTTATTTTTTAACAAATTTACCTATTTCAAGATATCGATTTTACCAGATCTAAATATGTACTTGAGTACCTCCAAATTCTTCCACTTCACCTTTTCCGCCCTGTCTACTTTGTTTACAGTGTAAGACCACAACGTTTCCTTTTGAATGATAATGATATGATAAGATCTTTTTAAAATATAAAATAGCCTGTCTGTTATGGGTTCAAATTTTTCAAATGAATGTTCATGAATAAAAAAAATATGCTTATGTGCATATCGTCAAATGAGATAGACTTAATTCCTTAATTTGTACGAACTTTCTCTGCATATCAAACACATTAGGTCTGTGTTGATTTAACGTATTGTTGTTATGGAATTCAAATCATCTTAGACGTTAAAACCTCACGACAAATGTTGAGGCTTTAATCCATGTATGGCCTTCAATTCAGATTCAGATTCAGATTCTTTATTACTTTTATCTTTACAGATAATCGGTACATAATAAAGACGGGAGTTGGTACAGGTGGATTAAGTAATTGCAAATGTGACGTAGTATTGTTATTTTAGTCGTTCTATACTATATGATTGACACTATCACGGATTATTCTGCGACATTCAGATAAAGTGGAATAGATGAAACAGGAAAGGATTAGGTGTTCAATATCCTCATTACAACAATGGAATAGTTTCTCATTATGATAAAATAGACATTACGGAAGTACGTTAACATGTCTATCCAAAAGAAATAACAATAACGTTGCAAAAAGTCATCAGTTTCTGCTTATAGTGACACAGACCATGTTTCATGAATTTTGTATGTTGCCAAAATAGTTAAGTTAAGTTGAAATCGTCTAAGTTGCATCGTTATCCCTTAAATGCCAAAATTATGATAAATATTTTTGGTTTCGATTGTGAATCAAAAATGGCCATATAAGTGTCGAAATTCTGAGTCCCATTTACATGTATATTAGTTAATTTACCAATACTTAACTATTTCTCGTTGTTTCTGATATCAATAAGTTTTTCAAAATTACGTTTGTGCCATTGACGCATGCCCAGTTTTCGATCATGGATCTCGACCTTTGTCCTGTTTACTGTCAATATGCTAACTTAAAAGCATTGAGAAGTTAATTTTCAAAAACAACCACAACTTGTCGATAAAATAAACTATTTATGAAATTTGGCATATTTGACTTCAACAATTTACCCTGTGCCCCTTTAAAATATGTTTTCAGAATTTCGAAATGACGATAAATATTTTACAGGTTCCTGGCATGGACAATATGATTTAATAACATTGCAAGCCTAACTGAACTGTCCTTGAAAAAAATCATGGAAAAAATCACATTCATTTAGGAAAACGGTTTCACATTGATTCTGAAATCTGTATCAATCATTTAATCATCAATCATCAATCGTCATTGTGTCGTCGAGTCATTCATTCTTCTTATCTGACCATGATTAACGAGAGCGTTGATTTACACTTCTGATAATACCTACTTCACTGTTGTCTTGTCTGGAGTGTTTCTTCTTGAGTCATTTATCTCGGAGGCCTTCTTCGCGGATGATTGACCAATAATCTGTGAACCGTTGCTTGAATCTCTTTTGGCTCAAAGACTGTGAGCAATGTTCCCAATCAATACACAGAAGGAGAGTCTTTTCACTGTACATGCAAGCCATGAAGTGTCAATAGAGCGGAAGACATCATTAGCGAAAATATGTTTTCATTTCTCCCCAAGAAAATAAAGAGGCATAATGAAAAGCAAACATAATCAAAAGTTTCTTTACAACTTTTTAACATTCCTTTATGTCTGATTTCCTTGAAATTGTTTTTTGAATTAATGTATATAATTATACAAAGAAAATAGATATCCCTTAACTCTCACCATTATTAATCATTAAGACATTACAGTTGTAAAATATATGTTTTTGTCTGACTCCCAGTAGTAAGATCCTTAATAACTAAGAGGCCTTATCTTTTGACCTTTTGTATTCATGACTTTAAAAAAATACACTTGTCTATCTATACAACAAGGCATATATGTAAATTTAGTTAACAGTCTATCGCTTAACGATGCAAAATCGCAATGCGCCCTTTAGAACTTGTGGATAATGCATTTGCTAAGCAATTACTCGGTAAGTGAACAACTTGTCTGAAAAGGAAGTTAGTTTATCGAGCCTTACATAAGCTGAATGTGTATAGTGATGGGGCGTGTGGCCTGGAGTTGTTCTGCTGTCATTCAAAGCCGCTATGACCGTCTGACCTTCAGTGAGATATATACATGAAACTATTGGACACAATCTTCTGTCATTTTCATATTAACAGATATTTCTGACTGTTATACCACTGACAGATAGTCTTCAAGATTGTTTTCTGAACGGTTATGATTTCACTTGTGAATCTGGTTGGACAGTAATAAGAGCTCTTGAATTATTCTTTTAATATTGTATCAGTATTGCTTGTCAATTTGATGTTATGATAAGTAGGGTTTGAAGACGAGAAAAAGCAATAAAACTTCTTAATTAAACAAGATGTACACAAGATACCATGACTGAATGCTTTCCTCCCTCAAAAATTGACATTCGTTAGCAAAATTACTTAGACTCAGGCTTGTAATCTCAGCAAAAAGCTAGCAAAGCTTAAGGCCTCATTGCAATCAAATCTATGGATATGAAATACATATTTATAGCTCTACATTTATCAGGAGTATTGGTTATAGAATAAGCTTGCCAGCATTAAAACTTTATACTTTCAATTTATAAACAAGCAAATTCATTATTTAGTCGTTATCAAAGTGTATGGTTGCTCCAATATGTATCAACATTTCAGTTCCTATTT
This sequence comes from Phorcus lineatus, assembly GCA_921293015.1. Lineage (NCBI taxonomy): Eukaryota > Metazoa > Mollusca > Gastropoda > Trochida > Trochidae > Phorcus > Phorcus lineatus. The sequence goes on along the minus strand of OV121094.1, from coordinate 30,385,478 downwards.
ACTTCTAACTGTTGGGAAATGGAGATTATTTCCCAACTCAAAATTAAAAATACATCTACAAGGTTGTTATATTCTCATAAAAATGTAATTTTCCGCCATCCTGGTTCCTTATAAATAGTTTTGTAACTATTTATTGTTATTGTCGATTGGATTATTTGTTATTAACCCCGTTGTTGCCAGAAATCGTGATAGGAGGTCTGAAGTAGGCTATCACATGCAGTCGACCCATCACTGTCGTACTCTTTCATACCCGAGACTCGTGCCTGTATAATGGTTACAACAGATGCAATACCAACACATTTGCTGGCTAGGCATTTGTCTTTGAATGCAGGTGTTTGAAATACTTGAATTGGTTTGTCACATTACATAGAAATGTGTCATTGAATCAAATCACTATCTCTGTCACAAATATATCAAATTATGTAATATTTAAACTTTGCCTAATTAATTCATTATTTATAAAAAGAAACAATTAAAATGATGTTTTCTTTAAGTAGAATTGTTTATCAACAACATAAATGATCAAATTCATTTTTTGAAAATAATAAATGGGTGCCAATAATCCCAATATTTAACAAATATTTTAACTCTACTAAGTTGCATAGAGATATATGTGAGTTTTATGAAATACATATTCAATACATAACTCAAACCGTAGGGAACAAATAAAAAACAAAATTAAAAAAACCCAAATAATCAAATTAAGAGGGAAAATTCCATGTGTGCTTATCATACATAGTATGTAGTTCACCTCAGAATTGACTTTCACAAATTCTTCAATAAGCTAATTATCTTAATTTGTCTCTTACAAAACTCCCAAAAGGTTTATGCCTCAAGGGATAAGGTAATGTCGATAACTTGTATCAATTAGACAGCCTTTACAAATAAATCACACATCATATTTACATTAATTAAGAAAATCTCTAGTAAGAGACTATATTGTTATGGGTTTTTTTTAATGACTGAATATATAACTATGAAATATGTTAATCAATTTGTAACTCAAAGTTAAGAATAAACAAAACTAGTACTGCAATGTTAAGCTAAATAACAAATCTTCAATAAAGCTGATTACAAATTTATATTTGTAATGAATGTAATGTAAGAAGATTCTTATAAGAAGAGACAACATCTGTTTGTTATTTATGATCTATAAAAATAACCTTTGTTCTGCCATATAATACATCGAAAGAGACCAAAGATTGAACGAACAGGTTGTTTACGATGTATTAGTTTCGACATCGACTAAACATTGGCTGAATAGTCTTGTACTTTGGTTATAAAAGATCATGTTTCAGTCATTACTAGCACATAATTACTTCCATCACATGAAAACTTTCTCAATCACAAACAGATTAATGATTTTAAAAGTGTTAAAGTTCAAACCTCTTAAGCATAACGACCAAATACCCGAATGGAACAAAGACTCTGTTGATAGAAGTTAAGTCTTAGACAGAGTCGCTGTGATCATTGCTACAGTACAAAAAGGGCGGGAATTATCCTTGATCTGTTACACCTTGATGACATGGGATTTATTTCAAATATACTGAAAGACAGAAATATACTGAATTTCAGAATTAATCAATATTCTTCCAATCAAACAAAACAATAAATAACAACCGAGATAGTGAAGGATAACAGGTTGTATTCGTTTTGAATGGCCCAGTTCACCACCAGAACAGACCAGGGGTCAATGTCAGTGTCGGGTATGTCCTCTTTAAGCTGCGACACATGCAAGTAATCATGGAACGACACAAACAACTGACAACGTAATGTGGAATGGTCTGCCAGTGGTGTTGAAGGGTTGCAGTCAACTCTGCAGCATTACGTGGTGTAATAGGTTGACCACGCATACGACGTCCCACATGTGCTCTATGGGGTTAATGTCTGACAATACAGCTGGGCAATCCATCACACGAATATCATGTTGTCGCAGAAAGTCTGTCGTCAGTACTGCTGTGTGAGGACGGACCTTATAATGCCTCACTGTCTCTGACTAGTGATGAAATATGATTCCAACACATTCAGTATTTATTCTGCAGAGTTAGTGAATCAGACAGTATTAAATTATACCTGATACAGAAATCACTATATTTATTTCCAATAAATGCTGAGTCTTTCTGTATTTAGTATATAAATGTTATATGAAGTCGTAATGGACAATCATCAGTAATTCCAAGCATGTGAAAAAAACGTGTTGATTGGTCTGCTACAAAATTTGTGGTAAAATTCATAATGTCATAACTGTTGCATATTTTCATAATACATTTCAAGTTATTAAAAAACAATATCAAACGGTTGAGTTGAAACAATGGATCAGATTGTAAGTTGTAAATGGCGTCGATTGCTGTTTTGCTATGAATCATAATGCCTACATTCATTAACGAGTCCAAAATACATAAGCAAAAAATCTTAGCATTCTTTCAAATAGCTTTGATAAAGGTTTTAGATTTTCTAAACAAATACTTCTGTTATGATTGAATGATTTTAACGTTCCCATAACCTGACTGGCTTATTTGAAAATCTGATTATGCCTAGTAGAGTTGAAAGTAAAATGAGGGATAAATGATTTCTTCAAGTTAAATACATTGTGAACATTATTGAGTTGTCGTCATTACCAGAGTTGTTGAATGCAGCATATTGTACACAACCTGAAGACGTAAGTCGACTAAATTTTTACAAGGATAGACAATTGTTTTTAGATGTTTAGAAATAGCATCTGTATGTACACCTTTAAACTTTTTTGGAAATATTTACATTTCCTTCAATATATATGATAGTATAATAATTCTTATCAAAGGTGCTTTCTTTCTTCTAATAGTTCGAACCAGCATATTTTGATAATCAGGCCTTATTATCTTAATTTATTATACTAATGAAGTTTTCTAAAATCGAGCTGCAAGAAGTAAGGATGATTCGAGTCAAAAAATTTCATTGAGTGGCATATCATGATAGAAGGAAACAAAGTTATCAATATTTGTTGAAATGAATTCAAATGTGTACGTCTGATCAGCTGAAACAGATTTCCGCATGTAAAGGTTCATTTAATTGGAATATCATCAAGCACTGTGTAAAGATATTTACAGATGAAGTAGCTGAAACCATTGAAGAAACTGTAGACATCAGGAATAATAGCTATTATCAACTTCCTGGAGGGTGTGTTCTACGTCTACAATACTCTGGTTGTCGATAACCATTCGGGAGGTAATCACAGTTGACCTGAAAACAACGCTTAAAATATCATGTTTGTCTATTAATTCGAGGTGAGGTGAGGTGAATTGGTGTTTAATGCCGCTTTCAAGATTATTTCACTTATATCGCGGCTGCTAGTATTAGTGCAGGGAGAAAGCCCGCAACACCAAAGTGGATATGCATTGCGGTGAAACCTGCGAGCATCGGTTGGAACTAGCAAACCATGGGTGGTACTGCGCTGAATTTCAGTGTAGCATTGCACCCAACCTGACTACGTGTAGAACAGTTCTCTATTGCAGACAAAGTTGCCGAGCCCCTGGCGGGATTCGAACCACGGACCTCCTGATCCGAAGCCGAACGCGCTAACCACTGCGCTATCCCGCCCCCTATTAATTCGAAAATATCTTGCAAAGATCATATTCCTGACAGTGATAATAATGTGATAATGATCGTTATTTTGTGTGAACTATCTTTGAAAAGCTATTGTATCAATACTTCTTGCATTGTACTAGACATTTTTTTAATATTTTAATTGTGGAGTGTTTGTAAATATTAAATGATCACATATTTTGTGATCCATTTAGTTACTTCGAAGCTTTTGAAATAATACAAGACTAGCAACAAGTTATAGTTATTGTATTACAGGCTCCTAGCTTGTTATATTTTCCAACGTCATATTCCCTATCAGTAACAGTATGCAAATGCAATTAGTTTGATAGATATACATTACTTCTCATTTCATAAAATTTCATCACAAAACTCCTTCCTTTGCATATTTTTAGATCATATCGTCAGACAACTTAGACTCTATCTTGTGAAAAAAATATATATAAGGACATTACACAAACCCGCCTAGTTTTCCTTAGTTTGACTTTGTAAGATTGGTAAAGTGCTCAACATTTTGTGAATGGAGCAAGATCAAATTCAGATTGTTTTCCACAAGGTCATACTGTGTCTATCTCTACAGCTCTGTTAGCCAATACTCATCCAATATTGTTACCCTAGTCGTACCTGAGCCCGATGTTCCTGAAGCTCATTGATACAGATCAACTGAGCTATTCACAGGATCACGTGCCACAACTATTGAACTTTTAATGTAACAAAGGTTGAATAACTCGATGTGTGCAATTGTGTCTGAGATTATTTCTACAGGTCATAACATGAACTCGTTGTCAGTGCCAATTGCCTTTCTTAGTAAAACTTCCTTATTTTTCCGTTCACGGTTTTCGTTTAAAGTATATACATATAAATACGATAAATCATTCTCTTTGATCAATATTTACAGTGAACGATGGAAATATCCCATGTATGTATTTATAAACTACTTCATATGTTGCTACAGTTAATTGTCATGCCATGACAAATGTACACGAACCAATCCTGGTTTGAATGTATGTAAACATACAAGTATACAAAACACGAACCAACTTGACATATAATATGCATCTATTATTCAAGGATGGACTTATTTTATAACTGCAGGGGATAAGGGAAAACGATTAAGATCTAAAGATATTAAAAGCAAGATTATCCGATTGTGCCAAAAAACACTGACACCCAGACTCATAAATAGAGTTCCATTGCAATTCTATTCCACTATAAAGTCATCATTTACTTCTGAATTGCATATATCTTAAAACCTAATGTTGTTTACTGTAGGAAAGTACTGCTTTTCTTAGTACATGTATCTGCTACAAACGTAAACGTTTAAATGATTTTGAAATACTTGATTCTAAACGTTAATTCTGTCAAAGAACAGAAGAGAACATCTAAATCGTATGGATAAGATACATTAGTGTCTCTTGTATCAAACTCATCGTTTGTAGTGTAGTTAAGGCCCTTGATAGTATGCCAATTATGATCAATGTTTCTGAAACGTCACACATGCTTTGAATACACGTAATTGATTTGCTTCTCACATTTGATATTTAATATGCGATTGCCCTTGACTGACATCGGTCGACACTTCAATTCTACAGTAATAACACCTGTCATGCAAAATCAACTATGAGATTTACACATATACGGTCAGCACTTAATTGCTCATGTTGATAAGAATGGAAAGTGAATTTGAATTATTTTTAAAAAATGAAAAAATAACATAAAAAGTCACCTTGGTCGTGTTATTTATTTAGATTTCTAGAAGAGAAATCAGATTTCTAGAAGAGAAATCGTGTTGTTTCAAGTAATAGCTTCGTCATTCTCTTTGCAAAGTCAGAAGATAATGTCCGTATTGTCAAGTTGTTGATATGTCAGTTTTAAAAAGTATTTATTATGTACTTCAATGTATTGATTCTTTACCTTGTTATGGTCTTTGCAAAATACCCTACTAAAATATGTGTAATGCCATTTTTAGTGTATTTTTGCAATGTAATACTAACCTGAAGATCAAAAAGTTTCAAGTTACATTTGAGAGTTTTAAGACATAAAATATTGAATGCCTATGTCTCTTCATAGAGAGAAAAACATGGTAAAACGATCACTGACCTGTTAGTTGGGTAAGCTGACATACTTGCCTTTAACTCTTGATTATATCTGACGATTCCTCTCAAATACAAATCATGTCAAGATTCCAAATTCACAAAAACCTCACAATGGAGAGAGCTCATCAGCCATACAACATATTGACGTAAAACCTACATTTTGGTTGTATGAAACCCAATTTGGACAGATTATTTGCCGTTCTCATTGATTAAAGCGTCACTGTATTTATTCTATTGACTCCTCAGACATCTTTATTTCCAGTTCATGTAACGTGTGTGTCCTTCAACGATTTACAAAGTCTCTGGTGTAAGCTACCATCGTCGTGTTACCAACAATGTATTTAAGCCACTATGTCATTTTAAATGAGAAGGGGTGGTTCCCCAAACTTTGTTCATGAATTTAACACGATCATGTACATATTTGTGTTTGCTATTTGCTAATATTGTTAGGTTTTGTCGCATTTAGTAAAAACATAAGTAAGTGAATAAGAATCATCATGATAATTCTCTAGGGTTTTTAATTTGAATTTAAGGTGTTCGTAGTTATGATAGATAAGTTTATCTCGTTTTGATGTTATCAGCGTAAATACTCATGCGTGTCAGTACGTAGATATTCTTACACAAGTAGACACAAATATGCCGGGTATTAACGTTTTCATAATGGTCAATTAAAAGGTAATTACAGTTTTATAGTAAAAATAACTCGATATCTGATTGGCTGACATATCTACTTTATTCTTTACTTCACTTAGTCTAGCAAACACGTGTGACTTCAAAACAAACATTGTTTTTTATTAAGAGTTATGAAATTATCTTACTCAAAATATGATCCACAACCACGTAACGAATTGCTGGGACTACATGGACTGCACGAATGAAGACCAATACATAATCGTCTTGCGTATGAATACAATGACCGTGTTAATTTCCAACTCGCCTTCCGAAGATATGATATGACTTCGGTAAGGAAAAGAATAACCAACTCGAAGCCCGGAATTACGGTTTTTTTGTCCCTCATGAATTTTTGTGATAAATTACTCGCTCAGAATTTATCACCATAATCCACTAGCGGATAAACTGTAATTCCTCGCATCTGCTCATGTGCATAAGTTACGATTTATTAACATCTATCTCTTAAAGAACTTTGAGAGTCATAACTTCCTAAATGAAGGAGAAACAAATGTTTACTGGAAATGATACAATTTCAATATTTCTTTGCATTTGTGCCTCTACTTATGGACCCTCAAAATTGTCTTTGGGAAAACACACTTATGGTGTTATAAAATGCACAATTGGCATAATGAATCCCTCATAATTTAATGTACGTGTACAAATGCTAAATCATGATCAGTTGAGCAATTTTATACATTTTCTCAAATTCAATGACATTTCAAAGAGATAATTTAAAGCTTAATGTTTAATTTTTGATATTCTTGATATAATCAAAAGTGCAGTATATTGTAGTAATGTTCCTTTGAAAGTGGTAAGGAAAATTATGGCTCTTTACATTTATGATTAAAATTGTCCATACACAAACTTAAGCTTCATTTTGGAAATTCATAAAATTTTCGAAAAATGAGGTTTGCTTATGAATTTAGGAAATGACCCTTTTCGCTCATTAGTTTTTAGCATATTTCCTCCCTTCCTTTATTAGTTGCAAAGAATAATCAATCGGCGTCACTTCCTTTAGACTGTGTCTGGTTAAGGCCAAAATCAGAGTATAGGAACTGTGTGCGAATCTCTACTAGCTCGGTGACACTCAGTGAGAAATTTTATCAAAAGACAATGTTAGTCCTTCTTTTTATAAGTAAGTTATAGTAAGGTTAAATCATTAAACAAACTTTATCTGAATTGTTGTGGCAGTGGAACGCAAAAAATGTGGCTGAAAGCAAAATGAATACAATTAAAAGATTACTTCATTTATATGGCAATGGCAACTATCAACGATATAAACACACTCGAGAAAAGTTTACTATTTTAGATACATGTAAGCAGTTCAATTGACAGTTAAGCATAGGAATTTTAGATAATCAATATAATAAACATGCATAGTATATGTCAAGTTCTTGAGAGATGATTAATAAGTGAAATAATGAATTAAACTTTATGCCCATTGTGTCCATACATGTAATAGCAATAACAGGATAAATGGAGACTTTTCAAGTCCCATGGAACATAATGACATCAATGAATAATATATTTTTCCAGAACAAGTGATTCGGAAATAATTTGGGATAGACAGTGTACATCGTTTATCATCATAAGATGAACTTTTGGTTCCTCTGCTATAACCACCCATAACAGAGATGTTGATTTAATCATTTGATATTACCTACTTAAACTGCTGTCAGCGGTCCGTCTGGTTAAGTCCTTTATCTCTGAGAACATCTTCACAGGTCATTGACCAATTGCCCCGTGAAGCGTTGTTTAAATCTCATTTCGTTGAGCCACTGCGCAAAATCAATACCCAGTCTAACAGTGTGTATAAAACTCATTATAGCGATGTGGTGTGAATATAGCAGACTACATCATAAGTAAAACATGTGTGCATTTCCTTTCAAACATCACATCACAATGGAGAGGAAGCATGATCAAATAATACTTTGCATAGTTCCAACTCTCTTCCATTGCTCATTTGCTTGAAAGTGTCAATGTAAAATGCATTCCATTGCAAAGAGAAGATATACTTTTGGTCAAGATATACTTCTATATACTTTTGTTTTGATTGATGACCAGGTTATCGCAAATAATATTTTCTAGTCATCGATCAGTCACCCTATGAAGAGAAATAAAGGTTATCATGCGAGTATGTTTTGGGATGGTAAATATCCTGCATTAGGAATAAACATTGTATTTTGCGAGCCTTGGCGAGCTATATACATAGTGTTTATTCCTAAAGCAGGATATTTACCATCTCAAAACATACGAGTATGATAACTTCTTTATCATACAATATCATTCTGCATTCATTTTGCCAAAAAAGGTCTGCCGTCATTACTGGAGCTGTTAAAGTTATCTTCAAATGTGCGCATTGATATATGCAAATGAACAGCGTAATGATATCCACGGTAAATTGACATTAAATTAATCCTCCATTCTTTGCATTTGTGGCAACGGCGCTGTTGTGTTGGCATGATCTAAATGTTCCAGTTGGTCTTAGAATTTGTTTCTAAATAAAAAAGATGTAAACGAAAATAAATTTCCGTTTCGAAAGTACGTGTAGATTTGAACCCGAAAGCTTTCGCCTTTGCATTCACACGTACTCAGGCGGCAAGCGTATCTCAGTTAGAACGAGAGTTCCTTCCCTTTTCCAAATGCAAATGGCAGCTTGTGTAAACGCAGCGTTACGGATAGATTAACTAATACTTACTCTACTTAATTTCCAAAACCCAATAAATGAAGAAAACATGTATGCCACATCGAAGCTTAATATGAGGTCATTGAACATGGGATTCAATCTGCCTTGGGTTCCCGTGAGTAAAAGATAACTCAGTTCATTCATTGAAATAGCTAGACCTATTTATTTCGGTTGATTTCAACCAGCGATGTAATTAAGGTATTTTGCACTGCTTGATCATGAACTTCACGAAACAGCTGCACAAAGTCCGTTTGTCATTTCTTCAACTTAATTTTGATGCATTAGATGAAGAATAATTTGCTGAAGCCATCAAATTGTGCAGGCATTCCAAATGATAAAGTTTGTGACGTCATAGTAATTTTTAGAAAAAGTTCCGGCACTTGACCTCTGTACTTTGCATCGGTATCCGCATATGACCCCAACGGATATCGAAAATATCCGTTGACAGATATCCGTTGACTTTATTATGCCGAGAGCACTATCCATTGTATGATAAATGTAAATCTCTGCTGGTTGAGAGACTGTCAGAGATGTTTCCAATCGATACACAGTCTGTCAGTCCTGTTTCCATAACATGATAGTCATGGGTATGATACAGCAGAGGACATCAATAGTAAATAATGGGATACGTCGTCTACTACAAACAAAGACGCACGATACACAGCGGACATAACCAAATAATACTTTACATCATTCAAACTCTCCTCCATTGCTCATTTGCGTGCATAGATCCTTATATAATCAGTTTTAAAAATACGTTTTATACTAAAACGGAGACTTTTCTGTATATAATTGTGTTGATTGTTATTTACGTCGACTTTAATTGTCAGTTAAATGTCTCTTAAGCTTTAACTTAATTTCATCACATGATTAATTTTAAAATGTTCACCCTTAAGATGTGTTTTTTCTTGTGAGATCTATTTCTAGTTCAATCGTAGATGCTCTTGCACAACAATCATTAAATAGATGTATATAGTCTTGAATGCTCATTTCGATTCAGTACGTTCATTTGGAACTTCATCATAACGTTGTGCGTCGACGTGTTTAGTAATTATCTTGTCTCTATCCAGCCATAGTAATCTAGTTTATGACCTATATTTTCAAACCTCTCTAAATACTAAGATAGATTAAAAAATTTACCTTAATTTTTGCCCAAAATTGTCTTAGCACTAAGAGAGCTTCGCCAAGGTTGGTAACACAGTTTGGGTCGAACCAATAAATACAAGTCAAATATGTAAAATATGATAAAATCCATCTTATTGGAAATCTATTTCATTAATTCTAGAGTCAGCCTTGTTTTCTAGATCTACACAACGCTCAAAGGTGTCATCGGATTGGTATCAATGCCCTTTCCTCTTTTAATATCATCTATCATAGGACAAGTAATCTTCAAGTGTTTTTACGTATCTAAATAACAGTGCATTATTAGAATGTTGAAGGTGTCAATGAACGTAAAATCTAAAAAATGTCAAAGAAATTTGTTTGATCTTAAGCACATCTTTGTTTAATGATGTGATTGATTACATTGCGTATGATTTTCTGTTACAAGTCAAATTACTTTTGAACATTATTAAAATGAACTTCTGTCTTATTCTTATCAAATTTAATTGCCAATTTTGTCAGGCAAATACAGCTTAATAGTAAAAGTTGTGTGAAAAGGAATTTAATCTATCGTACCCTCTTTTAGCTCAACAATGTGGTGTGGCAATATCGGGATTGTCATCCTGTCAATGAAGTCCGCCATGCGTGTATATTGTCTGACCTACTCAGATACATAACAATGTGATGTAATCTTTTGACATTTATATCAACTATCGTCTACCTCAGTTTCTATCTGTCTGTTTTCAATTTCTTTTGTATCATTATTGGGGAGGGTTTTCTGTCTTTGCCACTTACGGTTCCTTTTGGTGGAAAGTAATTTCTAGAATGTAACAATTCACTATAATATGAAATTCTGATCGATTTGTCATCTACTCTTCCAAAATGATTAAAGATTTGTTTGTTCTATTTTGTAATGACATCCTTATTCAACTGCAGCTGAGGACTCGTTAACGTTTACTTTCATTTGTAACCAAAAAAAGCCAATGCTGATATCTCCTTAAAAAATAATTTATATCATGTATCTATTTCTGTCAAAATGTACCATCCAGAACCATGTATTTCTTACCCAAGACTGTGTAAAAATTGATGTATGATGTCATGTATATGTACCACAAAAATAAATTATTAATAAAAATATATGCACTATATACATGCACTTGTGTTTGCTATTATAAAAGGCTTTGTTGAAAGTGGTTTGCAAATATAGTTTCTGATAGTCTATACATTTATCTGAGTCTAATGCAAGCAACGATGTATATAATTGTACTTAAAGTAATTTTTCAATCATGTGAGATGTGGTATTATAAGTTATAAGTGGGGATTTATCATGGGTTCAAGTCAAATGTGAGTTAAATGTCAAACGAGAACGAATATCAGCAACTGTTTGAGAACCATCTTCAAAAGCCATATAAATCTCCATCATGCATTCGAGTTAAATTCGTTCACGTTTTATGTCGAACATTTATCAGACCTAACAGACATATGGTAAGATATTTATCTCGATAGGTGCGCTTAAATCTGGCTTGAAAGATTGCATTGGCCAAAGTGGCGTCTGTCATTGTCAGTGTTACTCTTATATATATGAATTTAAAAACTAATTTTCAAAACACCGTTTACAGCACAAAATGTATAGTCTATCACTATGCAACTATACTGTGTGGATATTGCGGATTAAGGAAGTTGACATCCTGCTTAATTAGGATTTGCCCCGTAATTTAATCCGCTAATCGAGCTCCATCCCTATACCCTTATCTCCTTTAGGCCGAAAGTCTCGTATCGCTAGCTATCTAACCAGCTAAGGAGACGACCAGCATCCAGCAAGAGGGGCACAACCCGGATGGACAATTCCGTTAAGTTCAAGAGAGTAGCTTCAAGCTCCTTGGAATACGATTTTTCATTGGCTGAAACAATAACAGCCGCGCCAGCCATATGAGGGATTTGGCCCGTAAGAAATCAGGGTATATGAGAGGAGCTGGATCAATTAATTACGCTGATGTAGCAGGATGTATCAAATTATTTGCAAATTGATATTATTTTCATCTTCTCTATTTCCACAACGATTTTTTATTGTGAAACAAATTTATTTTCGTCCACCATCTTTCTGCCTACATCTTTTATATTAATCTTAGATTTTGTCAATAGGATTACTTGTTATTCACTCGTTTGTTATCAGAAATCCGAGAGAGGGTGTGAAGCGGAATTTTACATGCAATCGACTCATCAGTGCAGTCACATACATATCCTCAGCTCTTGTATGTATTACTGTTTAATCAGCTGGACCACAAACAGCTATCAGGCATTTGGGAGGGTTTATGTTGCATTTTTATAACTGTCATCCTTACTATTCTGTTTTCAGACTTACATAATTATGCATCCTTTGGACAGATTATATACGTAATAACGTTCATAATACATATTCATAAACCTTTTATTTTATTTGGACAGTTTAATATTTTTTTGAATATTCAAAACATTTATCAAGATGTTCTTTTTGGATATGTTCTCCTGTATCTATGAACCTCTCAAGGACCTAGAATGGTGTTAGTGTAACAATATCGTACATAATATCACTTGCTATCAGTACATTATTCCAAATGTGTCTATTCACCAGGCTTATAAAGTTTGGCGTCTGAAAGTCGTTCCTATCACAGTGTGATCCAATTACTAGACAATACATCAATCCCAAAACTCTCGCGCCAGATTTGAGTAAATGTGGTCGACATACTAATTTGTGTCAGTGTATTGTCAACAAATTTTAACCTAAGAAGAGAAATAATTGTATCAATCATAAACTATGATGACATGATTCATTTAGGAGTAAAGTAATAGATAAATGAGACTTATTCAAGATTATTTTTTATTTCCTTCTTAACTTATTACGTTCTGGTATATTGCACCTTCTAACAACTCTCCGTCACTTCACCCGCGGAGAAAGAGATCTGGATTCCACATAAATGAATGTTATATGTTATATTGAGATAGCCTCATGGTCACCATCGTTTGACATTTCTTGCTTAACACTCTTCAGCAGTCCATTGGAGCAGTCTGCAACTTCGCAGAAAGTCATTGCCCATTTACCAATTACCACATCGAAACTTTCGTCTAGCTTAGAGAGTCTCAGAGATTAACGCGATCACTAGGAAAATGCTTGAGGAAAATGGTAGAATGGTCAAGTGAATTTATCATGAAACTCAAACCATTCAAAAAGCAAACGAAAGAGGTTTCAAATCGAAACAATTAAAGTGATAATACACTGATGAAATAACAATGCTTGAATGTATAATCAAGCAAAAGAGTTTTAGGTCCACCCAATATTCTCGACAAGATAATATATAATAAACTCTTCAAAAAAGAAACTTGACATTCATACGAAATTGATTTTTTCGAAACGGGTAAATTGTTTTCATGATACATACCTGTAATTTAAAGAAAGGCTTGCTCAAAAGTGTAAATCTACCAAAAACAATGGCCCAAAGAGTTTACGTTGTGTTCAGGGACGAAAACGAGCGATTCGTCCGAAAGCATTTTCTGCCAAAGCACGTGCAGCATGGGATCATGAAGGTTTACATGCAGACACGTCTGCTTTAGGGGTAGAAAAAGCCATATCAGCCGCTGTTCATTCAGACTACACAACAGCTGTACAGCGACATGAAGAATGCCAAGACTGAAGAGACCGCAACGCAACAACGCTATTGGCAGACTGCAAGCGGGAGCGACGCAGCGAGACGTTTCAACACACTTTGGCATGTCCAGACAGACCATCTCTTCATAGTGGACCCGTTTCAACACCCGAAACAGCGTTGATGATAGGCCAAGGTCAGGCAGACCAAGGGCGACTACTTGGGCCCAAGATTGGTACATCCGACTGCTCCACCTTCGGGAACGCACCAGGACAGCAACGTTAACAACAACGCAGATACCAGGCCTTTCCGACCAAACCGACGTCGTGGAGAACGTTATGCTGCTAACTGTGTTCAGGAGGTTGTCTCATTTGGAGGTGGGAGTGTCATGGTGTGGGCCGGGATTCGTCATTCGTGTAAGGACACCCCTTGTGCGCGTTGTGGGTAACCTCACAGGAGTACGGTATAGGGATTTGATACTACAGCCTTACGTTATTCCTCACGTCAACGTCCATGGTGGTCTCTTTCAGCAGGACAATGCTCGACCACATGTTGCATGTGTTTGTCAAGACTTTTTACAGCGTAAAAATGTCCAGACATTGCCATGGCCAGCCAGGTCACCAGATTTGTCACCAATTGAGCATCTCTGGGACAAATTGGATCGACGCGTGCGCAGTAGGAATCCACCACCCCAAACACTTCCAGGACTCTTTGCAGCACTTCAGCACCAATGGCAGAACATTCCACAGGCTGTGATTTACAACTTGATTGCATCGATGGGTCGTCGGTGCCAAGCAATAATCAATGCCAATGGTGGCCATACCCGATACTGACATTTGTGCACCCCTGTGATGTTGAAACACTTGTGCACCTGTGTATTTCAAGATCATGCTTATTCTGAATAAAATTTACTGAACAGAGATCTTCAAACAGCGTTTTAGTTTTCATTTCAATGTTTAACTTGCATCTGTGGTCTTTATATTGAACTTTGAAAGTCAGTGTCAAGTTTCTTTTTTTTGAAGAGTTTATTGAATATTGAAAATTTTGATAGTCCTAGTAATTGAAAATATGATTTCAGAATTGTGTGTGTGTGTCAATTCATGGAGATAATGTAGGAAAACGATTAAACAATTATTTACGAGGTTCTGAAACTGAGCAAAATACCAAACAGTGTAAAAAAACTCTGGACAACATGTGTCTTAATCTCACATTAGGGTTGGTAGATTTCTGGTTGATTATGTTGTATGTATGTGAAATGATAACGCATATTACCTCAGCGGTCACAGTTTAATGTACTTACCGGGATAACTTCAACATGTTTTTTTAGATAGCAAAAAACGTTCCTCTCACTTTCAATGAAATCGTAATGGAAAGTCATTTTGGGTGATGAATTGAATCTCATCTTTGAGTCTTATGCTATGAAATAAGTAATATCTTGTTTATAGAAAATGAAATATCACAGGCAAGCTAATTTGGAAAATATGTAACTTTTGTTTACTCATGTTGATATAGTTGATATCAGAAGCCACTCTGACGGATTAATACAAAATTGAGTATTTGAGTATCACTTTTATTCCAAAATCAACATTTGATACCTTGGGAATGGATAGACAAATTCTTAATGCCATATTTGGTCTCTCTAGTGATATCATTAAACATGATCACCTCAATCTATACGATATATGTAATAAAACTGCAATTTTAAAGCTTGTTTGCCATTAGTTTTATTTCACCAAATAAGAATTTGTAACATATGTTCTACGTGATAGATTTTCAGGTCTCGATTGTTTTTTTTCCATATTGAATATCAGTTTTTTGTATGTATCAGTAACGCCTCGAATATTGGAATGTCGGTTTTCTCTACACCATTTTAACTTGACTGACAAAAGCTTACCAAACCAAATCGATGAAAATGTAACATTTAAACAGTAGAAAACATTATAATTAGTGGGTCAAATAACTTGAGTGATAGTACTATAAGTGACATTTACGTTTAAGTAGGTCAAAAGAAACAACAAAATTCGAATGTCAAACAGACCAAAGAAAATAGACGATTTGGTTATGATGATAATACTTCTAGCATTTAAGTAATGGTAATATTTGTTACATAGAAAGTTTTTAACATATTGTTGATATGATTGAAAATCATTCTGCAAGACGTTTAACTGTTTCTGTCAATCCTTTCGATATCTTATGATTTGATAAATCACTAATATAAGTTTTTATTTTTTTTATCTAGTATAAACGTATAAAAATAAAATCAATGGCTTTACAGTTTTCATCACATTTTCTAAATCGTGAAAGTACACTCAACCTCTCTTTGATCCAAGATAGTAGGAAACCTCTATCTGCCTTGATCTATTTCTATCAAAACATAGAAGCTGAAAGTCTTACATTCAATGATGATCATCCCATGAGTTATGTGTCTGTTTACCGGAGTCAGTGTCATGGCCTTCTCTATTTTGCTAATTATCCGCCTGTTGTTACCAGACTGAAAAACAGATAACCCTGTAAGGTTTCTCAGATAGCACAGGATTTCATGGGATGACAACTGCTATATACTGAAATTTAGTACATGTATTCTTTCTTCTATTTGATAATGAAGTAAATGCATTTGATCGTAACAAAGGTGTCGTTCTGTAATTTTATAAAGGCAGTGAAGAGAGAGAGAGAGAGAGAGAGAGAGAGAGAGAGAGAGAGAGAGAGAGAGAGAGAGAGAGAGAGAATGAGAGAGAGAGAGACAGAGAGAGACAGAGACACACACACAGAGGGAGGAATTATTTCAGTAAAGGGGTCTCAGGCCCATTATCCATTGTATGATAACATTTAGAGTGCCAAAAAATCATTTACATAATTGTTACATATCAAGAATTACGTCAGGATATAGGGGTATTACAAACCTTTAAACACATTTCTTTTCTTGGTAGCATATAAAACGAATATTTTCAAAGATTATTAATTGTGAAAACGATTAAATGATGTTATAACTATCATCGATGTAACTTCTTTATCATGATTATTATATTCTCGCAATAGATGCCACTAATCCGCCGTCAGCCCCTTCTATCGGTAGCTTTAGTCGTTTTATCTGTGGAATCAAGTGAAGAGTTTGCATATAACATCCTTTGAAACGTACGTAGAGCATGGTTTACTGGTTATAGTACAAGAAACAAAGGTAGGGATACGTTTGTAAAAACGAATACTTTAAAATGACTAAAAATGATGTATACGTTAAAAACAAAAGACTAACGGGTCAGGCGTTTAAGCACTATTTCTAGCACTAGATTTCCTGTGGTCATGATAAATTAATTTAGAAATAAATTTCAATTTTCGTTTCAGGATTCACATATCTAAAATATTGACATACTTAAAATAATATTGGTAACATTGGCTACAAAGAACTTGGAGAGGAGCTACACATCTGATGATGTTTGGAAACAAATCTCCCATTAAATATTTGTCACATATTTGAAGTGTGGATTCTAAGTTATATATATGATTAAATCTATCAATAGTGTGCATTTTGTATACTGTTAACTCCTAATTCCCGATTCAATCCCGATTAATTACCATTGAAAATGATAAAGCTTTATCACCTCGTTATCATTAACCTTCATTCCATATCATTTGGGGTATTTCAGTCTACTCGATCTGTTTTGGCTTTTTTTTGTGAGAATTGATGGACTTGCAATGTTTGCATACAACAAGGGTTACCAATGGTAATGATAACGACAATATTTACTATCAAGTGTCCACATTGTTACGAGTCCATATATTTAATCTTGATATTAAAAATTCCCTCAAGGTTGTCGCAGGATCATGTTGCTTGAACTTCTATTTTCGAACACAGCTTTAAAGATAGAGACTCACATATGTAAAGGTTCATTTCACTTGAATACCAACTAGCACTGACTAAACACATTATCAGACAGCGTAGCTGTCTCTATCGATTGGACAAAGTGTAAATCAAACATGAGGGATAAGAGCTGTTATCAGCAGTCCAGAGAGTAAGTGCTCAATTCTTCTGATTACTGCGTCTTATCAACCTAGGTTACTGATGACTGTAAATGGGTTAATCATAGTTGATTCGACGGGAACGCATATTTAGATTGTTTGCTTTTCGAATGTAACATATAGTTAATTCAAGTTACTGTAAGTGCTCAGGTGTTTTTTTATTAGTGTTTGTATTGTTTGTAAATGATTTGAAAATTGTTTCAATAATCCTTAATTAAGAAACCGTTTAAGGTTGACTACTACTTATTTAATTCAAATATCTATGTAAAAGAATACATTTTGTTTTTAATTCGGTTTTATTCTGTGTTATTTTGTAGTCAATCTGAGTAAGTAATCGATAGACGTAAGGTTCGTTATTTCTTATATTTTGTAGTTAATCTGAGTAAGTAATCGATAGAAGTAATGATCGTTATTTCTTATAAATTTATATAACGTTTTACATTAAAACACATTTGTTTCACTTTAACTGTTGCGTCGCCTTTGGTCTTCCGCTTCCTGATGATAGTTCGCTGCTAACCATACATAACTTCAAGTAACAGTGTTTTTCTGAGATTTATTTGTCTAGTCTTCAACTAAATGTCTAGTAACTTAATTGCTATGTCAAATGTCTTTTACATGTGCCTGATGTTTAAACCTCTAGTCACACAAGGTCTCAAAAATGCATTGAGTTATAGAAACTTGTTAGTATCATTAAAAACAAATCATGGCATTGATTAATTTTTTTTATGAAATACAACAAGAACATAAGAGCAAACTTCAACATAAAAATAGTTCAACACTTTTCGGTCAATCAATATTAATAACTTTTAAGGTTGACATTGGCTTAATGTATTTTGTAAACGATGTTGAAGGTAAGTCGAATAATAAAGTAACCATTCGGGTTACGCATTTTGTCTTGAACCACTTTTAGTTCGAATACATTTTATAAAAACTAAATTAACAAACTAGTTAGTTTTAAAAATATCTTTTACAGTTATAAAAACCATTGAAACTATACTATTATAATCATTTGTCGATACCAAATAGATAATAGATAGATATGCCGCCAAAATTATGGATTCTAAGTGTTTCTGTAAAGGTGACTGACACGCATACACAATGTACATGTATTTCAAGAATCAGTTTTCACTCTGTTAACAATCACATCCTCCAATGGTGATTTTGTATTCGTCATGATGGTAAGTTCCCCGCTAATGTTTTGATGTACCTTACTGACAGATTCCTGAAATTAAATGAAAAGAAACGAACAAAAGATAAACAAAATCAACGAATTATTGCTACCATTGCATATTATACAAATTTCATAAGCGATGTTATGCTCTATGGGAATTTTGAAATATTGGATTTTGGACAAAGCATTGGAAAATACGTTTAACGGATATTTATTGGTTTATTTTCAGTGATAAAGAATTCAAAAACGATATTTAGGTCATTCTGTTTTGCGTCCTTGTAATATACTCCACTATAAAGATGTGACCAGCCAATACTGATATATATGTTTAAGAATATTTTACACATTGACATTTATTTTACACATAAAAACTTACTTGCACAAATATATAATACTTACTTCAGGATCGTTAAACTCCTGGTTGCATCTGAGAGTCTTCCTGACCGATTTAGGCAAACAACAGAAGAGTCTGTCAAACAATGGAATCAGATACTGACTGTCTATGTCTCCTACACTGTTCATGCCTGAAAATAAACAATTGATGTCATTGTACACTTTCAATGATTACTGGCTATGCATCCTCCTTTTCATAATACAATAGTACTTGATTTCATATCAAACACGCTGAGAAATACCCTACGCTTATACTTTAAGTTACCATGTGTTCGCGAGTTTGATATGTAGATATATCATGTGTTCGAGTTAAATATCAAACGAGAGCGAAAGAAGTTCTCGTTTGATATCTTCCTCGAACAAAAGAAGTTCTTGTTTGATATTTAACTCGAACACATATCTCCATATCGTGGTGACGTATTTATCTCGACGAGGACCCTTTATGTTTACTTTAAATATGGCTTGAAAGATTGAATGATCCAAAGGGCGGCTGATCTTGTCAGTATATTTTTTTATTCATGAATTTACCAAAATGATTTTTACAACACTGCTTAAAGCTCCACAAGTATAGTTTAGTACCGTGCACCGGTACAAGATGTAAAATGCGGATTTAAAAAATGAAATAACCATAACGATTATGGCAGGTCTTATTTAATTTTGATTGTTTGGTCACGTGACCTCGTGTACATGTTCCATCTTAGAAACGTTCGATTTGAAGCGGCTCTTAAATATCCGTAGATTTCTAACCGTCATAGCCCGACGTGAAAGGATCGAGTGAGTTTGAAAATATATATATATATATAATATATATACGGCACGTGACCGATTTAGGCCAATCATAAGAATAACCAACAAGATACATGCGAGGAATTACGGTTTATCTGTCCTGAGTGGATTATTGTTATAAATTCCGAGATTTAGCGAAGAATTTATCACAATAATTCACGAGGGAGAGATAAACCGTAATTCCGAGCTTCGGGTTGCTTATTCTTTTTCTTACCCAAGTCAAATCTAAGACTATTTACGGTACTTTTGGAAATACCTTCGTAAAGGCGAATTACAAGTAAACCGGGTCATTGTATATTCATGCGCGATGAACAGCGATTGTGTCATGGCGCAATGTCTTATCAATGCGGGTCATTAACCCTACTCTATTAAAACAAAATCCAAATGAAAACTCTTTGAGTAACGTTCAAATTGTAAAAACGTTTCATGCCAAAAATTATGAAATTGTGTTGATCTTTCGACTTTTGACAATAGCAATGTTTATAAAGCATCCAATGTTCGTCTTGAGTCATGTTTTTAAAAAAAACCCTTACGAGTAAGAATTTTAAATTTAGGATACAAAAACAACATTGATACATAGCGAATCTCACCCAAGTGTCTTCTGATATCAAATATATATCAACACGAGTTGATAAAAGTTACAAATATCGAGTGTTGATATATTTGATATCAGAAGACGTGAGGGTGATATTCTATTTATCATCCAAAATCATTTTTCGTTTCCATTCGGTGACAAATGTATATTTCTGAACACTGTATTACTCCTAGTCTCTCAGTGCGGTGATGTCGTAGCACTGTGACATCATCATGTTTATGACGTTACAGCATTGTGATATTATTAGTTGATGATGTAAAACAATTGTGATGTCATGAACTTAACTGTAACACTGTTCAAATTCTACTGTCAAAACGATATCTCCTAGGATATATCGCTTGATCTTCCACAGGCGATATCTCCTGTGGAACACATTTTCGGATGAGACAAATGTATATGACCAGCATGTATAATATTTACCTGTGAAAGCGCTGACTATGAGACCAACAATGATAACAGTGGATGCTCCGATTGCTGGATACCAAAGATAGGACATTTGGTAAAGTGCTGATAGTCCTGAACTGGAAAAACGAAACGAAATTAAAAATGAAGAAGAAATACTTGTTTACATGGATCAGAATAATCAGGCCACTTTAGATATGAATTCATAGAACTATGTTCAAAAGATTATTAAATCTGAGAAATTGATGCTTTTACGGTATGTTCTTCACAAGTATTTATATAATCAAGTAAAAATATGTTAGTGCGTAATAAATAAATATCCTCTTCATAAAACATTCTGTGTCGCAAACACCAAATCTAAATATACCATAGATTGATTATTTATCGTATAATCGTTCTTATTGGTAAAAAAACAGACTATCCCTTGTTTTTCGTTATCACTTTATCTTTGAAAATGTGAGTGTATTTGTAAGGGCAGAAAGAATAAGATCCAAAATTCATAACTCAGTTTTGTTGATTGGAAAATACAAAGTATTCCTCAACTTGTCCCAGACTATTGTTTTTCATGATAAAGAAATAATATCTTTTTCTTTGAAAATTTGAATGTATTTGTAAGGGAATAAAGGCTATAATTCAAAATTCACAATCATACTAACTATTCTCTAATAGTTGCTGAAGTTGCTGGTTCAGTTGGTGTGGGGATGGTTGTAGAATTAGCGGAACTGCAATTGTATTGAGGAAACTCCAATGTTGATGGTACGCCAATTACAGTATAAGCGCCGATACCAAGCCACATTGGAAATGCTAGCCCTAGAATTCCACCTACAACCGCACCCTGTTTTCATACATGAAGATAAACTTTTATGACATATGTAACTGTAGTTTTGTGGGTTTTATCTTCAGCAAAATGCACATTGATTTCAAACAATCACAAAGGGAATGTTACTTAATGACATAATTCAAGAGCTATCAAAATTCATGTACAGATTTATGGTTAAATCATTTGCCATTTTATTAATGTCAAAGACTTTCTCTCACAATCCAGTTGGCCCAGGGAAACAGAGCACCGAGAAGAAAGAGACCTAACACAGGCCCGCTGGCCGCACCGGTGAAACTCAAGGATACCTAAAATTGAGACAATGCAACCTCAAGTTTGAAAATGGTTGAAGAAGTATCCTTAAATATTTAACTTTACGATAACATCACAAATATTACTATTATTAGATTCGTGGTTAGATTAAAATTTCTAGAGTGTTTGACGTTGAAAACTCTTCGAATCCACTTACCTGTAAAATTGTCCCACCTAATTTGCGAACAATGAACGCAACTCCAATGCCAGCCCCTCCAAATATAAACACTGAAATAAAAAAGGCACACTATTTGTGTCAGATGCATGATATGTATGGTTCAATAAAACTTTAGGTCCTAATCCTACCACATACTTTGACATACACATACATAATTTGAAAGGAAATAGTTTCAGTGACTTTTAAAGAAAAGACGACATTAATGTTACAGGTCCTGCTTTTAGCCAGATTCATTTAAATTTATGTTGACAAATTCCACTTGCGCTCAATTTATTCAATTCGTAGTAAATGATATTAGCCTTTAAGAAAACGTCAGCTTTTACAAAACGTTTTTGATGATCGATTTGGTTTTAAAACGACCCTTTTGAATCTTCGTAATGGAACCCTCGTATAAATGATGGAAATATGCTACAACAATTACATTAAACATGAGAGTGTTATTTAAATTAACAGTTGATATACATATGTACCAAGGAACTTGGTAACAAATGCCTTCTGAGCTTCTGTAAATCTTTTCTCCAGAGAAGGTTTCAGCAAGTCCTCCCAAAAGTTTGCTGACAAAGCATTCAGTGAGGACGATACAGAACTACAAGGCAGAAAAAAGGGGAGATAACTTAACGACAAGGTTGAAAACTGTAATGCATTATTTGCAGCCATTTTTACAGTTATTTATTTAAAATTATCACTGTGCAGTAAAGCACTTCCCGTACGTTCAATATAGGAATTCAAGAACTCATTCAATTATCAATACATGTCTTCATATATTCATTATTTTTCATTATGAGTACATTTGACTTCATGATATGTTGTTTATTGCCGGTCAACCTATTACTGTCCAATACCTTGCCCCAAAGCCCTCGCCTCCCTTACCCCTTGTTATCGTTAGTGTAAACATAACGTAACCAGAATGCGTCCTGTCTGCTTGTTATAAGTCCATGGATATAAAAGTCATGTGAACAAGCACAGAAATGCAGTGTTTATTTACCTGAGAGCTCCACTGAACAAACAGGCAACAAAGAGACCAGGAACACCCGGATACGCTAAGACTTCCATCACAAAGTAGGGGATCAGCTGAAGTCAAGTTTTAAAAGACCATTTAAAAACCCTTTTCAATAAAGAACGAATGCACTTTGTCTTCTTTCTAACTTTATTTTGTCCTCTAAACGCGTAAGTAGATAAAACCAAAACGTCGTAAATTAGCTTCATTTGATGGAGTGCATTTTTAAGAGTGCAGCAAGAAATCAACACCCTAGTCTGAAGAAAATTATGAGATCATAATTGGGACCCCAAAAAATGCATTCCTTTTTAATGCCGTAACTAATAGCTTTTTGTAGTTGAATATAAAGTTGTGCAATGTTCATGTGAAAATGTTATTGATAATTAGATTTTATATTTTTGATACAACCAACATTAATGAACTTTACGAATTTACAGAAGGTATATTGCATAGAATGTCACTGAAAACCAATGTATGGTGTAAGCAAATACAAAATACCCCTGGAAATTGAAATTTATAATTGTTTTGTAAGCCCCTCGTTTCTTTATGATTGACTGGAAGTCATGTCAATTCAGCATGATTATTGAATTCTAATCAATAACAAAATACATTAAATGTGTTATATTATTTTACCTAATGTAGTGAATCAACAAAACATTATCCAATTATGCCCGTTTTCAAAAAATACACCCTATTTATACTTTATTTGACAAACAAAATTAGGGATAATAAAACATTCTGAAGTTATGAATAAAATCATATATTTTTATTGACTACCTGGTAAAATAAAATCATAAATAATAAAATGACAATATTCCTAAATTATTTTCTCCAGTATAATTGGTATTTACCTGATTTGGATTCCCGACATAATTAGCTGATAGTGGGTCACATCCTTTTCGTGCATAGTAAGCAAAGAGTGTCAAGCCACACAAACACACGATAGTTACTAATATCACCACTCCTATGATATTCAGCAAAACAGATCTTAAAACAAGAAAAAAGCCTATAAATATTTTACTTATGAATAAATACATGAGCATTTATTACAATTTTCCGAAACCACCACTCCTTTTACTTTCAGCGAGAGATGTGAAAACAACACCAGAAGTATAATTTTCACATATGAATTATGCATGAGCTGTTTTTGCTGTTCGTTACCTGTTAATATAGCATGTTTTACATAAAAAGAAAGTCTACATTGCATGAAACTAAATATTTCAGACTAATCATTCATACGTCGGAAGTGCCAACGGCGATTGTTGTCTTTTCAATTTACAAACAATATCATAAGGTGTTTGGGCATTACACACCTCGGTGTGATATGTTCCCATTCTCTTGATATTGGTTCATCCTCATATCAACCAGTTATAACGTCATCATCGGTTGTTTCTCCATACACCATAATGCATTGGTCTTAAAAGAAACAAACGAGGTTCAACAAATTCACATTAAAATTTTAAATAAATGATTACACACGCCTTTTCAATTTTATTTCCACCATTAACTTCCGGATTATACTTTCTGTTAATCTCTGCTACCCAGATAAGGCATGTGGCAAAGTGATAATTTAGGATGTTATGAAGTTGGCGTCGACCATATTTCGTCCTGACAAAATTTCGTCCTCGTGGATTTCTTGAAGTAACCGGTCGAGAGAAACAAACCGATGTCTTTGTTTACACAAATTTGAAATTGTAGTGATGAACAGTCCAAAATGCTTATTCATCTTTTTCCAACCAAGATTTCGCATAAACGTCCTGCACGATAAAATCATCGAGATACACAGAACCTACTGCTTGGCTTTCCGCATTGTTGGTAACGCGCAATACCGTTGAACGCTCGCCTGGTTGACTCCATACGTGGACGTCCACGTCAACATTCCACCGATCACTAGGGACCAGAAGGTCTGGCGGACTAATGGGTTTGGGTCGAAACTGAAATAAACAAATTATTATCTTAATCGTTATCGGATTAGATGTTTTTCTTTACCATGTTATCGGGAGATATGTTTTAGGGTTTTTTTTCTATAATCAAACGAAACCGTCATTCTATGTTTCAGACAACCATTACCAGATACGTGGCTGAATTTACAAGTGGATCACATTATTAAATGTTTTGTTCAAAAATTTACATATTCGTTGATTGATACGAGTTTTATGAAGTGAATCATTAACAACGTTGATAAATGAAAGTATTTTATCATGATTATATTATGTTTTGTTATATGTTCACACAATCATACTCATGATGACACAGTGTACTACCATAATTTTCACCAATTTCATTTTTTTCTGAGCGTAAAATCGCCTCGGCGTTTACTGTTAGCAAATACCATTCAAATGCCTTCGCTTTTAGGCTTGTTAAACAGGGGCTTATAAAGCTAAAGCTCGTATCTACCAATGGTGGACAATGTTTATTGTTGCCTTACCTATACTTTTAAGGGCGCATCCATCATTTGATTTATATGCTATGTGATGTTGAACGTGCTATAGTTTTTTGATTCCGCATATAATTGAAAGCCTTCTTAACACACAATATTTAAATAGGGTTCTGAATTGAATACCTACTCGAAGAAGTTTATTCGTTTCCAGTTGTCGTTGACTTTCCAGATTTCCGCAATTCCACCCACAGAGATTGAACCCTGAATAAAATTGGAAAAACAAAGGAAGTTAATTTCTTGTTTTGTGTTGTTATAGATGATTTAAACATCGTATACAATAGACTTAAAAGATGTTTCGCGAAGTATTACATGACAGAATGTAGCGAAGTGTGCTTACAAGTTGCCTTAACTATTGACATTAGATACTAATCAAACAATAACTTTGGATAATATATAATTCACAAAACTCGGTGGAGTTCGTACGAGACTATTTAATTATTACTAAACCACTTATCACTTACCACTTATGTTGTACTTACCTGAATAAGCACAGCCAGTAATCCTGCAAACATCACCATTGACTGAAATACGTCTGTCCAAACAACTGCCTGCATGCCTCCCTGGTGAACAAATAACAGTCATTATCTATGAAATCAGTAATGTCTATACCATATACTGAATATACAATTTAAATATCTTTTGTCCTCAATTTATGCCGTTGATTACGTCTGTGGTGGATGAATAAGAACCTCATCTTATTGCAATATGCGAAAGCAAATTTAGGGGGGAACGGTGAAAATTGTTTTCCGCAACAAAAGAAAAGTACTAGAATAAATGAATAATAAAGCGGGAAAGTAAAAAGGTAAGAATAATCAAGGACCATCGTTCCTCGATACATGGACTGATGTGACTATTACAATTTAAAACACACACATACATATTTATTACTGTTTGTAAGCAAATAGGTTCACCAGATGCAAACGAATTGCAGTTGCTTTTAACGACTGTTCCAATTGTCAACTCCTTAGTCTTACCAATGTAGTGTAGAATGTCGCCACGGCACCAACTATAACAATGCTTGCCCAGGTTGGGAAACCAGTCACTAAATCAAAAAAAATAACTGTGATGAAATTCAAATAGTTTAAGGTGAATTCAATATAAATAGATAAAATGTATCAACTTAGTGATATAAATGTTGTATCGTTGTTGCAGATTCAATTGACGTTTTCACAGTTGGATCAAATAGATGTTTTTCAATAAATTCCTACATCTCAAATCACTAATGGCACTTTGACCATGATTATATTTAAACTTTCAAAATTGTTAAATGAAGCATTTTGATAAGAAATCAGTAAATCATACAAGTACAAAGCGGGTACATCAGTGTGTTAAATAAATTCAATCTCAAGACGATAATGCCTATACATTGCGGTGAAACCTTCAAGCTATGGTGAAACTAGCAAATCATTTAGATTTGGGATTCAAAACCCGGACCTCTTGATCCGAAGCCGAAACCCCTGTCTCCGATATATTGAGATCTGTATGAAAGATAAGTGTCTTTCTGAAAGGTATGTTATAAATATGAAAATTCCATACCAGCTTCTAGTGCTGTAGACGGTGCAAATGAGGCTATGCCGATATACAGAACCTGTTGGAATAAATACAGTTGCTTGAACTTACTCATATAACATTCTGTTACAGTATTCTTTGCAAAACATTTGATTTGAATTTGAAATATGTATAAAATAATCTAATATACATATCTTTAATTTTAACTTTACTTAAGGTATTGTATCTCCTTAGCTGAGAAAATAAAGCACTATGTAACTCCGTGTAATCATCAATTTTGATTTTAAAAAAATCGAGGAATCTATTTTAACTAAAGATGCGCAAAAAAGACAATTATTATTATTATTATTAAGACAATTTTCTCAGTGCATCTATAATTTGTGTAAGATATTGTCCTCAAAGTCTCCGTTAGTTTGGCACGCGGGATCGTCCAAGGCCGATCCCGCGTGCCAAACTAAGAGACTTTGAGGACCATATTAAAACTTAAAACTAAATTGTGTAAACATTAGTTCCATCTTGCCCCTGCATTGCCTCCAATAGACATAATAAATTGAAGATACCTCCAATAGTTTTCAACTAATGTCCAACCTCCAATAGTTTATTCAAGGGTTGCCAATGTTTTGTGGTAATTACATTGAATAAGTAAAATGAACACATTCATGTTTTACTTGAGAGCAAAATAAGAAGGGTTTTGAATGAATTTGAAGAGTTGTGACACTTAGTTAACATAAATATGGCAGTGGGTAGCCACCTCCAAAAGCTACTAGTGACTGGCTCTATAGAATAGTCATCATATTCATACTCTGGAATTATTATAAAGGTTCAATCTTTCAATTGTCGGGAAAGGACAAAATCAAATTAATTTGAACTAATGAGTAGACATCAGCTATGACATGAAGTGTTTTATGAACTGTAATATATTGATAAGGCAAATCAGGATCCTTTCCTCTTGGTAGATACGTATACAATATTCATTCTTCAGAAGTAATACAAAAACGCATTATATTCCTGATATCTTATTCATTTAAGTGAAATAATCATGATTCGATAGTTTACGTTATCGAAACATACTTACTAAACATTGCCCAATGTAAAATATTTTCGTGACACTACATATATATTTATTTATTCTAAAATATTTATTGATTGTACATATCCTGTTTTGGGCTAATGTTTTAAAAACTAGTAATGTTTGCATCATAATGCAACGGGAACTAACCTGACGCAACATGATTCTAGAAAACGTATCACTGACTAAATTCATATATTCTGTATTTTCCATACCTGGTGTACACTCATTATGATCGTTCCTGTTATCCTCGGGGCCCGGGAATTAAATCGCTTTTCGAGATACTTGAAAAAAGCAAAAGTATCAAGGTAAAATTTGAAAATTATACATACACGGGGAGGAATGGAACCTCAGTTCGGTAACAAATATAAACAATTAAAAAGCATTATTAAATTGGATAGGTATAACTCTGAACATGACTATGGTTCCTCAATTTAAACCATTTACTTTTATTGCAATAAAAATGAGCAATTACTATATAAGCTAATATTGTTGAGGAAAGAATAATATGAAAGTCGTACTCACTTCAAAACAGCTGATGACATTTAAAGGGTAGAGCAAAGGTACAAACAACACTGCTGCTAGGACAACGCCCAGGCTTATTCCAATTGTGTAAAGGAAATATTGTGTTCCTTGGGTGTATATTTCAGCTGGGGTACCAAGGACTAATATTGCGGACATGTGAGAAAGCATGATAGATATTGCCACAGGAAGCACCTGCATATTTCTATTTCCCATTAGAAATTCTCCAGTCGTTTTCTGTTTTCCTCCACGACAAGCAAAGACTACTCCAATCCCTGCCGATATTGCAAGCATAGCTGTAAAAACTACATAGTCAGCTATAGTGAAATCGTTCTGTCGTTGCGCCATTGTAAAGTTTTCTGCTGTCTCTGAAAGGATAAAGACATTTTGACCCTTATGACTTGAACGAAGATGTGAACAATTACATTAAGAAAATTATACAGTTATTTATACATAATTATTAAACTAAAAGATAATGTAAAATACGGACTTTTTTGAGAAAAACATATACTATGAATCAAAATAGCATAGACCCTAAAACCTTTCTCAAGGCAACAGAACGTCAGTTATATCTGTGTACAATTATCGTTTCACAGCCGTAATCTAGATAGCAAGATTTTATAAGTGCTTCAATAACTGTAGCAATACGTATTGTATCGATAATTCATTTTCAAATTAGTAGCCTCTTACTCACGTGTCTTTCTTAGATTCGCTGGCTTGATTTTCAATTATTTTTAACATTCTCCCATATTACAGTTGATTTACATATACAGAGAATATGTATTTTAATGGTTTTCTTGAATAACTTGAGCTCCAGATCATCAAATTAACCTTTTAAGATAACGTAAAACTACTTGAGAAAGCATACAAGTGAACATATATCAAATGAATAAGAAATTATTGGACAATATATGGGTGTAATACATTTAAAAAAATTGTTTTATAATATATAAAAAAAAATAATGACTATATACTGAAAACTGAAAGATAACAATAAAGCAATAACGACACGTGTACATTTATAAAGGTAATTTTAACATGTTTCATTTTAGGAGTTTCAAATGACGTAATCACAAATCACGAAAGAAAATTAGCTGGCCATAAATAATACTAAAATTACTACCATGAGGTGACTGATGTTTGCCTATCAAAAACATTGAAAGAACTGTTAAAATAAAACGCTCAACATCAAACCTTTTCAAAATACCCTTTCAAATGAATTTGTTAAATCAAATGATTAAGTTGACTATACTTTTGTAACATGTCTTTGTCATGTACTAAATGTCCTGTAACAGTTACCAACATACGTAAGCGATGCTGAAATGCATAGACACAAAGGATAATTTCAAATAATAGTTTACGAAAATAGCATGTGGCTATTTGATGAAAATTAAATCCATTCTGAATGATTATGAAAATAATAGGTCATTGGACGTCTATACTCACTATTTAGAAGTTGTAGAGGTTGATGTTTAACGTTGCATTCCTTTGCTGTGTTATTAATGTTGACTACCTTCCGGGAGACGACGTGACCAAAACGAGTCTGATAATGTTTATGTTGACATAACTTCATACACAACAAGTACACTTAGATTGAAGTATTCGTCTGTCATATCGTAGGCTTGTAAGCGGTAGACTCTTTAAAGAAGATTCAAAATTGGATGAACAGGAAGCGTCTTTCATCTTTGTTAATCTAATTGTAACAATTGTCGAAAATCGCTGATAGTAAAAAAGATGTTTGACAGGAAGCGTCTTTCATCTTTGTTAATCTAATTGTAACAATTGTCGAAAATCGCTGATAGTAAAAAAGATGTTTGACGTTTTACGTTTGATAGATGCAGGCTTTAAATGAAAAAAATGTTTGTTTTATCTATCATTTTACGTGTTTATCGAAATTGACATTGTTGATTGTTTTTTTCTGATAAATCATTCTTTGCCACCTTATTCTTTTTAACTACAGTTATTCATATAATGAGGATGATGATGATGATGATGATTACCTAAACGTTTATTTAACTGCATAGACCTTCACACTGAGCATAAACACAAAATAGTGTAAATATGATGTTAATATATGAGCAAACAGTTGCTAGCAATTGTCAGAGATAAGCCAAGTGTGTCCTTGGTTAGATTTAATTGGCTTCAAGTGAACATTCGGTGTTTGTCACAAGGGTTTTGTGAATGACAAATAACTGAATAGGGTGTGCAAATTATTTATATTGAAACGGCGACACATTCGACAACTAATTTTATTCGCTCCAATCAGGCCAATACATTTCTACACAGAAACATGAATCCAACTATAGGTAAATATAGGAATTAATGAAAAATTTTCGGGACACAATGACCACATCGATCTTTTTCGCCTTGTTTCGTTATACTTACTTAGGCGCAGGTTATACGGACAAGTTATTCTTTTATATATGGCAAAATCCTGTCTCAGGGTAAGACGTATGTAAGAAGAGTGGATAATATGGCAAATATTCGACAAACATTCAGTTTAGGGTGATCTTTGAATAACAATATCAGTTTCTTGTTAATGTGAAAGAATGAAATAGTTTTTGTACATCACGAATACATTCAATCATGACCTGAGAAACACATAAGGATATTATTGTACGGTGTAATCTATACATAAAGTTTGACGGAGTCAAATAAATGATGGTTGCATAATCTATTATATAGAAAAAGTATATTTGTAAATACTCAATGAAAACGTTAATAGATATGTCAACAAATGAGGATTTACTTATCTAACAGATTTGGCTTGATATAATCAAAATAATCTAAAGGATGCTATTGTCAGAGATGCACTCGTAAAATCCTTTACAGGTTTGCATAAAAAGTACATCTCAAATCGTAAGCAAAATCAGAAAATCTGATCTTGTGACATTAATATAAAACAATAACATTGACAACAGCAAATCAAAACCGAACATATGCAAACGTTGAATATCCCCTTTTTAATAACAATTTAATATCTAAACAGGAGTAATTATGTTATTTCGATATAAAATATGATTTCATCCATTCCTGTTATAAATCTGACAACATAATTATCATTCTAAAGGAGAAAATTGAAAATTAAGCGTTAGATTTAAGTATTGAATAAGTAGGGGTTTAAAGGAACATATTCAAATAGGCATTCAATTTAAAGAACCTGCAAAGCAATTAAAACCGTTTTTAAAAAAGTAAGAATATCATTACATACTTGTACGTTAATATTATGAAACATGGATAATCAAATATCTATTTCAGATGATAAATCTCAAGTCTATTTTTATCATATTACAACGTAGAAAAAAGTGCGTTTGGATGTACGTATCGAACAGATTTAGTTTAATAAAATCAATACTAAACTAAGGCATCAATATGGTAACAACATGAATAATAGCTGGAGAATAATTCCTGGTACTGTCGAAATATGTCTAAGAAAGTTTAAAAGACTAGGCGTTCCAAAACCAAGATCAACTCTTAGGTTAACCATCACTCCCATTGTTTAACAGTGCACTAAGGTTACTTAGTGACTTACGATAACCTTATGGCCTTGTGAAAGAAGGCCTGCTACCTCTAATACATAAGATATGTTCAAACTGTTGTAAATAAAGAATTGGTGTGTCCAGGGTAGTGTAAATCTAATTAGAAATTCTAAAGATTTCTAGACATCTGATTATCATACTGTAACTCGCGCTGAAAAAAACGTTGCTATGTAAAAGTGATTGGTGCATACTTGCTTAAATATAATACAATTATGTCACTACTTATGTTTCATACATTGGTTTTTAACATATAGTCTTAAACATTTTTAACTCTTATTCGTAGAAGTGATTTCATTCTCATCATTCGATTTGAATACAACGATGTCATCTTGATTAATATCGATTTTCATCTCTCTTGGTGTAGTGTCGGTAGTGGCAGTAACATCCATTTTGATATGCCCATGTACCTGACGTGAAAGAGTCTGTAATAAAGATTAGTTCATTATCAGTATTAGGCAATACTGTTTCTAGGTGATTACAATGTATTGGGGTATTTGGAAACAATAAAGGAACTGTAGGGAGATGTTTTATTTGTTCAAAACTTCGTCATAATTATTAGTCTATGCATGATTTATCTCCTCAAAAGGATAACAGATCTCGTTATCCAATCGGATTATCAGTAGTCGTGGAGAGCGTTGTCTTGTATCAAACGAAATGTATGGAGATATTTTGGTGAACCACTTTTCATCATTAGAGTTAAAAAATACATTTGCATGACTCAGCACATTTTGGGATTCTAAACTGCGTTATCTTATATAATGATATATATTAAATGCTGTGCGTTTTTTTTTATTAACATTATGGAACTTTAGGTAATGACTAATGACTGAGCAGTTGTTGAGATTGAGGTTGTGTATTACTAAAATTGGCTTCATCGTTATTCAGTACACAATAGGAATTATCGTATATTTTTCCAAATGAACGGAGTGTGCAAAAACAGCCAATTTATAGGAACGTGTTTCAAAACAATACTTGAAGAATAAGCACAGACATATCACCTCATTCTCCTCAAACTCCTGGTTACATCTGAGGGTTTTCCTGAGAGATCGAGGCAAACAACAGAAGAGTCTGTCAAACAATGGAATCAGATACTTGCTGTCTATGTCTCCTACACTGTTCATGCCTGAAAAAAAACCAATCGCTGTAGTTGTACATTTTCAATAATTACTTGCTTTGCTTCTTATATCAATGTATCACTATATATCTATAGTTTCATTCCACAAAATGCAACGTTTTAAATGAATTCATTTTAATTGTCACTTCTGTCAATATTTGCTTGTTTATACCCCGAGTACAACTAAACTACCCAATTATTAATAGACAGACATAAGGCATTAGATACTGGTTGTCTTTGTCTCCTACACTGTTCACAGCTCGAGGAAACCATATCGAATGTTACATTTACGCATATCTCTATGTGATATATTGGATATCTGTCTCTCCTAAATTGTTCATACCTAAACGCAATGCAGTAATAATCCAATAAGTGACATGCGAATTAACTGTTTTGTTCTTTATTAGGTGTTTAATGTTGACGTCTCGTGTTATTTACATCTGGAGAGACGATGGGGATATGATCAGTAATGGTTGTATCTACTATAATTCCACAGATAATCGCTTGTCTCTTTGTCGTTCACTCATATTCCTACTCTTGCATATTATAAAAGATATATAATGAAATATTTGTATGTGGTAAAGTAATATAGTATGGATGCACGTGTACTTGTGGCTGGACAGTTCCACAACGTTTGTACAGCCTGTGTTAAAGTTATGCCATAATGTTATGATCTAAACCATCGTTAATATAAGTTATCTTACAAGTTCTAGGTGTTTCATGGCCTCTGTAAGATTAATGACGGGAGAGAACTAATCTGATATGTTTTGGAAACATAACTTGTCTTCAAAAACATCCATACTAAAGCAACTATATTTTCATTATATACTTTGAAGCAACTGCGTCCGACTCATTAATGAATAAAATAAGCGTCGCATTACCTTCAAAAATATTTTATTAGGCAGCTGGTAAATATGCTTATAGTTAATGGTACCTGTTAAAGCACTGATAGCCATGCCAACTATGATGACAGTGGATGCCCCGATCGCTGGGTACCACAGATAGGACATTGTATACAGAGCTGACAGTCCTGAACTGGAAACATGAAACATTATCACTGTGATTATGTGTCACAATGAATAAGGTAAGGTACAATTAATCACCTAAAATTCATCATTCAAACTTTTGGTTATATATACATATACAACGTCCATATAAAGCCTTCAGTAGCTCAAGTTTATTTTGGATATGTTTATATGTAAGTATATCCTGAATCATAGATTGAATATGATATTTGGCTTTTCTATACAAACACCATGTTTATCTTATTAAATGTGGAAAACGTTTATATAATTCCCGCAGAAGTATCGCGACACACTCTTAAAGGCTGTCCTTCATATGTAATCAATATCTGCACTG
The DNA here is from genome assembly GCA_921293015.1 of Phorcus lineatus. Lineage (NCBI taxonomy): Eukaryota > Metazoa > Mollusca > Gastropoda > Trochida > Trochidae > Phorcus > Phorcus lineatus. The sequence continues at coordinate 30,350,507 of OV121094.1, read as the reverse complement.
ACTCATATTAGACGTTGCGAATAAATATATGTTTGTGTCCTTTTTCATAAAATTCCATGAAAACTTGTACCTTAATATATAAAGCACATTAATAATGTTGGCAACAATATTCAGTAAATCTTTAGAACAGAACGTACAAATATTTTTAAATCAATGAATTGAGGATTCCTTACTACGCTTGTTGAGATGTCACAATTGACTCTGACTTTGCAACCACTACTGGTGTTGTGGGTGTTGTAGTGTTAATATTACTGCAATTAGACTGAGGAAACTTCAAAACGGAGGAAACTCCAATCACGGAGTATGCGCCAATACCGAGCCACATTGGGAATGCCAGACCTAAAATCCCTCCCACAACTGCACCCTGTAAGAAAAACACTTGTTAATGGTTGGCAAGAACGAATTTATCTTATAAGGGAGACCAGCTTTCAAGTTACTTGTTCCTGTCATTATTCCAGTTTCTGAAAATGCTTCTAAAACATATTTTTAGAGGTTGACACGATCATTCAACGTCTGGAATTGCACCGATACAGAAAAAAAACCATGAAGTAATACAGAAATTTTATACCTAGTGGCTTAGTAGTAGATGAAGACGAGATGGACGTATTTAATAATTCATTAGCATCGTACGATCGAATAATGTATTTATACTTAGTTTAGAACCCTTGAAAGCCTTTTAAACATTATTTGTGAGTTGAGCTGGTATTGGTGATTCTATCTTGAATTCTGTATGTGATACATGCTAAAGAAAAAGGCTATAAAATCGAAGTAATACTATCTGCAAAACTCACAACCCAGTTGGCCCAAGGAAAAAGCGCACCAAGAAGAAAAAGTCCGAGGATAGGCCCTATCGATGCACCAGCAAAACTCAGCGACACCTGCGCATATCATGAGCTTGACATTTCTAGATTGTGTCGTATGCATATACAGCCGCTAGCGTTTCCAAATCAGACAAATTAGTTAAACTTAGCTCTAAGCAGACAAAACCTGATTTGTATTGGTAGTGTTGAATAAGTGTTAAATTCAGCATTACAAACTATAACATGTTTCGAGGATGTGTTCAGATTTCATATGAATCGCTTTAGCAATTTGACGTTATAAATTCTATGAAGTTACTGATGGCTATTTTCACAACGAAATTGTAATCAAAAGCTAATATTAAGAAGTGGAAAGCGATAAAAATGCTTATGGCTGACAAATGGTTAATGAATTATTATAAAGCATAATGAATATATGAATATTACTTCGTATATTAGATTTACCTGTAATATAGTTCCTCCTAACTTTCCAACCATGAACGCTACTCCTATACCGGAAGCTCCAAATATTACCACTACAACGATTAACGAAATGATGCAATTAGTTTATTGTGAAACATTGGTTTACCATGTTAGACGTTTTCTAAAGGTTTGTTTCCATGATTATTTAACACGAAGAAGGTCTTCACATTTCCATGTAATGAGAGATACATCTTGCTAAATCAGCGTGTAAGAATCCCCTCTTGCTTCTTCCTAATACCCTGATCTCTTTCAGGCTAAATCCCTCGTATGCATGGCGGCTTGATGTTCGTGGCGATGATCACCTGTTATTTTTTCAGCGAATGAAATCTTGATAAGTAAGGAGCTTGAAGCTTCTAGCTTGAACTCAACGGATTTTTCCATCCGGGTTGTGCCGCTGTTGCTGAATGCAAGTCTTCTCATTTGCCCGTTCGATAGCTAGCGATACAAAGGTTTTGGCTTGAAGGAGATCAGGGTATTAGGAAGGAGCGAGAAAAGTTCCAAAACTTCTTTTCATGGCTGATTCAACAGGAATACTCAATCTATTATTAATCGATTGAAACAACAATCTTTGATCATGTTTTTCATGACTGCGAGTTATTGGCACAATGGCGTATATTCGACTGGATGTTCAGACCTCAAATATGCCAAAAATTATTAGAAACACACAACTTTCTTTCTTTCTAAGTTTTAATTAAATAAATCATCGACCAGTATTAGACTGGACATACTATTATCATGTATTTTTTTCTGAATATATGATTAGTAAAAAATGTCTCGAAATATAGAGTGTCATCTTACGTACCAAGGAACTTTGTTACAAACGCCTTCTGAGCTTCTGAAAGTCTGTTCTCAAGTGAAGGCTTCAGCAAATCCTCCCAACAGTTGGCTGACAACCCGTTTAGGGAGGATGACACCGAACTGAAATAACAGACGAACTGAAATAACAGACGGACTACTTATTATATACATTTTTAAAAAAAATCATAAGGTCATATGCATTTCAAACCTTGAATAATGCCTGATCATATCATAAGCCAACAAATAATATGTTGATGAATTGAATTCTATGCACTCACACACACCTTTCCATTTAGAAAAGCAATAATTTTAACTTGTGTTCAAAAGCAAAGTGTCACAAGCGAGCAATTGGAGAAATGCATTTTCATTTTTGAACGTAATATTTTTTTTAATAATTAAGAAATATCCAGTGTTTTCCACTCACTACAGGACGTTAAGTACACTTTGTAGTCTCTTGTTCGAGAGTGTTGTAGTCAGTGCTACAGGTACATGTACATTCTACACAAAACTTTGATATTTACTCAGACCAAAAGTTTTGTGGCTTAAACATCATATCCACAGTGAGGTTATGTGACGTTTGGTTTAACGCTGATTTCAAAGTCATTTGACTTATATCACGGCTACTATTGTTATTAACAATGACAAGGGACGTAATTCATGACGTCATATGCATACCACTGGTCATATGCATATTACGTCCCTTGCCATTGTTAACGCTATACCATTAGCAACACAATGTATAAGTTACCCTGATGATCACTATGTGTTAAAATGCATTGTGATTTATGGATAGATGTTAAGTTCTTACTATTAATTCAACAGCCTTCTATTCTGTTGTGACACAGACTTTACAAAAGTTATATTGACATAACATTCAGACTACCTGAGAGCTCCACTGAACAAACAGGCAACAAAGAGACCAGGCAGACCCGGATACGCCAACACTTCCATCACAAAGTAGGGGATCAGCTTAAATACAAGCAGCAAGGGCCATTTCGTTTTCATAAATAAGTACAATAATGGATTTAGCACCTTTCTAATCATGGTTATGGATTTGATTTGTTATTAAGGAATGAAGTTAAGATTAACACTAAAATACTTTGGTAAACCTTTTGGGTTCCATTATGAGTGTTGCTTTCCTTTGTAGTTTCATCATTTTAAAATGATCTATTCTAAGGTTATGATTATATTAAGGAATTCTTTCTTTCCTTTGACATTTCATTTGACCTAACAGTGTATTTAGGATATCAGAAAATATTATTCATTTTTTTAATCGCTTTCATAATAGTGATAACGTTTAGCGTGCTTATTTATGATAAAGATAGTGCATGTGTGATTAAATCTGATTAGAATCGTAATTAGCCGTCCACCAATTCATTTGAAAAAAATGTCATGTGATGATCTTAATTGAACCTGAAAAGTTTTGGAAAAAGGTCAAAACAGGACTCGCCTGGTGAAAACTGTTAATGTTACAACTTATTAACATGTAAGTCAAGTGACGAATTCGTTTGGAACAATTATTTTACTTTTTACTTAGACCTTGACTTTATAAATAGTCATATTATATTGCATACAAAGTAAAATGTAGACATTATGGGAAAACTTTAAATGTTATTTGTTAGGCTGTTAATTAATAGAATTCATAATATTTCTTTCTCTGTTTTTGAAAAATACTAAGTCATATGTATCTAGTACATACCTGGTTTGGGTTGGTTACATACTTGGCTGACAGTGGGTCGCATCCCTTTTTTGCATAGTAAGCAAATAACGCCATTCCACATAAGAAAACGACCGTCACCAATACAAACACCCCAATGATGTTAAACATCACTGTCCTGCAGAAAAAAACAAACAGTACAACTACCTATTTTAAGTGGTTTAGTGAGGTTCTATTACAGGGGATCGAATATACTCGATCTGGAGTCCTTTCAATCAATACCGATTTTTCAGAATTTTGAATTTACTATTAAATATAGAGTATAGACAAATGTAACAACACTTATCTGTTGACAATATGATTGGTATAAAACTGAAGTGACGTGAATCAAGGCCGATACCTCTTATCGAACTCTTGCCTAATTCTGATGTTCTAGTAATGTCACTTACTGCTCTTTTGATATAGAAATCTTTAAACTGATGATGTTGAGTCTGGTGGGGAAGACATTATCTTACGAAGGGTGTGATATTGGGTATGAGATCAGTGAACAAGTCATATGCTCTATGAGCTTGTTTAAAGCGAACAATAAACAATTGAATCCTGAAATAATAAATAATGTACAGTGATGCATTCATAATCATCTACCTACTGTTTAGCTTTTCTGAGCGTCGCCACTGCACAATATCTCTGCACGCTAGTTTGGCAAACTCCGTATATGGCCATCCAGGTTGTCATTCCACCAATCACAAGTGACCAAAATGTATGACGAACCAATGGATTTGGGTTGAAACTGAAATGAAGTTATTTCGGATTAACAGCAACATCTATTTCATGTTTTAAAATGTGTCATTTGGGAAAAATATATAATGTGTTATTTTATAACCTTGAACATTGATGCACATGGCTGTTTATTGATTTAACACATTCTCAATGAAGTTTTTAAAGTCGATTTTCCGTTAGCATGAAAGAAGCTTCCTTAATGGAGTTCCTACTACAAGGATACCTACTCGAAGAATTGTATTCTATTCCATTCGTTGTTCAGTCTCCAGATCTCTCCAATTCCTCCGACAGATATTGATCCCTTTAGGTTGTGAGTTATGAAATGATAAGACACCACAGAAAGGTTAATTACGGATTGATACTGTTCCAAATAGTTGGTTTGTTTAAAACTGAATAAGTATACCTAAAAACTCTTATAAGAATAAATCACTAACTACATGTACATCATACGATCTGTCGTGTCACGTGCTTTGGTGTCTTGCCAACTGACAGCCTTCAATCGAAACATTACTACTTTTTTTACGAATGTAATCTTTTGTGGTTATGTTCTAATATATCAATGTGAAATCTGAGTATTCAGTTGTTGTAGATATGACAAGAGTGTCTTAAATATAGACTGTTACGAAAAATACTTTCAAGTTTTACGAAGACGGGTTTCTCACTTTTAGCTTATCTTTTTGCTATTGTGTTCCATCAGGAGCACGTTTTTAAGCAATCAAAGTGATCTCACGAAAACGAAACTATCTCTTTTGCGTTTGCTGGATCGCAATGTAGTTTCATTTAAAAAACAGTTTGAAAATGAACTTACCATGAGAAGTTGAGCTGTCGAAACTCAAATGATATAAATTTGTGCTAGCAAACTGCCCGTCTGTATCATTTTCAATGTTTACAATATTATGTCATTAAATTCTACACTTATAATATTGACCTTGTGTTTTTGATGTCAAGGAAGGGGAGCTAACTGGTGATCCATTCGAATATGAGTACAGCTGAACCTACATTGCGCATGATGTTGAAAAGCTATGTTATAGACATTGCCCCCTGGCTATTTACAAATAAACTGTCTCAACGCATATGAGGCCACCTTTGTCCGACATTCCATATGTTTAAATCGTGTTCTTTCCTTAGTATCTGGACAATAGGAGGCAACATTTTCAGTGTATCTCTTTTTTACCTGAATAAGAACTGCAAGCAATCCGGCAAGAAGAACGAAACCCTGGAAAACATCTGTCCATACAACAGCCTTAATGCCGCCCTGAAGTCAAGCAATATATAGATACATTCAGAGACACACACACTTAAAACTATTAAACGGTGTCTTTATTACTGAAAGAAAGTCACGATTTCCTGATTTTACAAACATGAACATTACCAGAGCAGTATAGAACGATGCAACAACAAGAAGAATGATTATGCTTGCCCACGTTGAAAAACCAGTAACTGAAATGAAAAATGTTTGTGTAATCAACAGTTTAACTAATTCAAATTCACAAATTCTATGTTCAGGTGTGAAATTTTTTAGGGACAGTATTAAACGACTTAACAAGATTTGTTGAAGAACACTAAATTAATGTTCGGATTCAGGGTATTGAAACAAAGATTGAATTCGAAACTGTAAAGCTTGCAATTACATTTACAGAGTTATTGTCCTTGTACCGTTTTACTTAAGGTATCGTCATAATACGGAGGTGGTTTACCTGTATGTTCATCTTAATCTTTTAGTTAAAACATTTGGTTTGCACGACTTTTATACAAAATGGTCCGCTACTCGATGCAACTGACTACACAAAGGCCCGCACCCGCACACATAATGCCTATTTTCAATGGGTGAGACTTACCAGCTTCAAGAGCGGTAGAAGGTGCATAAGAAGCTATACCAATGTAGAGAACCTGTTCAAGAAAATAATAATCGTAGAATGACCTTTATATTGATTATATGTGAACATTCGGCAGGATTAGAAAATGGTGCTCTAAGAGTTACCGATGTCAAATATATATCTAAGGACCAAAAACCGGTACAATTAGGGTCTGCCCTGTTGAGCCTCCGTGAACAAAATAGGAATGATACATATTCTGGTTGTTTATAATTTGTACATGGATATTCATCAGTTACAATATTTAAATGTTGTTTCCCCTGACACTCAATTTATTTACTACCTTATACAGAACAAATTCAACGAAATTCCAATTCATCTAGGTTAATTTCAATTCACAACGTCATCAATGAGAAAACAATGTAACAAACAACACTTTTAACACGATAGAAGAATATATTCGCTGAATGGCTAATCAAATTATTGATTCAAAACTCATCAAAATAAACCTTACAAATAGAGACAGGTACTCTCCGAATTTACGAATTACGATTGCATGTTTACTCCGTAATGTTTTACCTGTTGTATAATCGTTATCACTGTCCCTGTTATCTTTGCAGTTTTGGAATCAAAGCGTTTTTCGATGTACTGAAAACAAGATACCGGTAACAATAGTAGGTATGTAGAATAATCGATTTATTTCAACTGTACGCACTCGCTTTTCAAAACATTCATTTATTATTACAAACATTAATTGGCACCATTCTACTTGTGTTTTCGTTAGTACGTAAATTTAACTCTTTTACGATATAATATGAAACAAAAAAGAGCAAAAGGTAAAACTATTTTTGATGTGTCATTGATAATATCAACTTTTAATTTTATATTTTTGGTGACCACACACTAAAACCGAAAGTATCCAGTATAAGAAATCAGAAACAGATGAAATTGTGTGTACTTAGCTGATGGATATTTTAATTTGCAGATTTAGTGACCCTTCGACCGCGTTTTAAGGCCGTGGGAGCCACGCCTTTACAATCTTCTTCATCAGAAGCAAAAATACATAAAAAGCTGAAATCTTATGCACAGACTCCTAGACAGATTAGAATTATAATGTTTTTGTTTGGTAATCCTCGTTATTTACACCACTGGTGAGCTACAGAGTCAATGGCTCTAATATCCGATCAAATTAGGATGTAAGCTTCAACAGTTCTTTTATCATCTCACCTCAAAACAGCTTGTAAGATGTAGAGGATACAGCAAAGGCACAAACAGGACTGCCGCCAACAATACTCCGAGGCTTATTCCAACAACATAAAGGTAATACTCTGTTCCATGGGTATATATTTCTGCTGGGGTGCCGAGAACCAATATTGCTGACATATTTGAAAGAAGGATTGAGGTTGCCACAGGAAGAGATTGCATGTTTCTGTTTCCCATAAGATATTCTCTAGTTGTATTCTGCTTTCCTCCCCGACAGGCGAAGAATAACCCTATAACTGCAGAGATTACCAACATAGCTGCAAACACTATGTAGTCAGCAACTGCGAATGTCTTCATCTTTTCTTCTTTTTTTAAGTTATGATCGCCTGCATAATATAAATGAATAAATCTATAAATTGTTGTTGCATTATTCTTCATTCCTGGAATAGCCTTTCAGGAGTGATTAACATGTTTATCTGATAAAAACAGCCAATGGAAATAGTTTTTGGTCAAAAAACAAAGACAAAGATATGTCAAACAAAACATTTCTACATAACTTGACAAATGTATGCATACATATTATACAAGTGCAAGAATCTGAAAAAACATTAAGTATTAAAACCTAATATAACACATAAAGAAGATACGACAAAAAGTTAGTTAGCTATATCGAAGCTATCCCCTGTTCGGATATAGAAACTTGGATCCTATACGAACTTGAGAAAGCTCATTTGAGCGAAGAAAATATTTCTGGGTAGGGAAAAGATCAAGAAGGGCTAAAACAAATTGTACAGTCGTAATGTAATATATTGTTATTTCGAATACTTATATTTAACCAATGAACCCACAGTTCCTTCAATGAACAGCTCAAATTAGATTTGTCATGACACAAACACACCCGTATAAAACACCCTACACAATGGAGAAAACGTAAATGGGGGAATGGTTCTCTTCAAAGAAGAGTTACTTTTAACGTTGCATCGCTCTGATGGAAGACATCAAAGAACCTTATGTTACCCCATGTGCTTAAGAAAGATATCGTTTTGGAGGGGTCGGAGTAATGTTATGGGTAGTAAAGTACACCACTTCAAATCGATGGGTATTTAATTTGAGCAAAACTAAATAAAGCGTCAACGTCATGTTTAACCGTTTATATAACAAAACAAAGTTTGAACAAGAAGTAAATGCAAATTTGGAAAATAATATTTCAGAAGACACTCGAAAAGATTTTTAAAACAATTATCATTAAATTGATAACTACAGCAAATATCATTTGAACTCTTTTCAAACATATACTCAGAACAATAAGTTAAAAGCCACTTATTTCAATTGAGTATATCTTTTCAACCGATTGATGCAGACAATTACAAATGCTTGTGAAACTCCGATTTACTTGTGCAACGGTATTAGAGCATTAGATCGTTTCCATAGCTGTTATTTCGGTCGATGAAACTGTCTTAAAAGAAAAGAAAAGAAGAGAGTAAACCACTGTTAAGTCAATAGCGAGTGTATGGCCCTTCTGCATTGATGATTTGATTGACCCTACTCGACATGGTACGTATCAGTCTCTGTATGACTTTTTGAGGAATATTCTGCCACTCCTGATGCAGTTTGAGGGTCTCCTCTACGTATACGGGGACCAAGAATATCCCATAGATGGTTTATCGGGTTCAAGTCGGTACTGCAAGCAGGACACCGTAGCATTATGATGGCTTCCCGCTGTAGAATCTGTGTTACTACTCTGCCTCTGTGTGGTCTGGCATTGTCATATCATGTAAACTGGTTTCATACGAAGAGGGTGATTGTCCAAATGTTGAATTACCACAGGGAGAAGAATGTTACCTCGAAATTTCTGAGCATCGGGTGTACCTGGATCTGTCACAAGGTCGAGGTTACAACCATAGGATACAAAACCCCATATCAACAAAGAGCCACCACCCCACCGATTGGTTTGTTGGACATGTCCTGATGCGAAACGGGTGTTAGCTTGTGGCCAAACATGAATTCGGACATCCTTATATGAAATAGAATCCTACATTCATCAGACCAATAGATATGGCGTCATGATACCAAATTCCAACCCACCCTCTACACCACTTTAGGTGTTCATTAATCTACCGTTTGTCAATTTCCAACGGTTGAGAGATCTATGTGCCCTAAAACCCGCCGCTAGAAGGCGATTCTTGACTGGTTGATTTGGAAACCCTCCTGTGGGTAATCCAGTTATCCCTCAGTGCGACACAAGTGACGGTAGATTTCTAACGTTTCAAATCAGTGCGCTGTCTTCACGTACAGAGGTTACTGTCTGGCGTCCAGATCTCAAACGGTCTTTCCCGTCAATGGTTTGGACACGTTCTTGTAGAAAACGTGTGATAACACTGTGGTGATACCCCTACTGTCTAGCAATGACTCTGCAGGACATTCAGCTATACTGCATACCAAATATTCGCCATCTCTCCCCTATTGATAATCTACGCCTTGCCATTAATGATCTCGAACACATATGCAATCATTTGTTCGAGATTACAGATGATGTTAGTTACACCTAAAAGTGTATTTCTCCATCTACACAATCTCTAACAGTTGTTTTTCAATTGCTGTTGGGAATTAAGTCTAAAGAGTCAGTAAAATGTAAAGCAATCCACTTTATATGTCAATTTTGTCAAGTCGACACATACTTATTACCACTGAATACCAATTGATATATCTCTATAATCAGAAATACATGCGAGTGACATATATTTGTTAAACGTAAATTGAACATATGGTGTCGCTTATCTTGTTCTGAGTATATATAAATAAAAAGTATATTCCACTATTAATATTTAACAACTGTTAAGCTTAAACGGCAATGTCCTCATCGGGTTATAATTAACTTAACGGGATACATATACTAGTTAATCAAGCAGAATGTTTTTATAATGAACATGTCCGGTATCAAACATTTGAATAGAGCCAAATTGTCTGATATATAGCAACAAAAATATCACAAATGCCTTGTAGAATGTTATTAAAATTTTGTATAGACGTTCGGTGAACTGGTTTAAAATGTAATGTTGACAAATGTTTGTAAACATGACAATGTGCTTAGTAACCTTGAAATTAAGAGTCAGAGTCAAAATAAACCGCTGGTGTCTACATATTTCCAAATAAAGTTTAATCAAATTCATTGACATTTAGTGATCCTCTATTAGTGTAATATTAGACGAAAGTCTAGGTCATAATAACGTCCGTGAAAATAACCAATTGAACGTTGTTATCAAAACTAGAAATATGTGCATGTGATGCACAGTGAGGTCCCCCTTCAAAAGTGTTAATTCAACCTAATCATCTTATACCAGAAACAATCCACACCAAACATATACTAAAAAGGTTAATATATTACCATCATTTAACTTGACATAATAATTTCTCATGAAATAAGTTCAATGGTGCAAAAAAAAATAGTTTTATATATTTGTCAACTTTATTGTAGGTATTGTGACATTTGATACTCACACCGTCATCAAATATTATATTTGGCATCTACAGCCCCCAATAAGCACTAAGTTCAAATTGTTTCCATGTACACCAAGTAAAATGAAAAATTAAACACAAGTAAAGAAGTGAGCACAGCTCACATACCCCCGCTTCAAAATATAGTCTGGCTTTCTTTGTTGGTCTAACCCTCACAGGCTAAATTAGGGATCATGGTTGATAAGTGTATTAAGTTTGTTGAAGCTAGCATGTATAGTTTAGGAGATATGCTCAGGAAAAGCACTTTGTCAGATTGTCATTGTTTTAGTAACGTTTCCATGTGAACCGCAAAAAATAAAAATAATTTGTTGATCTTGCCCTCAAAAGGCACATCAAGGGATCATGGTTGATTAGTGTATGAAGTTTGGTAAAGATAGCATGTACAGTTATGAAGATATACTCCGTGCAAAAGACTTTGTCACTGTTTAAGTCATGTTTCCATGGAAACCGCAAAAAATAAAAATCATTTGTTGGTCTAACCCAAAAAAGGCACATCAAGGGAGTGAGTTAGTGAGTGAGTTGGGGTTTAACGTGCTTTGAACAATATTTCAGTTATTAAACACGTGGATGAAAAGCATCCAAAAGAGAGTGGATCATGGTTAATAAGTGTATGAAGTTTGGTAAAGATAGCATGTATAGTTTAGGAGATTTGGTCATAGATTCACTGTTTTAGTCATGTTTCCATGGAAACTGAAAAGAATATAAATCTTTTGTTGATCTAAACCTCAAAAGGCACATCTAGGGATCATGGTTGATAAGTGGATGTAGTTTGATAAGATAGCATGGATAGTTTAGGAGATATGCTCCGGACAAAGGACTTGGTCATATAGTCACTGTTTTAGATGTTGCCGCAAAAAAATAAAAATCATTTGTTGGTCTAACCCTCAAAAGGCACATTTAGGGATCATGGTTGATAAGTGTATGAAGTTTGGTGAAGCTAGCATGTATAGTTTAGGAAATATGCTCCGGACAAAGCTTAGTGACGGACGGACAGAATGAACGCTATATACCCACACATACGCTGTAAGGTGGGGGTATAATAACCAAAGTAGCATATAAGGCAAGCAAGCACTAGACATACCAGGTTTAGTAAAATAATACTCATTAGATTCTTAGATATAGGTTGGAAAATCACCCTACCCCCATGTACACAAAGTTCAGATTATTTCCAAGGAAACCAGAAAAATATTTTTTACTAAACTGAAAACATTATGGCTCCCGTAAAGCTTTGAGGGGGACATAATTAAGAGATATTCAGTGCGTTTCTCCATGAGATATTAACTTTCGAAAACTTTTAATGAAATGGATTATAAATATTAATTGACGAAAATCTAAATCACAATAACGTCTGTGTAATTATACCTAATTGAACGTTGATACCAAATTAAGAGATATTCAGTGCACTGGTTCATGAGATTTGAAATTTCTTTTCATGAAAAAACTTTTAATGCAATGGAATACAACATCATTATCGAAAAACCATCGTCGCCTTTAGAATAAGGTCAGGGTCACATAAAGTGGCGTCTCCGGAATAGAGTGAGTCATTAAGTTGGGGTTTAACGTGTTTTGAACAATATTTCAGTTATTTTAGTGAGCGAGTTAGGGATTAACGTGCTTTGAAGATTATTTCAGTTATTAAACACGTTGATGACAAGCATAAATGTCACGCGGTTCGAGCGTGCGACCTTTTTCCCGCCTCTCCTCTAATGTACTTTCATAAATTATCACCAATTATTATATATATCGAAAGTACATATTATGTACTTAATATGTACTTTACATTCATGTATCTATTTTTATCATTCATGTCTTCATTCGCCGACTGTGGCTATTTTTATATGTTCAAATGTCATTTTCATGATCCATTTATCAGCCTTTTTACATTTAGCATTAATGTGCCAATGCGCAGGTTATATATATTTATATATTCTAGTGGAGGAGTTTGCGCCCTTTACAATAAGCCATTTTAGGCTCCTTAACTTAAATATTATGCTATAGTATGCTAGAGTGATTCCCTACAGTTTGTCTATTTGTTCATTCATGGGCTGTTGACTTCCTTAATTAGTTGTCAACTCCTGTTGAGTGGATTACGGGTAGCTTGTTGCTGTACCCGGATATCGTCTTGTTTAGACTGCAAATAAATCACTTGATTCACTGGTTGGCTTCTCTCTAGTTGTTTATTGGCTTGATTATTTTCTTTTCTAATCTTTCTGTCGGATAAACGGGTATCGTCTGAGTTTAGATATCGTTACACCATGACAATCAAAGAGTTGAAAGATAAGGGATAAAGGGATAGAAAGGATGAGGGAAGGTGAGGTGAGTTGGTGTTTAACGCCGCTTTCAAGATTATTTCACTTATATCGCGGCTGCTAGTATTATTGCAGGGAGAAAGCCAGCAACACTATAGTGGCTATGCATTGCGGTGAAACCTGCCAGCATCGGCTGGAACTAGCCAACCATGGGTGGTACTGCGCTGAATTTCAGTGTAGCATTGTACCCAAAACTGACTGCGTGTAGAACAGTTCTCTACTGCAGACAAAGTTGCCGAGCCCCTGGCGCGATTCGAACCACGGACCTCCTTATCTGAAGCCGAACGCGCTAACCACTGCGCTATCCCGCCCTCAAAGGATGAGGGAAAAGACGGAATGAAAGGCATAGGGAGAGAAAGACAACTTTTAGAAGGACTCAAATTTAGTCTGGCTTCTACCCGTCGACCTGTCCAGCTTGGGTGTCCCTACCAGGAGCATGCAAGCTCTGGCTGGCACAGCTCTTGGGATCACTGAAGCACGCAAATCACCACACCACGTTAAGGTATCGAGTCCAGTGGTGGTCAGTTATTTTAACATTATATATATTATATTATATTAACACGTGGTCGACAAGCATCTAAAGGAGAGTAGACAGACCAGGGAGAAAGTGATCGACAGAATATGGGGAAAGACGGAAAGAAAGGCATAGTTAGAGATAGACAACAGGTTTTAGAAGGGCTCAAATTTGGATTGTACTGCACTGAAATTAAGTGTATCATTGCACCCAAACCTGACTGCGTGTAGAACAGTTCTCTACAGCAGACACAGTTGCAGAGGCCTTGGCGGGATTCTAACTACAGACCTCTTGATCCGGAGCCGAACGCGCTAAGCCGCCCCCAAGTGATTAGAGATAATTGACAATCTTTCCATTTTAAAAGTATCAACCTCAGTTCAAACTTGTCAAAGGCGCGTTCTGACCTTAATAATAATAAGTCAAGATAATATAAATTTAATGTTGGTTACATATTCTCCCAAATTCATTATACATGTTCCCTATTTTTGGAAACCTCGTAAATATTACCACAGGAAGACGACATTATTTTAAAATACATCTTATTTTTCCTTCCTGTCTTAGCATTTCTCTCAAATTATGCACTCAAATTTTAAAAGGACGAAACTCTTTTCCCCCACGTAATTTGTATATGTGCAGAAAATTTGCAATGCAATTGATGTAAATAAGTTAAAAATGATAAAAATATAAACAATAAACAAAGTATCAATGAAATATGTTTACCTGCTACATTAGAAACAAGCATTTACCACTTATTTCTAGGCTTTAGAGTAAGGGTAAATAACATTGAGGTTATCACTGTTCTATCAGGGAAAACTTGGCATGAACTGATATTCAGACATAAAGAAATATTATTTTCACTATTTCGGATCATATTTACTTACAATCTCGAAAAATTGGTAGAGAGCAACTGCAAAGATAAACAGACGTTGGTTGCACTAGATGTTTACTTTCTTGATTTTAAAGATTCTTGTTAGTATACAGATTAAAAATTTGAAACAAAAACAACCATATAACATTTTTTGACATGATGATTCCAAAATATTTTGTTTATAACTTTACCTTTTGTGGATCCCGGAGAAGGATGTCAAAGCAAAAATATGTTCATATCTAAAACATGTGCATAACCTATATATAACATATGAACGACATGTCACATTATCTCAGTAGAATAAACAGATAGCCTCCGAATAATTAGGAAGGTTAATGTCAGTATTCTTCAGCCTTAATTGAATATTCAAATTTGTTAATTGATATTCTAACAATTCGACTCAAATATGAAAGTATGTGTGCGTGTTCACGTTTAGTTCTTTTCAACTGAATAATGAATAAACCATTAAGAAACATATTGGCTTTTTTTTTAGCGAATTCGTTTTATTATGTAGATTGGTAACAACTTTAATATAAACTGCTGAGTACCTTGTTCATGTTGACACCCATATCAATAATCCAAAGTACACAATAGACGATAGAGCAAACCTGACTGCGTGTAGAACAGTTTTCTACTGCAGACAAAGTTGCCGAGCCCCTGGCGCGATTCGAACCACGGACCTCCGAAGCCGAATTACCTTAATTGTTTTCGCGAATTCGCTCTCATTTGGAAATACTTAAATTTAGTTACTCGTGTCGTTAACATTGTAAGTCATGGACTAGCATACAATATCCTATACTAAATGATTCTTGCTCATATTTCAACCCTATCTTTGATAATGAGTGAGTGAGTGAGTGAGTTGGGGTTTAACGTGCTTTGAACAATATTTCAGTTATTAAACACGTGAATGACAAGCATCCAAAAGAGAGTGGACAGATAAGGGAGAAAGGGATCGACAGGATGAGTCAAAAGACGGAAAGAAAGGCATAGTAAGAGATAGACAACAGGTTTTACAAGGACTCAAATTTGGTCTGGCTTCTACCCGTCGACCTGTCCAGCGTGGGTGCCCCTACCAGGAGCATGTTAGTTCCAGCTGGCACAGCTCTCAGGGTCTCTGAAGCACGCAAACCACCACACAGCGATTAGGTATTGGGTCCAGTGGTGGCTTTGATAATGAAAACAAAATAACAATTAACTATCTCGCAATTATTACCTCATTTGGGGGTGTGAGCGAGTGAGTTGGGGTTTAACGTGCTTTGAACAATAATTCAGTTATTCAACACGTGGATGACAAGCATCCAAAAGAGTGGACACATCAGTGAGAAAGGGATCGACAGGACGAGTATATAGACAGAGAGAAAGGCATAGTGAAAGATTGACAACAGGTTTTAGAACGACTCAATGTTGGTCTGGCCTCTACCCGTTAGACCTGTCGAGCTTGGGTGTCCCTACCAGGAGAGCACGAAAGCTCCAGCTGGCATAGCTCTTTGGGTCTCTGAAGCACGCAACCCACCACACCACGATAACGTACGAGTCAGGTGGTGGCACAAATAGAAAGAAGGGAAGGGTATGGAGAGGGGAGGCAGAAATATAACTTCTCCACGAGCTAGGGAAAGGACAATTATCAATATTAATGTAATAGTACATAGATACAAGTTTAGAATGGGCTAAACAGTGTCCCGATAGTCTTGGTCAGTGACTGAGCGAGTTGGGGTTTAACGTACTTTGAATAATATTTCAGTTATTATACACGTGGATGACAAGCATCCTCAAGAGAGTGGACAGATAAGGGAGAAAGGGATCGAAAGGATGTGGGAAAAGACTGAAAGAAAGGCATAGTGAGATATAGACAATCAGGTCACATCTGCCTAAAATAATGGAGAATTTTCGAAATCAGTCCTGTGATACGGAGCTATCGTTAAGTGGCGAGAAATGTCTCTTTATATATCCGACTTTGTGAATGTTCCAGCTTTGTTTTTAGATTTAAAATTAATCAATGCTAAGAAGAAACAATTTTAGAGGTTTAATTCCAGATATTACACTTTTCAAGGTTATCTGCAAAATTACCGTGCAAAATGAGCGTGCACATAAGTATTCACATTCTAGATTGGAGTATTCACTTTTTTTCTAGGAATGATTGCTGTTAATCAGCTACTTGGGCACCAGTCTGATTAAAATCGACCGTGTTCCGAGGAATAAAAGTTACAAAATGTTCACTTCCCCAAGATTCGAACTCGATATGTCTAGGTCATCCTCTGCACGACGGTCTGAAGGCAGCATACTGTAGCGCACGTGCTGACACCAGTTTAGCGCAGACAAAACCAAGTCATTTGCGGGCCAATCATATCATCGCTTTCAAAATTCTTAATGGCGGCGTTCATGTAGAAAATGGCGGCCCCCATAGACGACGCGTTGGATACTATCTTACAGTCTTTTTCGATCTCTTGCTTGAAAGATGAGCAAAGGAAAATCTTGAATTGCCTTTTGGAAAGAAAAGACTGCATGGCAATATTACCTACTGGGTATGGAAAGTCGCTTCCTCATCAATTACTGGTACCACTGTTGAGAGAGTTGAAATCCACGGACCCAATGGACATTGGGAAAGTCATCGTGTGCTGTCCCATAATTAGTCTGATGGATGACCAAGTGACTAAACTCTCCAAGATACCAAATGTGACAGCTGCATATAAAGGTATGTTTGAGACATTTATAACATAGTAGTTACCGTCGCAATTTTTGTCAGTCATTTCTATTCTCCTCTCACATAGTGATATGTGAACAAATGAGTTTTAAAGGGGGTCAACAACTTTAATTTTTAACTTCCAGTGTTTTATTAGCGAGGCCCCGCGAGAGTCGTAAAACTCAATCAGCGCGCTCTCTACTCAGCGGTGTTTGTTTTGCGCTGCATTCTACGCGCGCGCTTTCCTTACACGCGCGAATTACCCAACCGGATACGCGTGTGAGAATGTCGTTTCAAACAAATCGTTCTACAACTGAACTGCCATATGAGATATGAGATATGAGAAAAAATATATAAATCTTTGTAAAGTGAAATCTTTTTTTGTTTTTATTTCCCTCACCTTTTACAAAATTAGATAAACAATTCTGGTGCTCTGGTATTATGCAGTTGTTTACATTTAACTTGTAAGCTTGGACACTACAAACTTCACAATATTTCTGTCGATATTTTTTAAAAGTTAGGTTTTGACTTGTGTGGATATTTTTTGAATTTTCGTCACTATTACTCAATTCCTAACTATTTGAAATTTCTTATCTATGGCAGATAGGGGTTTGAGGGTTGTTTTTTTTATATTTGGCAGTAAATTGAACCTGGATTAAACAACTGTAAAATCAATGCACTTTTAATATTGATACAATTCACATATAGTTATCCAACTTTTTAAGAACATAATTGAACACCAAGTTGACATTTAACAAAGACACAATCATTTTTCAGAAATTTAAGACACGTTTGCCATAATTTTAAAATATCACTGATAGTTATAAAAAGGGAATACATGAAGGATATACTGGTCACTAGTTATAAAGTTTAACTAAAAGGGTTACCTTGATGATAGGGTGTTTTAAACTGTTTTTTTTGGGTCCGGTTTAGTATGTCTCGCATTTGAGTTGACTATTCATCAGTAAAATTTTAAGGTATAATCTCATGATGATACAATCGAATATTGATTTAATATTTTCATTATTTCAAAGTCATCGACAAGGGGTTCACCTCGTACATCATGCGTCCCGATAGTTCCGATATGGGATTTCTAATTACGAATGGATACGAATAAGAATGACTTATGATGTATACAAACCTGGCAGTAATTGTTAACGTACATGTATTTACCAGTCTTACAGAGAAAAGGGCACCAACAATCTGAGCCATAATTAATGATAGATTCACTTTAGTAAATGACAAAAATAATTATCTCGTCCTAATCCCGAATTGACAAAAAGTTACTTTGTTTTGATTTTTTTCGCCAATTATTCACAGTAGATGAACACATGCTTTTGACATTTAAAAGATAGTGAAAAATATAAAATATAGTTAATAGTTAATCTTGAACATAGGCAAAACCGCATAATCTACATTTTGTTATAGATATATCTTATTCCACGTAGTCTCTCAGACATTATACAATGCATGAACGGTAAAGCTGAAATCAACAATGATGTTATCTAATTTATCAGCCAACCAGTCAGGCATAAAGCAATAAAGCACAGCTGTCCTCGGAACAGGAAATGATAATAAGGATATTATGTAAGAGATCGATCACATACGTTGTTTATAACACTTCAAGGAAGTTATATAGTACTTGGAAAGTCTGGTCTAAACAGTCACTGTAATCTCGCTCTACTCCCATGTTTTCAGTTGACGAGCTGGAATAAACATTGTCAATTCACTCCCTCTCTAATTCTGTTTTATTTGTTTATGATTGTATGTGGGCGTAAGGCAGCTTACTAAAATTAAAGAATTGATATATTTCGAAATAATTGGATTTTCATCACTTAAATGCCAAAATCATGATATTTACTTATTTTCAATAATCATCGACAAAAGGCCAACGGCTGTACGGCAAGGACATGCTCCCCTATAGTCGACCGATTGCAGGTGTTCTCACAGCGACATGTGATAGTAGAGAAGCTATATCCATTTTCCATTTTGGACTGCAGGCATCGTGATGTTGGGTTGAAGTTTAACGTCTGCTTCCACCATTGTGTTATGTCGCCGACGTGGGGCCTATGCCTTAGGTATTTGCAATGAATGGGGGTATAGAAGATTTAGAATATGTCATAGACACCCAAATTAAGTTAATAAAAGTTCTAAAGTGGTAAAAAAAAATCAATTTGGAATTTGGAATTCAGGCATCGTGTCAGGAACGAAAATGAATAAGCCAATCAACGATCGCATGTAATAAAGGGGATTCCCCTGTCACAATGACCGCTTGGCCGGCGCCCAGTCCGTGTCACGTGACCTCTTTCCCGGCTATGGCAATTACGTAACTGCTGGTCAATTAGGTCTGAAAGGCTAGGGTTGTTGTTCCCCTTTAATATGAACAAGCGAGTTCGTTCTAGTATAAATTTATAAGATGTTATTGTAAAGAAGTGTTTGATATATATATTTATCCAATGATGTGAAATACGTTAACTTAAATTTATTTAATTTTATATTAACACATTTACACATAAAATTCTACTATCTTTATTGATTCAATTATTTTTCCTCATTTCTGAAAATATGAAAGAAATATTTGCAATTATTTCCCTATTATTCTTAGAGCTTACTCTGAAAATATGTTGAATGTATTGGTATTCAAATATATACAGTCCAAAGTTCACATTTGAAAGTATGCCTCTGTATACTATGTCATGTATTTTTCATAATAATAATTTTCGAATCATTGTTATTATCCTGTTATATAAATTATATGCATAATCTGTTGCTGTTTGGGTCATTAGTTTGCTGTGTAAAATTTAATCCTTCTATATTATAGGTTTCAGTGAAACAGTTGACAGACAAATAAAAGCTGGGGAGATTGATGTGATATATGCATCACCTGAGACCCTTGTTGGTAGTCAAGAGTGGAGAAGGGCCTTACAAGAAAACTTGTCAGTAGCAGTCATTGTTGTGGATGAATTTCACACAATTGCAACATGGTAAGTTCTTGATAACAAATTATAAAAACCAACAACAACAGTATTTCATTCAATATCTATTATATCTATTATAAGTGTTAATCTGAAAAATTAAAAGCATTAAATTTAACATTGAAATTAAATTGTAGTTAAATAATATCTGGAAGCGATTAATCATACTCTGTATTACATTTTTAAAAAAATCAAATCTTTATTCCAACAATTGCAATATCTGTATGAATAACTGGTTAGAAGTTCAATACATTAAATGCATAACATTTTTACATCACTTTTAATTGAAACTATGTTTATTGTAGTTTTCCAATTAATATTAAGCTTTCAGAGAAATAACAAGTTCTATCATTACTTGTTTGTTGTAGGGGTGATGACAGCGGAAAGAAGAAAGCATTCCGAAAGTGGTTTGCTCATGTAGGTGAACTGCGAGCTATGTTCCCTGAAGCAAGCATCCTTGCTCTTAGTGCTACTTGTACAAACAAGATTAAAAAGAGAGTAGTAAAGGAATTAGCTTTAACAGACTACTGTGAAATAAGTATGTCACCAAACAAAGAGAACATAAAGTTGATAGTCAACAAAGTACCAAAGGAAATAGAGGCTAGCATGTTCTGGCTTATTGAGGCTTTACAGAATGTGGA
This sequence comes from Phorcus lineatus, assembly GCA_921293015.1. Taxonomy (NCBI): domain Eukaryota; kingdom Metazoa; phylum Mollusca; class Gastropoda; order Trochida; family Trochidae; genus Phorcus; species Phorcus lineatus. Next base: position 30,329,472 of record OV121094.1, on the reverse strand, counting down.
GAACTTTCCAAGAACAATAATATATTGTCGTACAATCAAAAGTGTATCTTCACTGTACTCATTTATCACAGATGAAGTGCCCAGGTGCATTGACTTTGTTGAAATGTACCACTCGGCTACACCCACTTCAACGAAAGCTTCCATTATGGAGAAATTATGCAACCGTAACAGCTCTATAAAAGTTGTGATTGCCACAAGTGCCCTTGGAATGGGTGTGGATATTGTTGACTTCCACAGTGTGATTATCTACGGACCTCCTCAAAATCTAGTAGACATGGTGCAGGCAATTGGACGGGTAGGACGTGATGGGAATGCTTCCGTTGCATTGATATTATATCACTCAGCACAGTTGACATCTTGTGACAATGAAGTGAAGAATGTTTTCAAGAACGCTCAAACATGTCATCGTCTTTCTCTCATGACCCCCTTTCTTACCAATTTGGAACTTGGTGAGCTCAAGAAAGACACTGGTGTGCACATGTGTGCATGTGGGAATTGCAACTCTGCAAAATCAGTGTTAGAAAAAATGTATTATTTTCACCCTGGTCAAGTTGAAAGTGACATGTCAGATGAAAGTGATGGCTCCAATGAAGCGTCAGACAATCTCTTTTCCGATGTAGATGAAGGACTCCTTGCTGATTGTGAAATGTAAATGTCAAGTTCATATGGATAAAATAACAACTCTTGAAAAACTCTGCAATATTTATAAATGGAGTAATTTATTGTGAAAGACATGTTTGTTGCTCAGTAATAATGCATTTTGTGTATGTTTGTATGTTACATACTTACATTTGTTTTTCAATTCAAAAGTATATAAATAATTTTTTTCCACACCTGAGTTGCCTGGTGATTCCTTATTCATATGCCCACTACAGCTATTTAGGTTTTCTGATTGGAACATGGTTTTGTTGGATCAATATATGTTATCATCATCTTATTTCAACCTTGTCTTATTTGTTTAGCAAAATACACATAAATATTACAACTGGATTATTTATTCAAGTATCATTATCCTGAAAGAAAGCAAATGTATTGAATTCATTTTAGCTTTGTTGCCCTGTAATAGGTAATAATCTTATCTAAGTAAAAAAGTATATCCATTCAACTCTATTGTTCTCTTGCTGTTTGAATTTTTTTTTAACCCAGTTACCAACCCTTTTAAGAAAACGTCCATTACAAAAGAAAAACTGATAATGTGACAACACAAAAATATATTTGAAACTCAGACAAGTTTGAAAAGCTAACGATGTTAAGCATTCTCCATAGAAGTTAAATTGATAATCTTCAGAAAATATGTTACATAAAAGCTTAACATTGTTTGCTTAAACAACCTAAAAATGTGGTAAAGGAATTTGTAACATACTCATACTTTATATCTCTTATTGATGGAAACTGTGATTGTCTGGTTAAATGTGTCATGCATGCCTGGGGTTAATTAAATGTTACTAGAAATATGTGCATGCGATGCACTGTAATGTCCCCCGCCAGAATTTTGACTCCAACCCATTAATCATAAATCAATTTGCCACTCATTCTCCAAATTCCACTTGTTTAACTTTATTTGTCAACTTTTTGATTTTAGGGAATATGACAATTGACACTCAGTTATAATTTGCATCTACATCCCCCAATATGCACTAATTTCAAACTGTTTCCATGGAAACCAGAAAAATATTGAAAAATTAAGTAGCAAAAGGCACCACTCCGTCACTAGATCTAACCACATACCAATTTTCAAAAACAAATTTTGAAAGTTTTTTTTAGATATGACCCCGAAACATAAGCTTTTCGGTATTGTGGAACAACTGTCGGAACTTGAAACATTATGTCTCCCACAAACCTTTGCAGGGGACATAATAAAAGGTCTCAATATCAAGGCTGTTATTACAAGGTGACTCCCAACAAATAACAGCTTGAGATTTTTGCAGTACTGAAGGAAATGTAAAAAATGACAGTCTGTGCCATTAGCCAAACTAACTTCAAGGGCCTTGTAGTGAGAATCCAAATCATGGAATACCCAATAGCTATCACAGATGCATATAATACAATAAATGGTTATCAAAAATCAAAATCAAAGTATTTCAATTCCAGAAAAGGAAAGGGTAATGGGGTATCAGTTACACACAAAGAATCAACTGTTTCATGTTTCAAAAAGACGCCTGTCCATCTTGGCAGAATGTTATTCAGGGAAAAGGTTTCAGAATGTTGGAATATCCTCAAATAATCTCTTATCACATTCTCAAAGGCGTCTGTTTCTTAGTCTTCGAAATGGAAGGGCAGGTTTGTGTCTGTGTATCAATGTTGCCAAACCCTTGTGACAGCCAAGAAAAGGGTTCCTGGTGCAAGCCAGCTTTTTGCACTTGAATTTCCTCTTCTTGTCTTCAGTTAGAATAGTAAGGTCCACCAACAGATGCCTTGCTATCTTCATGACATCTTTTTTGAATGAGGGCTGATGGTGGAAACCTTTCCTTGCCTTCATTTCACACAGAGCCTCCACACGTCTTGTTGCACGGGTCAGGTGAGGATATTCTTTTGAGTGACGAATGATGCTCTCTTTAGTTTTGTAACCAGTGCATGCAACTTTTGAATCACGGTTCAGCATCTCCAAATACTCGTCCAAAGCTATGTTGTTGTTTGAACCACCTTGAACATTAACAAATCGGTTATGAATCAACCGTTCCTCTTGTTCCTTTGGTAGCAAGCCTGTTGTCATCGCTGTCAAATGAATTGAGCCTATCGAATATTTCAATTTGTTGGTTCGGTTGAAGATAGGCAACTCAAACTTAGCTGAACTGACAGTCCTTCTGCCATCCGCCATGTCCACTGCTGTGTCCAGGTTCCGGTGCAGAAGTGTAAGCTTGAACAGCATGACAATGTAATTCAAATAGTCATCACCAGTTTCTTTTTTCCGTGGCTTTGCCTTTTGAATCTTCACTTGATGGACTTGGCTTTCGTGTTTCTGCAGTGAGATCACATGTGCATATGATTTGTGACAGTGGTGGCAACCGACCCTTCCATCTTCAAGTTTGGAAAGCCAATAGTTTTCTGGATGATTTTGGTCTGTCAAAACCTCTCGTAGCTCTTGGAAGAGATCATCTGAACTGTCAAAGAACCACTTTTCCAGAATAGAACTGCAAGCTTCATTCATCCATTCCACTTTGTTTTCATCTCTCATTTTTGCAACTTCTTCCAACCCAGGAATTTCTGTCTCCATGTCATCCAAACCAAAATGATTCAGGAAAAGAACCACACAGATTGCGTCCAAAACTTTATAATATAGAAGCTTGTACGGACGGTAGGCGTTCTTGACTTTCCCTTTTACATCTCTTGCATTCAGGAAGTTTTTGAAGAAGTACATGCTGCAAGTGTCTCCAATGCTTGTGGGGTCATAGGTCAGCTTCACCACTGCCTGAAAGTGAAATAGAAATTCAATTTATCTTTTGCATAAATATCCAAAATATAAAAAAATCATCAAATTAGGCAAATAAAATAGAGAGTCAGTACCTTCACTGTTACAATTTATATGTATCAAAAGTTTCAGACATTGATAAGACAGCAGGACAAATGTTAGAGTTCAACAAAGTACCCTTTTCAATAAAAAAATTAAGATTATCATGAGAAGATTATTAGACACCCAAATAATCTTATGTGACTGACATCACTGAGTTACATTTTATGAATGATAAAACAAATTTGGAAATACTTACTTCCATCAAGTTCATTAGTCTGTGAAAATCCTCTATTTTTGAGATGTAGCCCTCAAGCCTATCACTTGGAGTTGCTGCGTTACGAACACTTTCTTGTGCTGACTGGATACGTTCATCGGTCAATCGGTCACCTGAAATTAGACATGAAAAAAAATCAAATTCAGCTCATTGCTTGAGGCAAAAATATAGAGATGGCTCCGTCCCTGCTCAATTTGAAATAAAAAAAAGCTATATATCTTTATCAAATCTACTGTGACTTGTTTTTCATAATGAAAGTGTTAAATATAGTTTAGCCAAGTGGTTCTATTTTAATTTCAAATTTTGTAAACTGGAATAAGGGTACTTTCAAAGACATTAACAATGCTGTTTATTATCACCATTTGCAACTCACCCCCAATGAATACTGCCTCTACTATTTCCCCGTCATGTTGAGGAATGTACTTCTCAAGTGTGTATGTCAGCAAGTGTACCATCTCTTGTGTGAACATCTCATTGCAGTCAAAAATACCCAGAGGATACTGAAATTTAAAAACCGTTATCATGTCAGCTGAATAAGTTAAAAATTATATTCTCAAATTAAAATAGTATGGAATCTTACATAACCTTAACTGAAAACAACACTTAAACATAAAAAACATACCTGTGTTGTCTTTGTGCCGGCTAAATGACTGTACTTGTGGGAGAAGTGTTTTGGGAAGCATTTCCCCAGGATTTCCCCAACATCTGAAATATTCTCAATTATGATGTTGGCAAACATAAAAGTGAGTTGCTTCAGGAGGGTTGCCTGTTCATCTTTTGATGGGATGAATGTCTCAACGTTGAGTTGACTGGGCTCGAGGAGCATGCTGAAGTCAGAGAAAGGCTGGGGACTGATCCGATCAACTACCGCATACATGTTGAAGAGGTGAAGGGATACAGTGTTCCTGTCTGATGTACGATAGCTTGGCAATATGTCTTTATCCCAGTTATCACCAATTAACTGATACTTGACAGTACCACCATTTGCCCAAGAGTCCCTCAGGGAAAGAATTTCAGCGTCAAGGTCTCCTTGCCAGGTCAAGAGCTTCCTTTGCACTGTAGTGGGATGTACACATAGTCCGAGTTTAGCAAAGCGTTCTACAGTCTGCAATTGAACAAAATATCTTACAACATCTAAATAGAATATAATGATAAAAACAAAAGCATCAATTTAACAAAAAGTTAAAGTATGGAAAATTATTTCTTGCTTAACCACTTTTCAAGTTTTTCATCTACTTGTGGCTGTCATTATTAATTTTGATTGTTAGATTGAAATAAGATTTAAAAAGAAAATAGAGATTTCTGCAGAACTATGATTTTCATGTACTCTGATAATAAGTTGATTTTTTACAACTGGAAATCTATATAAGGAGAGACTCAACAAATCAGTTATTATGAAAAAAATAAGGAACTCACCCTTTGAGTACAGCCTCCTTGCATTAGGACATATCCCACAAAATAGTGCATAACAGACATTTCTGGACTTCTACTGTTCAATGCAATACTTGCTGCCATGAGCATCTGTCTGAACTTGGCTTTGCTGTGTGGTGAAGGTGCACAGTCAGCAACAGCTGCTTCCAGTACTGTTACTAGACTTGGACAACGAGCTTTCAAATCTTCAAACAGTCTTTCCAGAGTCAAATCAAACATCTCTGAATAACTTTTCTTTTTCAGCACTGACTGTGAACTTCGGCTGCAAATCTGTTTGCATTCTTTCTTAATGACCTTAGCTGTTGCCCTTGTGACAGCACTAGAATTTGAACTACAGAGCTGATCAGCAACAATGTTATCCACATTTTCTCCTCTTAATATAGTTGTGACAATTTTCCTGTAACATTCTTTCTTCACATGACCAGTTTTTGTCCCACTTGCATAATGAACTCTGATCTGTAAGAGAAGACAATTATTTAATATAAACAAAAGGTGAGCTGATGTTACTGGTTTGAACAGTAACATCTCAATACTACAATGTAAAAATAGTGGAATTTGTAAATATTCAATTTATCTGTATAAAGAAAAGCATTTCAATCTTCGATTCATGGAGACTTTACAATGTGTGCATTTTGTGGCATAGTTTATAGTCTAAATTCTGTGGTATTGTTAGTTCATATCAAAAATTGATTCCAATGTATAAAACATAATAAACATAGCCATGCAGATTACCAAAATTATATTTTGTAACCTCAGAAAATGAACCTCAATCCTTGAACTTGTCACTGTTTATAAAAAAATGAAACCATTTGATTTAGATGATGATAAATGTATCAATGATGAATGATGAATAATTTTACAAATGCACAGCGTTTTGTTTATTTGAAATGAATATGTTAAGATTAAAACTATCACATTACTACTTAATATTTGGGTTTTTAATTGCATGAATAGTTTTATAAAGTAAAAACCTCAATCTGTTTACTGATAATAAATATATCAATCCCAGTTAATTAATATCTATGTGAACTCACAAAAATGATATCTATTGTAGTAGCGTATCATGTGGACATATATCTTCCAAACAAACCTGCAGCTGTGATCCAGGTCCAAGAAAGTATTTTTTTAAAGAAAAGATAACATTTGCATTTCTAGAGATGCAAAATTAAAAAAGGATCTCCCTACAACTTGATATGTATGAAAGTTGTAGAAATCTATTTTTGTGACATAGAAATATGTATTGTTTGACAACCAAACACATAAGCATATATTTTGTCCAAGTATCATCAATAAAGGAAACACAAATTCTAATCAGGAACAAATTTAACAAAAAAACATGCTTTAAATTGACATGGAGTATGTTTCATGAATTTTGCATGTTGCTTAAATTAAGTCAAAATATTATTTGACCTGAATTAAGTCGCCTATCTAAAGTTACTACATTTTCTTATTTTCGATTAAGAACAGCTATATCAATATTAAGAAGTCGAAATTTTGCAGTGACATGTATATCAGTTAAATGACCTACTTCGCATTACCAACCTATATTTAACGATTTGTCTTTTATAAGTCATTGTCACGCTTTAGTCTGGTTTTCGATCATGAATTTTTAATTTTTACACGTTTATTGTCATTATGATAAATTAAAAGCATTTAGATATTAATTTAAAGAAAGACCCACTGTTTGTCGATGAAATAACACCTTTCCTGAAGTTTGTCATATATGACTATAACATACCCTGTGCCCCTTTAATAACTGATCTGAAATATATTAGTTAACTGCAGTCATGTTAGTTCTGTTAATACTGAAATACAACATTTTTTTAGCATAAAATTTAATTTGAACATGAAATGAATTATGAACATGAATTTGAACATGAAACATTAAATTTGAACATGAAACATGAATAGTATCATGCCTCTACTTCTCCATCGTGTTTAGCCTTAGAAACACATGGACGATCAGTGAATCCAAGTTTCTTTCGTGCAGAGTGATGTGACACTGAAGTTATGTACATAAACAAGGACTCTTTAAGAGTAGAACATCACAATGTGAGAGTAGTGTTTTCTTAAATAATATGTTAGATTCTGACTTCCACCAGGTTAACATTGCACAAAGTGAATGAGTGCCCATGATTTGTAATTCACTGAAAAGGACCCTGTTTAAGAATAATCATGCCAATGGAATTATTTAAAGATCAAAACTCAAAAATTGAAATACAGAGTCAATATTTATTACTCTTAAAATTGTATATAGTGTGATTCAGACTAATTCTATCACTATGATTTTTGTGAAAAGTTTAAAATCTTCATACTTACTTTGTTTTTCCTTTGGTGGAATTACACCACCTGCACTCTGTGACCGGGCCATTTCTAAAAGCAAATCCTTCTTCGGTGACAGGGCTGGCTGAATAGGCCTTAGTTTCTGTATTAAAGAAAGTAAAGAAATAAAACAAAAAACCCAGAGTATAGAACTGACAGTGATGTGTATTGGCATATTAAAGTAAACACTTAAAAAAGCTATTAGTTATAGATAAATTCGGAATAATATAATCAATATGGCTTAAATAAATCAGTAAATAATTTTTCTGATTTACATGATGTCAAGACCATTACTTATCTATCATTATTGAAATAATTCCTTAAAAATAAATATATTTGTCACAATTGCTTATTAAATGTCACCACTTGGTAGAAATGTTATCTAATATCTTTGAGAAATAAATTAATATATATTAAATATTTTACCAAAGCAAGTGGACTTGCAGGTTCAATCCTTCTTGGTAATGTAACTGGACTTCCTAGAGGTTTGATTTCCTGTAATATGATAGACTGAAAATTGAAAACAAAACAAAATTTCAAACTGCTATTTCTGTCCCTTAAATATGTGATTTACAAAACTCAGGGTTACTAGGTGCACAAGTTTGTTTAATGATTAGGTTAAAATTGGATTAATGAATATAGAATATATCAATAGTGCTCATGTTACCACATCATGTCTGAATTTCCATTTGATACTTACATGGGATGACCGAAATGTGATTTCTGGGCTGTTTTTCAATTTTCTGGGTGATAATGCAGATATGACTTCTTTCTTTTTCTGAAAAGTAATGAGATAAATGAAAACTTTACAATCGCTTAGATGACTATATCATTTAAATGATGTAAAATATTTTTATCATATTCAATGGTTTAGTCAAAAGTGTATTATCATAAGGTGCAACATCATATTTACTTTAAATATCCATAGTTCATGCTCTTCCATCTAGGACATTTTTTTTAAATTTTGACATATCATGTATTAACAAACATATACAATGCCTCTAGTAGACTCTAGTATCTGGATAAAATTATTAATCACGGCATCGTAAGTAAAGCACGTGACAAGTTACCGGTTTTTATAAAATTTCTGATAGATACCATAGTCATAAAAAATTTTAATGAAATACCAGCGATCCAGGAAAGATCTTCGGCTGCTTTGGACATGGCAAAGCTGGGGAATGCAAGATCCTCTTCTGCATACGTTCTGGCCGACTTGGCGAGGGAATCGACAGGAACGTTCTTTCAACCATCTGTCGCGACTTTGTCAGTGAATCGCAAAGTGCAGCGGCATCATTTCTCAATTTAAGGATTCTCTCAACCTTCCGGAAACATGTCTGACAAATTCCATTATCGTCCTTATTTGTTGCGACGTCAAAATGGGGCAAAACAAGCTTGATCTTCGACAAGCGATCAATCTGTAGCTTGAGTTTATCCTTGAAGAATTTTTTTATTGTCACTTTCCCTAGCTGATCTACGTATTCCTGGATGAACGAAAATCCACAGAGGAGGCAGATATTAGATTTCAAATAAATTTTCTTTGGTGTCACAACTTCTGATTGAGACTGTGCCATGATGCATTCTTGTGAGAGAACGAGCTTGGTCAATCGTTCGCCATTTTGAATACAATCGGAAATATTCGGTTTGACGTTCCGAATGGCACCGGAGACAGACGAGAGAAAGTTTCGTTGGAGTTACTTGCCCCTTACTACTGATACCGAATGCTTTTGCCGCGCGCATTGTGATTGGTTAGCTGAGTTTACGCAAGAACGTGCGCTACAGTAGGGTGCGGTCAGACCCAGTGGAGAGGATGGCCTAGACAGATAGAGTTCGAATCTCGATAGAGTCAATATTTTGAAACTTTTATTCCTCGGAACAGGGTCGATTTTAATCAGACTGCTTGGGCACTAATTACTCCTTGTCATTCAGTCAATAAATATTTTAAAATATCTATAAAATTAACACATTTGTTGTACATTATATATATATATACGCTACATTCGAAGTTAAAAAAAATATCCTAATTTATGTCCAGGGATTGACAGGCTCTAAACACATTTACCTCTGCTACAAATGCTGCAGACACAATGCAGCATTCGACAGTTATGGCGGACCTCAGAGCCTATAACATCAAAGAGAATGCTGGTGGAGGTAACTGAAAGTTACGCCCCTCATTGACCATCAGCGTCTGTAAATGCACTCGAGCTCAGGGACGCAGTGGTGGATCATTTGAGGGACAACATGAAAAAGGTTAATAAATAGAGGTGTCTGATTTACACAGAGGGTCCCTTTCATAACTAAAGAGTGAGCGAGTTGGGGTTTAACGTGCTTTGAACAATATTTCAGTTATTAAACACGTGGATGACAAGCATCCAAAAGAGTGGACAGGCGAGGGACAAGACGGAAAGAAAGGCATAGTGAGAGATAGACAACAAGTTTTAGACCGACTTAAATTTGATGTAGCTTCTACCCGTTCGACCTGTCCAGCTTGGTTGTCCCTACCTATGTGCTCCGGCTGCCATAGCTCTTGGGGTCTCTGAAGCACGCAAACCACCACACCACGACAAGGTACGAGTTAAGTGGTGGCCATAACTAAAGAAGGAAAACCGTGCATCTAAAAGATTAACTATCATCTATGATTTTCTTCTAGAATTCGATATATTCCTGCAACAGTAGGAGTAATTATTGCTGAATGTCGATAGTGTGGTCTATGGTGTTGTAAGCTTTATTACTATGTGATACATGGTACTTTTTTGTTAGTGAATATATGCTTTGTTCACATTTAAAGGATTATCTAAACATTCGAGTGGGTTAATGACATGTTAGAAATCCTATGTATTCATTATATTTTATTGTATTCTTACAGGTGGATGGTGTCCTTCTTTGTCAATGATAAGAAGAGCTGGAGGAGATAAGGCAGCTTAGAACTTGGGGAGATGATGGGGGCTGCTGATTCACTTGAGGAGGAATGAGTGAGTTATTTCTAACGTGTTTTGAGCAATACTTCAGTAAATAATCACGTGGATGACAAGCATTCAAAAGAGAGAGGACAGATCAAGGTGAAAAGATGAGGGGGAGAGAAGACACAGTGAGAGAAATACAGCATGTTATTAAAGGACTCAACTTCAGTCGACCTATCCAGCATGGATGGCACCCTATCAGGAGCATATTAGCTTCAGCTGGCATAGCTCTCAGTGTCTATGAAGCACGCAAACCACGATTACGAAATACCTCAGACCCTGAGCATATTCGAGTATTGACCAGGAAAGAGATTAGATCCGCTCTTGCTCCTCTCTAATGCCCTAATATCATTCGCACTAACTTCCTCGTATGACTGTCGTTTTGACTTTCGTGGCTATGCTCACCTGTTATTTTTTCAGCCAATGAAATTTCGTTCACTAATGATCTTGACGTATGCAAATACCTTGAAGCTCCTAGCTTAAACTCAACGGATTTTATCATCCGGGCTCTGTCGCTGATGCTGAATGCGAGTCATCTCATTGGCTGATCAGATAGCTTGCGATACGAGGTTTTTTGCTTGAAAGAGATAAGGAAGGGGAGAGTGGATTATTACACGTTAAATTATCAGTATAGAACTTAATGTACTGCAAAATAGGCAGGTAATAAAATATAGGACCAACGTATAATTTTTTAAATAATATCCATTAGTAACATTTGATGATAATTTAAGAATTGGAATTCGTCATATGTAGGTAAGCGAATATATATTTGGCAAAAAACAAAATCGATGTAAAAAAACTTATAATTTCCATTAATAACTGTAATGCCTCTTACGGGCCTTCCTTACACCTTTTACGTCCGCTTCTTTCAATTTATTGCATTTCTCAATCCCTTCCGCTTTAACCTCATTCTAAGAGTTATCTCCCTTCTATGTTCAGCTTTCCGTTTCCGCTCAAAAACACGTTTTCTGTCAGCCATTACTACTCGGCTCCACATTCTCTCACCGGCGCAAACTCGTTTTATCGTTTCTATAATACTGCATGGAAATGAAAGCTGGGAAGTAAAAACGTTTGAAGTGGACAAACATCGTTTTTATTGTGTCAGCATAGTAAAAAAACCTGCATCCTATCGTCTGTGTTGGCGAAATACAACGTGAGTTTTTCAAACATAACAATGACAATTATTGCCAATCTGTGAAATTTTATGAACTGTGAATCTACCTACAACGTCTTCTCGTACAAAGAAGTTAACGTACAAAGGTTCTGAACTTTATGAAGATAAAGTTAGGGATTATCTCTACAAATTTAACAGGCAAGCCGCCTTACTTGACAGTGTACTAGTTGACTCTATTCCTCAAGGAGATAATGCTGAACACCTCCAGGATTTTCGTAGAGATATTGAAAGACATTATAATTTATTCAAGGAAGTTTGCACAGAGTTTGTCACCTACCTACAACGCGTGGGAACCGAGGAAAGTATTAAATTGGAAGTTTCATGCAATAACAGAGCAGATTCTATGCTAAACAAAGTTCAAGTTGTTCTCAAGGAAATTAACGACAGACGGCGGTCTGTTCCCTCAGATCCAGGCAATTGGGACGCTGTTTCAGTTGATCGAAACACTGCATATACAACTTCAAGTTCTCTTTTGATAAGGCAACCAGCAAAGGCAGAGGCAGCTAGGGTTAGACTAAAGTTTGCGGAGAAAGAGGCTGAGCTATTGAAGAAACGCGCAGATATAGAGAGCTCAATCAAGTTACTTACGTCACAACGAGAACTCAACGAAGCAGAGGCAGAGCTCATCGTCATTGAAGAGGTCACCTGTACAGATCACATCACAAGTACACCTTGTAGAAACCAAGTGACCAACACCAATGAAAAACAAACGTATGAGAGACCACCCAAATGGATTGATACAGAGCACAGAACAATAAGTGATCCTACTGTACCTATTAAAACAGGTAATCAAGAAACCGAGCCATTAAATGCTTCAGCTCCACCCTTTGTGCCATCCACCAACACACAGACAAACATCTGTACAGAATTATCCAACTTTCTTGTAAAACGGGATTTGCACATATCACGACTTCACAAATTCAGTGATAAACCTGAACATTTCTCTGTGTGGAAGAGTAGTTTTGTTGACATCATGCGTGACCTGAATGCAGCCCCAAGAGAGGAAATAGATCTTCTACTGAAATGGCTTGGACCGAAATCAAGCATTCAAGCTACGAATATCTATGCATCACATTCTCATGACTCCTATCATGCTCTACAGAAAATCTGGCAACGACTGGAAGAGAGGTATGCATGTCCAGAACTAATTGAATCTTCCCTGAAAAACAAACTCTGTAGCTTTCCGAAAATCAGCAATCGGGATCCGAACATGCTCTATGAGCTGGCTGACCTGGCTGCAGAGATGGAGTCGTTAAAGGACAACACAAGGTACTCTACCCTCCTAGCCTACTACGACTCATCGGCAGGAGTTACACCCATCATCAACAAACTTCCTCATTCTCTTCAGGAAAAGTGGACTAACGAGGCAGCGTCATACAAAGATAGGTACTGTGTCCCTTACCCACCTTTTTCTGTCTTCACGGATTTCCTAAACAGACAGGCAAGAATCAGGAACGATCCAAGCTTCATGTATGATCAACAGCCCACAACTCAAACCATGCGAATGAAAACATCTGATGGTTATCGGTCAAGCAACTTGAGATTTTCATCAAAGAAGACTGAAGTCAACAACGATTCCACAAACACTCAAGCACCTAGATACTGTCCGTTCCACAATACAGCCGAGGGTCATACCTTAAACTACTGCAGAGGCTTCCGTCGTCTACCGCTCCGTGAACGAAGAGACTTTTTACTCAAGTACAAGATCTGCACCAAATGTTGCATGACAGACAAACATTCTTCCAAGGAGTGCAAGGTGAAATTCTCATGTTACTTCTGTGGGAGTGAGACCCACTCTACAGCCATGCACGCCAGTTCAGATGGAGATTCTAAGCCGGACAAGTCTACCCCTTCCCCTAAGAAGCACGGAGGGGAGAGCTCCTCTACAGTGAGGTCTACTGCTACAACAACTTGTACCCAGGTATGTGAAGGCAGTGTCAGCGGCAAATCATGTGCAAAAACTCTTCTCGTAAGAGTGTTTCGTGAGAACCACCCCGAACACTCTATCCTCGAAGATGGTGATCCCATGGAGTATTCCCTCTCATCATGTAATGGTTGTGTAACCATGTCTGGAAGACAAGCGGCAGGTTATGTCATTCAGGCCTTGGACGAGTCTGCCACACTTAACCTCCCTCCTCTCATAGAATGCAACATGATCCCGAACATGCGAAACGAGATCCCTACTCCAGAAGCTGCAAGACACCACCCTCACTTAAGAGAAATTGCAGACTACATCACACCTATAGACCAAACTGCTGATATTCTACTGCTCATAGGACGCGACCTACTCAGCGCTCACCATGTGCTGGATCAGCGTACAGGCCCACAAGAAGCCCCATTTGCTCAGAAGCTCAGGTTAGGCTGGGCAATAATAGGTGAAGTCTGTCTCGGAAAGGTACACCGTCCAGATACTGTTACAGTGAACAAGGTACAGGTGCTTGGTGACGGTCGCCCAACAATTATGGAACCATGCCCCAACAACTTCCATGTCAGCCATTGCTCCAAACCCATCGATACCGATGCCTTATTCCAGAGGACAAGTGAGGATGAAAACGTTGCCATGTCTGTCGAAGACAAAGACTTTATCAAACTCATGAATTCCCAGTTTGTCAGGTCTGACGACGGCTATTGGACTGCTCCACTTCCCTTTCGTACCAACCGACCCCCTCTTCCATTCAACAGACCACAAGCAGTACAAAGAGCCAACCTATTACACTCAGGTCTAATGAAAGATAACGCAAAGAGGGATCACATGGTTGCTTTCATGTCTAAGATCATCGAAAGGGGACACGCTGAAGTAGCTCCACCAGTTGACAAGGGCAAGGAGTGCTGGTACTTGCCACTCTTCGGCGTTTACAATGACAAGAAGCCAGGTCAAATCCGTGGCGTTTTTGACTCTTCCGCAACTTTGTCCTCATGACTGGCCCTGATCTAACCAACAGTCTATTAGGTGTACTCCTCAGGTTTCGGATGGAAGCTGTACCTGTGACTGCCGACATCGAACAGATGTTCTACTGCTTCAAGGTCCAGGAAAGCCACCAGGACTACCTCCGTTTCCTCTGGTACCACAACAACGATCCAAGTCAGGACATCACTGAGTATAGAATGACAGCACATGTCTTCGGGAACTCCCCGTCTCCAGCCGTTGCCACATACGGTCTCAGGAGATCGGTAGAGTCTGCGAACCCAACAGTCAAACAATTTGTTGAAAGGGACTTTTACGTCGATGATGCACTAGTCTCAACCCCTACAGAGAACGATGCTATCAACCTAATACAGTCGACCCAGTCTGCCCTCAAGGTCGGTGGAAACATAAGGCTCCATAAGATTACCTCAAATCGACAAGCAGTCTTGGACTCATTTGACAGCTTTGACCTCGCCAAAGATATGAAGGATTTGGACTTAAATGTTGACAAACCCCCTCCTCAGCGAAGCCTCGGTCTCTACTGGAATATTGCAGAAGATACATTTACTTTTCAAGTCAGCAGTGAAAGAAAACCATTCACTAGAAGAGGAGTACTGTCAACCATCAACAGTCTCTATGACCCACTTGGTATAGTGGCCCCCGTCGTTGTCAAAGGAAAACTTCTTCTTAGAGGGTTAATGTCTACAACGGCAGGATGGGACGAACAATTACCTGTTCAGTATCTTCCACAGTGGCAGAAGTGGTGCGACTCCCTGAAGGGCCTTGAAAAAGTCATGATCCCTCGACCCTATTCAGACTCATCATTCTCGGCATCTCCAAATAAGACTGTACACATCTTCTGCGACGCTTCAAAGGAAGCTATCAGCGCTGTTGCCTTCATCAAAATTGACAGCGTAAGTGACCCAAGCAACGTCAGCTTTGTTTTGGGCAAGACCAGAGTGGCCCCTCAACATGGACATACCATTCCAAGGTTAGAACTGTGTGCGGCGGTTCTATCTGTGGATGTGGCTGATATACTTGTGAAACAACTCAATCTCCACAGAGACAGTTTCAACTTCTACTCCGACAGCAAAGTCGTCCTTTGGATACATACACAATGAGAAGAGACGCTTTCACGTGTATGTTGCCAATCGTACAGATCGGATACGACGATTGTCTCAGCCCTCTCAATGGCGGCATGTACCAACAGACGTCAACCCAGCAGATGAAGCCACAAGACTGTCTTCCACATGGCACTACCAAAACAGCCTATGGTTGACCAGACCTGAATTCTTACGCAGTGACGAGACAGTGAACACACATGACATGTTTCCTCTCATTGATCCAGATTGTGACAAGGAACTGAAGCCAGACGTTCATTCTGCCAAAACTGCAGTGAGTCACTCACCCCAGGGAACACTGTTCTCTGATCGTTTCGCCAGATTTTCAAGCTGGAGCAGACTTATCAAGACTTTCTCCCACCTGAAACACATCGCAAGAGCCTGCGCCAAATCAAGCGACTCACGTGACAGCTGGCACCTATGCAAGGAGTCCGGAACCACTACAGCTCTAAGGAACTCCGAAGTATTTATCCAGAAGTTGTCCAGAATGAATCATATGAAGAGGAAATTACAGCTCTACAACAAGGCTTGCCTCTTCCAGCAAAGAGCTCCATACTTCCACTATCGCCTACTCTTGATCAACTGGGACTACTGAGAGTTGGTGGACGCCTGACACACAGCAAGCTTTCCACCGTTGAGGCACACCCGATCATTATTCCTAAGAAGCACCACATTGCTCTCCTCCTCATCCGACACTTTCACCAGAGAATGAGACACCAAGGCAGACATATGACAGAGGGAGCAGTGAGGTCTGCCGGCTTCTGGATCGTCGGTGGAAAGAGACTTGTATCATCTACCATTAGCCAGTGTGTGACATGCCGAAGACTCAGGGGAAAGTTTGAAACTCAAAAAATGTCTGACCTACCAGCGGACCGCCTGGCTCCTTCTCCTCCTTTCACCTACGTGGGCCTGGACACCTTCGGTCCATGGGAAGTTATCACTCGACGTACTCGTGGCGGAAGTGTCAACAACAAACGCTGGGCCGTGTTGTTCACCTGCTTAGTGATCCGTGCAGTCCACATCGAACTCATCGAAGAGATGTCCAGCTCCTCATTCATTAACTGCCTCCGACGCTTCATTGCCATCAGAGGTGAGGTCAAACAGTTTCGTTCCGACCGGGGAACAAACTTCATTGGCGCTATGGATTCTCTTAACATCACCCCGATCACAGCAGAAGACGACCAGATCCACAACTTTCTCACTGACAATGCCATAACATGGGTGCTCAACACGCCTCACTCCTCACACATGGGGGGCGCCTGGGAGCGTATGATTGGGACAGCTCGCAGGATACTGGATGCCATGTTGCTAAAGACCGGTCGTCTCACACATGAGGTGCTCTTAACTCTGATGTCTGAAGTGACCGCCATCATCAATTCACGTCCGCTGACTTCCATATCCACAGACCCTGAAGATCCTTCAATACTCTCGCCAGCAATGATCTTGACGCACAAGACAAAACATGCCCCAAGTTTCGACTTTGAGGAATACTCATCAGATGTGGGACCATTGTGCAAGGCCCAGTGGAGACAGGTCCAACACCTCGCAGAGCAGTTTTGGCATAAGTGGAGGGTGCAATATCTCCACACCTTGCAGTCAAGAACCAAGTGGGAAGTTCCGACTACCAGCATCAAAGTGGGTGAAGTTGTCCTTGTTAAGGACAATACATGTTCCCGGAATGAGTGGCCGATAGGTGTAGTTGTATCGGTTTACCCCAGTGAAGATGGCCTTGTGAGAAAGGCCTCAGTACGCATCTGGAAGGATGGCAGATGCACTTCTTACATTCGCCCAGTGGTGAATCTCGTCCGTCTCCTGTAAGACAGACACCAAGGTCCTAATGAAGCCCAATGAGATTAACTCTGCCAGGAACTTAAACTTCGATCATAAACTCTAAATAACATGAACTTTAACAATCATGAACACTATCTCATCAACGTGTGGTTTTCAGTCGACATGATCCGATGATGACGTCCCTCTGATCATGTCTCACTTATGAACTTTCTATACTCATTTAATAACATTCTTAATTTTTTCAACTTGCGTGCTTACATATTTCATCAGCCGTGGTGATTTCTGACAGAAATCAGAAGGGGAGTGTAATGCCTCCTACGGGCCTTCCTTTCACCTTTTACGTCCGCTTCTTTCAATTTATTGCATTTCTCAATCCCTTCCGCTTTAACCTCATTCTAAGAGTTATCTCCCTTCTATGTTCAGCTTTCCGTTTCCGCTCAAAAACACGTTTTCTGTCAGCCATTACTACTCGGCTCCACATTCTCTCACCGGCGCAAACTAATGGTTGCAAAGGTTTTTTACCGTTTCTATAATACTGCATGGAAATGAAAGCTGGGAAGTAAAAACGTTTGAAGTGGACAAACATCGTTTTTATTGTGTCAGCATAATAACATTTTATGACAATTTATGAATTAGAATTCGTCATATGTCAGAAAGCGAATATATATTTGGCCAAAACCAAAATCACTGTAAATGAGAAAACGTCTTTTTTTGTGTCAATTAGTTAGGCGAACTTGTCACCGTGTATAGTTTCCTTATCTTTGATCCACTATAAGATATTTGGTATAGGCAAGAATGTTTGATAGGACCTCGGCCGAATCTATACTTTAGACCCAATGGTGTTTATCTCTGTTTCAACGTGCGTACATTCATGATACACGATGATCTGGCAACTTTGGTTACCGTTGCTCCACTGTTAGAAATTTGGCATAGGTTTGAATTCGTTAATGTGAACAGGACCTCGACCCAAACGTGAAAGCGTCTTTAAAATATACACTTTTAACCCAATCATGCGCTTTTTTGTTTTTTTTAACAAGTATACAACCAAAATACACTATGATCTGGTAAATTTATCTACGATTGATCAATTATTAGATATTTGGTACAAGTTTGAATTTTTAAATTGGGACAGGACCATAAACGAGAAAACGCCTTTGAAATAAAAACTAAAACTTTCGACCCAATGTATCTGGAAAATTTGTATACAATGGATCAATTATTAGATATTTGGCATTAGTTGGACAAGACCTCGACCAGAAATGGGTGAATGAGTGAGTGAGTTGGAGTTTAACGTACTTTGAACACTATTTCAATTATTATACACGTGACCAGAAATGGGCACTGTCTTTTGTCTATTGGTCCCAATAGTGCGCATTTTACGTATTACACTTTGATTTAGCAAGTACAGTTACCGTTGGTCAGGTATTGTAAATTTGGCATAAGAGCGATTGAATAGAACTTCGACCAAAAGCGGACGGAAAAAGGCCACGCCACTATTCTTGTCCGAACGGATACGCATGTAAGTTATGAATGTATGCATATATAGCTGTTATAGAAAATATTTTCTGCTTGTAGTCACGTGACAGTTGACTGAAAATATAGCATTCAAAAGGAGAAGTAGCACGTTTTTGGGAAATTTTGTTTCTTCACATTTTCTTCATTAAATGTAGGTTTTTGTTAATGAAAAATGCATTATCTTCAGACGGTCAAAAGAACCGTAGTCGTAGAAGAAAGCACAAAACGAAAACTGTTTTCATACTAGACTTAGCCGTAAGCCATATGTCTAAAAGCGGTATAAACACCTCTTAAAATACGTGGTTTGACAAATCAACTACAGGTGGGTTTTTTTTAAACATTTAAAACATAATGACAACGATTGGAGCTTGAGTATATATACTTAAATATCATGATCTTGTTGACTTTAATGTGTCATCTTTAATAACATAAGCATGAACAATGTGTCTTCACTATAATGGCCACCACTTGACTCAATACCTTATCGTGGTGTGGTGGTTTGCGTGCCTCAGAGACCCCTAGAGCTAAGCAAGCCGGAGCTAACATGCTCCTGGTAGGGTCACCCACGCTGGACAGGTCAACAGGTAGAAGCCATACCAAATTTGAGTCGTTCTGAAACCTGATGTCTATCTCTCACTATGCCTTTCTTTCCGTCTTTTCCCTCATCCTGTCTATCCCTTTCTCCCTTTTCTATCCACTCTCTTTTGGATGCCTGTCATCCACGTGTTTTACAACTAAAATATTGTTCAAAGCACGTTAAACCCAAACTCACACACTCACAATATCTTTAATAGGGACATATTTCCAATGACTATAAAAATATTTTTGTTACAAATAACGCTTAAACGTGCCTCTTTTGACACTATTATTCATATGTAGGCAGACATTGCAAAATAATTGTTTTATGCCATTTCAATTCGTTCGCCGCTAATACAAGGGTATATACGTATAAAAGGTCAAATAATAGCCTTATTACAGTACATATGGTCTCTATTTGATGCTTATTGTATTTTGATACAAAATCTTCAAAGAGTTATGACATTCTAAATCACAATGCATTACATTTACCTTTAGTATATTTTACATTTTGTAACCTTTATTGAAGAGTGGTATAAAAAAACGTACATCAAATCTTTATTTCACTGTAGAGGGTTGGTGAAATGGGGAGGGGGTTGAAATAGAGACAAGGTGGATAGCAGACGTTATAAAACGCATTGATAACAAGAAATTCATAATGCCTTTGGCAAAGATACATATTATCTAAATACAATTCTTAAGTACCATAATACAAATAATTAACTAAACTGATGCTGTCATAAATATTTATAAAACAAATACTAGTGTTATTTATGATCATGCCAATTTCATACATGGTCGTCTTTTAAAGAACAATGTAAAAACAATATACATTAGAATTATATCATCATAGAGGATATTATTCGAGTGTCCATGAAATATTATGTTTACGACACGAGTGCTTAAATATTAGTATTTCCCGAGCGAGGGATATCCTGGTATTGAGGCACAATTGTCTTGAACATAGTATGTCATTGGCACCAATATGATATTCCGTTTATTTCCGAAGTAAATATACCTTCAAGTATAGGCGGTTTACCCGCAGTCGTAACATTTGGGGCATAACGTCATAGGCGAATTGTTTCAAAGCATTGTTTATGACGTGACGTCAAAATAAAAAGTTCTATATAAGGAAAATATTAACCCCGATATGATTGCCCTCGGAGGTAATAAAATATATACAAATCTTTGACCAATCTTATATGCATTCTCTGAAAATAATAAGAACGACTAACAACAATTAGATATTTTATATTACATTTTTCATTACATGGATTTTATCAAATCCTTGAATACAGAAATATGGATGGTTTTCACTCTTTATGCGATCGCTGGTTTGTTATCTAGGACTCGTCCTTCTTCTTGAATGAGACAATGTGGACCTGCTTTGAGTCTATATTTTCCTTGCTTGGTGTGTTTGCCGAGCTGACAGTAATCTCCATTTTAATGTTTTTGTGCACTTTGCTTGAACACTCCTGAAAAGAAGATTGGCGTTTATCGGCAAAACTAAAATAAAATTACTGGATATACATGTAATTGATAAAAATACTCATCATTATTTACTTTCAAAGAGATTTAATGACTCTATATAAATTGAAGTATATTTTATTAAATTATATTCATTTAACATTTTGCTGAAATGTGGCTTCAAATGTAAAGAATTTTAGAATGAACCTATTTATTAAAAAACGAAATGAAATCAACATAGGTTAGACAATCTCACAAGTTAAAGGAAACATTTTCGAGTCAGGTTTTGTTATCGAAATACACATTAAAATAGCATTTAACCAAGAGCAAAGGCAGAGAAGACTGGTGTATATCTTAAAAGAGTTTCCATTTTAAATCAATACATAGTTCTTCTCTGAACACAATATTTAAAAATTTGTTGATAATGACACACCTTCATGTATTCAACATGTTCAACCAAAATTGATCGGTATCTTAGTGTAATTGACACTGTAAAAATCACCCATGTAAATATGTATTATTCATTCAATTTCCCTTCAAACAGATTGTATAGTTCTGAACCGTATAGCACATGTGAAAAGTTTTCTTATGCTGTTTTTGATATTTTCAAAATTATTAGTCATGACAGACCTTCATGTGATTATACAAACAAACAATAAAAAATGTCGTTCAAATCTTTAAGACTTCGTAATTTAAGGAAGTTAAAGCAAAATTTCTTCACCTCATTATCATCAAACTCCTGGTTACATCTGAGGGTTTTCCTGAGAGACCGAGGCAAACAACAGAAGAGTCTGTCAAACAGTGGAATTAGATACTGGCTGTCTATGTCTCCTACACTGTTCATGCCTGGAAGAAACCATAAATAAAGTATAACTGATTTGTATGTGGCCTGTGAAACACTCACTGATTATATCTTTTACAAAAAGCACGCCAGGTATTTCAGTCAACTTATTATGATGCCAAGGAGTAATGAAAGCAATTTTAAAAGTTCATTTTGACCATTAAGTTTAAATGATTTTAGCTTTCTAAATATATACTTCCATAAACAGTCTTTAGAGAGGTGTATGCCATGGTTCCTTAAGTTTGTTAATTGTGGTTACAAACACATCAAGCATTCATATCTGCACTTATCCTTATTGGTCTGGTTCTTGACAAAGAGGCAATAAACATGGCACGCGTTAGCGTCCACAGCGTCACAAAGTTAAGAATTTTTTTTATATACCCATTATAAAGAGACCTTTCTGTACCTTTACCCTTTTGAGAACTCGTTTTGAGAGTTGGGTCTCCTTGGCCCTCATTTGGGACAGCAGCGTCGCCAAATCTACATTTCATTATCGTTGGTAAGGGGTATTTTGCATAATATATTCCAAAGTTTTCATGGACAATTTTGCAATTTAAATGAAGACAGTTAAATTGCCCATTATGAGCATGTAACTAAAATCTAACAAATAGGAAATGGCCCAGACATGACGTTTAACCTATCCTTAACTTACTAACCGAGCACATCGTAGATTAATGCAAACTGGTCCCAATATGCACGCCGTTGTTGGCTGTAATATTGCCCAAGCGGCGTTAAACAACAACTCACTCACTCACTCACCCAATATGTTTTGAACATAATCAGTATGTCCCCTTACTATCAAATAGTTATTCATTTCAAAGACAGCTTGAAAACAAAAGCATCACATTTAAATGTATGTTACCTGTCAAAGCGCTGACAATGAGACCAACAATGACGACCGTGGTTGTCCCGATTGCTGGGTACCACAAATAAGACATTGTGTAAAGAGCTGACAGTCCTGAACTGAAAATAAAACTCAAATTATTACAATTAAATAAAGTAAAGAAGCATGATTCAAACAATGCCACCCTTGCCGTAGGTACATTAGGATTACACACTTGTGGTTATGTACATGTAGCCTTCTAGCGCATTATACAACTTGTGCAAAATATTTGGAGATCATTTCTTATTTCGTGATACAAGTCTATTGTCTGGTTGAAAATTATGCACCCATTTTTTACGTGTCCTTTAGATGTAGCATAGAAATATTATTTTTGATTTTTTCCTCGAAACAGATTTATGTTATTTATTTATAAAATATTTGAATAGTTTTGAATGATTTTATAAAACACTGAAGAGAGTTTTAATTTAAATCTTTAGGACATTGAAAAGCTTATGCAACTGTTTTTTAAAACAATGAAATACAATCAAGAACTTACTACTCATGAGGTGTTGTATCAACTTACTTTGAAGTTCCAGGCGCCATTGTTGAAGTGGTAATTGTAGAGTTGATAGTGCTACAGTTGTATGTTGGAAACTTCAAGTCAGATGAAACTCCAATTACAGAATATGCACCGATCCCGAGCCACATTGGGAATGCTAGACCTAAAATCCCTCCTACAACTGCACCCTGTTGTAATGAAGGAATTATCTTTTTCGTTTATGGTTTTGTTTTTGTTTTGTATTTTTGTCAATATAAAACAGTTAAAAGACATGAATAATAAAAGATGCATTTGATAAAAAAATAATCTTTCAGTCAACAAAGAAAGTATTTAATTTCTTCTTTCTTACCCGAGCGGGAACAAAATATGCGAGATATTAAAGCTTTAATAATGGAACTAATAGTTTTTCTTAAAATAACGCAAAATCTGATTGGCTGCCAGCACTACTGTCTTTTCATTTCTTCAGAGTCCAGCATCCACGTGTCAATGTGTCATGTCAAATGTAAAGTGTTTATATTTGCTTTTGATTACTATATCTTTCACATAAGGTTGTTTTGCTGAATACATGATCCATAGACACGTTACGAATTGCTGGGACTACATTTAATTGCGCGAATGAATATAATGACATAATTGTTGTTTGTCGTGCAATTATACAATAACCGAGTTAACTTGTAATTCCCCTACATGAAGGTATTTTCCGTAAGTACTGTAAACATTCTTATATAGGATGTGTTTAAGAAAAAGAATATACAAATCAAATCACAAAATTACGGTTCATCCGTCCCTCGCGAATCTTATTGATAAGTTCCTCGCTAAAGTTCTGATTTATTAAAACTTCCACCCAGGCCAGGTAAGCCGTAATACTTTGCCTCTTGTTGATAATTCTTGTAATATGTAAGTGGAGTTTCCTTAATTCTTAAGATCAAGTCATGTTAAGGAAGTGATAAAATATAAGAAAATCTAAGATTGTTATCTTCAAAAATATCTTTTTTCATAAATATGTTTGGTCAAATACAGTCTTTTCTAGGTAAAAACCTGTCTATCAACATTATACCTTTTAAAGATTTCGATGAACAATCTCTACGTTTTGGGCCAATATGTTTTTCAGAATCATGGGAACTTTAAATATATATAAATATTTTAAATAGATAAATCAGTGTCACTGTGTAAGTTAAGCCAAAAACAGGTGTATAATCCTAAGGCGAGGACCTATCACGGTATAACTCACAATCCAATTTGCCCAAGGAAAGAGCGCCCCAAGAAGAAAAAGGCCGAGAACAGGTCCAGTTGCCGCACCGGTGAAACTCAATGATACCTGTACACATAAATTGAAACATATTTTTCCGGTTTTGTATCCATGTGTCATCCATGCAAACTTCATATAAACAAGGATACCACATATTAGGATGACTTTTATCATTCTAATTCAGCAAGTTGTTGCAGTTTTATATTATATATGAAATAGATGACTTTCTACAATATTTGTTACAGAGTGTTTTAAATTTTGTATTTGATTGTAAGACCATTCTACCATATCTATTTCCTTGTGTGCAGCTAAAGGAAATGCGCAATACAAGGCTCTCACAGTCCCGTACATACTTTATAAACGCTGTTTAACGAAATTATTTCAACTTCAATCTTTTATTCGTACATATTTCAGTCAACTGTGAGTGCACAAATGTGTATCCTATAAAGTATCAAGGGAGTTAACTCTGTTGAGTTATTTTCGAATATAGGTTGTTGGTTATTTAAAGAAGTAAGAAAAGGCGTTAATTTTTATCATTGACAAAAACTATTGAAATGCATTTCCATTGAACTATTTCTACTGATATTTGTTGCTGTTAACCTCTGAAATTGGTAATCGAGCAGTTCTCTTACATCTCAAGTCTATCTAAATTCATGGTCACCTTTGTCTTATGACCTGTCTTGGCCATTGCGTGAACATGGTTTTGTATCAAAATATGACAGTAATCATTAATTTTGAAAATAGGGATGAAGGATAAGTGCCAAGGATGTATGTTATGTTAATCAAGCAGGTTTTATCAAGTTTATATCAAACCAATTCAAACCAATTCGGCTCATTTTCCTAAATATCAGATTTACCTGTAATATGGTTCCTCCTAAGTTTCGCACCAAGAACGCCACTCCTATACCAGCAGCTCCAAATATTACCACTGGAATGATTATTTGAATAATACAATTATCAATCTGATTTTCACTTAACCCTATTGTGCTTGGTCTTAAGTCAGGTTCAGATCTGAGAAAACCATGAACAAAGACATAGATAGATAGTGCCATCCTATGTATTTTTCTGTATTCTTACTAAATATTCCTCTGTCGAATGTGAGATGAATGTAATAATGATTTTCACTGCTTACAGTGGTCACTATGTTATCAATCCAGCTAACTGTTTATTCAGAACGATCCTCAAAACGAATCAACGATGAATAACACAATGTATTAGTGTGTCTGATTATGACATATTTATACCTAGCAGTTTGGTTACAAACGCCTTCTGAGATTCTGAAAGTCTGTTCTCGAGCAATGGCTTCATCAGATCCTCCCAACAATTTGCTGACAACCCGTTCAGGGAGGACGATACAGAGCTATAAGACAAAGGCGCAGCAAGTTTTAATTCAAAATCAACATCGTATAGATAGGGTAAAAAGTAAAATACTTTCAGGAAGTTGAGTCTTTGTCAGTACGATCATGAAAAGATTTATCCACTAAATTTACAGATCAATATTGATTAGGAAATATTTTTCCTTAACTTATTAATCATTTCAATATACGATTCCCTGACATTCATGAATAAATTAATAAATCAACGATTATGAGAGAAGCCTATTGGCGCAATATTCAAAAATTACCTCATATTGCCGACATGAGTTTTGAAGGTGCAGTCGTTCATCACATAGTTAGTCTGTATCTCAGAGAGCGTTATGCCAAGATTTTTATCAATTGGTCTCTAAATTGGGTAAAACCTACATGGGTTTAAGCGTAGGCTTTAGCGATGAAATTAACGCATCGCTGCACTTGAACTATATAGCATTGCGAGTCTTGTGGACTCCCGATCTTTGCGTTTGATAATCTTCATAACGCCAAGCACACAAAGTCCACAAATCATACTACTTACCCTAGTGCTTGAGTGCCAATACAGCACCCAGTAATCATATTCGTTGGACAATGATTAGACTAAGCCAAAAAATTCCGGTTTCTTGACAAATTGTGTCTTGGTGTACACGTCTCTTAGAATTATTCAAATAATCCTTTATCTTTGAAAATTAGTGAAAGATTTGATCCATTCACAATCAGAAGGGAACCGAACTTTATAACTTCCCGGATGGATGAGACTGTGACAACATTCTTTACATGTTTTAAAATCACACTAATGTTTAGTATTGATCATTCAGTGTAAAAATGATAACCTGAGAGCTCCACTGAACAAACATGCAACAAAAAGACCAGGCAGACCCGGATACGCCAACACTTCCATCACAAAGTAGGGGATCAACTGCAAAACAGGTGAAAATTCACTTTTTTCATCAATTTGCGTGATAAACTCCGTGTTTTTATATTCTTCAGCGTTTTTTAACGTACAAGGGGAAACCTCCGTGTTTTTATATTCTTCAGCGTTTTTTAACTTACAAGGGCAAACCTTGAATTACAGAGAGAAAATGACAATTTTATATTGTTATAATATATAATTTATCATATTTAATATTTATATTTTAATATTGACAGGGCTTTTCACAGTTTTAACTTCAAAATTCAAAAAGTTATCATTTACAGTTCATCATTTTGTGAAATAGGATGTTCCTTTTCATATTTTAGAGCTCACATGATAGCATAAGAATAGTTTTCAAAAATGATTTTCGTTTTCTTTATAAACTTGAGCTAGAAACACATATCCTGGCCTGTAGTCCATCTTAAAAGATCCTTAATAATGAGGTTTCTTAACAATTGTTCTGAAAATATAACAAGTATCCCATCAGTTTAAATCATCATAGTTCACATTTTAACAATTTCTCAAAGTTTGAATTCGTTCGTTTTAGTTGATATTTCGCAAGCAACTTTTTATACTATATCATCCGGCATTTTCTTTTCAATGTATTTTAATTTCAAATCACTTACAGAAGAAAGTCCAAATTCAAGAGATTTACAACTTCTTTATCTCGGAAAGATGTGACCTTTTAGTTTAGTTAGATACTAACATTGTAAGTAAGTGCTCCTGGACATTTACATATTAAGCACATACAAAAGCATAATGAAGTATGTTATTACATGTACAGCTGTTAATAAATAAAGTGTTTTAATTTGATAACGTCGATTCGTTTTTATTAAAAATCTGAATGCTTATAAGATGAAATTCCACCGATATATGGTCATTAAAATGGAGGATCATACCCTTCCTATATGCCACTCAAAGAAATTTCATTTGAATGTACTTACCTGATTCGGGTTGTTAACATATTTAGCGGAAAGTGGGTCGCATCCCTTTTGTGCATAGTAAGCAAATAATGTCATGCCACATAAGAAAACGACTGTCATCAACACAACCACCCCTATGATGTTGATCATCACTGTCCTGTAGAACGAAAAACAGTAACGGTACAATCTTTATGGACAGTCAAGTTCTTTATTTAAATATATGCGACGTGTATTGCAAACAAAATGACATTAGAGCTAGGAGGATGTGTACAAGTTCGAAAATATATTTTTACATACATGTATGATGTTTATATGTAAATGACGTTGTAAGGATAGGTAGTTTGATATTAACAGTGTTGTAACAGCATTGTTAAATGGGCGTTAAGATGTTTTCTTGGTAAACAAAGTAGTTACACGGAAACAAAGATATTCCTCACCAATTTCAAGACAATTCTTTTTACATAAATAAGCCAATTCTCAATTATCAAGCAAGCTACGCGAATCTATTTTCCGTTAAATTACTTAAGGGTGTTCGTACCAAAATGGCCCAAGTAGTTTTCGAGTGGCACGTTTACTTGATACTTAAATAGTTACGGCATAGATTTGTAATAAGATGTTTAATGCTTTGAAGATAATGCATTTGGCATAATGGGGCAAAGATTAGGATTAATATTTTGTAGACTTTCTAACGTCTATTTAAGTGATTAAGGAATGAGTATGGACTATATATGTTTTGAGGCATGATATAAGGATTAAAATAAATTGTTTTTTTAGATCAAGATAGGCTTGCTGTATGCAATTACCTTGTTAACTAATAAGAATTGCAATAAACTGTTCAAATTGTTGACTTTCAAAATCTTCAATGATGTTTAGTCATTCTACTTGGCAATACATGTAAAACCCAATATTTAATATTGTAGGAGTTTATTAATAAGTTATTAACTACATGAAATTTGAATATAGAAACGCTGGTTTAATAAGGGATAGTTACACATACTAAAATATAACTTGTGTACATACTTTTTAGCTTTTCTGAGCGTTGGTAATGCACAATATCTCTGCACACTAGCTTGACTGACACCATATATGGATGTCCACATTATCATTCCACCAATCACAAGTGACCAAAACGTATGACGAACCAATGGATTTGGGTTGAAACTGAAATGGGCAGTACAGAATGCATAATGATTAGATTTTCAAAGACAAATAATTTTTTTAATCGTGTATAAGTATAAAAAAAATCACCTAATGTATTTCTTTTGGTATCCAACGTGATACGACATTTCATTGGCTGAAACAATAACAGATGAGCATAGCCATGAACAAGCCGTACGAGGGATTTGGCCCGAAAGAGATCAGGGTATATGGATGGAGCTGGATCAGCGGATTCAATTACGCTGATGTATCAGAATGACTATATCATGTTGCAAATAATTAAAACGTATCATGACTTGATTGGTTATTATTTTGATTCATGTTATAACGTGTGAAAACGGGGTAGAACAGGATTTTTAAGTTCAGATATAAATTGTTTCATCTGCTTTCACCTTGAACTACATTGTTACATGTAAACAATTACCAAATTTTGAATGTAACGGCCACGGTTTCTCTGCAAGGTTACAACGTTATTTCAGCTTATTGATATTAGGTGTACCTACTCAAAGAAGTCTATCCTTTTCCATTCGTCGTTCAACCTCCAGACTTCTCCGATGCCTCCGACAGAGAGTGATCCCTTAAATGTCGCAAACACACATTGTAGAAAGATTTTATAAAGGTAGAAACAAGCACAGATATTTAAAACATAAGCACGTGTTAAGTAATATATATATAGACCAAATTGAATATTGTCATGTATGAGGTCACACTAACTGCAATAATCAAAGAATGTTTCACTTGGATTACAGATTACTAACACAATGTGACCTCTAAATTGATATTGATTGAATGAAAGTGATTGTCTCAGATACATCAATCTCACTTGAGTATTCTCCATGAAATGCAAAATTTACTTGAATAAGAACTGCAAGCAATCCAGCAAACAGAACAAATGCTTGGAAAACGTCTGTCCAAACAACAGCCTGAATGCCACCCTGAAACCATACAAGATAAACACGTTTACAGTAAAACAAGCTACTGTTATGAGATTGAAGGAGAGATAATGATATATAAATAAAATTTGATGCTGAAGTATAGTCACTGACGATATTACGTTAATGACATGGAAAGGAGGCGTGTCCTGAGATGGAGGAATACATTACCAACGCAGTATAGAAAGTTGCAACAGCACCGACGATGATAATGCTTGCCCATGTTGGAAAGCCAGTAACTGAAATCAAATACAAGTAAAATACTTTATGTTTATCCGTTTATGATAATTAATAGCATTGACTCCACTGATTTGTCAAAAATTGTTTTGTTACAAGGAGGAAACCATTCATTAAACAGAAGTGTGACTTCATCTATGAAAAGAAGTAATGACATTAATTATTTGCGATATAACTCCCTTGAGACTCTAAACATTTAGGAAAACACAAAATTTACGTACGTGCTATTATCTAATGCAACTAAATAGAAGTGGACTGTTTTGAATATAGAAATAATTATAAATCTTTATGATGCAGGCACTATCTCTGAACAACAAGTTTAATCTTACCAGCTTCAAGGGCAGTAGAAGGTGCAAAAGAGGCTACCCCAATGTACAGAATCTGAACGAAATATGAATGGTATTTAAAAAATCTTGTTACTGCAAAATACGGCGGACAAACATAGTTATTTGAATAAATATTTACAACGAACAGTCTAATATATCATTACATGGAACACCTACTTTACCTGTTGCAAACACATTATCAGTGTCCCTGTTATCTTTGCAGCTCGGGAATCAAAACGTTTTTCTAGGTACTGAAAAATAATTGGAAATGACACAATATGAAATCATATTATTATAATGCTAACTAATGCAAAAGACTAATTCAAAAGGTTAAGTAAACCATTACCCGTCTTCTAATATAAAATTCGGAAACTGTTGAAAATATTTTTTAAACGTCGAAATGCGAGGTATCCTGTCATTATTAAAATCATAATATTCGTCGTATGACATATGCTTTTCTTTACAGTTAAATATATTTGTTTATAATAAGTAATTTGCTCTGTCTGAGCAAAGTTTATGAACGCCCCCTACTCACCTCAAAACAGCTTGTAATATTTAGAGGATAAAGCAAAGGTACAAACAGGAATGCTGCCAGCACAACACCCAGGCTTATTCCAAACATATACAGGCAATACTGTGTCCCATGGGTGTATAATTCTGCTGGGGTGCCCAGAACCAAGATTGCTGACATATAGGACAAGAGAATTGAGGTTGCCACAGGAAGAACTTGCATGTTCCTGTTTCCAGTAAGATATTCCCCAGTTGTGTTCTGCTTTCCTCCCCGACAGGCGAAGAATAATCCTATTCCTGCTGATATTACTAACATAGCTGCAAAAACTATGTAGTCAGCAACTGCAAAACTTTTCATGCCTTGGTCCATCTTGATTATGTTGATCTCAATCCGAAAACAGAACAAGTGATTCTACTATGGGTTAAAATATATATTAATAATTTCATGATTAAAACACTTCTCTGAACACCTTACAAAGAGTATATGTCATTACAATTATTTGATTTGTATCTATGTATTGAACAATGTATGTCCGTGCTAATGTCCATATTCATTTATAACAAAAGTTATCAAAAAATGAAGTAGACATTGGTATTTCGGTAAGTAAAGACTTCATATTGTTCAGTCTCCTCTTTATTTATGTTACAGAATATGATGTTGAATAAAATTAAATATTGAATAAGTAATGACTCTTCAGCGGTTATGAACATATTTACTTAACTTGTTGCCACTGTATTTATCTATGGCTCCATGTTTAGATTAACATTCTTGATAATTATACAAATGTCATTGAAATTATTTGATTTGTATTTATGTATTGAACAATGTATGTCCGTGCTTATTAATGCTAATTTATAACAAAAGTTATCAAAAAAGGAAGTAGACATTGGTAATTCGGTAAGTAAAGACTTGATATTTCTCAGTCTTCTCGTTAGTTTTGTAACAGTTTTGACTCTTCCGCGGTTATGAAAATATTTACTTAACTATTTGGGACTGTATTTATCTATGGCTCCAAGTTTAGTAAGTTTGATAATTATACCAAGGGCATCACATTTATTTCATTATTTTTATTGATACATTGACGCATTGAACATTGACACAAGTATAATAACATGTTCATTTCTACAAAAAAGAGGTTGTATATCGCATTTTTATGTCATCTATCACATGAAAATGATACTCCAGACTATGAAACGCTTGGAGGAAATTCCACATAATGCAGTTAATAAACACAAGTATATGACATGAACAAATTGGTGAAACAAACATCGTTTGAGACTTGCCTGCCTTGGATAGATTGAGAGTGTAGGGTTGGTGGTTACAAATCTGTAACACATGCTATTCCAACACTTCGTGTATGTACACCATGTAACATTATCCATGTAAACAGAGGACCCTCAGCCTTAACACTCTACCAATGTCAACGTAATATCGTATATGATGAATAATGAATTTTGAATATGGAATAATTTGATAGGCAGACATCAGACTATACTTGTATGTGTAAATTAGTACTACGAGATTGGCATTTGTACACCATCAACACTGAACACATTAATAAAACCAACAACCGTATTATAATCAAAATATATTATAATAAAAACATACCAAAAACAAAATGAAATGAAGACATCAAACTATACTTGTATGTAACATATACATGTATTTACTACAACATGTTTGATTACATAACCTTGAATCTTGGTCGATAATATCACTGATATCATCACTCTTAAATGTCGTTATAATCATGCAAAGGTCATTTTATGCCACACATTTTGTCTTCCACACCCTCTACTTCATACTTACTCGACTTACAAAACTGCTCGATATATCATCTTTTAGTACATGGGCTGTATCTGTTGTGTACCCTCAAAAAGGATTCCCCCTGTCATTGATAACCAATCAAAGACAAATAACAGCTAATTCATACATTTAATCAGGGTTAACACCATGTGAACTGCCTCAATATAACATTATTATTATTATTATTATTATTATTATTATTATTATTATTATTATACAGATTTTTATATCAATAATAAATCAAATTATTATATTGTTTATATCTACTACCAGAACATATAAAGAAGAGGCCCTTATTTCATGAACAGCCCCTTTAATTATTCCCTTAACCCACAGTTTCAACAATGCAAATAGACTCTTCATGCTCCATATCATACAATGCTCCAAAGAAATTAACACTATTTCGTTGTGACATCACATGACAGATACACCAAGGATGTCGTGTTACAAATGCAGATAACAGGTTTCCTGCATCTACTACACGAAATGTTTATAACGTCAGAGTTAAAAAGACTATCTCTGTGCGCATCACATTATTTTATCGTCTTATCTGCGACTTAGGTGAAGGCCACTTTATGTACAACATGATAAAACATTGATAATTACTTATATGTATCAAATGCTAAATTTTATCATTCAACACTCACCTGTCAAGTTGTGAAAGACGTCAGACGTTCTTTGTTAATACTAGCATGAATTCAAAACATGTACGGCATACATTACAGGTGAAGAGAGAGCTATAAAGTCAAACGCCGATGACTTGCCTAGCCTTAAAGGCAAACTGTCCTGTGTATTCTGTAGTTTGTAAGTTTGCTCTCCATGGCAAAGGTTCGAGCAGATTACTTTTAGCTGTGTGTCATTTGCTGGGTCAACAAAGGAATTAAGATGTCGGGTTCTTGACAACTTCAACATCATTTCAGAGATATATAGGGATATGTGAAACATTAATGTGATACGCTGTTACCAATAAAAACATCTTAATCTAATTAATTACAAGACCATATTATTATAATTTCCGTGTGAATAAATACAATGTAGCTTCTTTATTGCACGAAATAAAAAAAAAACATTGCCGGATCAGAGTGCAGTTTTTTTCGAGTTGCCCTCTATTCATTGGCCAAGTTATGTTTTTTGAGTGCAATGAGTTTTTCTTTTCTTATATAATTGCTATTTAATGTCTCAAATATTCTACTTTACTACCTAAGACAAGTTGCTGAAGGCCTTTCACTTTACGCTATGAAGGTGTCATTGTTGTGACGGGGGCAAAGAGATGGGGCAAAGTTCAAAACCTTGAAAGGATTGTTCCATCAGCATCGATGATGGGTTTGCTGTTTAGATTGATGACACTTTTCTCAAGGTATTCTGTTTTGTTATATTTACATTGTACGTCCGGGAAAAATATATCCATTTCCCATTTTGAAAGAAAACATCTACTAGTTCTGAGATATTTCAAAATGCATCGAACTGCAGCATCCTTAGACATTTCATAATGTCAAAAAGATGCGTCCTTACCAGTATCATTTCATCATGACATGCTAATTTTGTTTTACTCGAAAGTGTGTTTGAACCCATCGCCTTGGAACATATAAATGTATTGATTATGTTGCCATGAATAAGTTTCTTCACTATATTTTATGTGTGATTATATTTCTATATTGGTGTAAACATAAATTCAGTTTTGCAAAATTTGTTACATAAAATAAATACCTAAAATATAGTATTAAACTTTAAACTCCAAAAAGCTGTTTAAGATAGTAAATACGAATTCAGGTCATATAGTCTTAACATACTTAACAGAAGGACATAACAGAAAATTATGAAAAAAGTCAGAATTTTTTAGTTCATATTTGACTGCTTACCAAAAAAAAGAAGCTGTGCATGGAATAAGTTTGATGACAGTGTGTTTGTAAAGTAACTGATGAATTGATTAGGATAAAGATAAGAAACCGCCAGTGTCCTGTAAACCTTTAATATGTAGTATCAGAAAGGATATTTTAGAATTGTTGTCATTTCGTTATAACCTTGCACTACTAATCTTACAATTTGGTGTGCTTTATTTACGGAAAACTAAAGCTGTGGCTACCATTGCGCTACATAAATTCATATTGAAAGAACCGTGAGTAAAATATATCAATTCCCCTTCATAGTACGTTAACATGTTTTCTTTGCTGGTCTCTCCATATGCTTTTAAATCAGAAGTAGTATTGGTAGAAGTAGTAAGTGGCAGTTGAAAAAAGGAGTTATTGGCAGTACTTGTACAGGTATTAGTGGTAGCAGTTGTAGTAATAGAAGTAAAATCATTACTTGCAGGGTTGTCAAAATACGGCGGCGACCGGCGATATCGCCACCTACTCACATGTTGTCGCCGTCTACAAATCAAATACAAACCATTTTTTAATAGTTCAAAAAGTAAATATTGATTTCCCTGCCTTGACTAATTCTCGCCAATCTAAATCTAATATCGTTGCGATTGTGCGAATATCAACAACACCGTTATCCCTTCGGACATTTCTGACAAATATTGACGTATCTCCCGATGTTGAGTGATAAATTTCATAAGACTGGGTTCCTGCCTTCGCTAAAGAGTTGGCTAACCGCGCTAAGCTGGCTGCGCAAGTCCAACGGAGAACCAGTTTCACAAGGGAGGTAAGCATGTAACCCACAATGCATTGCGCTTTCCTTCAAAATGGCGCCTGGGAAGCGGCAACGAATGTTAGATGTCTTTTTCCAGCCAGTCTCATCGACAGAAAAGCCTATTCAAGGTACGTATTCATAGCGGATGAGCTTATAATAAGCCGATTCGAAAGAATATGGCCTGCTCCTGCTATTTTCACGCATTTATATTTCTTATTCAGCAAATTCATTTCATGGTTGAAACACGTAGGTCATGTTTACATCAATATTGAATATATTTTTAATAAAATGAGCATATATAGCGAAATTAGTTCCAGCTTGCAATACAAACATGAATTATTTCGTTTTGAGAATAGTAATACGTAAATGACAATATTTTTCGACAAGAATTATTTTATTTTCGTTTTTCATTTTCGTTTTGCAAAACATAAAAATTTATTTATATATAAATATTTTTGTTTCCTTGATTTATTTGTATATTTTTGTTTCCTTTTACTTTGTTCCAGCATATTTGTCTGTAAGTAATTTAATAATAGTGATGGTGATGGTATGACATTAGTATATTGAGGTGCATGTTTTCATTTTTCATTACATTTACTTTCTGCTATTAATACAGTGACACTGATGGGCAAAAGAAAGTATATGGCTCATTTGTATTTATCATATGCTTCATCCTGCACACATTTACAACATTTTGAATATGATAGGGGCTGTTGGTGTAATTTTCGTTTTTTACCCCCTGTCTACTTTGAATAATGATTTAAATAAGTCATTCAAACTATAGGGGGTAGGGGATAGGGGTTATTGTATCGTGCCATAATCAAATGCATCTCATTTCTGTAAACTATTGAATTAATTGTAAACAAATGAGTGTTATACTTTCTTTCGCCTGTCAGTTTATTAGTCTGCTTTCTATCATATGGCTTTGATTTACCATCCTACTCAATATATCTTTTCTGTTCTCATTTCTTGGGTGTTGGATACAAACTACTTCTTATTCTATAGTTAAACCATGATGTTAAAGTTTATTAGCACATAACTTTGTGTAATAGGAACCAAATAAATATCATGGCTATATAATTTCAAATTAAGTTCTATGTTTCGTTTCATGTAATGTCATCATGTGTATTAATTGGACATTATAATATTATAAAATTAGATAAAATATATTTTATAGAGTCATGTCCTTGCTGTTTAGAAATAATTACAGTAAGTAACTGTAAATATATATTTTTCTAGAAAACAGAGTTGCTGATGATGAATCTGTCTCCACAACTGTGACGAAGTCTGTGGCCGGAAGTAAAGAAACTTATTCAGGTATATCACCATGTTCACCATTTATTATCCTCCTGACATATAATGCAGGGAGATATACAT
Organism: Phorcus lineatus; assembly: GCA_921293015.1. Classification (NCBI taxonomy): domain Eukaryota; kingdom Metazoa; phylum Mollusca; class Gastropoda; order Trochida; family Trochidae; genus Phorcus; species Phorcus lineatus. The sequence continues at coordinate 30,292,850 of OV121094.1, read as the reverse complement.
GTAGTCTGTCCGTCCGTCTGTCCATGATCAAATCGTTTCCGGGGCAGAACTCGGAAACCGTGAGCTTCATAAAAATTGGTATATTGACAGATCTTCACATGTAGTTGTGCCTTTTGGTGTTTTCAATATTCTGAAATTTTAAAATTTTGGCGGTTTCCATGGAACTGGAACTTTTCTTATGAATAATTTGAAATCTTATTTTCAGAAACTGGCACAGATTCCACTGCTACTCTTGGTCCTTCCCATGATGAGTCGAAGTCAGTCCCTCCTCGTCCCGGTACCACTCGTGACGAGCCAGAGTCTATCCCTCCAAGCCAAGTTAACCAGTCGACTTCAGGTTAGAATCATCATAAAGCAAGCACAATCAAATTAATTCATCAATTAAATTGGGGAGAATGTGTGGTTACATTTCCATTTAATGAAGATGTTTTTCTGTTGACATGGTGTTCATGTAATAATTTTTATTTCAGGTAATCCACAACCAGTCCTCTGGTCTGACGAAGAAGCGTTGTCAACCATTCAAGCAATGTGGCCATCTGAGAATCTTCACAACTACTTCAAGTGCAAATCAACTTGCTTTTCGCTGTCCACCGATGAAAAGTCTCGCCTTCGAAAGCTAGAAGAATTAAAAATAAAAGAGAAAAAGAAGCCTGACAAGTTCAAACATGAATGGCTAGCAAGTCCAAAATATTGGTCGATCTGCTATGTTGAGGGACAGGGATTTTTTTGCATGCTGTGCAAAAAACACAACATGAAAAATTCTCAAAACAAAAGCCAGATATTTATTCAACAGCCTTCCATACGTTTGAAAGAAGATTCCATTAAGAAGCACATGTCATCCAGCAATCATCTTGCGGCTATTGATGCAGACCTCATGCAAAGGCTCTCTGTATTTCACCAAGTGACTGTTGAGAGAAATGAAGTGGAGACCAAAGTTCTGAATGATGTATTTTCCACCATATATTGGATGATGAAAGAATTTGTTGCCAACCGCAAATTGCTTTCGCTTTTGAAGTTCATGAAGAATGTAATAGGTGTATCAAGGTTGCAGTACTTTAACCACACATCAACAGGTTCCATACGGGAAATATTTTTGACCGTGGGTCACACTGTGAGGCTCGATGTTGTGGACAGAGTAAGACAGGCCAAGGCCTATGGAATCATGATAGATGAAGTGACCGACATAGCAGTATGCTCTCAACTTGTAACATTCATTCAGTACTGGGACACTGAGACACAGAAATGTGAAATATCTTTTATGTCAGCACAAAATGTTCTTGAGGACTTTGAATCCTGCAATGCAGATGCCATCAAAACGCTGGTGCTGAAAGACCTAGATGAAGCAGGGCTAGATGTTGGAAACCTTATGGGCTTGTCGACCGATGGAGCAAGTGTCATGCTTGGCAAGGCAAATGGTGTGGCAGCCAAACTCCGTGAAAAAAATGGAAAACTGTTAAACATTCATTGTGTATGTCATCGACTAGCATTGGCATGTACCGACAGCTGTAATGATCTGAAAGTCATCAGAGGAGTGGAAGATACCCTTCGCCAACTATGGTATTATTTCAAGAATTCCCCCAAGAAGATGGCATGCTTCTTGAAATGCCAGTTGGCACTAAACAGTGTACATCTGTCAAACCCCAAGAAATCTGAGAAACTGCTATCCAGACGTCTACAAAAGGCATGTCAGACTCGTTGGTTGAGTTTTGGAGCTTCAGTGAGTGCCGCAGTTCGCGACTTTGAAGCTATTGTGTTAACTCTACAGCAACTTGAGGATGCCACAGGCCTTGGTCTCCTGATGAAAATGAGAGAAGTGAAATTCCTAGGGACTCTGTATATTTTGAATGCCATTCTTCCCATCCTCTCCAGGCTCTCTCAGCAGTTTCAAGCAGGAAGATTTCACTTTTCAATGGTGAAACCAGCAGTGAGGAGAGTTCAAGCAGAGTTGCTGGAAGTAAAGGAAAGCATGGACCCACTGGAGAAATTGAAAAGTGACATCGACTCCAAGTACACCCACGTCTCCGACACCCTTAGAATGACGAAGAACACAGAGAAGGAGCTGGCATCTTTACTTGGCAAGTACACAGATGCGTTGTCATCAAACATGGAGGGAAGACTGGGATCGTTTCCTGAAGTCATCAGTGCATATGCTGTGTTTGATCCACATTCCTTGCCAGATGATGACCTAGGCCCATATGGTATGGAAGAAATCGAAGTACTTGGAAAGCACTTCTACCATGAAGAAAATGAAAGAATTTCCAAACTGAAGTCTCAGTGGAACCAGGTGAAATATTTTCTTTCACAGAAGTCCTTGAAAGTGCCAGATGGATGTCAAAGCAGTACCTATGTTATGAGCTTTATTGTCAAGAACAAGGGAATATTCCATCCAGATTTATTTGAGGAGCTGCTGTATGTTGTGGAAGTTGGTTTGTGTCTTCCATGCAGCAATGCCTGGCCAGAGAGAGGGGCTAGCATCCTGAAAATCACAAAGACCAAGTCAAGGAACAGACTCAACAATGACATGCTGAATTCCCTCATGCATGTGGCAATCAATGGACCATCCTCCGAATCCAGCACAGACACTGTCAACAAGGCTGTCACATCCTGGTTGAAAGAAAAGCGCCGGAAGAAGCTGAAAAGGAAAGGAAGGGAAACTGTTACAACCAAGACTACACTTGTAGAAAATGAAACAGAGGACAATGCTGGACATCATGTATTGGAAGAAGTCTGCCTTGATGCTGACCCAGTACAAGTTCTTCTGCAAGAACAGGAGGAAATAGCAGCTGCTGTTTCCATCGGTCTGTCACCAGAGAGTGACAGTGATTCTGCTTTTGAAAGCGACTATGATGAATTTGACTGAGTCATACTGATATGTGCTTGCAGTCTCAAAATGTGCATTATTATGTAGTGAAATACTTTACTCCATAGCTTGTAGAAATGTTAGTGCTATTATTATGTTATTGAAAATGATAACTTGTTGTAGATTTGAATAATTCTGATCCTGAAGATTGGTTAGTAATGAAATGTCACTTACAACATCATTTTTGTGAGCTCAACTAGACTGAAAATTCAAAGAATTAAAACAGTAAACATTCTCAAAATGTGCATTATCATGTAATGAAATACTTCACTCCATAGCTTGTAGAAATGTTAGTGCTAATAACCTATTATTATGTTTTTGAAAATGATTACTTGTTGTAGATAATTCTGATCCTGAAGATTGGTTAGTAATGAAATATCACTTACAACATCATTTCTCTGTTAACTTTTTTACTACTAAAGTTACAGGATTTGTTTTTACTGTGATATGACAAGAGTAGGTTTTATCCGGAATGAAATTGTGTGATTCTATTATTCAATATTTTCTCATTTACTGTCATTAAAAGTTGACATCAATTTAAAACACCAGTGTTCAAGTCTTCATTTTTACTCCAGTCACACTGTCTGTAAAAGAGAGAAAAAAATGGAATTATTTTATCAATATTAAAAAATGACTATTTATTCAGGTGCTAAATGTCAGGAAAATCACAAAAAGAGGGCCTGAAATTGCATATAACAGCATCCATTTTTAAAAAAATTCCCGGACCCCCACCAACGAGCGGGGGCAATGCCCCCTCTCGTGCTCTCCCCTGCTCCGGCCTCCGGCCGTCGGCTGGGTGCCTTCTACTAAAGCAATATTGCCTTCTACTTAAATTCTTTTTGACAACCCTGACTTGATGTAGGAGGAGGAGAAGCAGCAGCAGTAGTAGTAGTAGCAGTAATAATGGTAGTAGTAGCAGTAATAGTGGTAGTAGCAGCAGTATTGTGGTGGTAGTAGCAGTAATAGTGGTAGTAGTAGCAGTAACAGTGGTAGTAGTAGCAGCAGTAATAGTGGTAGTAGTAGCAGTAATAGTGGTAGTAGTAGCAGCAGTAATAGTGGTAGTAGTAGTAGCGGTAATAGTAAGAGTAGAAGTAGTAATAGTTGTAGTATTAGTAGTAATAGTGGTAGTAGTAGCAGCAGTAATAGTGGTAGTAGTAGTAGCGGTAATAGTAAGAGTAGAAGTAGTAATAGTTGTAGTATTAGTAGTAATAGTGGTAGTAGTAGTAGTAGCAGTAATAGTAGTAGCAGCAGTATTAGTAGTAGTAGCAGTAATAGTAGTAGTAACAGCAGCAGTAATAGTGGTAGTATTAGCAGCAGTAATAGTTGTAGTAGTATCAGCAGTAGTGGTAGTGCTAGTGGTATCAGCAGTAGTGGTAGTGCTAGTGGTAGCAGCAGTAGTGGTAGTGCTAGTGGTATCAGCAGTAGTGGTAGTACTAGTAGTATCAGCAGTAGTGGTAGTGCTAGTGGTATCAGCAGTAGTGGTAGTGCTAGTGGTATCAGCAGTAGTGGTAGTGCTAGTGGTATCAGCAGTAGTGGTAGTCCTAGTGGTATCAGCAGTAGTGGTAGTACTAGTGGTATCAGCAGTAGTGGTAGTACTAGTGGTATCAGCAGTAGTGGTAGTACTAGTGGTATCAGCAGTAGTGGTAGTACTAGTGGTATCAGCAGTAGTGGTAGTGCTAGTGGTAGCAGCAGTAGTGGTAGTGCTAGCGGTATCAGCAGTAGTGGTAGTACTAGTAGTAGTGGTAGTGCTAGTGGTATCAGCAGTAGTGGTAGTGCTAGTGGTATCAGCAGTAGTGGTAGTGCTAGTGGTATCAGCAGTAGTGGTAGTACTAGTGGTAACAGCAGTAGTGGTAGTGCTAGTGGTAGCAGCAGTAGTGGTAGTGCTAGTGGTAGCAGCAGTAGTGGTAGTGCTAGTGCTAGCAGCAGTAGTGGTAGTACTAGTTGTATCAGCAGTAGTGGTAGTGATAGTGGTATCAGCAGTAGTGGTAGTACTAGTGGTATCAGCAGTAGTGGTAGTGCTAGTGGTATCAGCGGTAGTGGTAGTGCTAGTGGTAGCAGCAGTAGTGGTAGTGCTAGTGGTAGCAGCAGTAGTGGTAGTGCTAGTGGTATCAGCAGTAGTGGTAGTACTAGTGGTATCAGCAGAAGTGGTAGTACTAGTAGTATCAGCAGTAGTGGTAGTGCTAGTGGTATCAGCAGTAGTGGTAGTGCTAGTGGTATCAGCAGTAGTGGTAGTACTAGTGGTATCAGCAGTAGTGGTAGTCCTAGTGGTATCAGCAGTAGTGGTAGTACTAGTGGTATCAGCAGTAGTGGTAGTACTAGTGGTATCAGCAGTAGTGGTAGTACTAGTGGTAGCAGCAGTAGTGGTAGTGCTAGTGGTAGCAGCAGTAGTGGTAGTGCTAGTGGTATCAGCAGTAGTGGTAGTACTAGTGGTATCAGCAGAAGTGGTAGTACTAGTAGTATCAGCAGTAGTGGTAGTGCTAGTGGTATCAGCAGTAGTGGTAGTGCTAGTGGTATCAGCAGTAGTGGTAGTACTAGTGGTATCAGCAGTAGTGGTAGTCCTAGTGGTATCAGCAGTAGTGGTAGTACTAGTGGTATCAGCAGTAGTGGTAGTACTAGTGGTATCAGCAGTAGTGGTAGTGCTAGTGGTAGCAGCAGTAGTGGTAGTGCTAGTGGTAGCAGCAGTAGTGGTAGTACTAGTTGTATCAGCAGTAGTGGTAGTACTAGTGGTATCAGCAGTAGTGGTAGTACTAGTGGTGTCAGCAGTAGTTGTAGTACTAGTAGTATCAGCAGTAGTGGTTGTGCTAGTGGTATCAGCATATGTATATTACTGAATTATTTAATGCCACGTAAAGATCGTATTTAAACGATAACGGCTTACTTGATCGTGACTGCAGATAGTGTCAACAACGCTTATAGCTTGTTTGATTTTGATCTCAGTGCAAGGTCTGTTACACAGGCTGCAAATTCCTCCTGTATGTTGTCCGACAGCGTGTAATTTTATGGCACGATGTCTAATGATATTTGTTGTATATGATGATACTTTTACAAAGTGAAACAGCAAATCAACTTATTTTATGACGTAACATATTATTGGTATGTTTTTGTATCCAACAAGGGAAAGCTATTGGAGCTATTTAAGATTTAGATTTGTATGTTATGGCATCGCCAAAGTTAGTAGTGCCATTTATCACTCATTATCAAATGAGTGAAACAAAAAGGAATTCATTGCTACTCCCTACCAAAGATGTCGTCAGTCAATGTTGTTAAACACGGGGTGGGTAGCGATTTCTGAAAATAATCTTTTTAAGAAGTGACGAAAGTTGTATATAAAAGTCAAAGGATTCATCAGCAGTAGTGGTAGTCCTAGTGGTATCAGCAGTAGTGGTAGTACTAGTGGTATCAGCAGTAGTGGTAGTACTAGTGGTATCAGCAGTAGTGGTAGTACTAGTGGTATCAGCAGTAGTGGTAGTGCTAGTGGTAGCAGCAGTAGTGGTAGTGCTAGTGGTAGCAGCAGTAGTGGTAGTACTAGTTGTATCAGCAGTAGTGGTAGTACTAGTGGTATCAGCAGTAGTGGTAGTACTAGTGGTGTCAACAGTAGTTGTAGTACTAGTAGTATCAGCAGTAGTGGTTGTGCTAGTGGTATCAGCAGTAGTGGTAGTACTAGTAGTATCAGCAGTAGTGGTAGTGCTAGTGGTATCAGCAGTAGTGGTAGTACTAGTGGTATCAGCAGTAGTGGTAGTACTAGTGGTATCAGCAGTAGTGGTAGTACTAGTGGTATCAGCAGTAGTGGTAGTACTAGTTGTATCAGCAGTAGTGGTAGTGCTAGTGGTAGCAGCAGTAGTGGTAGTGCTAGTGGTAGCAGCAGTAGTGGTAGTACTAGTGGTATCAGCAGTAGTGGTAGTGCTAGTGGTAGCAGCAGTAGTGGTAGTACTAGTGGTATCAGCAGTAGTGGTAGTACTAGTGGTATCAGCAGTAGTGGTAGTACTAGTGGTATCAGCAGTAGTGGTAGTGCTAGTGGTAGCAGCAGTAGTGGTAGTACTAGTGGTATCAGCAGTAGTGGTAGTGCTAGTGGTAGCAGCAGTAGTGGTAGTACTAGTAGTATAAGCAGAAGTGGTAGTGCTAGTGGTATCAGCAGTAGTGGTAGTGCTAGTGGTAGCAGCAGTAGTGGTAGTGCTAGTGGTATCAGCAGTAGTGGTAATACTAGTGGTATCAGCAGTAGTGGTAGTACTAGTGGTAGCAGCAGTAGTGGTAGTGCTAGTGGTAGCAGCAGTAGTGGTAGTACTAGTGGTAGCAGCAGTAGTGGTAGCAGCAGTAGTTGTAGTACTAGTAGTAGTAGTAGTAGTAGTAGTAGTAGTAGTAGCAGTAGTAGCAGTAGTAGTAGTAGTAGTAGTAGTAGTAGTAGTAGTAGTAGTAGTAGTAGTAATAGTAGTAGTAGTAGAAGTAGTAATATAGCCAGACTTTATATCTTAAAAGACAGATTTAAGATGCCGACATGGCTATGAACGACATACACAACTGAAAAATATGTATATTACTGAATTATTTAATGCCACGTAAAGATCGTATTTAAACGATAACGGCTTACTTGATCGTGACTGCAGATAGTGTCAACAACGCTTATAGCTTGTTTGCTTTTGATCTCAGTGCAAGGTCTGTTACACAGGCTGCAAATTCCTCCTGTATGTTGTCCGACAGCGTGTAATTTTATGGCACGATGTCTAATGATATTTGTTGTATATGATGATACTTTTACAAAGTGAAACAGCAAATCAACTTATTTTATGACGTAACATATTATTGGTATGTTTTTGTATCCAACAAGGGAAAGCTATTGGAGCTATTTAAGATTTAGATTTGTATGTTATGGCATCGCCAAAGTTAGTAGTGCCATTTATCACTCATTATCAAATGAGTGAAACAAAAAGGAATTCATTGCTACTCCCTACCAAAGATGTCGTCAGTCAATGTTGTTAAACACGGGGTGGGTAGCGATTTCTGAAAATAATCTTTTTAAGAAGTGACGAAAGTTGTATATAAAAGTCAAAGGATTCATCTTGACATCCGTGAATAGATGGAAGTTCAATCTTCATGTTTTTTACTAAGACTCAAAACTCTCCCCAATCAGATTCGTCGGGAATCTGCTACATAAAAAATACGCTTCAGATCCTAGACGTCGACGAAGGACTACATCCTTCCTTGCCTTTTGAGGATATATGTGTGCATCGAACAAGTGATGGAACTCAAATCATCTAAGAGAATACTCGAACAATTCAAACGCTCAGTCGCTGTTCTTAGCACATTAACCTGTGATGAAAACAAATTAGGTTTCGTTATTTTAAAAAAAAAATTTCTACTCGTAACAGAGATAACTTGCATAGATATTTATCGAGACATATCTATCGATCGTGAAATAATGATTTCATTTTTGAGTTAATGCATTGAAGTTCATAAAGTCTCTGCACGTGTTTATAAAGCAGTTTTGCTTCGACAGTGAATATTGAGCCAAGTTTGGACTACGTGCATTATAGTTTATATGCTTGATATGCTTGCAACGCAGTTTGGCTTAGACTGATCATGCTTTTTACACGGAGTTTGTTAACATTATAACAGCTCTATACAACAGCTGTGCATGATAGGGTTCATAAGTGTCCAAAAAGTCATAGCACCGTCAGCCTAATGGCACATCCCAGCAGTCATGCTGATAAACAGTTTTTACAACTAATAGTGCATGAATAGCAATCTCAGTTTAATCAGATCAACCCTAGAGTTGCTATTCCTTAATCACTGCGTTTTTTCATTTTGAGTATTGCTCCATACTGATCGTGTCAGGTGACCTTTTCAATCAGCCAGTCAGCGTTGAGGCTAAGAAAGCATTGGCTCGAAATGGCATTACTGCGGGCCTCTGTTTTTTTGTATTAATGGATGGTGAAAGTTAATAAAATGTATCTACCTTTGTATACTTTACAACATGACAATCCTAAGTTCAATTTCAATTAAATATAAATTAATTTGAAGGTATATTTTCTGGGTTTTTTGTTCATGTATGGAGATATCAAAATTTCAAAACTTTTCATATTTTAAAAACGTCTATAAAACGTGTCCTAATTATTCATTTCTTCCAAACGTGGATTGCTTTCGAAATTGATTCATCAAAGGCAAAATACTACAAAAAGAAAAACCCCATATTGACCTCTTTCTTTCAAAACTTCCTATCAATCTCCGAATTTGACTTACCCGCTTCAAAACGTCAAACCTTAGATTACCAATTGAAACTGGTCGATGGAGTAAAATTGATATAAACAAAATAATTTGTAAACTTTGTTATATATCTCCATCAGTGACGAAATCCATTTTCTTTAGGTCTGCCACTTTCTATCCCAATTAAGAAGTTAAAAATTACCCTCATATTATTGTCATTATCCTTCAGTTGAAATGTTCATCTCCCTAATGAAAACCACTCATAAACCCCTATTATTAAAATTGGCCAAATTCGTTAAAGAGGGGCTGTGTTGTTTTTTGTCTTTATATGAAACGACGCAAAAAAACACGCTTAATCGTATGTCTTATAATTACAATTTGTAAATATGTACATTTAATACAGTAGTGCTTTATACTTAATGTTACTGTTCTCTTTGTCACTTATGTAAATTATGAGAAATTAAATTCTGTTCTGTTCTTTGTTATATTCCCATGTAAACTTAAGATAGTAATACAAGGGTGCAATACGGAATACGTCTTCAAATTCCGTATTGCACTCGAGAATCCGTATTGCACGCCTGCCGGTTCTACGTTTTCTGAACTTCCCGAATTTAGGTCATTGGTATTCCAAGTTTGCGAGAGTTGCACAAAAGCTCTTATAAAACATGATTGTCACTTCCAAATGATTTGATTTCAATTATAAACAAATTCCATGAACCTTGACAATCAGCAGTGAAAGCGTAGACGTGTTACCTTCGACAGTGACTCCGATTAACTGATGGCTCGAGCCGAAGACGACAACGTATTTAAAAATTTTGAAATGACCTTGAACTTTGAAAGTCACTTATTTCTACACGATTTTATAAGATGTGAAAGTCGGACTTGCTATGCTTGACGTCATGCGGAGGAATAATGTGGCATTCAGGTCAATTGCGTTATTCGGTCATCGGCGTACTAATACCAATGTCAAGGTAACCTCAACGCGGAAGTATGTATGGCGTGAAAATGTGTATCGCTACGCAACCTTTTATTTGTATAAATCACAAAATGATTTGTTTTATTAAGTAAGATCGGGTATATGATAAACATAGAACTCGAAGATGTCATAGGAGCAGAGAAACAACTCGTTCTTCGAGCTCTTTGTTTCTCTGCTCCCATGACATCTTCTCGTTCAATACAACACATCAAAATGCACAAGTATGACGTTCTATATATGTACTTGACCCCTATGAAATACAATGAGATTGCATGAACTCTAGTGATATTACCTATCAATCATTATCAACTCTAATCTTACATTGTGACATAAAATATAAAATATTTTCAGTATTCTACCGATTAGTCTCCAAAGGATTGTTTTCAGCAACTGGAAATATTTCTCTACGAAAAAACACTATCATCAGCCTCAGGCATATGTACGATCATGGCAGGTAGGTGTAAAACATAGAGATTATTACCCGCGGCAGTGTGTCATATGACTTTTACGAAACGAGAGCGAGGGTTATACACAAATTCGCACGAGTTTCATAAAAGTCATATAACACACTTCCAAGGTTAATAATTGATTCTATTCAATCGTTGCTAGGCAAAAGTGATTTGTGCACAGGTGCTCATATTGAAAATATGTCACCGCTTATGAATAACCATATGGGTAATAAAGATTGATTCGACGATCAAGCACCAAGTATCAGTATCAAAAAGTGAAGGATATGACAAAGTCAACATCCTTGTCTATTTGAAAATTATTTTCAAAATCTTATAGTCACATCTTTCTACAAAGAAATTCATCACAATATTCTGAAAAGTTTTCCCTTTAAATAGAGCCATTGGTTGTAAAAAATCGGAAGGGTCTTTTACCGTCTACAATTTTCGAAAAAAGTCGAAATAATGCATCATTCTAGAAGCTAGAGATTTGCGAAGACAACCGGACCCCGAAAAATAAATTTTAAATTCATTGTTCTCGACACTACACCTGTGATTATGAACTTATAAAAGACTCACCTTTTGCGAGTTAATAATGGTTTGTCAAAAATCTTAACCATGAACAGATAATTGAGGCACAAATAATTCAAGATTCCGTGCAGTTTGTTAGTATTTGTCTTTATCTAGATATCTTTAAGACTATAGAGTAATTAAACATTAACCTTAACAACAAAGCTCAAACGGTAAAAAACAAATTTTAATCATGCGCCACTCAAAATTGTTCTCACTTATTTTAGATGCATGTTTGCGCGTCTCTAGATAGTTCTATACTCAAGCATCGTTCCGAAAAGTTTTACCTACGTAACAGACCATTTCTTGTGATTTTGTCTACTGTCGCAAGGCCAGAATAAGAAAGAACAATGTCATTGACTTTCAGTGCGATAAACAATGCACGATTGGAATGCTAAAACTATTATATACTGCAGTACCTTGAAGATTTAGTACCGTGAACATCGCTGAGGAAAGATAGACTGAGCTTGTTTTCCTTTTCAATGTTCTACTGTTGTACAATATTCAAAATGTAGATTAAAAAATTTCATCTACGCTACACAACTTCAATCGAAAATCAGATAAATTCATGAACTAGTATGAATAATTTTGAATCAACCAATCAAGATGCAATTTAATTTTAGAAAAACTGTTATTCTCATGAACACTTTGATAAACAACGTATTTTGTCCGTTTTGTTAAGAATATAGCAACCAACAACGTGTCCCTTATATAAACACGGTGCACGTCCGTTCATCGTGTCATCAAAACTACTCTTTTGTAAATATGACAATTTTAAAAAGAAATATAAGTTGTTTAATGTACATAGAGAAAGTTTTAAAACGTTCACTTACAAGTAGAAGAGTAAAAATAATTTTTTTGATACGAAAATGTGTCTGATCCCCTATATCAAATTTATGTCAATGATTCACAGCATGCCCTGGACAGCATCACAGATAACACAGATAGTGGTAGTCTTATACAACTTGTTCTCTATACTCTTTCGCAGACTACCAGAAGCTCATATTAATTGAGGAAACAGATAACCTAAGATTTCAATTGAAAATGTCCTATTAAGGTAGGCAGTAAACAATCAAAAATAAACATTTAGAATCGTCCAACAATTTTACTTCATTATGTAATAGAACCAATCGAAACATAAGACTCCAACAACTCTGCATTATAAACTATTTAAACCGCCTAATGAAATGTAAATATTAACAGAGAGTACTTAACATAGCTCTAATGTGAAAATCTGTCATATATATAAAATTGCAATTCAAACCACATGATGCAGTAAATTAAACAACAAAAGTCAGAAAACGACATACCCAAGCGTTCCCCTATAAATTGTAACATATTTATAATTTTAAGATAAGTGCTGCTAATAAAGCTGTTGAGTTTTTGTAAGATGTGGTCTACATTTTTGGATTTCTGCTCTAGAAACGAAGCTTCGGATCAAGAGGTCCGGGGTTCGGATCCCGTTAAGGGCTCGGCAACTTTGACTGCAGTAGAGAATTGTTCTACATGCAGTAAGGTTTGGGTGCACTGTTACAATGAATTTCAGCGTAGTGCCACCCATGGTTCGTTAGTTGCAGCCGTTGCTTATAGGTTTCATCGCGTTGAATCTAAGTCATCTATTCTCACTAGCAACGAATTACCCTGCAAAGAGTTTAATTTAATTTCTTTCTATTGGACAAGCATACGTTCAAGAGCTTTAAACAGTGTACACTCCTTCCTGAACTCTCCGCTCTCATGATCAGTTTCTACTGTCCATACCAACTTACAAACTCAAAACCTTTGGTGCCAAGTCCTTTAGATAGTCAGCTGCTTCTCTATCGAACTCTCTACCCCTTGACTTAAAACTTGTACCAACTCTTCCGATCATTAAGAACAGTGAGACTCAAGACTTTTCCAGCGTTATACCAACTAGAATTCTCCAGATTGTTATTAATATCTGATCTGTCAGCGCTTTGAGCATAGCCCATGTGTTTGGTAGTCAGCGCTATATAAGAATACTTCTTATTATTTGTTGGACTCTAAAATCTGTAAAATCTAAACTTCAGTAGATTGGGCATTCTCCTTCAGATTTAAGGAAGATATAATGCAGGTAATGTTTTTCTGCTCCGGAAATGAAACTATTCGACTGCATATTTAACTTGTTTGTATGAAAGCGTTTAACAATACAAATCTTAGAAACTTAAGCACTTATGACGTTTTACTCTGGAAATTGATATTTACGGACGGACAAGGGGACAGACGGGCGGGCGAACAGACGGAAAGAGAGATGTCTATTAGAGGGATACGGATGCAAACTTATGATTAAAAACAATTCAAACACATTAATAGAAATATCAATTTGTTGTTTAAGGTTATTTCTGTTAACTTCTTATCATAATGACGTTTCCTTTAGAGGACTCATCCAATGTGTAGCAATGTTAATACGCATGTTAATGCAAAGTTTACAAATTACTCATATAAATGCCATGAATAAAGTAAGTAAGGTAAATGTAAGCGAAACTTACCTTGCAATGTATTATCCTGTCATGTGAAGTTTCAACTTTATAAAATCCACACATTTTAAGAATATTTAAGTGAAAAAGATAAAAGGAACAACTACAAAATGCTACAATCTTAGCCATGTGTCACATTCTACTCTCAATAACTCTCAATAATTTTAATGGTTAAAATTAATTAAATCTGAATGCCTGAATCCAAAATAAACTTTTAATGTTCAAAATATAGTAGAAAATATGGAATATGGTATTTAAAGGCAGTAGTGCACGCTTTTACGGTTTTAAATTGGCTATTTTAAGGTTTACGAGGACTTATGCATTCACTTAATCTTTCTATCGATGCAATGAAATACGAAACATTCTTTACAATTTACCTGCAATCAACAATGAAAACGTTAAGACAGCCGCTGTCGGCTTGAACATATAAAAATCTATGGTTAGTTGTGCACAAAACGGATAGATTATTGACACTTGGAAACGGCTGAATCAGTACTGTGTGCAGCTATTGAATTAACCTAAACTCTGAACTGAGAACAAATCATAAAAGATGTTTTATGAAAGCAATGTTGTAAATTAACCGATTTAATAACACAGTATTAGCATTGTTATTAGATTGACCATAGCGGCTGCCGTTCCCGCTTTTCTGGTTATGAGCAAAATCTTAATATTTCAGATATCGTAGTTCATGCGGATTTAATGTAACATAACATAAAATACCTCCGGCCTTTAAAAATCCACTTTACTACCTGTCTACGTCAATATTTGTTACATAATTTACGAGGTACATTACTTGGAGGATAGTGGAGGATAGTGAGTAATATCGAGAGATATGCAGTCTCTGTGCATTCGTTGTGTGTACGAAATATTGGCGTGCACTAGTGCGTTTAATATCATAATCTACTTAATTCTTTAACCTAAATGTGCATCAACGTATCCAATAAACTACTTTGACACGCCAAATGCGTATAGTTTGGTCATCTGCCAGATTCACTAAAGAGACAAAAAGAATTGTTTGCACATTGTGACGTGAGATTGGTGGTAAAGGTGGGACATCCTGGTGTACCAGGAAGTTAATGTTTTAGTTTGTCACTTTCTTTTGTTATGGGAAGGTGCCTCCCTTAAAAACAGTGATTATTATGGCATATGTTACCAATCTATATAACCTACAGCTAAACTAGTGACGTGGACTATTTATTGAAACACGTCGGCCCCATCCAAGCATTTTAAAAGGCTTGGGTTATTATAACTGTTGTACATTCGAGTTGCACAACTTGGTCAGTCACGATGTTTCCCATTATTTTCTCACTGATGATGTTACTCCTGGAAGGTTTGTTTTGCCAGAAGAAAAGCTTTATCATTTAATTTGTAATAATGGAGACAACATAAAATTTAGAATCTCATCTTTTAATTCTTTATTTATGTAAATGTTTTCCCCATTTTATTTGCAGGAGGTGAATCTAACGTTTTCACCTTTACTATTTCTGGAATTGGAAATGGCACAGGTAGGACACTAATTTCACATCGATTAAGCCTGAACCTTTCATGGTCATTCACTTTTCACATGTTTTCTTTTATAAATATATATATATATATTTCATTTCAACGTATGGAAGTAATTGTAATTTTGACTGGCCTCAAAGGGGAACAACATTCAATCATGTATAATGCATGACCCCAAGTATCTGTTTACGGACCAACAGGGTGAGGTTTTGTTAAGCACAATCACGGTAAGTTACGCGTGTTTCTACGCGGAAACTTCTTGAAATTGCATTTAAAAGACACAGAAATATACCTCGTAAGAACCGCAGCTCGATCATATTTCACACCAAAATCAGAGCTGTCCCATTGTAGGAAGTTAGGGGACGAATTAACACACTTCTGACTCTGATCGCACCTTGTGTTGACTAAAGACAACGAAAGCACGACAACAAAGCTGGCAGTTGTCTTTGTCCATTGTCATGTGAATTCTTACCGTCGTACCTTTGAAACAACATGATATTTTAATAAATATAAATTTTTCGTATCTTTTAAAAATCTATATACCAATACTTTTAAAACACGTTTTCGACCAATGACTTGAAACTTTCCACCTTCAGTATAATCTACTTGATAATGAAAAAAATTCATAAACTTACGCGACTATTTGAAAACAAACCTTCAAATGCTGTACCATATAATATAAAAGTATTTTTACAAAAAAAGGATCCCAAATATAAACCTTTCGTAAGATAAAGCAACATACATTAATACGTCAATAGTATGAATGAAGATCATTATACTTGAAGAAATTAACATTATAGTCTGGTAAGGTAAGGACACTTTTTTAACTTTTTCCTAAACTTGTAAAAGCTTATGAAATTGCGATTTTGATGAAAAACTTGACCGGTAAGTGTATCAAATGAGGTAAGATGTTTCTCGAAGGTCAACTTTCGACATGGGGCATATATTGGAAAGTTTGATTTACGTCAGTGGTAATTTTTTTTATGATCATGGACCGTTTACCAAGGGCCTTTGTAGACTGAGACTAATAGTTGAATAATTCTATAAAGTTTGCTGTGCTAGCGATAAAACTTTGGGACCCTACAAGTTATCATCATTGACATTGATATATCATTTAATATAAGCATTTCTCTCAAGTTCTAGGAAAAGATGTCGCTCGAAAACCAAGAGACTGTTCTGACATCTTGGCAGCTGACAGTACTTCTCGAGACGGTGTCTACACCATCACACCCACAGTTGGATCAGGTGCCATCAGTGTGTTCTGTGACATGACCAACAATGGAGGGGGATGGACGGTGAACTTATTTCTAGAATCATGTTTGAACATTTTAGAGGCTTCATCATGCAAAATGTTTCCCTTGTTTTTAGAACGTATTATTTTCATTACAAATGTATGAACATATGTTTAAATTATTAATATTCAAGGTGCTGCTTTTTGTGCTCTTTAGCAAATTCTGTGACTTTAATTGAGAGTTGATGTTTTGTGAATCATGCTTATATTTATAAGATTTTTTTCTGTTTAAACATGATTTATGATCTGATCTTATTGCGCTACTTGTCAACATCTTACAGGTTATTCAGCGGCGAACTGATGGTTCTGAAGACTTCTTCAGGAATTGGGCCGAATACAAAAAGGGCTTTGGACCGCTTGTTAATGAGTTCTGGCTAGGTACCATAAATCAACTCTATTCATGAAATAACCTGATATATATTGCTATTGTTTGTTAAGAGAATGAGAGGCAACTGACCAAACATTGCATTCATGCATCTAGATATTTGTCAATAATATTTGACTAAAAATATTCATTATCCATACAGGACCAATAATATTTTTACCAATGACTATTTTTGATATAGCTAATTTCCCTCTTCAACATAGTAAACTTGTGCACGATGCATAACGCAACAAATACTTTATTGTGTTTTTGCTCTGTTAACTCCAGGAAATGACAACATCTACCGCATCACAAACCAGCGTATCTACTCAATCAGGTTTGACTTTGAGGATTTCACTAAAGGAAGACGATATGCGTTTTACAAACACTTTTTCATTGACGGCGAGGACAAAAAGTACAAGCTCCACATCAGTGACTACAGTGGAGATGCAGGTAAAAAAAAAACTCCTTCAGTCAGATTCTTAAAAATATAAGGGTAGCAGGACTGTTACAATTAAACTTAAGGTTCTTGCTACAATAAATGAGGATTCCACTAAAAAAACCTTTGTGAATATATTTGATAACGATTTGTATATTTGATATCAACCAGTGTTATTGCTCTGTCTGTTCTTTCCTAAACCCAAGTTGTTTGCTAGAAGATGTACTTAAAGATCCTATAAAATGCATGCAAGCTGAACGTTGTTAGATTTATTGGGTGCTGTAATTGTAAGAAAGGACTAAATTGAGGAACGCCTTATTTATTCAAAGAAAATCTCGTTACATTTTTTAAATCACAGTATGAACTTATGCATGATCATGTTTTTGCACAAATACATTTGCTGACACCAATGGCAAATTTTAGGAAGTTGCAAAATGCAGGCGCTGGTCCAACACCTATAACAGTCAACACAATAGAAGGAGAACCCATATGTTTAGAGCATACCCACACTGCTACGATTCTTATAAGATGTTCCTCGAATAATGTGATTCATTTTTACCAAGTGCAATAGTACCAGTAGTACTTTTTAATTTTGATTTATTTCTGTAAAAATGTTCGCCATAAACATTAGTGTATGTGAAATATATTATTGCCGGTAGGTTAAAACATTTCATTACTCCACCCAATTATTCGTAATAATAGGGAAATGAAAAAGCATCAGGCAGAAACCATTCGAGAACATTTTTGTGTGAACATCCTTTAAATCATTTGACGGAAAGGATTCACATAACGTAACCATCGTGGAATGATTGATTTGTAGTTGCTTCTTTTGATTTAATACATTCTTTTACAATTCGAAACATTAATTTTCGTTTTCGTAAAATAATATTTATTAAAAAACGCTTCTTGAAAGAGGCTGAAATGTCATGGTGATTGTTTGAAAGATTGTAATGCTTTTGCTACCAGGAGATGCTCTTTCTTCCGACCACAATGAAATGCCCTTCTCTACTAAAGACCAAGACAATGACAAGTCCGGTCAAAACTGTGCCCAGCTTTATCTAGGGGCGTGGTGGTATCATTCTTGTCATGGTGTGAATTTGAATGGCCAGTACAACAACAGTGACTATGGGAAAGGCATAAACTGGTACACAGTCAGCGGTCTCAACAGGTCTCTGAAGCAAACAACAATCAAGATACGACCGTAAATGGCGTCAATTAGCTGCACAATTAAAGTGTGGGTACTGTTTAATAATGATAATGTGATCATTTATACAATTGTAAGAACTCATGCATATGAAGCAAGGTTCATATTCCTTATGAAACTAGTAAAATAGAATGTTTAAATTTCAGTCTCTGTTTTTATCGTTTGTCGCATCTACAATGAGTTGAATGAAATAAAATTTTGAAAAAAAGGACAGGGTCGACAGGATGAGGTTATAGACGGAAAGAAAGACATAGTGAGAGATAGACACCAGGTTTTAGAAAGACTCAAATTTGGTCTGGCTTCTACCCGATGACCGGTCTAGCTTGGGTGATCCTAAAGGAGCATATACGCTCCACCTGGCATAGCTCTCGGGGTCTCTGAAGCGCGCAAACCACCACACCACGATATGGTATTGAGTCAAATGGTGGGGTAGAGTTTGAAGACTATTGAAAATATTGATTTCAAGTGTAATTTCAGGCATATATTTATATGGAAACACGTCACGTTTGTGGTCGAGTTTGTAAAGATTATAAGTGACAAAAATTCGAAATTATTGTGCGAAAAGAGTTGGAAAGATTTGTAAATTCATTATCTAAATTCAGAATGTAGAAATGTATCGGTTTTCAAACAAAATCAACGCAAAATGTTCGTTGTCAAACATTGTTAAGTTGGAAGCCACGGCAAGTATAATGGGGGCATTGTTTTGTGTTATTTCCTAACATTTTTAAGACAGAAAGAAGAGAGGTGTGTAAACTTGATGACGACCAGGTTATCTTCGAAAATATTAACACGGCAGTAAATGCATCGTTCAGAAATATATATATTGACTGATGCATGTGCACAACGGGGAAATTTTCCATTTCAATGAACATCCATTGCTACCAATCTTTGAATTAATTTTATCAGTGCACTAAATTCTTCTATAGTAAATAATCTAGTGGTTATGACGTAAAATATATGCATAAAACAGGATCATTTACAGGAGAGAAAAGCATTACTTACTTTAGGAATATGGTCCGATGTGTTTTAATTGTTTCAATTTTCGATTCTTCGAATGCCTGCAAATAATCCAGCAAACTAAACAATTGTATAAAACTTTCGCTTGGATTTTCATCATCATAAGGTGATCATGTTAGGTGTCGCTGCTTCGTTTCACAGGTTTTGTTACCGATGAGAGCAAGGTAGAAAATGGATAGAGTGTGTATGACGATACATTTTCACCTTGAAATTGAAATTGATTCTACGCAATTTGACGTTATTAATTCATTTCAATACTTGAAACTATATTTCAAGAATTAATGGGGGACTTAACCAAATATTTTAATTTTAGAGAAATTGTTTCTGATGACTCAGATAAAGCCATTTCTAAATTATTATTGATCAACTTTTCTTTCAATGTCATTGACACGAATTTAGTCGTTATGTATGCAATAGAAATATCAAGAATATGGTCACTGGTCATGTGCACATTCAGACATTCTGTCGCCGAGAGTAACATCAAGGTAATCAGCGGTTACTAGTTAGTCTTAAGAGTATACCTTTCATAAGTTACTTACAGCACATATTATACTTCTAGATACACAACATTCTATGACAGATATAATGCCGTCACCATGGGCACAATCTTCAAAACGCATTAGGGTACAAAGTATAAACCACCAAAACACTTTTCATAGGGTCGTCTAATAAAAAAGTTATTACGGTTCAAAGTGCGCAAGCTTTTGGCGTCTCTATCAGATAGCCTATCGCTGAATGAACGAATAAAGCTGCCCGAAGTGAGTTGTGACGACAGACACGGAACATGGTGGACGTAAATTGTGAAAGTGAAATAGCCAGTATTAGGACATGATGAATGGAAAAAATGACAAAAGTAGTCAAACGTCACGCATTAGCCAATGAAATAACTTCATTATTCTGAATTCCCTTAACGAAGGACCACATGGGTAATAAATTGAGATTATGAATAGAATGTGTTTCCATATCAATAGTTATTATATATTAGGAATATAAGAATAAGCAAAATGATATCAAGCTTGCATCAGAAACGTTTATTTTGAGAGGTAAACTATTTTAAGTTGAAAGGTTTTCAGTTTTATATTCCAAAAACTTTAAATTCTAAATATTGTACACAAATTGTCTAATGAAATAGTAAGTGAAAACAATGGCAAATGAATACTTAAACCATTCAAACTTCATTAGTGTACAGAATAGTGAAAAAGCATCTTTTTTCTATTGCTGCGAGTATTATAAGCATAGCTTTAACTTATACAGGACTGATTTTCACAGAACAATATTGTGTTTTCTGATCTGTATGTTCCATCACAACTTTATTCAATAAGTGGTTACTTGAATGATTATTTGTAAATAAACTACCGCTTTGAAAAGAATAAAAATGATATGAAAGGTGATATTTCATGCATCGTTTGCCATTCCGTGACATAAGTGAGTAGCAACGTTAATCTCAAGACTATGTGCCTGATTTGTATTAAGTATTTCAAGAAAGACCTGGCAAAGCTATTGTTATTTCACAGATTATGATTAGGTTCTCATAATATTGGCTTGAAGACGCTTTACTTCTGTCTTTGTTCTTATAGAGAGTCTTTGACAGAGAAAAACACACACAATGTTTTAAACTGGATTATTACTTAGTTAGGTAATTAGACCATACCGTTTGCAGATTATGTAAGTCGGCTTTTGTTGAATCATGGATTAATGCTCATGAAAAAAAACCTCACTTGTGCTAATGATACTATTCCCCTGATCTTCATTATTGTTATATGCCCAATTTTCCACAGCAAAATTCAAAAGTACATTTAATTCAGTTCTTATCATTGGATAAAATGTAAGCCTGTAGTAGATGCTTTATTATTGACCTGAGGGAAAATGTCAGCTCCTTCACTGTCCAAATGTCTCAATTTCTTTAACTGTTGATTGCAAAATAATCTGTTTTTGCATTCATTCCAATACAAGACTCTGTCCAGTTCCTGAAAACCGAATAGTTGTTATCCCATTTATCAGAGAAATGACGATTTTCTGCCTTATGTATTCATATATTGATTCCTTTAGAGAACTTGTCATCAACATAAAAAATATTAAAATTAAGTTGAGATTTCCATTTGTCATTTTTCTTGTTATACGTTTAGTGAAGTACTTTGACAACAACGGATTTTTCCATCCGGGTTGTGCTGCTGTTGCTGAATGCGGGTCGTCTGCAAATAGCGATACGATGGTTTGGGCCTGAAAGAGAGCAGGGTATTCATACACGCTGATTTAGCAGGATGGAAGTATTTCTTAGCAATGTATTTTTTAACATTCTATAAATTAACACTATAATGTTGACAAACCATTCCTTTAGTCTTTTGCGCATACATAACAGTTGAATTAAACAGGGACACTTTTCAAGAAAATTTATGAAAAACATTAATTCAAACTTTTAAAAAAATCTTTTGCAAATCATCTTATCTTATTCAAACATCAATTTCAATATTGCAATATTTCAGCATATGAAAACCATGATTGCATGAAAACCATGTTTGTTGTCACAAAATGAGGCGTACATGTTCTGTAAAGAAGACTGAAAGTACCACGTGCATGTAATAATTAAGTTTAGAAATAACTCATTGTTCCAAGTCTGCATGACTTTAGGGCTAGGGTTTAAGAATGGGAGTTAAGGTTAGATTAAGTAGTGTTTGCGTAAGGAGGACCAGGGTATTGAAGGAGCTTATCGGATTCAAATTTAGGATGGTGTTCCCTGTTAAGAAACTCCATTTTAGCTAACAACCAAGAGAGCTAACTTATCATCCAGAGGAGTTGTTATTTTCTCTTAATGTAGGAATTATTCTCAAGTTTTAGAACAAGATGCCACTAAAGAACCAAGAGACGTTTCAGACATCTTGACAGCTGATAATTCTTTCCGAGTCGGGGTCTACTCCATCACACCAATTGTAGGATCAGGATCCATCAACGTGCTCTGTGTCATGACCAGCAATGGAGAGGTTGGACGGTGAAACTATTTTGGATAGCAAATTATCTCGACTTGGACAGCAATGTCGGCTACTCATTGGCTAAAAGCGGTCACGTGCCGTAGGTATATTTTTCTATGTTAAACTGGGTCACGGGCCGCCCTAGTAACAGAGACGACGTGATGCCAAGAGTTACCTCCCTTGTCCCACTGTTAGGTAAACAAAGGCTACGCTACGCTGGTTTGTTGAAACCTATTATTAGCACAGTGTATTTTCCACTAATTGAAGTCATTCGCATTTCTTTAATGGAACGAGTAAGTTCTTGAACAAAGTAAATGTTCGTGCTAAAATACCTTGACAAGTTACAAGACTTTCCATTGGGTTACCGGTTCACTTGCCCGTAGCGAGGATGTCCATCAATGAGCTGAAGATTGGAATCGTGAAAAACAAAAACTAGAAAACCAATCTCTATACATATGGTAGTCGAGGTAATCGCCGACTTTTTATTCATATCGAACATTCAAACCAACCTAAGCATTATTTTTTTTCTAAGCGTCCGACACGTTCAAATTCAATCGCATCTTTCACGACGGTCAGCCATGACAGTCAGGAATTTACGGTGATTTTAGCGCCGCTTCAAATCGAACGTTTCCAAGGTGGAACGTATATATGAGGTCACGTGACCAAACAATCAAAACTTAAAAAGCCCCGCAATATTCGTTATATTTATTCAAGTTCGTTAGTCTGTAATTTCTGTGTAGTACCGCTGCACGGTACTAGACTATACTTTTTATGCTCTAAACAGTGATATAAAAATCATATTTGTAAATTCATAAATAAAAGAATAACATTGACAATATAAGCGGCCATTTTGACCCATCCAATCTTTCAAGCCATATTTAAAGCTTGAAATAAGGGTCCTCGTCGAGATAAATACGTTACCATGTGTCCACGAGTTTGATATTGCGATATATCATGTGTTCGAGTTAAATATCAAACTCGAACTTCGTTCTCGTTTGATATTTAACTCGAACACATGATATATCGCAATATCAAACTCGTGGACACATGGTAACTTATAATCTAATGAGTATTAAAATCCAAACACATATCACCTTCTTTTCTTTCTCAGCATGTTGTTTTTGTTCATTGTATGTTGACTTCAAACTCTTCTGGTTTTTTTTAGCCTTGTAAACTTCCAGAAATCAGTTACATTTCCATCCTAGCATTTTTACTTCAGTGGCAAATCTAACAGGAAGCTTTTTTTGCTTTGTCCCAAGCCTTGGCAAGGTGCACGGCAAAATTATGTCACCAGGTATATTAACTTGATAGGGAGATATATTATGTACCGTTTTACCACCGACCTGTATTTCAATTCAATTTATTGTTTTTCATTATTTAATTGTACTATGCCTATAAGTGAATGTAGGAATGGATGCATGTGTTTGTAACCACGTCACAGCCTCAAAGGTCATAATAGTGCTGAAACCATTCGATTCAGTCCTGAGTAAAAAGCATATGAAAAATATTATCTATATAGATGAGAGTTATCGTTCATTTATTGACGTTATTGGCATGATAGGTAAACAACCGCCTTCAAGTGTTACATAATGTTACTGTTGAAACGCTTATAAAACGAGTATTTAGTCGCTTTTGTACCCTAGAGTGTTTAATAAGTGCAATAGTGTTCAAACACGTTAAATCCCAATTCACTCACCCCTACAGATTACAATTGATGTTAATGTAGCTGCTTCCTTTTGAATGAAATTTGAAAAGTGACACCGAGTACAGTCGAAAGTTGATTTTGTGCTGCAGCCAAAATCGTATGTTTCTCTGAGCCCTGTACAACTGCAGATGTCAGTTACATTTTCATTTTGATGTATTGTTTTAACATTATGTATATTACAATTTTTTCGAAAACGTCATTGAAGAGAGTAAGTTTCATATAGCAACACGTTCATTTACATAATAAAGTCAAGGCATTAGTTAAGCATAAACCAATCTATTCGTTTGAAAGTCTTATGACACATACATATAACAAAATATTTTTTTATGACAACCCTTTACGAGATACCACAAAGGTAATGCTAACTGTTTATGAACGCCAATGAATATTAAACAGTGTAACAGATTATATAATAAAATCCTAACCATGGGAAATCCACATGAGTGTGAGACTTTCTTTACAAATTATGGTTGGATACCCATTGTATATAAAATTATAAGAAGTTACTATATTATTTAGCCATATAAATCAGTACAGATGGTAATCTGGATGAAAACATCAATGAATTGCGTCTCAATCTTGAAAATTGTCCACAGACTTTTATATCAAAGCTTAATAATGTCCGGGTGTAAACGCAACAACAGAGTTGACTTTTTGAGTTGCAATTTAGTTTTATAAGATAATAATGATTCTCAAATTTTGATTTTAATAAGCATTCCTCATTTTTTGTCTTCGTTACATCTTTAGGTAATTCAGCAACGTACTGTAGTTCAGAAGACTTCTTCAGGAATTGGGCTGATTACAAGAAAGGTACTTGTAAACGAGTTTTGGCTAGGTAGATTTATACAATGTAATTAATTTAATTATCATTGAATTTAACACATATCTGCCAGAAATAGTAAATCTCCATTCCATATTTTTCAATAGGAAAGACTTGTTTGGACCATGTGTGTTGTAATGGTCTGAGCTAAAGTTGTTGCCAGTGGTAACAAATAGAATTAGCCTTTTTGTACACACTTTCTCAATAGAGTGTCAAATTATTAATAAAATTTTGAGGAACATTTTACTTTACTAGCAGCAAAGCCTTCTATCTACCTGTCTGAAATATTCGATCTACTACAAATAGCCTAACTGACGATTCCTATTAAAATAGCTAGTTTGCTTTGACTTTGCATTTTCATATATATTTGCACGATGTTTTACGTTTCTGCAGATACTTTTCTTTAACAGTAGATAGTTACTTTGATGTTTCGTTGTTACATCCAGGAAATGACAACATCTACCGCATCATCAACTAGCGTATGTAATCGATCAGGTTTGATATAGAGGGTTTCACTAAAGGGAAAGGAAATGCTTTGTACAAAGAGTTCAACATTGACAGCGAGGACAAAAAGTACAAACTTCATTCAGTGACTACAACGGAGATGCTTTTGAAAGTTTTTATGCTTAAATTAAAAAAAAAACGATAAGAAAAGTGATCAAAGAATTGAAATTAAAACGACATTCGGAATGATAAAATTCAACAATAACTTAATACCATTCTCTTTATTGACCAGCTAAAGTCAAAAGAATGAATTATTGTCAAAGGTGAAGTGAGTAGAAATTATATAGGGTTGAAGCCGCTGATCAAAAAATACTATACAACAAAATTATATGTCTTCAAATGAAAGAGCAGACTTCCTACGATATATTTAGCGCGATTTTACGGACAGATTGTATACAGAAAGAGCGATTTCAACGGATTTAAAAATCCCGCTGGTGGCCAGCGGAAATTCGCTGTTGACATAATCTAGGTCAAAGCCCAGTGCGCATGTCCGGACATAAGGGAATCACCAACGTAACTGGTTCGCGCGTTTGTATGCGCACAGTGACAGCAAAAACAACATGGCTGCACTTGCAGAGTTTGTCTGCGGGCGAATTTTGAGCGATGTAATTTCCCGAGGAGGACGGCTGGGCTTTAGTCACGAGATGCCGACGAAACAACTGCTAAATGCCTGGTAAGAATTGGTAAATTCCAAAGATAATCTTGCTGTGAACGTCGCAAAATTGAGATTTTCATAGCGATTGACACTAGAATATGACCCGTCATGTCTATTTCACTCTTATTTGTTAAAAAAGGTCCACTTCAATTCAGTTATTAATCACAACTTACATAACAAAATCATTATTTAATCATTGATTTTTACAGGTCTAAATCCTTTCACGTGGACAGATGGACTACTTGCTTCAGGGATGAGAACACACCGGATGAATGATTATTTTTATCTGCTTCAGATGTGCGTGTACATTACATAATGAGGTCCGAATATTAACATTGTTTTTTTCAATTAAAACTAATAAAATTATTAATCTAGTATTCATTAAATTTGTATCAAATTAGTAGAAAAGTAAAAATATTTTTATGCAACATATTTTTCAAGAGAAATCTTTTTAGTAAATAAGTATAAATTACTATTTGTTGTAATTATTCATCGAAATGTATGACGCTTTTGTGTATATAATTCTCAGTGATATGTGTTGATTTTACTTTATCTCGATTATATAAAAATTAATGAAGTGAGCCTTTATAAAAATGATGAATAACCATAAATTTAAAACATTCTTGTCTTTATCTTGTAGATTTATTTATTGTGATTTGAATTTGTATGCTCTTGAGTCAGCAGAATTTCAAATTAATAATAATCATTAAATCTCTGCAAATAGATGTGTGAGGGAATTAGAGGAAGTGCCACAGATGTCCATACACACTACCAGGATTCAGAGTCTGTGACCTTCTTTTTGGATGGCCTGAAGCAAAGCTTGGGTGAGTTTTGCAATTGGCAAGTACAAATGTGTAGTAAATTATTGGACTGTGCAATAAATATTGCAAGAATTCTTTTTTTTATTGCAATACATGACAGTAAATAATTTCAAGTCATATTTATTCAGAAAGCTTGTTCTGATTTGCTTAATGTGTAAGAAAAGCTCTTTTGCAGTGCAAAAAAAAGTGATTGTTAACAATTGTTAAATGTATATGCCATCAAAATGTACTTGCATGCCTTATCATTTTAGTAATGGTATTTATTTTGAAAGATCTCAAGGCATTTTATCAAATGTATAATGTTTTTAACTGAAGAAAGAAGTATAAAAAGTTAGATATAGAGTTCTTTCAATATATTGCAATTTATTGCATTGAAAAAACTTGTTCAATACTCAGTCCTAGTTATTTAATTCAAATTTATCATTAAAGGCATTTTATCAATTATTTAAATAATTGAGCCATTGCACTAAGAAACATTTGGTTTTTATTGTTTCTGTATTAAGTTTTTTACTCAGAAAACAATGTACTTTATTTTGAATAAACATATTGTTTTTATTCATAGGCAAGAAACATATTGATTTTAAGTGCAAATAAAGACTGAAATTGAAATAATCTCAAATAGCCTTTGTAAACTATTGGATTTAAAGGCTTATTATGTTTATGAACATTGAGTATGCTCAAATGTTTTGACTGTATTGGCAATTAATGAAATTGCAAAACAATTACTGTACTTTCAGACATAGTTACTTTTGAGATTTATTGACATTTATATAAGGATCATGTCTTGACAATGGCATTTGAAAATTTGTCAAAGTTGATACTGCATTCAATCATGTTTATTGACAGTCTTGAGGGAAATTTACCCCCAATTGAAAAGTCCAAAAATAAGTGTTGTAGTTTTGGAAAGTAAGAATTGAAGTGTCTTCTGTCATATTTGTAACTACTTTCTAATAATGTGTCAAGCAAAGTTATTTTATTTTGATCATTTAAAATTTTTAAAATTTATTTTCCAGATGTTCATCATGTGTAGCAGTTTTAATTTCCATTTATCCCTCCTGAAAAGTGGCAGTCATAGTATCATCAAGGTAAATAATTAATCAAATTTAATTTAATTCAGTTAACCATATTTTATTAACCTACATTTTCTTGTGTGGTTTATATTTGTATTATTTCAAACTGAAATTGAAGGTGATTTTGGTAATCTAAACATATAAGTTACATATATATTCTTGACAAATATCATTGGCTATTCATTTCATGTTTCTTTTTATCTTGTCAGTACCGAACATGACTCATGAAGGCTCAAGACTATAAAACTCATGAAAATAGAAATAAAATTGAATTTAGCGGGTGTTTTTTATTTATCATTTTTATATATTTAAAACCGATGTTCAAATAACTAAGCTTTTCACAACTAGGCCTTTTTAAAGGTAAAAATAATTTTTTTAGCAATAGTGTGATTTCTTATAATTTCTTGTTTGTGTACCATATCACCCATGACAGTTCTGTATTTCTCCACAAAATTGTAATGATTGATACTGACTAAATATATTTGAACACTGACCTTTGATAAAGTCACCTTTTAATGAAATCTCAAGTCTCTATTCTGAATATATTGAATAATTATAGGCTTGTAATCAAAGATACAAATCAAGGATGCCAGTTTTCTTATTAGGTAGAATCAGTCTTCAAAAAAAAATTGTTTTTTTTTCAGTGTTGAATTTATATCAAAACTTGTTTTTTAATAGTTTAAGATGAGGTATTAACTTAAATTTGTAAGTTGAGACAAAGGTAGACTTTATATTAAAATTACATGAGTTTGTTCATATTCTGCCCTGATTCTGAAATCAGCATGCTTATGGTAGTCAGTATCTAACCTTTCTTGTTTTGTTTCAGAAAGTTTGAAGAAAGCTATTTGTAGCAGATCACCACTGTTCTGTAACAAGTTTTCATCAAGAAATGTATGGAAGAAGGAGATAGATTGTTATTTTCTTTCATCCTATAGCAGACCCATCATGTGCTTTTGGGATTATCATGGAGACCAAAATGAACTTCTTTATGTGTAATTTAATCAAGTGACATTTACATAGTAATGTGATGAGTAACTTTACCTAGAGTTTATTTGAAAATCTGTGGGAGACCAAGGTTCGAAGCTTATCAACTCTGTTATGGTCATGTCATTGTCCATTAACCTGCTTATGTCATTATATGTATATTATTTTTTAAGTCAGTAAAATAATGTTTTCAGCAGTAAATAAATAAATTCACTGTCAGGCCTATGAAGCCAGATGGGTTAATGGTATAGCCCATTATCCATTATCAGTGATCAAGCTGAGTCTGTGGTGTGAATACTGCCACAGACTCAGCAACTTTGTCTGAAGTACAGGTCTGGGTGCAATGCTACACTGGTTCTCAGCGCAGTTTCACTCATGGTTCACTTGTTCCAGCAGTTGATCGCAAGTTTCACTGCAATGCATAGCCACAATGATACTAGAAGTTGTTCTATATATAAGTGAAATTTTCTTGCAACCGCGGCTTCAAAAAACCCCATATCACCTCACGTTGCCTACTCACTGCACCCCAAAGTTAGAGATGTGACATTTTTGGTGAATAAGTTTCATGTCAATTGACAATATTTTCAAAGCTGAATATATGTATCGATGAAGTGGGAAAATTTACTGATTTGAATTTTGAAATAAAATAGATTTAATCAATTAACCATCCATGTTATTTTTTATGTGATATTATATACGTATATGTTTATTGTTAACCCATATTTGTAATGCCATAAAGGCAGAAATCTGTTAAGTCATAAACAATTCCAAGAACAAGAGAGCATTTTTTGGATCAAGAGAAACATGAAAAGAATGTTGTAAAGAATTTTCAACCTGCTTCAGTCACTGTAATAAGCACTGGTAATTTTTTGTTGCAGATGTATTCAATTCCAAGCAACAATGATGTCATTGTGTTTCTCCCTGTGATTATTTAGTTTGGTTTTTGTAGATAATATTTAAAATTTGATTTACAATTGATTTGAATTGGGTCTTCATATAGTATTCACATGGAAAAGAATAGGTAACACATGTATCAACTAAAAAAACTCTCCTCTAATAATGTTCAAAATTTATTTAAATATTTGAAGACAAAACGTGAACAAGTAGAGAGAGGTTAAAAAAATAACATAAACATAAAATAAATAAATAAATCTATAAATTTCATTTACATAAGTTAGATGCACTTGAATGAATAGCCACACCTTTTTTTATTTTGATTATATCTCACTATCATGATTCATGAACAGTAATTTGTCGGTACTATTTAACATAATCATTTTATTATTTATTTTATTTTATTTGGATAACAACTATTGTATGTTTTCGTATAGGTCTAGTTGAAAAAAGAATATCGATTCGCTCTAGTCTGAGTTGGGTATAAATTTTCACAGGACTCAACGCACGGCACTAGAATTCAAGGGAAGCAACTCTTTTATTTCATTACTAACTACGAATTCAAGGACAATTTAAGTGTAGATAGGAAAAAAATAAGTTTTATTTACTTGTTTGTTGTATCTTTCTTTTATCTCAAATATGATTTTCGACAACATAAAATGTGAGTTTTGTGCAAAAGTCCTTTAAAAGTCACAGGCAACAAACTGACATCTCACCGGTCACTCGGACGAAAGTTTTTCTCCCAAACAAAACAAAATCTTCCTGTTGCATGTGTGTGAAAATCCCTAATATTACCAATAAATTTCACACGCAAGGACTTATGAGTGGAAAGGAGCACCCCTAGATTTACGACTGATATCGCTACTAGTTTACACCTGCACTTTTTTGTGAAACGCATCCAAATCGTAGATCTACGTTAGGTGTGAAAAACACTCGTAAACTAGGTTACGATTTTTTGTGAAACGGGGTCCAGATTTGTTAGTATGCATTAATTCTCTATCCCATCTCTATAACAACATCTCTCTACATGCATATGCTTTACTTACCTTTGTTTCGGCGTGTTGTTTTATTTGATTGAGAAAAAAAACGCGAGGTCGTGTGATCTGTCAGAAGTTACAGACTTGGTCCCGTATTCACTTTTTCTAAGGTCAAGGTCGGTTTGCGCTTTCCTTATATGGACACGGTGTCAAATATCTAAAAATAGCGCGGGGAAGTCCTTTCCGTTAACGGAAGAATTTCCCGATAATTCCTTAATTTTATTGCAGGCGAGAAAAATGTTTCTTGGTTTTAATTATAATTTGCATTTACTTTAAATTGAAATCAGGTCAAAATTGGGACAGTATGGTTTTAAGCATAAACCAATCTATTCGTTTGAAAGTCTTATGACACATACATATAACAAAATATTTTTTTATGACAACCCTTTACGAGATACCACAAAGGTAATGCTAACTGTTTATGAACGCTAATGAATATTAAACAGTGTAACAGATTATATCACTGGAGTAACGAGCGTTCATTCCAAAAGCTTAAAGGCGTCCTTTCCAAGAGGAAAGAGGCACCCTTCCACACCTTTCCATAAAGGAAAGAGGCACCCTTCCACACCTTTCCAAAGGCTTAAAGAACGCCCTTTCCAAAGCCTCTTTGGAAAGAACGCACGGCAAGGTGACCTTTCCACAGCCTTTAAAACTAATTAGCACCTTACCTGTCTTACCAAGAGTTATGTCCCTTTATTCTGTTTGTCAAATTCGTCATGTCATTGAATACCTTTAGAAGTTTTTGATAAAGTTAACCTATAGTTATTTTTACATTTTCAAAATCTTTATTTTGTTTGAAAGATTGATTCTTAAAAGACATCAAATTTAATTTACCTTTGAAAAAAATTAAAACGTTTTTCATCGCAATTTTTTAACAAAAGAAGACTTTGTTTTCAAAATGATGAATCAAATCCTGCATATTAGTTTATTGCAGAAATTAAATAAATCATTTTAGGATTGACTTAAACACATGAAATGAATAAGAGATATAGAGTTTGAAAATTGCATCATTTAAAATTAAAAGATATTTAGAAAATTGTATGAATTTAATCATGGAAAATGTTAATAAACAATTTTTGGCACTGATTATCATTTGTTCGCAATAATTTGTTTGATTTCAAAGGTAAATGGTGACCTTTTTGAAAGTGAAGTTTGAAAGATTATCAATGACAAAGTACATACCCGTTTCGATCGTCAGAAAAAGTAATCCATGAATTGTTTGCAACTTGATCGACTTCCTGAATAATCCTATTAAATTTGGGTACCTTTCCAAATGATCTACTTTTTTCAAGTGACTGTAAGCATTTATAGCATTGCAGAAGATTTTCTTCTCTTTGGTTGAACGTATATTCTACAAGTTCATTGGTTTATAATGTTTGTCGTTGTTAAGATGTACTAATTAGCTGTGTAATGCCAAGAGTTATGTCAGTATGAACGGATGTTGACATAAGCCGCCATTTACCAAAGGGTCCAAAGCACAGGTGTGGGCCTGCTATTTGAGACAAATAATCTAACAATGAAATTTGACAGGAAATAGATTACATAATAGGCACCTGTTAATTATGACAACATTAGGACCCAGCTATGGACAGTATTCATTGAATCTGAGCAGTGTCTTGTGATGTGCAATTGCGTCGCCACATTCTAAACTCAGCATGAAGTACATAATTGACAAAACCAGTTTCAGAAATAAATATCAAAACTAAAGTGTTTTTATTTGTTTTTTTTTAAATTCCAAGCTTCATAGGTTCAAAATTTAATTGGATTAGGTAAAAACTAGTATGCATACAAGAATGTATGAATGTGTTTTTAAAAAGAATATAGAATGTTGATGTAATAAGAGCATTGTGAAGATGACAATATCCCTTGTCAATCGTTAAATTTTATATAAAACAACTAAATACAGGATCATATAACGAATATTTGTACTTAAATGTATGACTACATTAATCATGCATGTTTATGATTGTTCGATATGTATTTCGAAAAGATATATATGTCTCATAAATTATCATTACAGGAAAGTATATTCTAAGGCAACAGCTAGTTCGCCGATCCGTTCGCTGTCCAAATTAAGGAAACATTTAGATATGTGTATGTAAATTGCAACTTACAATGTCATGTATAAATATGGTAAAACTTATGATATCAACAACAAAGCGTTGATCTAATATTGTTCATGAGCTCAACATAATAAAGAACATTTTAGAAATAGAATTTAGAAACATACAATCTAATGCTATTGTTTGATAATAACAAGCAAAACAGAAAAATCTTATAATACAGATCCACCAAAATATTTTATTGAATCTTACATATCCCCTATTTCAAATAATGCACTTTAGGCTTTCTGTGACTTACTTACTTAAGTTAAGAGTTTAACGAACGCTTTCCAGCGAATGCTGATGTCACGCTCGGGCCGCAGCCTTTATGAAAAGTCCAAAATTGAGAGAAATAATGGGAGGATTGTTTTTTGAGAGCCTGGTCTAAAATGGTGGGAGGGAATATTTTTAAAATTTAGAAATTTGGAATGGTAGTAAAGCCTAAGCTAAGGGAGGAAAGAAGGGGGTTGGGGAGGGGAGGGAGAGAAGAGTCGCTCATTATAAACAATACACATCTTGTTAATTTGTCTAGCCGACAATCAAGGTTGCCTCTTTGATCTCACAGTGGTAATTAACTGGATGCGTTTAGTGTAGAAGCTGGACCAGAAAGGGGGAGGGGGCGTGAGGGGTGGGGCGTCTGGAAGTGATCCTCGCTTGGAAAGAGCGTCTGACAGGATTGCTTTCATTGCTATTTGGCGGTCTATGGTATAGTATTCCCGCTATGCCATTGCCGAGACCTGGACTAACGGATTATGAATTGAGTTTCACTTGAATGTCATATCTAAAATATAGATTTAGCCAATGATCGAGTTTACAATTTATGATGGAAATATTAGGCTTTTCATTATTACATTAACAGGGCTTATTTCGGAGGTCACGTCTTAATATATCCAACCCAGTAACCAAACCTCAAATATCCACAAAAGATTTTATAGAAAGCTCAATCGGCTCATACATAGGTTAAAATATAGTTTTATGAACAATTCATTTCTGTTGATAGGTTTGCTCATACATGAAACGGTATAAGATTGTTTTCTGACGATTCCTATGTTGTATCAATTCTTTTGAAATTTAAGGAAATGAGAAATAATTTAAATTTCTGTGTCAAGTAAAATTATCAATAATATCAAGTCTATTTTTGTAAAAGAACACAGAAACGGATGCATGAAAACATATTAATGGATATTTATAATCAACTGACGATACTTTATACATACTGATACTACAATATGTGCACATATCCATTAAAAGTGGTAAATATTGTAAATAAAAACTTCACTTTGCGTATTAACCTCTGTCTAATAAGTAAATTTTGGACTTGCTTCCATGGTGTGCTAACATTGAAATAAATGGATGGTTAAGACAATCAACAACGGGTTTCATATCATGTTATAAGATGTCTTACATTTCTCCAACTCCAGATCTTCCTTCATATGTCTTTCTGTGAATGTTCTCTTTGCCGTTCAACAAACGGTTTCATACCATGTGATAATGTCGCATACATTTCACATTCAAGCTCTTGATTTTGTCAAATAATCAAGTGCGCCTCAAGCTCGATTGTAGTGAATGCAAAAAAATTAATAGACAAATATCGGACACGTCCAGATGTTTTTGCGGAAATTGACAAAGTATGTTACATTTTCTCTTAATTTGTCAAAAATTTTAAGAGCAAATATATTTCTATATTCATGGATATGAGTTCTGAACGGTAGTGGCAATTTGAGGTACTTAACGAATAGAAACATCCTTAATTCAACACGTTTTATACACATAAGTAAACGATTTTCGTGATTTCTTCAATTACTAAGATTATTTTGAATTTAATTCACGTTTATAATCACGTGCTTCAGTTGAGCAACAATTTTGATAATTTTCGCTATGCTTTGTTATTTATAGCACAAGTTCTCACAAGTTTTTAACTTCTCTAATTCGTTGTTATGTTCTGTATCCATGTATTGTTTAATTTTGTATTGGTACGGCGTTGAAATAGGCCAAATGACTTGTTCGCCAGTCCAACTTTTGTACGAAATAAAGATATGGTTATTAAACAATCTCATACAATTTGATTATACGGCTTACCTTGCTAAGTAACTATACAGGTCTCTCTGTCAACTCAGAGAGAGGATGTTGCACAATTTTATTACATGGTAATTAACCGTTCGTTACCTAGTCTAGCCGACAATCAAGGATTTCTCTCTGACCTTAACATGACAATAAACTTGTTGGGCGTGTGTGAGGGGCAGGGAGAGAGTCAGCAAAAGAAGTGACGTTGTTTGACAACAAAGATTAACGAGATCAAATACGAAATTAATTAATTAATTAATAGGGCATATCCTCCCCCAAAGTATAAAGTATGCCAAAGGTTTCATAAAAACATAATGATATATATATTGTTGTTAGAATTAAAAAAATATGAAATCATAAAATCATTCTCGAATATTTAAAAGGTTGGTTATTTCAATGAATGTCTTTATTCAACTAGAAAATTTCATGCTTTTGGTCATCCACATGTATGTCATGTGAACATTATGTTAGAAAATATCTGCCTGTTAAATTTAAAAGCATGTGGACTGAATTTAGCAATTAACTTTTTTCAACTGAAGACAAGTTATGATTACCAATAATATTGCTTTAAATCAAATCCTTTAGTATAGAAAAACATGTCTTGGCGAAAATCACAAAATAATATGAAATAATGAAGAGAGGCTTCATAATTAACGCCACAAGAACCGGCTGATGTTGGATACTGTAGAAATATGTCTCGTTATTCATAATCTATGTTAGAATATCAGTGATCTATATTTGGTAGGCATTGATCTAACCAAGAGATGTACTTTATACAACAAAATAACCTTGATTTAGACATTATTTATGTCAATCACTTACCTCAGAATGAAGATGGTCTGGCGCATTGGGGTTAGTTCCCTTCAAACTTTCTATCCAACAAATTCATAAACACATTACACTCTTGCTTCTGGAGCGGCAAAATGTACACGCCCCATTTAAGAATACATAGTGTAATACTGATGTAGACATCCCCTACTCTTTTCTGCAATGTTCTTCTGTAAATTATTGACAAAGGGTCATTCACAAGCATTTAGTTAACAGTAATCCTATTTAAAACAACATCAAGATTGACTTATTTATCTAGACCCAAGCTCACTGCTACTCCGGGATTTTTCTAAAAGCTTTATTATCAAAACAGAAATAACAGATTAACAATAATCCTATCTAAAACAACATCAAGATCCATCTAGATCCAAGCTCCCTGCTTCTGCAGGGTTCTTAATTTCAAACTTGTTTTCTTATATTAATGGCTAATGAAGAGCATATGACAAAAGTTTATCATATCAACTGTTTATATATGAAAATAACTTGATGCCTTTTACTTTAAGTGGCTTTATTCTAAGTTAAATTGTTTATTTTATGAAAAGTGGTACCTCATCAAAATTCCTCTACCTTAAAACATAGGTTTCTATGTTCATTAATATGTTTTGACTTGATACCTCAAGCAAAATATAGAAAAAAACAGCATGTTGTTATAAACTCATGGTAAAATTCCGAATATCACTAAATATTTTAATTTCAGAGGAAATCATATGAGATGTGTGTGCTGATCTTTTTGTTATTATTATTTATTTATTAAGATGTATGTTCATCCTTTTTCGTGCCTCTATGAAAAATAATTTTGTGTGGTCATTCTCTTTCATCTATGTCATCGTGCATTCAATATTATTTTTTACAGTGAGTGACTTATTTTTCTGAGATCCGCATGAGCAAATTTAGAGTT
This sequence comes from Phorcus lineatus, assembly GCA_921293015.1. Lineage (NCBI taxonomy): Eukaryota > Metazoa > Mollusca > Gastropoda > Trochida > Trochidae > Phorcus > Phorcus lineatus. The sequence goes on along the minus strand of OV121094.1, from coordinate 30,256,142 downwards.
TATCATTGTTATGTTGTTCTGATTTTAGAAAAATTAACAAATGTTACTAAAACAACGAGTCCTCGTTAGCGTCAGATAATACCATTTAGCATCTCAGACCAATAAAACCTATCAGACTATGACCAGTTGTCAGCTTCAGGTATTGAGCAGGTGTCAACCGTGCTGTACAAACACATGCAGGTGGCTTGTAGACAAGTGACCATGTATCAGTCTGATTTGTCAGGACGGTGTCTCTCGTGTCTTGAAACAACAGGATACACTGCTTTACCGCATCCTGTTATCCAATGAAATCTGTGAGGTTAGATAAGAAATTATAAAACTAATTTTGCATCGGCTCTCTTTTTCTCATCTGGTCGCCATTATTGTTTGAATGTGATAGCTGGATGTAGAGATTGTGTCGTTTATCTGTTTAGCCACTGATCAGTGATGGGTTATTGTTCTGTTCTTAAGCTAAAAAGGACTTGGATATTTTATTGGATATGTTCTTGTGGATACATTCACTGAAAAGGTACGTTCCACATGTTTAACTGATCAACTAACACATGCTTTATTGATTTATGAAAGAAGTGTATGAGGCAGCTTTTCATTTTTACCTAACTTAATTTAGCGCTTTGCTAATTCTTTACCTTCAGAGTAATGCACTTTAAGCATGTATCAGTGCGTGGAAAAGTGCCTTATAACTATCCATAAAATTATTATAACAATCACGTTATTATTTAAATAACTATAAAGTAGTTCCCTTTGATGACCTTTATAGATATTTGAACTATGTTATCCAATTAAATATGATACTGTTTCTTTATATATGCCACTCAACCACTCGATTTAATACATGTTGAACTACTAACTTAATTCAAAATGACTTCTTAACAGCTTTTCATTTCACTTTTCTCCTAGTTATAAATTTTAAAATAATCGTTCCACGTCCATGATTAACACAGTTTCATGATCTCGTAATTTCATGAAATCAAATTCATGTTTCAAATAAGAAATAAAAAAACCCTTTTCAACCATACTGCTTAGAATTCAGAAAAACGTAAAGTGCGATTTTATGCGCGCTTCATTGACTTAATCGATTTGGAAAGATAGGCAAAAATCTTTATTTTGTTTGAAAGATTGATTCTTAAAAGACATCAAATTTAATTTACCTTTGAAAAAAATTAAAACGTTTTTCATCGCAATTTTTTAACAAAAGAAGACTTTGTTTTCAAAATGATGAATCAAATCCTGCATATTAGTTTATTGCAGAAATTAAATAAATCATTTTAGGATTGACTTAAACACATGAAATGAATAAGAGATATAGAGTTTGAAAATTGCATCATTTAAAATTAAAAGATATTTAGAAAATTGTATGAATTTAATCATGGAAAATGTTAATAAACAATTTTTGGCACTGATTATCATTTGTTCGCAATAATTTGTTTGATTTCAAAGGTAAATGGTGACCTTTTTGAAAGTGAAGTTTGAAAGATTATCAATGACAAAGTACATACCCGTTTCGATCGTCAGAAAAAGTAATCCATGAATTGTTTGCAACTTGATCGACTTCCTGAATAATCCTATTAAATTTGGGTACCTTTCCAAATGATCTACTTTTTTCAAGTGACTGTAAGCATTTATAGCATTGCAGAAGATTTTCTTCTCTTTGGTTGAACGTATATTCTACAAGTTCATTGGTTTATAATGTTTGTCGTTGTTAAGATGTACTAATTAGCTGTGTAATGCCAAGAGTTATGTCAGTATGAACGGATGTTGACATAAGCCGCCATTTACCAAAGGGTCCAAAGCACAGGTGTGGGCCTGCTATTTGAGACAAATAATCTAACAATGAAATTTGACAGGAAATAGATTACATAATAGGCACCTGTTAATTATGACAACATTAGGACCCAGCTATGGACAGTATTCATTGAATCTGAGCAGTGTCTTGTGATGTGCAATTGCGTCGCCACATTCTAAACTCAGCATGAAGTACATAATTGACAAAACCAGTTTCAGAAATAAATATCAAAACTAAAGTGTTTTTATTTGTTTTTTTTTAAATTCCAAGCTTCATAGGTTCAAAATTTAATTGGATTAGGTAAAAACTAGTATGCATACAAGAATGTATGAATGTGTTTTTAAAAAGAATATAGAATGTTGATGTAATAAGAGCATTGTGAAGATGACAATATCCCTTGTCAATCGTTAAATTTTATATAAAACAACTAAATACAGGATCATATAACGAATATTTGTACTTAAATGTATGACTACATTAATCATGCATGTTTATGATTGTTCGATATGTATTTCGAAAAGATATATATGTCTCATAAATTATCATTACAGGAAAGTATATTATAAGGCAACAGCTAGTTCGCCGATCCGTTCGCTGTCCAAATTAAGGAAACATTTAGATATGTGTATGTAAATTGCAACTTACAATGTCATGTATAAATATGGTAAAACTTATGATATCAACAACAAAGCGTTGATCTAATATTGTTCATGAGCTCAACATAATAAAGAACATTTTAGAAATAGAATTTAGAAACATACAATCTAATGCTATTGTTTGATAATAACAAGCAAAACAGAAAAATCTTATAATACAGATCCACCAAAATATTTTATTGAATCTTACATATCCCCTATTTCAAATAATGCACTTTAGGCTTTCTGTGACTTACTTACTTAAGTTAAGAGTTTAACGAACGCTTTCCAGCGAATGCTGATGTCACGCTCGGGCCGCAGCCTTTATGAAAAGTCCAAAATTGAGAGAAATAATGGGAGGATTGTTTTTTGAGAGCCTGGTCTAAAATGGTGGGAGGGAATATTTTTAAAATTTAGAAATTTGGAATGGTAGTAAAGCCTAAGCTAAGGGAGGAAAGAAGGGGGTTGGGGAGGGGAGGGAGAGAAGAGTCGCTCATTATAAACAATACACATCTTGTTAATTTGTCTAGCCGACAATCAAGGTTGCCTCTTTGATCTCACAGTGGTAATTAACTGGATGCGTTTAGTGTAGAAGCTGGACCAGAAAGGGGGAGGGGGCGTGAGGGGTGGGGCGTCTGGAAGTGATCCTCGCTTGGAAAGAGCGTCTGACAGGATTGCTTTCATTGCTATTTGGCGGTCTATGGTATAGTATTCCCGCTATGCCATTGCCGAGACCTGGACTAACGGATTATGAATTGAGTTTCACTTGAATGTCATATCTAAAATATAGATTTAGCCAATGATCGAGTTTACAATTTATGATGGAAATATTAGGCTTTTCATTATTACATTAACAGGGCTTATTTCGGAGGTCACGTCTTAATATATCCAACCCAGTAACCAAACCTCAAATATCCACAAAAGATTTTATAGAAAGCTCAATCGGCTCATACATAGGTTAAAATATAGTTTTATGAACAATTCATTTCTGTTGATAGGTTTGCTCATACATGAAACGGTATAAGATTGTTTTCTGACGATTCCTATGTTGTATCAATTCTTTTGAAATTTAAGGAAATGAGAAATAATTTAAATTTATGTGTCAAGTAAAATTATCAATAATATCAAGTCTATTTTTGTAAAAGAACACAGAAACGGATGCATGAAAACATATTAATGGATATTTATAATCAACTGACGATACTTTATACATACTGATACTACAATATGTGCACATATCCATTAAAAGTGGTAAATATTGTAAATAAAAACTTCACTTTGCGTATTAACCTCTGTCTAATAAGTAAATTTTGGACTTGCTTCCATGGTGTGCTAACATTGAAATAAATGGATGGTTAAGACAATCAACAACGGGTTTCATATCATGTTATAAGATGTCTTACATTTCTCCAACTCCAGATCTTCCTTCATATGTCTTTCTGTGAATGTTCTCTTTGCCGTTCAACAAACGGTTTCATACCATGTGATAATGTCGCATACATTTCACATTCAAGCTCTTGATTTTGTCAAATAATCAAGTGCGCCTCAAGCTCGATTGTAGTGAATGCAAAAAAATTAATAGACAAATATCGGACACGTCCAGATGTTTTTGCGGAAATTGACAAAGTATGTTACATTTTCTCTTAATTTGTCAAAAATTTTAAGAGCAAATATATTTCTATATTCATGGATATGAGTTCTGAACGGTAGTGGCAATTTGAGGTACTTAACGAATAGAAACATCCTTAATTCAACACGTTTTATACACATAAGTAAACGATTTTCGTGATTTCTTCAATTACTAAGATTATTTTGAATTTAATTCACGTTTATAATCACGTGCTTCAGTTGAGCAACAATTTTGATAATTTTCGCTATGCTTTGTTATTTATAGCACAAGTTCTCACAAGTTTTTAACTTCTCTAATTCGTTGTTATGTTCTGTATCCATGTATTGTTTAATTTTGTATTGGTACGGCGTTGAAATAGGCCAAATGACTTGTTCGCCAGTCCAACTTTTGTACGAAATAAAGATATGGTTATTAAACAATCTCATACAATTTGATAATACGGCTTACCTTGCTAAGTAACTATACAGGTCTCTCTGTCAACTCAGAGAGAGGATGTTGCACAATTTTATTACATGGTAATTAACCGTTCGTTACCTAGTCTAGCCGACAATCAAGGATTTCTCTCTGACCTTAACATGACAATAAACTTGTTGGGCGTGTGTGAGGGGCAGGGAGAGAGTCAGCAAAAGAAGTGACGTTGTTTGACAACAAAGATTAACGAGATCAAATACGAAATTAATTAATTAATTAATAGGGCATATCCTCCCCCAAAGTATAAAGTATGCCAATGGTTTCATAAAAACATAATGATATATATATTGTTGTTAGAATTAAAAAAATATGAAATCATAAAATCATTCTCGAATATTTAAAAGGTTGGTTATTTCAATGAATGTCTTTATTCAACTAGAAAATTTCATGCTTTTGGTCATCCACATGTATGTCATGTGAACATTATGTTAGAAAATATCTGCCTGTTAAATTTAAAAGCATGTGGACTGAATTTAGCAATTAACTTTTTTCAACTGAAGACAAGTTATGATTACCAATAATATTGCTTTAAATCAAATCCTTTAGTATAGAAAAACATGTCTTGGCGAAAATCACAAAATAATATGAAATAATGAAGAGAGGCTTCATAATTAACGCCACAAGAACCGGCTGATGTTGGATACTGTAGAAATATGTCTCGTTATTCATAATCTATGTTAGAATATCAGTGATCTATATTTGGTAGGCATTGATCTAACCAAGAGATGTACTTTATACAACAAAATAACCTTGATTTAGACATTATTTATGTCAATCACTTACCTCAGAATGAAGATGGTCTGGCGCATTGGGGTTAGTTCCCTTCAAACTTTCTATCCAACAAATTCATAAACACATTACACTCTTGCTTCTGGAGCGGCAAAATGTACACGCCCCATTTAAGAATACATAGTGTAATACTGATGTAGACATCCCCTACTCTTTTCTGCAATGTTCTTCTGTAAATTATTGACAAAGGGTCATTCACAAGCATTTAGTTAACAGTAATCCTATTTAAAACAACATCAAGATTGACTTATTTATCTAGACCCAAGCTCACTGCTACTCCGGGATTTTTCTAAAAGCTTTATTATCAAAACAGAAATAACAGATTAACAATAATCCTATCTAAAACAACATCAAGATCCATCTAGATCCAAGCTCCCTGCTTCTGCAGGGTTCTTAATTTCAAACTTGTTTTCTTATATTAATGGCTAATGAAGAGCATATGACAAAAGTTTATCATATCAACTGTTTATATATGAAAATAACTTGATGCCTTTTACTTTAAGTGGCTTTATTCTAAGTTAAATTGTTTATTTTATGAAAAGTGGTACCTCATCAAAATTCCTCTACCTTAAAACATAGGTTTCTATGTTCATTAATATGTTTTGACTTGATACCTCAAGCAAAATATAGAAAAAAACAGCATGTTGTTATAAACTCATGGTAAAATTCCGAATATCACTAAATATTTTAATTTCAGAGGAAATCATATGAGATGTGTGTGCTGATCTTTTTGTTATTATTATTTATTTATTAAGATGTATGTTCATCCTTTTTCGTGCCTCTATGAAAAATAATTTTGTGTGGTCATTCTCTTTCATCTATGTCATCGTGCATTCAATATTATTTTTTACAGTGAGTGACTTATTTTTCTGAGATCCGCATGAGCAAATTTAGAGTTTATCATTGTTATGTTGTTCTGATTTTAGAAAAATTAACAAATGTTACTAAAACAACGAGTCCTCGTTAGCGTCAGATAATACCATTTAGCATCTCAGACCAATAAAACCTATCAGACTATGACCAGTTGTCAGCTTCAGGTATTGAGCAGGTGTCAACCGTGCTGTACAAACACATGCAGGTGGCTTGTAGACAAGTGACCATGTATCAGTCTGATTTGTCAGGACGGTGTCTCTCGTGTCTTGAAACAACAGGATACACTGCTTTACCGCATCCTGTTATCCAATGAAATCTGTGAGGTTAGATAAGAAATTATAAAACTAATTTTGCATCGGCTCTCTTTTTCTCATCTGGTCGCCATTATTGTTTGAATGTGATAGCTGGATGTAGAGATTGTGTCGTTTATCTGTTTAGCCACTGATCAGTGATGGGTTATTGTTCTGTTCTTAAGCTAAAAAGGACTTGGATATTTTATTGGATATGTTCTTGTGGATACATTCACTGAAAAGGTACGTTCCACATGTTTAACTGATCAACTAACACATGCTTTATTGATTTATGAAAGAAGTGTATGAGGCAGCTTTTCATTTTTACCTAACTTAATTTAGCGCTTTGCTAATTCTTTACCTTCAGAGTAATGCACTTTAAGCATGTATCAGTGCGTGGAAAAGTGCCTTATAACTATCCATAAAATTATTATAACAATCACGTTATTATTTAAATAACTATAAAGTAGTTCCCTTTGATGACCTTTATAGATATTTGAACTATGTTATCCAATTAAATATGATACTGTTTCTTTATATATGCCACTCAACCACTCGATTTAATACATGTTGAACTACTAACTTAATTCAAAATGACTTCTTAACAGCTTTTCATTTCACTTTTCTCCTAGTTATAAATTTTAAAATAATCGTTCCACGTCCATGATTAACACAGTTTCATGATCTCGTAATTTCATGAAATCAAATTCATGTTTCAAATAAGAAATAAAAAAACCCTTTTCAACCATACTGCTTAGAATTCAGAAAAACGTAAAGTGCGATTTTATGCGCGCTTCATTGACTTAATCGATTTGGAAAGATAGGCAACGGAAAGGCGACCTTTCCTTAGTGTGGAAAGGACGCCTTTCAGTTTTTGGCAAGACCGCCCTGCCAAATTTGGAAAGTTATGGAATGAACGCGCGTTACTCCAGTGTATAATAAAATCCTAACCATGAGAAATCCACATGAGTGTGAGACAATCTTAACAAATTATGGTTGGATACCCATTGTTTATAAAATTATAAGAAGTTACTATATTATTTAGCCATATAAATCAGTACAGATGGTAATCTGGATGAAAACATCAATGAATTGCGTCTCAATCTTGAAAATTGTCCACAGACTTTTATATCAAAGCTTAATAATGTCCGGGTGTAAACGCAACAACAGAGTTGACTTTTTGAGTTGCAATTTAGTTTTATAAGATAATAATGATTCTCAAATTTTGATTTTAATAAGCATTCCTCATTTTTTGTCTTCGTTACATCTTTAGGTAATTCAGCAACGTACTGTAGTTCAGAAGACTTCTTCAGGAATTGGGCTGATTACAAGAAAGGTACTTGTAAACGAGTTTTGGCTAGGTAGATTTATACAATGTAATTAATTTAATTATCATTGAATTTAACACATATCTGCCAGAAATAGTAAATCTCCATTCCATATTTTTCAATAGGAAAGACTTGTTTGGACCATGTGTGTTGTAATGGTCTGAGCTAAAGTTGTTGCCAGTGGTAACAAATAGAATTAGCCTTTTTGTACACACTTTCTCAATAGAGTGTCAAATTATTAATAAAATTTTGAGGAACATTTTACTTTACTAGCAGCAAAGTCTTCTATCTACCTGTCTGAAATATTCGATCTACTACAAATAGCCTAACTGACGATTCCTATAAAAATAGCTAGTTTGCTTTGACTTTGCATTTTCATATATATTTGCACGATGTTTTACGTTTCTGCAGATACTTTTCTTTAACAGTAGATAGTTACTTTGATGTTTCGTTGTTACATCCAGGAAATGACAACATCTACCGCATCATCAACTAGCGTATGTAATCGATCAGGATTGATATAGAGGGTTTCACTAAAGGGAAAGGAAATGCTTTGTACAAAGAGTTCAACATTGACAGCGAGGACAAAAAGTACAAACTTCATTCAGAGACTACAACGGAGATGCTGTTGAAAGTTTTTATGCTTAAATTAAAAAAAAAAACGATAAGAAAAGTGATCAAAGAATTTAAATTAAAACGACATTCGGAATGATAGTTTATGAATTAAAATTCAACAATAACTTAATACCATTCTCTTTATTGACCAGCTAAAGTCAAAAGAATGAATTATTGTCAAAGGTGAAGTGAGTAGAGATTATATAGGGTTGAAGCCGCTGATCAAAAAATACTATACAAATTTACAAAATAGAACAAACTAGAAACACTGTCTTCTTAGTTTAAATTAATAAAGTTAAAAGAGAAGTTTTAAACAATTTCATGTTTAAAGACCAGCGTTAGAACGGAAAAGAATTGCTGTAACAGAATTGAATTTAACGCTATCATGATTTTTTTGTTTTATCCAACTTAATCTACAGAAACCAATTTTGTTTAAAATAATGATGGATATTTTCAACGCCATACGAGTCTCTCAAATATACAGCAATGAAGATAAATACAGTTATATATGTAGTACATTGTTAAGATCAACGCATGTAAAATGGTTCAAAGGTTGTTATATATTTCAAGATAATTAATATGATTTTGTAGTATCGAAGTTATTCACCTACAAATAGTGACTTCATCTGAAAATAAGCAACATACAATTTCCTTACTATGAAACAATAAAACTTACGTGTTAATTTGCCGACTATTTCATATTTCGTTTCATGATAAATTAATGATGATTGCTTTAGAAGGATATATTGTGACACATATACATCAAATACATTCACCTTTTAATTTATTACAAAAGAAAAACAGACATAACATTTTGCAATGAATATAATCTAAACAGTAATTGAAATGGCTGCGAATACATTGTCCCTTTATGTCAATTTCGATGTATTGGTAACAGGTGCAAGATGCCTACACATTGATGCCATCGTTTAAGCGCCTGAATAATTCTCAACAAGCGTGTAACTAAGTGTGTTATCTTCAAGAAAGTCAGAAAGTTGAATTTCAGAAAAGTAAGGCGGATGTGGATGTATTTCGCAACCACAGAGCCATGTCTTCATTTAGGCAATAAAGGGATAGTGCACAAGGGTGTTCACCTGCAGTAAACCGACACCTTTTATCAGAATCTTTTTCCATCAATTTTCGCGGCATTGAAACATAGTATGTCCCCAAAAAAATTATTAATCATATGTCAAAAGACCATTACCATGATTTTGCCTCCAAATAGCTGAACTCGTGCCTTCTTGCATGCATTACATGGGTTGAATTTTAGTCTCAAACCATACTGATGAATCCATGCTTTATCTCGTCCAATTAGTTTGTTGAAAAGGGTATTATAAGAGCCTTTCCTCAAGTGACTCGTTCCTACTTCTTAAAAAAAGCTGTAAAATACCTGGGAATCCACTGTGTTAATATGGTTAATATTTTCATGAATGATTTCATCCACAGTTCTGACACTTATCTCGACATGATGGGCTAATTGGTGAACAGTTTAACCTTGACATACACTGTCACCATCTGATTTCCAATCATACTGAATCTGGCGATAACACTGTGTTATTATGTTTTAAAATTCTACATTCTACCCAAAGAATTTCTTCCATTTGGTTCCATTCTCGCTTCTGCTTACAAGGTTACACTTGTCAATTAATTGATACTACTGTATAAATTACATGATAAACAAGGCTTCTTCTCATTTGGGACCAGAAATGTGTGATAGTGAAATCTTCAATGAACGTGATTCGTAATAAGTAGGACCAAAAATAGTAGATCATATGTTTAAAAAGGAACATCACTCATTTCATTAAAATCAACTTTGTTGTAATAAACAGTTCAAATTGTTCACCATGTTTTGAAATAGTTTGCATCGAGTTTAGGATTGACATTCAGACAAGGAGGACATGGTTGATAAACCTGAAATACCAATAGGCATTCTTTCGTAGATTTATGTGGGGAGCGATGGAAGATTGTGTAACAGAATAGCTGTAAAGGCCACGAAACCCGCGATATGCAGAAATAGGTTGGACAAGTAAGACCCCGGTCAAAGTCGATATTTAACTCCATCGTAGGTATATGAAATTATTAAAAGAAGCTGTGAAAAGTCGTTAATTCAACTACATAAACTTCTGATAAAGAGATCCAACAGAGTTAACAATAGTATATAGTAAATGTGTTTATGACCACTCGCCAGAATCTAGTGATTAACTGACCAGACGGAATGTTAATGATGCAATGTTTTAAAAGCGGGCTTCGTACAGCCAGAATGCAGAGCTCACAGGATCAGTGAGAGACTCATCCGAACTCGTCGTGACTTTGACACTGGACTTATAGGAGTTAGTCAGCGCTAGACCTAGACCTGCAGCAGAAGCAGCCACGATGTAATTCCAGTTCGAGAGCTACCGATACAAGAAGGACAACTGTTGGATGCCAGGCTGCCGCATGGGCCCAACTGACTGTAAATATACTGTAGTTGCTAATCCAAACTAGGTCTTCTGTCGTCCCTTAATTTTCTACAATTGATCACTATCTTATTATTCCAAAATGACTTCAAACTTGTAGTCTACCTCAATTTTGTTTAAATTTAAATGAACTAGCGCACTATTGCATGATTTACAACTACCCAGCTAACACAGAAACGTTTCAGAAACGTTTTAGAAACGTTTCGGTAAAGTTTCTAAAACGTTTTGGGAAACGTTTCTGGAACGTTTTTTTGTGGAGTTTTTTTTTGGTTTCAGAAACGTTTCAGAAATGTTTTTATGAAACCATGTGGAAACCTTATCACAACGTACAATATTCGGATACACGTTTTAAAATATTAATACCTTTAGCATGTTTTGCATACCTTGTCCGATACGATTACATGTGATCCTTGTAATACATAATGTTGTTCATTAACTATTTCCTTTCTTATCAGTATATGTGCAGTCACCTGAACACATACACACATGCATTACTACATAAAAAAGTCCCCACAAGGCACACGACTGGAAGTTTAATGCAAAACTTTGGTAGGTTGCACGTACCATATTTGTTTTAACAGACGGTGGTCACTAATAAAAACGAATGGCGGGTTGTGACATGAACACATTCCCTTCAAACTCAGAATTTACTAATTATTGAAAATGGAGTCAAGACTGCAATAGGTGATAACCAAGCTTATGTTATAACAAATATGGTAATGAAATACTAGGGTTAGCCATACCATTACTATAAATCCAGTCCGTCATTTCAACTATAATTAAAAAATAAAAAAAACAGACAGGGATAATCTATACAAAATTGTTTATTCAACCTTAGGATTATTATATAAGGAAAAACGCTTTTCTTCATTGTTCTTGCCTCAATGTACATGTTTCTTCACGGCACCGTTCCGGAGCGGAGCAACGTTCTGTAACATAAACATGAAAAGAATGATAACAAAAAATAAATCGTCCCATATAATAAATCAAACACTGAATATAGATGGTTTTATGAATGGAGCCAATTTTGTATTATTGAAATATAGGGTTTTATTATTTCAAGTACAGCCATGTCGGGTAAAGATATACACTCACACTAAACTTAGCCTAGTAAATCAGGATGAATGTTAGCTTGTAAACATTATTGTCCTTGCATTTTTAGTCAGTTTGGAAGCTATCATGAAGTTTTTGAAATTGTAAAAAGGACTTTAATGTTGATAAGTGCCACAAACAGCTGACAAAATGGTAAACAGCAACAAAATTCCTAGCAATCATGGCGTCATAAAATAGTTTGCCTTTTCACATGACAATGGTTCCATATATCGGGTTGTCCTTAACTAAACCTCAGAAAATAGGTTTGAAATCTATCAAAATCATAATAATGTAGATGTTAGGAGTATTCAAACCCTGCCTGCGTATCGTTAGCCTACACATGCCCACGTATGGGAATAAGGGGGGTGGCCGCTTTATCAATTATTATTAACAAGTAAAGAAGTGACCACAACTCACATACCCCAGCTACAAACTATAGTCTGGCTTTTTTTGTTGGTCTAACCCTCAAAAAGCTCACCAAGGGATCATGGTTGATAAGTGTATTAAGTTTGTTTAAGCTAGAATGTATAGTTTAGGAGATATGCTCAGGAAAAAGCACTTTGTCAGAGAGTATTTGTTTTAGTAATGTTTCCATGGAAACTGCGAAAATACAAATAATTTGTTGTTCTTACCCTTACAAGGCACACCTATGGATCATGGGTGATAAGTGTATGAAGTTGGTGAAGATAGCATGTATAGTTTAGAAGATATACCCTGGATAAAGGACTTGGTCATAGATTCACTGTTTTAGTCATGTTTCTATGGAAACCACAACAAAATTAAATCATTTGTTGTTTAACCCTCAAAAGGCACATCTAGGGATCATGCTACGCTGTAAGGCGGGGGTATAATTATTATATTATCAACGAACTCTAAACTTTGAGATTGAAGTGGTTTTAACCAATATTTTGTATTTTTCGCGGATGAATGATCGTGTATCACTAAGGTGCTTAGCTATACCCGACAGCACTGTATTTCAATTGGTTTGAGTTCTGCTTATATATACAAATAAAGCGTGAAGCGTTCATCAATCATCATTTATAATATTTATCATTAGTGGTTACCTGAGAGTAAGATGAGTTCCCCTGTTGGAGCCAGCTAGAACACTGTCATTCATTTTGGGTGGTTCTTACTCTTCCCTGCCTCCCCGGTCCTCCGCCTTGTCCTCCTCGAGCTCAGCAGCCCTATGTTTAAAGAGAATTGAATAATTCATAATATTGACACAATAATTTGACAGATTTTCGTACAGTTACGATATAATCTGATGTGGTACACTTATGCACATGGGCACTTTTGCGCGCATACTTACGAAATATTGGTGTAAAGGTAGCGATTCCCGTTGACCTTTAGATATGTTTCATAAACATAGAATTCGAATTTTATATGAAGACCTGACATAATAACTTATATTGATAATACGATTCGCTGTGTAATTGGAATTTCCTTCGGCTATACACGAGTGTATAAGCATGAATTATTAATGAATGATTAACATTTATGTTTTAACTAATTATGTGATTTTATTTGCTGTTTATATCTTATGTATTTATCATGAAAAGGAGAGCTAAATTTTTTTTATTAGAAATATTTGGCTACTGCAGCTTGTTTTATAAATAATCACATTAGGCCCAAAAAAGTACAGAACTTTGGGAGTTATTAAAGCTAGAAAATTGTATTTATTTTTCAGCTAAATTAAAAGTTATTTGCGACCTCAGCAGAAACTAACAAAATTATGTATTTTAATTATATTCAAAGGAATAGTAACATTTCACATTTGATCTTGTTTGTATCTCTATTTTAGCCCCCTAAATTGAGATTCTGGTTTGTTTACATTGAGGCCTGTACTGATTGACCTAATAGTCACGTAAGTGGGCACGTTGAAACGGCTGAAGCTTTTACGTAGAGATCGCTAAATCTGTATCATTTTCCAGCTGTAAACGAGTGTGTGTTATGAAAATATTTCTTGATTTTTCTCGGAAATGAGAAAATTATTGTGAGTATTTCATATCCATATTTTGCAAAACATTGAAATATTTCAACGGACAGTGCAAAATGACGGTAAACCCAGCATGGGAATACCCCCGAATATCGGTCGAAAGAATTCTATCTCCAAGTAAAATGATATTCTAATCTCTGCTACACCAAGAAATGTACACTGGAGAAAATAGAGTAGTTTAATGAGGTTTCATGAGAAGGAAATGCCGAATTTCAGCTACAGTATACGAGAGGAAACTGGCAGTTTCCTATAATTTCATGCAGAGTATACGCCTAGTTTCCAAACGAAGGGTACTCTTGGAAATTATATTAAACTATATGAAACTAGAGGAAATTATTGAAAATTCCTAAAAACATTCTTTACTTCTACAAAAACAATATGCAAAAGGTATTATTGATTTACAGCTTCAAAGATATGTAATTTGACGTTAATAGCATGAGTTTGAATGGCATTGTCAAACATTTTCATCACAATTACTAGTGCAAGTATGACAAAAGAACAAAATTCAAAGGTTTAATGTAGAACAACAGAAGTCTTAACTTATTCAAACTCGTGGCAGGAAAGGGGGAACTTTGGAAAATTTTAGATAACATAGTGAATCTTACTCTACACTATCATAAAGAATTGATGTTGCAGATTAAACGAAATATGATTATTGACTTGACAATTTGCTCGATAACCTAAAATGTTAATTACAAATCAAAATGTGTATATAAAATATATTTCAAATTGGCCGATTTATATATTATTTTGGATTTATTATACAATTAGATCTTCAAAAAACCGTCTTATCAAATGTTTTGTCAACTGTAGTTAAATCACTGACATGAGCGTCAAAATTAGTATTTAGACATCTATTTGACATGACTTGCAAAAATTGTTACATCAGTCAGTCCAATAGTTTGCAAAAGTATAAATATTGGATACAAAACCATGTGTTGATTCCGCTTAACATAACAAAATGATGATTGAAACGTTGCAACTTGTTTATGTATGATCATTGAATATAAAACATGTTTACAAAAAGGAAGGTAGAAGGTAAACAATTAATAATAATAAATTTAAACTAATATGCACTAATAACACGTAATATAATATTCTTTCTTAACACTAATCAAATATGACTTATCATTACCTGCATTTTTCTTTGGGAATAATCTTTCAAAGTAGCCTCTCTTACACACATTATATCTGACAATATACAAACTACATGCAAATTGAATAAAGACATTTGTTGAATATCACTTCAATTCAATACCAGTTCTGTATTTTGCACCAAGTGATTCTCTTACTTAATTACCAGCAATTACAGTGGGAGCAATGATGTGTATTTGTGGTCGTTATGTATATCAGGGTGTGTATTATGATAAAGTGACACGACTACCCTGCTAATTATATGCAAGGGTCTTCTTTTGATGCAGATACGCATTCTGAAGGACATGGCACAATATTATCTTGTTGCTAAACCTCTAAGGAGGCATATTGATATATTCAGTCTGGCTCCTTTAATTATGTATAAAGACATCAAATTGACAGCAATCCTAAACCTGTACTGTCTCGTGTATCATGCCATCGTAAATATTGTGACGTATTTATTATAATGAACATTAAAGTTTGAACCTGAATCTCTATTTTACAGATCAAGTACAAATAAGTATTATCTATTCGCCATTGGATTTCGGTATATCACAGGTTGTATAGATGGTATAATAGCTCAGAAACTATTCTCAAGACGTCTAGTTTCAGTTTACCTTTTGGTATGGGCGTTGTATGGGACGTAATTATGTCCTAAGACATGTTTACGTAATACTTATTCTAAACTGTGTTGAACTGTATACAAAAACTCATACTTAAGATACATTCTAGTTTATGTCGGTATTTGGTGTTGGCGTAATTATTAGTTATTATACATTTGATATAAGTAGTTCCCATTAAACGATGGGCAAATGTGTATCTAATGGATACTGTTTACAATTTATATTCTGATTAAAATAAACGACTTGTAACTTTGTTCAAATAACACTGAGTATTCACAGAATGTTTTGTTTTGTAAATTATCTAGTCAGAAAAAATGTTGCCTACTGATGCTGCCATTATGCAAGGGACAGTTGTTGGGGTAAGTCACGGTCAATTAATTTACGAATATGAAAAGGAAGGCGAATGGAGGACCTTTGACCTTTGAATGACATATAGTACGTTAATCAAAACAAGACGAGGAAAATATACTGTATCTGAAAAATACAATCAGATTCGTTACTACAGTCGTTTGGTGGATGAAAAGAGTGAGTGGGTTGGGGTATAACGTGAACAATATTTCAGTTATCAAAAGACGCGGATGACAAGCACCCATATGCATCCAAAAGAGAGTGGACTGATCAGGGAGAACGGAAAGGATTAGGGAAAGAGGGAAATAGAGACATAGTGAGAGATAGTAGGTTTTCCCCCGCCGGGCCACGAGCATGTTAACTTCGGCTTGTATAGACAGACAGACAGAAATAGTTTATCTAAGTGTGACAAGTCAATCAAGCACTTTGATAACACATTATATAATATAACGTAAGTCTTTTAACAACCAGCCAAAATTTGGCTTATGACACACTGTACGAAAAATTAACACATATATACTGTATACAAGTTATAGATAAATAGATAATAAATAGCAGAATATATGCGATGATTTAAAATACAATGTGGTAAAAAGATAAGACGTAAAGGGGATTTTAAGAAAAAGATTGAAGCCTTAAAAACATAGTTTTAATAGTTCTTTATTTATAAGTTTTAATTTTGCATAGCATGGCATAACTCTCGGTGTCTGACGCATGCAAACCACTAAAGGTTGAGTCAAATGGTCGCGGAATGATTAATAATAATGTAAAGATACACAAAACAACTAAGAATACCCAAACAAATATATTAATAATATGTTTGTTTTAGTCTCTCATAGCCCTCAATGGATGACTCTTAATCTATGTTTGTTTACCTGTATTAATGTTTTTAATGCAAAGAGGTGAGACTTTAATAAAATATTTGTCTGTCTGTCTATACACCCGTTAACTAAGTACAAATACTAATTTTCTGTTAGATATTAGATTCAGTACATAATAGCGTATCATTCGAAAGCGTCTTCCAATTTTCCTTATAAAAATTCATTTAAAGCCTTCGACTATTTGCTGTGATTCAAAACATACCAGTCTTCGCTGGCCAATTGTTTATAAAAAGGACGCTCAAATGCACAGTGCAGACTGGTCAAGAAAATGCGTATCAAAAGTTAAATAATGTATCAGATAACATTATAGTAAGATGAATATAACAATGTTTTTGTTGTTAACAGTCATTGCATCCATAATACTCCTGCATTAAAAAACAAGTATACTTTATCCTTATTTACACTGTATTATATCATTATATTATTTCAATAATTTCGTTTACTAATATCATTTTCTGCTTTCAGCGAATAGAATAGCCCATACAATATACATTTTGTTAATCGGACTAGCCGGCAATCAATGATGCCTCTTTGATCTCAAATTGGTAATTAACTGAACGCAATGAGTGTGGATGGTGGAGTAGGGGGGGGGTGGGAGGGGGGTGGGGGGGTGGGGGTAAGGGTGACATTCCCTAGGCAGAAGCGTCTGACGGGATGCTTTTATTGTTATTCAGCGGTCTGTGAGACACAGAAATTATTCCCGCTATGCCCATGTCTATTTTCCCTGCATGTAATATCGGATTATAACATGTGACCCTTATTGGTTTAATCAAGAATGCGATTTTCATTTCATTTCAAGTCGAATGAGAACTATAATATAGATATATAGCCAATGAAAAGAGTTTACAATTTATTTAACAAGCTTAGTATGTTTAGCAATTCGTTATTTTATTAACAACATTCATTTCGGAGGTCAATTTATTAGACATAGAACCACAGGCACATCATACTTGAACCAAACGGTTAAATTGAAATGTCCAAAAACTTGTCCAAAATTTGTTATTTGTTAACCTCAATCGACGATGATGACGCTTCTCCCGAACACAGTGTTTAGAACAATATATTCACAGATGATACGTTTGTAAAAGTAACAAATTGTTTACTAATGTATATCAATTCTTTTTAATATTTAGTGAAATGAGGGAGTTATTAGTTTCCTGGGTCACCTTCGGATTATTAAATGATATCATATGTATGAAAACTTTCATTAAAAATACTTAAACTCTACGATGTGCTAACAGTAAACTAAGTTTATGTTTGGATCATTCAACAAGAGATTTCATAACATTTTCAAAGATATTTTATATTTCTTTTAATAAGTCATCATTCCTTTTTCCTTCCGCTGTCGGATCCCATGGTTATTGGTGACTGTCAGACATTCATAAAGGTTTCATCACATTTGAAAGGGTCTTATATATATAATCTAATATTACAGCTTACCTTTTCGTTGAGGTCTTACCGAGAAGCTTTCCAGGTCTCTGTTTGAACTGTGAGAAAGCAGGTGCACATTTATGCTCCATGGTAATTAACAGTTCGTTAACTAGTCTAGCCGACAATCAAGGATGTCTCTCTGATCTCAACTTGACAATAAACTTGTTGGGCAGGATACGGGTGCGTGTGAGAGGGAGTCACCAATAGAAGTGACAGGCGCTAAGCAGACGTGCCTGACACACAAAAATTAACGAAATTAAAATCAGAAGTTAAATATACAAAAGAGCATCTTTTCCCCACCATAGTATGCCAATGATTTCATTAAAAATGAAGAACGTTGTGAGAATGAAAGTATTAATTAGTCTGTATACTGTACCACCTAAAGAAACTGATGTGATTTAAACATATTTATTCATGTTTTTATATATATACATGAATGGATTGGCCAACAAGCTCCGAAAAGCTTATATCAAGGCCGCTCCGATACAGTTACATATAAATAAGTACAAACTCATATTAGTGACACATGTCCGATTCACAACTTAGCTTCAAAGATAGTGGTTTTACATGATTACAATGTTGTTTGCCTGGCAGTCAATACATATTCAAGTGCTTAAAAGGAGTCAAATCGATCAGATTTTATTATATATTGATGAATAGACTTCAATAATTTGTTAAGATCGTCGTTTGAGAGCGATGTACATCCCCTAAGTACTGTATTAATACTAAATCCTTTCAACTAGAAGAATGAATTCTGTCTTAATTCTGTGTACTTGTGGCATGTGAAAAAATAGTGTACGGCGTTTTCAATTGGGTGACCGCATGAGCACTCTGGGGTGTCCGCGATATGTCTATCAAACTTGTCGGCATTCAAATCACTACAACGGAGCCTGAGGCGGGAATGGATAATTTGGCAAATTCTTGAACCATAATTAAGATCGAAGTTAACATTTGTATTTCTAGATCCAGAAAGCTTATTTTTGAAACCGGATAATGTATCGATATTTTGGATGGGAGGATTTAATGAATTCCATAGTTGTATTGTGTCAGGTAAAAAAGACCTGGCATAAGTCGCCGTTCTACACTTCATTGTTCTCACGGATGAATTTTCTCTGAGATTGTAGTCATTCGTACTGGGTGTTTTTGGTAGGAGGTCATTAAGATATTGAGGTGCTAGATTCTTTTTCATTTTATAAAAAGTAGTCAATTTAGATATATATCTACGTTCTGCTAGTGGTTTCTTATTCGTTTCGTCATAAAGTGCATTATGGCTTGTTCCGCGAACTGCTCCACATATTGATCTTAACGCATCCAAGTTCAGCTTTTCTAGTAAGTTACATTGCTCTTGAGTGCAATTATCCCAAATATGCCCACAATAATCAAATATTGGTATTATGAAGGATTTATAAATAATTTCTAGACTTTTTCGCGATAGCCGATATTTCAGACTTCTTAAACAGTTAACCAGGGGACTAACTAAGAAACTGATGTTACCAAGTCACTCAAGGAATCAATATTGAATAATCGTGAATATTAAAAAGGTAGCTTATTTCAATGAATGTGTTCATTCAAAAATTAATGCACCGGGTCATTACATTACATTGTTTCGTCCATACAATTCAAACATAAGAAATGAAGTTTATAGATTCAGATTCAGATTTGTTTATTCAGTATTTCAGGCCTAAAGGCCTATAGTACAAATACAGTTGAAGTATTAAGTGGTACATGTGGCGGTGACATTTCTTACAAGGAATACATCTTTCAAATAGATTGCGAGAGATTTAATAACATCAGTATTTTTAGAATTTAGCAGATGGGACAAAAGTTGTTTATCTCTAACTGGTAGTGATACAAAAGATAAATATCTGCTTCTTAAATGGGAATACATTAAACATACAAACAATACATGAAATTCATCTTCAATATGGCCCGAGTTAAAATTTCTGCAAAAACTTATCTTATTATCTATCAATACACCATTTTTTTGTTGTAGGCAATTGATTCTAAAATCATGTAAACTAATTCTAAATTTACATAGTGCCCGTCTTCAAGATTTATCTTCTAAATTCATGATATGAAACTCGGGTTCTAACAAAGATTTATGACAAGACTAGTGTTCTAGATACCTTGAATTATTAATTGACATGGACCATTCCTGGTAGCAAATATCTTGAAGAAGTTTACATTTACTAAGAATGTTCAATTGTCTCTTGTATCGGACTTACATCAAATTAAAACTCATTGCACGCAAATAATTCATTTCGTAGGATGTTTTCCCTTGCTATCTGATTATATTTATTTCAATGATAGACGTATTGAATACATAGCTGGAAAGGTATTAATATAACACTTCTATATCAATCGATAGTCAGTTTGTTGAATAAAAATAAGTTTGCATCAAATCATATCAAAGATCATTCTAAGACAACAATATTAGCTTGCTTGCTTGAGTTGAGAGTTTGAAAATATCAGGCAGTATTTTTCTTTAGTAACAATAATGATTAAAGTCATTCGGAAAGCGACAGTTCTTACAGACAACAAGTCCTACCTTCATTCAGACATTGAGACGCCAAGGTAATTAGTTTACGACAATTGACTTTTTCGGTGCTTTATGGTCACCTAATCAAAGGAGATATGCCAATTAGTGTCAGCGACCAATCTGTATGCATCTCAACCTGTTTAGTGCCCGAGCCCATCACCACTGCCGATTTATGAAAGAAAAAAGAAAAGAAAAATAGTTTATTTCAGTGTCACGTGCTATTACATTTTGTACACACTTTGGATGATAAAACAATATCACAAGGTATAAAATCATTGCAGATAAAAATAGACAGCACCCGGCCTTGAAGGCCTATGAGACACCATAGTACAATTTTCTATACTAAAATATATAAGTATATAGATATAAAACATTTGGGTACACAATTGGGTATAAAGGATGGGTTAAACATAGTTAGGTAAGACGCAACCTCCTCCTGTACATATTATAGGTGAGAGCAGCTAATGGCTTACAAAATAAACTACTTTGCAAAAGATAACCAGCCTGGTCAGACGGGCTAAGATGCAGAAAGGAAGGATCGGCAATTGACACACATTTCCATAAATCATATCTTAAGTCTGAATAAAAATTACAAACAGTAAGAAAATGGGTCTCGTCTTCTATGCTATTACTATTACAAAATTTACAGATTCTTTGTTCAAGGGGAACTTTAGGACGAGAAAATCTACCTTGCTCTATTTCTAAGGGAAGAGTGCCACAGCGTAATTTACTAAGTATACTTAAATGTGAGCGCTCAATGGGTGCTAAGACATAAGCTTCAGGTTGAAGGGAATGTTTAAACAAGCGGTAAGTCCGCAATTTATTACCACTACACTGGCCACTATCATTCCAAAGTTCATTTAACCAATATTCTTTATCTTTATTCAATAAATGGTTCTTAGCACAAATAAAATCATTTTGGGAAATAAAAGAAATATCAGTAAGAGGTAATTGCCAGGATTGAATTATAGAGTAAACTGTATTGTACCAAGACCTTTTAAAATGGAGAGACCATCTACTAACAGTACTGGGAATTCCAGAGTTATTGGCTAAATGTAGCCGACGCCAAAAACGCAAAATTTCAATATGTTGTTTAGTGAGCGAGGCGGTCCAACCCATATCGCCACGTACAGCTAAGTTTGGAGTCTTACTACCTACAGCTAAGAAAAAACGACACGCCCTATTCTGAACAGCGTTTATACAACTGTACTGTCTTGTACCCCAAACCGCTGAACCATATGACAAAATTGGTTGGACCATATTATCATATAAAGTGTTAAACACACCATACGGCATACCCCCCATAATTTTGGATTTACAAATAATTACTCCCAGTGCACGGCTAGCAGATTTTGCTATCTCTTTAGCAGTAAAGTTAAGATTTAGGTGTTCCTGAAACCATAAGCCTAAATATTTATATGCAGGGACATAATCAATAACATCATCCGCAACTGTAAATACATATTCACATTGCCTAATGCTATAGGGACGGTAATGTACAACTTTGGTTTTATTTACATTTACCATTAAACGCCAAGTTGAGCACCATTCTGATACACAATCCAACATAAATTGTAAACTGTGCTCATCAGGGGCTAAAAGAGCTATATCATCAGCATATAATAAAAGGCTAAGCATACTGCTTATTTATGTAATCAGCGCTATTCATTTTGCTTTAAAAAATCACAACACAATATACCACATCTGCACCCCCCCCCCCCCCCCCCCCCCCCCACTTCTCCCTCCCCTCTCAACTCCCTTAACCTAGGCATACCAAACAATCCAAATTTCTAATAATTTAAAAAAGTATTCCCCCCCAGCTTTTTGACCAGGCTTCCAAAAATACCCCCACTTTTTTATCAAAACTTTAGGCTCTTTTATAAAGGCTGCGGCCCGAGCGTGACGATTCAGCTTTGGCTTGAAAAAGCTCGTAAAACTCTCAACTTAAGTAAGTAAGTAAGATTTTGCTTTACCAAGAGATCGGAAATATTCGGTGAAATTTGGATTGTTTACATCCTTTTGGTTATTTACTCCTTTTCTAAATTGACTTTCCCATTCACATACAGATTAACATAACAACGTAAGCACAATTACCTCATTGTGTAAGCAGTTAAGAAATGACACAGATTATTCGATTTGGTTTAAACATTTATTGTTTCATAAATTGGACAGAAAACAACGTCTTTGTAATCAAATGCAAGAGCGATATCAACTTTATCATAAAGTTGTAGGGGATGCCTAATGACTGGCTGATGCTTAAAGTTAATTGATATGAGTTGTGCTTTGGAACGATGTTACTTTGGTGTAAACATATTTATTCAGAGAAAAACTGATTGGATTGGCAAACAAGCAAAATCTTTGCTTATATGAATGCCTCTCCCGACAATACACAAATATAAACTTTCAAGAAATGATGACGTTCACAAAACAATGAAGAACAGATCAGATATGCATGTACATTTGCAGGCTTACATACTATGATTTAAAGATAAATTCTTTTAAAATTTCGCAAGGCAATTGAAGAACGTAATGTAAGTTGGTTAAGACAAATCTGAAAATCTTTTAGAGGAAACTATGTAATTATGGACAGATTTTAAAAGTTTGTTATTATGTTGATCAGTAGAGCCAGAGTTGCCGTAAAGGATAGATGGTAAATTATAACCTTTTTGAAAAAAGTATGTGTTTAGTCTTAATTCGTGGTAATTGGGACAAATTAGGAAGAAGTGGAGTGCATCCTCAAAGTGATGACCGCAGTTGCAGTAAGGATGTTACTTTTACTTGTTAACTGGTGTAAAAAGTTTATTCTTTGTAAATAGTAACTGCAAATTGAATTATTTATTGAACATTCCAACATATTCTGCGAAAAACAATAAATAAATTATCAAGTATAAAATTCCACTATGTTATCCACAGTGTGTTCCTTTTGTCTAAAAGAGTGGGGTATATGGAAAGGAAGAAGTATGTAGTATATATTTCATTTAAATGTAGATGCCAATAAGAAAAAAATAATATGTGTGATCTACAGAGAAGCATATAATCAAAATCTTTATAGCAACAACCTGAGAAAGACGTTTGTAAAACTGTCCCGGTATTTAACATTTCCTGTTGTTTGACGATGGAGATTTGAGGATTAAGGTTAACGAGCCCACTCATGATAATAGTTATGAAAACAATTAAACGTATTAAAATCCTTCACTCACTTTGAATATCATCGTGACCACATGCTATTTTGATGTGTACCGTATACCACTGTTCCCTAGTTTTGCTCCAAGAAATAATACAAAGATAAAAGCTGTCTTCTACGCCTCAGATAGGTCAGGTAAGAGTAATTATATATCAATCTTCAATGCTCTTTTGGCCTCTATATGTTTATGCCAAGTTTCAAAATTTAATCTAAAAAGATGTCATGTGACATGCTTTTTTCAAAATATAGACATATTTCTGGCAACCTATTCCCATGATATCGTATAACATGCAATATATCTTCTATCTATATTTTGGACAATAATAAGTAAGGGATATTTAACTTTTGATAAGAATTTTATCAATATGTAAATAATTGAAATTATCATAATTCATGTTATAAACAATTACATTTGAATCACATCCCTAACTTAATTATCTAATTTATTATGCATTGTTATTTTGAATAGGAAAATGTGTTGCTAATTAACATTTTCATTAGGCACCAAACTTTGACAGATGATTATAGAAGTGGTAGATATTATCTATGAATTGTTATTATGGAATCATTGTCGCTATACATATCAATTTCTTATAGGTAGTGAGTTCGATGCTAGCCGTGAAAGACACATTTCAAGCACAAGATAAGAAGCGTCCGTAGTAAGAAATTTTGATTTTCTGTATAGAGATGTAATGACGTATTTCCCCTACACTTTTGATAGATTTGGGTCTAAACACAGAGCACAATTATCTTTAAAATTCTACATTAATCCCTTCTTACTGATTGTTATGAAATAGTGCTTTAATTTGTTTAAATACAGATAGATATAAATTTTTACTAGCAAAAGTAGTAATTGACTGATCTTTGGATCTCTTGCGTCTTACAATGAAAGCAACATTTGTCATTACCTTTGAAGTTTCACCGAAGGTAACTTTGTTGTTGTTTTAATGGATTAAAACGTTTGGTTATAATGCAAAAATGAATATATACGAATTTTCGCTCACCCTGACTGAAGGCACTGACTACTCACTGATTGACTT
Source organism: Phorcus lineatus (assembly GCA_921293015.1). Classification (NCBI taxonomy): domain Eukaryota; kingdom Metazoa; phylum Mollusca; class Gastropoda; order Trochida; family Trochidae; genus Phorcus; species Phorcus lineatus. The sequence goes on along the minus strand of OV121094.1, from coordinate 30,231,004 downwards.
TTCGATTTTAACTCACCAATTACCTCTTTTGTTCGCAAGATGCAGTTGGCCAGTATAATCCCCTGGTCTGTTAGTTTAAACATCAGAAATGTTGCTTTCCCGGTAATGAACCGAATCACTTTAGGAATCTGTACAAGATTCACAAAAAGTGAAATATACTTAGGTATACATTTTCACGATAACTGTCACCTTGTTTCCTTGGTTCATTACTTGATTATTTTAAGGGTGATTATTGCTTTATTTATTTCGCGTAAACGATAAACTGTTTACATCTAAACTTTATTCGTTCTTGTTGGGTTGGGGTTTAAGCGTCTACTTGTTTAAAACAAGCTTTACAAATTATTTGTTTAGGTTCCATCAAACCGGAAAACACCAGTCATGCCGAAAAAAATGAAGACATGCACAGACGTAGACCCTGTTAAATCAGCGCCAAAACCCCTTTCTTTCACTGATAGGTGATTCAAACGAATATCAATGATAGCAATGATACACACAAATGATCACGGATCATAGGTAAACTGTAATAGTCTGTACAAAATTAAACTGCAAACAAATGTCGTTGAAAACAATTATACATCTATGAACTGTAAATATTATTTCTATTTTCACTACATATATTCTATACAGAAATAAAGCATTGTTTTCACAGAGACGGTATTTGTTTTGTTAGTGTCTGTTTCCATTCAGACAAGTCACTCACACCAATTACGTGCCATACGGTGACCACTCGTTAGATAGATGTCAAGGACTCTGTATAAACACATGCAGGTGCAGAGAGGTGACCCCCTCTAAATCTCTATGTCATTAGGATGGCGCGTCACGTGACTGCTTTATAAAAACAAAAAGTAAGTCAACATTAACAAGTTGTCCAATGAGATCTCAGGGGCTAAATAATAACCAATGAACTTTAGTAAGCATTAGACAGTCATAGAATGTGTTCATGATTTGTCATAATGTGAAAAAACTTTGGTCGTGGTAGGTTAAACTTTCTGCCGTCAACTTGTGCTATCAATGATCAGTCATAATAGTTGAATATGTGTTCTTACCTATAACAGGATTTGGATATTTGTGTTTGTATGGATACATTCTCTGAAAAAGGTACGTTTCATATGTTTGTTTTGCAGCTGAACTATCAGTATACTTGCTTTGATAGTATAAATTATGTATATACGGTTTATTTGCATTTCATTTGTAGAACATATTTTGAATGTAGTCTTCAGTGACAGCCATGAGCATTTACTAAGCTTTGTCACCGCGCTACGCAATGTCTCCAATAACGATCACATCAATGAATTGAACTAAAAACTAAAATCACATTTCTATGTTGTAACGTATAGATTATGCCTATGAATGAAAGGTACCATTTATCCCTTTAATACACCAGTACAAACCCTTTGATTTTTATTAATGTCCATTTCACTTAGTAGAGCATGTGGTTAGAATATAAAATTCAATTAATGCTTCTTATCACAATCTATGTAATTTAATAAACATTTTTATATATAAATATTTATTCAGAGTGTTTAAGTTTCTTTTTTTTCATTTGTACAACAAAGATACACCAAAATTCTCTAACAGGACATAACTTATTATTTCATCTTATCTCTACTAAACATTTCTTCAACACATAATCAATGCAAATAATAATTTTCAACTTGATACAAACACAAACATTTCCTGCAGTTTCCTCTAGTTTAATGAAGTTTCATGGCATTTCCTTCACTGAGGAAATTCCCTGGTTAATGCTGATGAAATGTCATTAAACGCCTAGGGTTTCCTCCAGAGGAAATTGCATTAAACTCTTAGGGTTTAATGCCGTATAATGCATGAGGAAACCCCACCTTTTCTTGCAGTGGTAGAAGCTTATCCGATTATGGTCTTTCTGCAGTTGAATTTAGCGAAATGTTTTACAAACAAAGCATAATTTCGAAAGGATACTGACTTGACAATGCTGTAGGAACGTAAATTCCGGGTTTCGAAGCGGCCTTAGCCTCGTTTTCTAGTACAAACACTTGGTTTCTGATACCTCATAAATATTCATGAGGTAATATAAAGAATTCCCTATTATGCCTACAATTTATCACTCTATATTTGAATTATCTAGACAATAATCTAACGTTTATTCATTTAGATTCATGATTCAGCTGAACTCTCATGGTTATATAGTCCAGCATATAACTAGACGTCTACGCACATACCAAGGTGTGCTTCAACGTCTAGCCGGCGAGTGAAATTTCTTTGACGCACTTTCTCAGATGTCACGAGCCGTGACGTTTTAAGGTTAAAACGAGAATTAAAAGGCAGTATAGTGATAAAAATAATGTTGTTATTCGTTAATCAGACATCCAGCTTTAATCCAAGACACTTACCTTAAATATAATAGTCATAGTTTATTACTTACAAGCTTTGAATTTGAGCTACCCCCCCTATTTCCATCAGATGTCGGCCATTTTGATATGCTAAATAGCGGTTGAGTAAAAAACGGATTTGGGTTTAAACGGATCGTGATTAAATGACGCTTTGAGATGAAGGGTGTGAAAACGAAAATTTAGTTGCTGATAGCTGTTTGTAAACACGTTATTATTATAGTTTTCGCTGACAACAAAGTAAAATGCGAATATATATCTAATTGAACTGCTTTATGTGATGTAAAAACAAGTTTCCCATTTTGTTTTTTTACGTCAAAAAAGTAGTTAGTGATACATTTGTATATCCCAATTTTTACACAAATATAATGTACAACTTTAGTAGATTCTATAGAATTTAAAAATTGAATAGGAAAAAATTCAAAATCGTTTTTGAAATGACTATAACATAATAATCCCATATTGACATATACTGTTTTATGATTGAATGTGGTTATATCTTTCCTTGATTTTTACTTATAATTTCATAATATTATATATCATGTCATACGATGATTCAGCAAAATGCCGTTTTTTATACTTTTGAATAAGTTATCAAATCTGATGTAGCACGAACATTCTTTTATTAACACTGGTTTATTACACGATTATCAAAGTATCAGGAAACAATCAGATGAAAACGAAATGTATTCACTTTAAGCTATTGAAGTATATACATATCAATGTTGTTACTCGTTACATTTATATAAATCCAATGGCCTGTCCTGCACTACTGCTTACTGGTGATAGAGATGTGCACATATATACAGTTAAGTAGGGGCTAGCTTGTTACTAGAGGGGAGGGACATTATAGACGTTAAGGCAGGACGTCCACCAGGACATTAAACTTAACTGTAAATATACACATTTCTTCCCCTGTACATGCAATACGAGTCTTCAGGCAGTTTCTTAACACGTATAACGACAATTGTTTGGGGTTTTTTTTATCCCTGCTTGGCAACTTGACAGCTCTGCATGGAAACTTGATCGATTTCACTATCAACCTCTGTTCAACGCTATCACTGTCTCAAAAGTCAACAAAACAATTAATTAAACTATGCCACGGACAAGTTGTATCTCAACATAGGCTTTAAAAGTAGATATTGTTCATCTATGAAAGAATAAACTTATCTACTGAAAACTTCACTTTCTCCTGACACTGACACTTTTGGATGCAGAATGAACAACACATACACAAGCTGCACGGACATCGATATTTTTCTTCGCATTGTCCACACGATATGCTGTTTGTTTCGACTTCTTCACCCTCAAAACTGTCCATAAGCATTTTCCTTATGCACGTGGTATCCTTGCTCCTCACTATTTTGGCCATTTCTTCAGAGGTGTTCTTGCGAGACAATGTGAAGTTGTCGTAAAGGGTATATGCATACCCAGGACGTCCATCCCGCGCACACCTCCCAACTTCTTGCCAAAATGACAGGACCGACTTCGGTGAGCCAAGGTGAACTACGACGTCGACGTCAGGAATGTCGAGTCCCATACCAAGAGCTGTGGTGGCAATCAACAATCTAATGTTATTATGTGAATATCGAAAGTTTTCCAGTATGCGTTTCTTGGAGCTTTCATCGGTGGATTTGTGATACATTTCCACGAGCACATGACTGGAATCCCTCTTGCCATCCGCATACGCAGCGTCTCCAAGCTCTTGTCTTATTCGAGTGAAGACGTCTGAAACATTATCAACGCTACGACAAAAAATCACAGTCTTCTTAGTGCGAATTCCTTGTTCCCTTAGACTGTTGAGAAGCCACTCAAGTCCAGCAATGTAGTTCCGTCCTTCCATCTTCTGAATGTCGATGAAAATGTTCGCTCGATCTGGTTTCCGTGAAACCACCTCCGTCGTTTCATGTGTAAGGTGAAGATTTTTTATTATGTCACTTTTGACAGCCGCCGTAGTCGTCGCCGTAAGTGCCATTACCGGACAGTCCAAAAGACTACGAATCTCGTGTAGCATTTTGTAATCTGGCCGGAAATCTTCACCCCATTCAGAAATGCAATGGGCTTCATCTATTGCCAATAAAAGAATTCTCTCTTGCCAGGCAGATGAAAGAAAAACTTCTTTCCAATACCGTTTGAGTGCCGTTTCTGGTGAGCTTAAAATAACTTCAAAATTACCGTCCTTAACGCCTTTTATAACACCAGGCTCCATGGAATCAAGAGGTCCAATTTTGGCCACGCGAATTCCATACTTTTCTATTTTATGAAACTGGTCCTCCATTAATGCTGTAAGTGGGGATATAACCAGAGTAATACTCTGTTTTGATGAAAGCATAGTTGGCATAAGCATACACAGAGTTTTACCGAAACCAGTCGGCAGCAAGCCTAGCACGTTCGTGTCACTCAACACACACGTGACAATTCGCAATTGTTCTGGTTTTGCATCGAATGTAATCCCGTACTTTGATTTTTGCCTGTTAAACTTCTCTTCTACATTAGTTACCTGCATCATTTTGCTAAGATTTTCCGAACCAAATTCGGATGAAGCTCACATAGCTATGGACAGCACGTGCGCCAATTGCGACAGCCACTTTGAGAGCAAAGCTGGTGGTAGAGGATACTTTCGCTTTAACTTGGACAATAATCTTCCAAATGTTAATGTGTCTGCGAAAGAGGCCCTCCAAAAATGGACCTCTGCGACCTTTACGCCATTTAAATCACGCCGTTCTGGCAACTTTTTGTGTGCAAGTTGTTGGACATTGTTAGCAAATGCGTACCGATACAAACAAGCTGTGACAAGTTTTTTTGGAGTTACGAGTCAAACCGGATACCTTGGAAAGAAATTGCCTTCAGAGACTCGGGTACCCTCCGAACAACCATCAACTTCCGCGGAAGTCTCTACAACGGAGGTAAGCTTATTTCCGTGCCATTTTGCTTCAAAATTCCTAAGTTATTCGAAATTCAATTCTTGTCTACGGAGAGAAATACTATTAATTGGTATGAATCGCCTACAGAAAATTACATTATGTATTTTTAAAAAACCACTACGATTTATCAGTTCAATGAAGTCTTAATTAGCTTCAATGACGCTTTGAAATGCTTTGTAATACTCAGGTGAATGAGATTGAATTTGCTTATTAAAGTAATTGTAATAACTTGGTTTGACATGGTCAAGTAGAGATTCATAAATATGTAGTAATGTAAATGAACTAAAGAAACGTATTGTACTTACTTACTTGATAACGTTGTTAGTATCTTCACCGAAACGTCGCATCTCTTTGCAATAAAGAAGTTGTTAATCCATAAATTTCCTATTTTCTTCATCATGCCAACTAAAAACAATACTAAAATGCCACTCAAAGAAGTTGTACTTACCTCATTACTATGGCGCTCGTCATTTCAATAGAATTAAGTTAACTTTTACTTTTGGTTCTATGCTTCTCCTAAAAACAATTTAAACATTGAAGACTTGCGACAACTTATGAAGTAAGAACTAATATACTCTATATAGAGGACTGTTATACATATATCATTACCTCGTTGTCAGAATGTAGAAGTTGTTTATCGACTAAATTTCATAATCCTCTAATTTTTAACGTGTTTTCATACGAGGCCTAGCTAGGTTACAATCAGGATCAATGATCGAAAAGCGGACAATGAAGTAAACATATTTTTGGAAACATGTTTCATACAGACACATGTAGCTTGGTGATCTGAAGCAGGTCAATGAAATAGTAAATGGAACGCATAATATCGATCTCTTGACATTTATGTTAATGAAACGTAATCTGTGTCTCTGTCAGTCAAATATATCTCTTGATTGTAACGATGATGATCCATTATATTTATTCGAATATGAAATAAAGTATTATGAGCATTAGCTTTTCACGTTTACTACAATACATTATATATATATGAAAACTTCTTCTTCAAACTATTTTACATTTTGTGACTTTAAGTGATTTTATATTATTACTCCCACCAAAGTTCGTGGATAATTATTGAAATACAAATAAATTCGTCAGTACGTCTGATGCATTCCCCCTGACCAATGGCAGGAGAACAAATATCCGACCCTCTTAAAATTTTGAAAGTTTCTACCCTAAAATGTTATTTTTGGTTTTAGATTTTGCGATTCATATAAATCTAAAATAATGCAACGGACTGAATAAAAGAAACTGTATTGACTAACCATGTTATTCGAATTCCAGTACATGAATTGGTAAAGGAAAAACACGGTCGGGCGTCATAGTTTTAACACGCATACTTTATGGCTTATTAATTTATATACACTGTTTACATTATTAATCAAGTTAAGGACATTAACAAGCATATATTAACTTTAAATAACTCGTTCTGAATAACTTATGACCAAATAAATTACATTATTTAATTTGCAGACAACTTCTTGTACTGTTAGGAAAAGCTTGTTTTCTTCAAAGAAAAGTAAGAGGAGGGTTTCTGCTAAGTTAAACAGAATCAGCTCTGCAATTTCAAACAGACACTATGGAAGGGCCATAAATGGAATATTTCAAGCTACTAAAGGATCGAAAAGAAAGTTCCTTTCATTTGTTCAAAAGCAGCTTCAGAAGGAAGTCAAGCAGTTACTTGAGAAAGATTTCCCGCTGTGCAAGAAAATGACTCTACCAAATTTAGAGGAGTTTTCGTGGGATGATACTTTAAACCGACTACAAAAACTGTCGCCTTTGTTGTCCTCAGTTCTTAAGGGTATTGTGTGTACGAAAAGTACAGAACAAACACTTACAAGGGGCAAGAAGAATGTGGTTAACCTGAAACCGATGATTGGCAATGCTTTAGCATGCCTGCTTTTTGCAAGAGCACCAAGAACGTCGAATTTTCTTCAGACCGTCCACTCCATTCAAATGTGGAAAGGTGGACTCAAACGGCAGACCATTGACCAGCTTAGCCGCATGGGTATCTGTCTCGGGTATGACGGAACAGTATCAGCCATAGACAGGGTATGTGACGGTTTCGACAACGCAGCTTTTCAATGCAAAATTGAACTTGAGAATACCCTCCATACCAACAAGGAAGAGAAAATTCATGAGGAATGTCTTAATCCAAAAGAATTAACTGTTCCCCTTTCATCCTCAAAGAATATTGATCAGGAATCAAACAATTCAGAGAACGAAGAGTCAGATGAGGATGAGAATGTGTCTGTATGTGAAAGCGACGATGAAAATGTTGAGGAACAGGGAGAGAAATCTGATGTCGACACAAGTGATACGGATAGTGACGACCCCTGCAGTGAAGGATCTGAAATGAGCGTCGATCCTGATGATGTTGCAGAAACACCAACTGCGTTACATCCTGGTTTTACCCTCTGTTGGGACAACGTTGGGAAAAAAATAACAACAAGGCATCCTACAGCGGATACAAAGAATTCATATATCAACTTTGCACTGTCCTATTTAGCTGTCAATAGGGTCCCATCTACGCATCTTGATTGTCACGACACAAATACTACAAAAGCATCGGACATACCACTTGATAAATTCCTCACATCCCACGAAGATTTCCATGAAGTGCGCCAAAGGCTAAGTGTGATTACAGGTAGGATCCTTACACAACATCTTTCATGGTTCAAGGATAACTTTTCAGAGTGTGTTATCCAACATCTGGTTCATGACCACACCATGGAATCAACACAAAGGAGTGTTCTCGTAAATCTTGGAGTCTTTGAAGAAAACCCGTGCACAACACAAGGGGCAATAGGAATTTACGAAAGATTTCAGAAGTATATACCAGATATAGATGATAAACCTCACCCGACTTTGGTTTATGGTGATGGATTAAGTTGTGAGAGAGGCGCCTGTGCCATTCGGACAAGGATTAACGGTTTGAATCCTTGGGCCCGTCTTGAGGGTATGCAGCCAGCATGCCAAGAATTCCATAAGGAAATGCTTCTCCTACAGGATTATTATGATGAGTTCTTCAAGGGAGCAACAGGAGCGGAAAAGGGAACACTATTCCATTTGAAAAATCTCTGTAACTTTCGGTCCGTGAAAGCTGACATCAGTGATAATTTTTCCCATGCCTGGGAACTGATGTGCCAGACAAAAGAGTCATTTGTGTCGTTGCTTGCAATGCAACAACTGGAGATGGGGTATCCCAATGATCGCCCAGCGAGTGCTCCTGATGGAATTGAAAATCAGTCAGTAGAAGAGAAGAAGGTGTTCTTCAAAGGACTTTTGGACAACATCATCTCTACATTGTGGCATGATATTAACATCGATGTCCTAAAAGTAGATGCCGCTGGACAGGATGACCTGTCACTTTACTGCTGTAATGAAGACCTTGATGAAGACTTTATTGGCTGTGACATGCGTGGAAGTTGCATCAAGGGGCAGTGGTTTCACTACTCGTGCGCAGGTGTAGAGGCTGAAAACCTACCACCGTTGTGGTACTGCAGTGATGAGTGTCGCAATAATGAGCAGGCACCATATGAGTATTGCTACTGTTCAAGAAACCTTGGCGATGTTCCGATGATTGGATGCTCAGCAGAAGGCAAATGCACACAGAGAGAGTGGTATCACTACACTTGTGTTGGGTTGACTGAAGAAACAGTACCGAAAGACGATTGGTTTTGTAGTGAGGACTGCAGAAAAGTCTGTGTGAAAAAGAAGCGAAAGTCCTCCAAAAAACAGAAGACGGACCCACTCCCACGAACAGACAGAAAGTACAAATACAGTGTTGCAATGGCGTGGAGGGGCCTAAATCTACTTTGTCGACGTGATGCTGTCAGAGAAGGGGATGGGGATGCAATCATGTCCCACTGGCTGATAGACCAAATAAATTTCTATGGAAAAAGACATTACAAATATGTCATCCTCGGTCACAGGCTCCTTGCATCAATCAATGGCTGGCTCCCGGAAAAGCTCCACTTCGACCTAAAGTGGAATAGAACCATCAATTACAGCGGGGGTATTGGTAGAAACCTGCCAGCGGACATCATGAATGAGCTCTTGAACAGAATGTTCAAGGATATGCTGAAGGATTCTCAAGGTCACTACACATTAAAGACTCTAAGTCGGTGCAGTAGGATCGTGGGTCCTCTCGGGGAAGCTCTCGATGTCGTCATTGATTCCCAAGTAATGGAAAAGGAAGTTTACCGCCACAGACGACGAGCGGCAAACAGGGATGCCAACGTTTCACTGATCATAAAAATGCTGAAGAAAGAACACTTGTTTGACGTTCGGCCAGGAAGACATCATCTGTCCTTCCCCCATTTTCTTCACGATGAGACTCCAAGGAACGCAGGGACATATTTGGCAAAAATGCGAGAGCTATCTCGGAAACTAGATGCAAGGGAGGGTTTGGCTATGGACTCCTAGATCCTATTTCCTAGAGGCTTTGAAAGTATCCAATAACGACCAATTGATTGTTGTGCGGGAGATGCACTACACCGTTATGACCAATCATATAGTTTCCTATTTGTATTGGGGAAGAGTCGTATACATGCAGTTAAGTTTAATGTCCTGGTGGACGTCCTGCCTTAACGTCTATAATGTCCATTCCCTCTAGTAACAAGCTAGCCCCTACTTAACTGTATATATACGTCTCTACCTCAATAGAAATGCCATGTGCACCTCATTCCCCAAACCGCATTAAGATACTAAATGCATACAGAAAACGAGTTAAAGAATTAATATTGACTCGTTAGATGAATGTCATTTACAGGACAATTAATGATTGTAAGGAAATTTCGTGTGGGGTTTTCTGCCGGTTGATACCTCTATACACGTGAAGGACATTATTTATGTATTATGTTATTAATTATTAATATTACAGATCACTTTTGCTCTTAATGTTATATTTCTTTTGCTCTTTTTGAAATAGTTTTATTTCGCATGCAACTATGTCGTAAACTATGTAGTACTTTGTTCAGGAAATGTTCTAATGAAACTGTCTTCATAGAAAGTCAACTGGTTTCATTACTCTTCAAAACGTTTGTCGAATGAAATCGTAATTGATAGGCTTGATATCAATGATATTGCAATGCTTTAAAAGATCGATGGTACATAATTTGTTATTTAATAAATGGTAGGTAAATAAAAAGCTTAATCAGACAAGAACAGTTATGGTCACTTTGTCATTGTAGTCAATCACTTTTTAATGTATTTCAATCAGTGGCGGATCCAAGGGGGGTGCGGGGTTTGCCCCCCCCACCCCCCCACCCCCCCCCCCCCCCCCCACCCCCCTTTTGAAAATCAATTATAGATTCAAGTCAATAAAAATAATTTGAACCCCCCTCCCCTCCCGTTGACAATGTCTGGATCCGACACTGTAAATCATTAATAATTCAAACAGTACTTTTTCAGCAGGGTTATTTAAAGCTGGTTTTATATCTTGACATTACTTTTCACTTTCAGTTTCAATTAATTATTTAACAATCATTTTATTTCGTTGTTAAATTTTATTTCGGGAAATAAATTGTTCTCTGATCATTACTTTTACTTGTTTTCTATTATAGGGTATACCATTCTTAATGAATGATATATGCATAAATATTGTTTTCAAACATCAAATGCAGATCATATAGATAAAACATTGGCCTGTTACTTTTTTTAGAAGAGGGAATCTATAATAATAACGTGTTTACAAACAGCTGTAAGCTACTAAACTTTCGTTTTCACACCCTTTATCTCAAAGCGTCATTTAATCACGATCCGTTTAAACCCAAATCCGTTTTTTACTCAACCGCTATTTAGCATATCAAAATGGCCGACATCTGATAGCTAGATGGGGGGTAGCTAGAATTTAAAGCTTGTAAGTAATAAAGTGATTCTATTCGAGTTGATGTTAGTGTCTCAAATGGAAGGCATATGTTTGTTTTAGCTATCCGTTAACTTCTTTTGATCAAAATAATCACTCTTCTTTCTTCTTTTGCCTAAATGTGTTCCGCCGAAAATCCGGGCGGAACGTGCGTCAAAGAAAATGCGTTCGCCTGATAAACTCGATGTAGGCCCTGGCCGGAATACGAGTTTATCTAGATGAACTAATGGTTATAGATCTATACTAAATGATTATAACTTCACCAACGTGATAAAACAATACCTTATCGTGGTGTGGTGGTTTGCGTACTTCAGAGACACTTGGAAGTTGGATCTATGCCAGCTGGAGCGAACATGCTACTGAAAGGGGCACCCACGCTGGACAGGACGACGGGTGGAAGCCAGACCAAATTTGAGTCCTTCTAAAACCTGCTCTCTATCTCTCACTATGCCTTTCTTTCCGTCTTTTCCCTCATCCTGTCGATCCCTTTCTCCCTGATCTGTCCACTCTCTTTTGGATGCTTGTCATCCACGTGTTTAATAACTGAAATATTGTTGAAAGCACGTAAAACCCCAACTCACTCACTCACCAACATGTTTGTATTGTTTATACGAAACACAAATTTGTAAAGTATTTAATTTATTCTGTAATCAATGTAATCACGATGATCGTGCACCCTCGAGATGAAGGGTCGTTTATTCAAATATTAGATATGGTTAGGTTTAAATGACGCATTGCATCATCATCTTATATATATATAAACAATGGAAATGAACGTCGAACACAAAGCCTGCACTCGGTGAACTCGCAAACAGCTGATCGAAATACCTTTCAAACTCTGTGCAGCACTTGTGACGACCATGCTTCATCAAGCATGTAATGCTATGCCGTGACACTGTAAGGAGTTTGACCGTGTTTCTGGAGCCGAGCCGGCGACAACAAAACTTCCAAGCAATGATATTGTTTGTTAAATAACTAAAAATGTCTTAACCATGGAAAACGTAAATAGTCTTTGATAGATGGCTGTTGTATAATGTAATAGGACATACAGCAGTAGGCTATTTGCGTCTAATTTTGTATCACATGCTCCTCTTTGCGATGAGATCTAGGCAGGGTACTAGCCTAGGCTATTTATCGTAACGATGATCATAAATCAGAAGTTCGTAGATTGTGTTAGATTCTAATGATAGAAAGCATACATAAAAAGTGTCAAACAACTTACCTCATAGCTTTAGGAAGAATCGGAGAGGTGCCAGTGCCAATAACTCGCAGTGTAAGCATTGATTCCCTTCGGCATCGTCAAACATGGCGGCCAAGTACTCGCTTGTGACGTAATCGTTACGACCTTATGTTTTATATGACGTCATGAGCATTTGTGATGGCGCGAAACGTGATTTTATTGTTAAACGTCATATCAAAGATTAGAATTTATGATGTATGATAGTTAAAAACTAAAAAGTACATCGCAGCGAGGCCAAGATATCCCCTTATGGTTTTAACTTACAGTTAGAACTGTTTCCATTTTCACTTCATAGAACTGATGAATTAATGTGAAATTGTTTTAATATCACAGACAAACTTTCTTTCTGTTATGTTTGGTGAACGATTTTGGCGCGTGTTTTTTTCTTCTCAAAATGCAATACTGTGTAAAAACAAAATTGGAAACTATAGATCCTTCGACTGGCACATGCGGCTGGGAAGCTTAAATTTTAAAAAATCATTTGAATTTAAGGTCACAGTTGTAAACAATTTACGCCATACCGTAAGCCTAGCTAAGTGAAGAAGTTTCGGGATTTCTTAATACATTTCCAAAATACAATTTTTGCGTATTAATAAAGTAAATTATGTAATGTTAAAACATAGAATAAATGCATAATTTGACGATGTTTGTTCATTTAATATTCATGAATTTCAAATAACTTAATTAGAGTACTACATTGTCGGAGATGTCTTCGAAAACATGCATGCACGTGGCTGTCTATGTTATATATTCATTGTGTGTTGTGCTGTGATTTTAATTACAATGAAAAGAAGATGAATATTTATACATAAGTTTTCATTTCAAACGAAATGCACTCCAAAATAATTATAAAGTTTCTAAGGACAGCGATAGCATGATGCAGATCTCTTCGAACCAACGATCGATCGAGACGATACTGCTTCTTTTATGAAATGGCAATCATGATGGTGGGGCATTCCCGCTGAATTTAAGTGAAACAGTAAACTGATTTATAATGTCCCGTCTATAATTAAGTTTATCATGACAACTTTTTTTTCTGTATGGCCGCACTTTGACCTCAATGCGACGTAGATATTGCTCTATCCAAATATATCATACTTAAATTGCTGGTTTTTACCTTAATGAAACAGTAAAACTGACATATATATATACATAAATATATTGTCCGTGATACAAATGCAATGGCGTTAACAGTGTTGAATTGTTTTTGCAAAAATATTTTTTAAAAATATATGATAAAGAAATTCTAAAAAACAAATCAATCCAAATCTCTAGATTTAAAACTTTATTTTAATTGTTATTGGTTTGTTCGTAATGTTTTTAAAACGTTTCACCAACGTATTTATCATAACATATTTGAAAGGTTTTTAAAACGTTTTAACAACGTTTTTACATTAACGTTTATATTTGGTGTCAGATAGACATTATAAAAAACGTTTTTACAAAACGTTTTGCCAAAATGTTTCTGAAAACGTTTTATGAACGTTTCTACAATGTTTTTAGAAAACGTTTCTCTAAGAAACTTTCAGAAAACGTTTATAAAACGTTTTGTGTTAGCTGGGTACTGCTCGGACAATATCTCTCGATGTTGATAACAACCTACACTTAGCTAAGTTTCTATATAAGTTATTTAGAAAATATGAACGTACTTAGATAAAAAGTGTCAAATATGATTGACTGGAAGAAAACGCAACATTGAAATCAATCCACGTAAACTATGATGTCGGATATGTTCAAATTTTGGTTACTGCCGGAAAAGCAAACATTGCAGCTTCTATGGATTATCACATAATGACCTAATATAGATAGCTTAAAATTTTAGTGTTACAGTCCCTTTAAAGATGGCAACACACTGAGCGTACTCTATGTTTGTGTCTATTTCACAGCATATTGATTTTGTGAATATTTGTATGTAAAAAGTCCTGAACACACATTCATTCAATCATGCTTGCACAACATAGGGATAGGAAATATTTGACACAATTGCACAGTTGAGCCTAGTTTAGGCTACATGGTATTAGTAGCCAGTTATTTTAAGCTTTTCAAATAATTAGTAAAAAGCCTAAATGCAAAAAGGTGTAGTAAAAAAGGGAATTTGTATTTACACGCAATTATGAAACACATTAAATATCCATATGTTACATATAAATTACTAGTTCAATCAATTTTGAATAACCATTACACATTTTTTTGGTAAGGCAATTTAAATTACAAAAAGCCTCAGAGCATTAATTGTCAAAATTATCCCCTAGTACGTTTTATTGTTTAAAAGCTTAATTTGATTGATTGAAATGCACTTCACGTAATTTCTACAATCACATTTCGTTATAACTGAAACAGGCAGGTGTTGGATTACAATGAATCCCTAGATTATTAGAGACACAACTATTGACACACCATACAAAAACCTCATACTTTACCCATTCTCGCAATAAGGCGATCACATCAAAGTCGTTGTCTATAAACTTGAATCATATCAAGAAAAGATTTTTGTCACATTTGAGTAACTAACGAATATTAGGAGAATCAGAAATTTAATTGATGAGTTGGGGTGAATCAAGTTGCAGTTGTTCATTGTCAGTCAACAATTTTCTTAATCAAACCAAATAACCAATAAACACATGCGGTATTATTATCGATTTCCAATGCAATTTCCTAATCAAGGGGTTTTCACGATGGAGACTAATATCTCGGATTGACGACTGGCACAGTTGTAAGGTGTATCTTTGTATGCCATCGGGGATCAAACTCAACTTCTATGTGTATTCCCAGTCACATGTGATAATCAAACCGATCCCCAAAACGACACACTTTATTTGCTAATAAAAAGAAAGACAAAACCCTGAACATATTATAACTAGAACCAAAATAACAATTATTATCGCTTTGGTTACATTGTGTGCTTATGTATAATGGTAATCTATCTTGTGAATATAAATGATGTTTTCCTCGTTTGAAGGATGAATTAGAGGAAAACTAATTTCTCCTACCGGTGAACAAAGTATCAAAGGGGAGATAATTGTAGGGGCGCTGGTGGTACTAGCGGGGTATATAAGGGTGAGAGTTTTAATGTTTCGATTCTCTTGGCTGTAGTGCAGTACCATATACATATCTTTTTTCTTATTGTTTTAATATGTATTTGTAATTATTGTCCTTTTGTGCATCTAACTCTTTTTCATATTTGCTTCAGATGGTATGCTCAAGTGATGCGCTGAAGTGTTATCCAGCAGTTAACCGCTATCCGTTTATGGATGAGTTCTAGTGGTTATGACAAGAGCCGTTTATGGTGATGTGTCGAAACTGCTTATGCTTGTATGATATGTAGATGTTGATAACGCTTTTTATAGCCCTGTTAATGGGATTCGTTTGATACCGTTTATGGTGAATTTTTGTAAATGCCGTTTATGGTGATTTTTGGGGATTCTGTTTATGGATATTTTGTTTAATACCATATTTATCGGGTAATTCCGCTTCAAAATTGTTCCGTTTATGGAAATGATTTGTGTAAAATGTATAACTTATAAAGAGTGCGTTTTGACACCTGTTTAATAATTCCAATATGATATTGAAAACTTTTATTGTCAAATGTATTGACTTTACTGTAAACTCCCATTTAAGGAGCTGATGCATACGTAGGGCGAACACGGTTCCAGAGTTTTTCTTTACAAGAGAGTTGTTATCTCTGGTTTTACGTGTCGGGCACAGTTCCAGTGCGTGTACGTGGATGGTTTGATGTTGGATTGTTCAATGATGTAATGGTACGGCAAGACTATGCAAATACAGCCAGTCCAAGTTAAAATGGTCTTGAGTTGTTTGTATACGTGTGAGAAGGGTTGTAGGAGTAACTTTAATCCTTTATATCATCATACCATTACCTGAAAGTTTATGTAGCTTTTGTTGAATATTTTACTTAATTACTTACATTCATACCCTAACGACTATCAAAAGTAAAGACTGAATAAGCTGTGTACCAGGCTGATGGATGAAGAACACAGAGAAGACATCTGTTCCGGATATTGCCTCTATCGTTCACCGGTGCACAGAGTCAGGGACAGATTGATATTGCTACATTTACTGCTCACTTCCTACTGTCTGGAAAAAGTCGTATTTGAAGTGTATCTTTGGAAGGATTACACTTCGGCAATTAACTATGTATAAGACTAAGTGCACTCACAGATGTGCCTCTGAAATGAATGGTGTATGTGTTGTCTTACGGCAGAGTGTAACCATGGTTTGTAATTGATGAAAATGAAAGAGACGTATCTTAAAAATATATTATATTTAAGCAGATGGATTTGAGTGTTAGGTAGGATGCTTTTTACAGTTTATACACTGAACTCCACTTTAAGCCTTCATTGCAACTAGCAGAAGTCACAATCAAACATTTTCTAGTTGATATCATCTTCTAAATTAATTTCATTCTTATTGTCATTGATTTTTAATTGGATGAATATGACCCTCTTAGAATTATTGGGTGATCAAAGAACGACACTCTTTCATATGTCATTTAAATTTAAATTATTCAGAACCTTCAACCTCGAAATATTTGATGATCTGTTGAAATTAAATCCCATAAAATGAGATGAATAATGCAAATCCTTTGATACGAAACTGAGTTTAAAACTTAAAATGCTATTTGAATAATATGAAGGAACGCTTGAAATAAACTCTGATCAAAGTAATAACATAGAAGAATCTGATTATTTATTAATCAGATCTTGTACTTACATCCTTTCATCACTAATAAATGAAATAATTATACTAATAATTTTGTTGCTATATGTTAACTTAAGGTTGATTAACGTCTGCTTTGCTAATACTATCTTAATCTGGTTTAGAGAAAAAAAGGTATAAGAAACATATTTTCCAATTTCCTTCATATTTTACAAGAATGAGACTCAAAACTCATAAGTATATTTATAAATCTTTAATTACGAACAAATCAATCATAATATTTTTGAATCTGTGAGTCATAATAATCAGAGCACATAAATTCTGAAGAAGACAAGCGCAAACAGGCAGTCAGGTACTTATGACAATTCTGATAACGTTTAGGCACATTACAGCCAACCTTTTTGAAATCTTAGTAAAGCAAAAAGTGTCAAAACAAAGCACAGCTCCATTCTATCGATGTTTGTGAAACAAATGGGAAATAATGGTATCACTGTTGCATCACTGACACATGTTCAGACATCTTCTGTCAGCCGTTTCACAAGGAGGGCTAAGTAGAAATACCATCCACTTCGATTCATTACTCACCATATTACCTTTAAAACTCTTTCGTAATTAAGGTCAGATGTAAAATGAATCATACAACTACATGTTTTACTTCGTCTTTCTTACTTTTAAACTAATGTTGCATGTTCACAATAGATATTTCAACTAATACAGTTATTCCCTCTCTTTCAATTAGAAACAGTTTATTTTTAAGTTTTTATATTTTCTGATTTCCTTGGTACAAATTTGAACTTAATGCAAATGGTTCGTATGCGCCTTTTTTTGTTTCCAGCCGTATTTCTGTAATTCTGCGATTTTGTTTTTGATGAATTTATCTATTTGTAATTCAGAGCAACCACTTTTCAATTGTAGTAATAATAGTTCTATTGTCAAACACTTCATTTCTGCTTTTTTGCGGTAAGTTACGATTTAACTTTTATATGAAAGACAAGAAACATGCTATTTGTTCAATTGTGATAGATTGTTGATTGTTTTGTA
The DNA here is from genome assembly GCA_921293015.1 of Phorcus lineatus. Taxonomy (NCBI): domain Eukaryota; kingdom Metazoa; phylum Mollusca; class Gastropoda; order Trochida; family Trochidae; genus Phorcus; species Phorcus lineatus. The sequence goes on along the minus strand of OV121094.1, from coordinate 30,212,890 downwards.
GGGGTGGTGATCGATTGTCCATGACAGAAACACTGTATTTGTATGTATTGTAGGGTAAATCAAGTGCTATCTCTTTCTTATTTTTTACAACAAGTTGCTTTATCTAATAGATTTAACCTTTTGGTCTTTTTGAATTTCCTCTGGCAGAAATGGAAATTGAAAATAAGTTGGATTGGAAATTGGCGTAATGAATATCTATGAATAGTGCATCTCATGTACATTTGCATATCTCTCTAGTTACCAATTATTTGTTATCTAACTAAAGTGTTTTCTATCCATGTGTCTTGAGACAAGGATATAGCTCAACTAATATTTGCAATCAAAATCAACTGGCCTGTAATGTTTATTCATTAGAAAAGACCAAACTTGAATACTATCACTATTTATGATTTCTATGTGGTAAGACACTTGTTTAGTAAAAGGGGACCAAGATGCACTGTATTCTAATTATATTGAATACCAAAAGGTTTCAGCCATACCTTAATCAAGTATATGATACTTATAAGGATGAAAAAAGAAAACGGTGACTCTCAAAGCACAGTGGGATTATTTAAAATTTTCAATAAAACCTAATTTGCCATCCGAGGAAAACACTTTAGGTTTTATTGAAAATTTTAAATAATCCCACTGTGCTTTGAGAGTCACTTTTTTCTAGTTATGCATGACATAACTAATGTCCATGTTTTCACAACCATATTGGGTTTTTACATGTAAAGCACGGTGGAATATCAGTTTGGGGTTTAATATTGCAAGATGTCACCAGCATATGCGTGTACACCTGACAAGTGTTCTATGATGCAGGTGGCACATCCTGTTGAACTAGTAACTCGATCAAACATCTGAGCTGAAATCAGCGAAGTTTGCACCTTTCTGGTCACAAAATGATGACTTCTGAAACATAAGTATAGCAAGTGCTAAATATCACATAATAGTATACGAATGTTGACAATGCAGATATCAGGTTAAATATTTATCTGACACCATCAAGTTGTGTTGAACATTGCAAACATGTATTCGTAAACAAGTTACAGGGACCTTTTGCTAAAACTGTTGAGCCCCATGCAAGCATTTTCAAATGTTTCACTTATAAATACTCTGCTCATTATAATCATTGTACATCCGAGCAAGACAACGGGTAAACAGCCATGAAGATTTCCATTTTTTTCTCATTCATCCTACTTCTCCTGCCAGGTTTGTTTTTTTTAAATGTTATATTTCATGCTTATGTCTAGACTTAACAACATACACGACAGCGACCTCATTCATTTATTCTTTATTCCTATGAAATATAGCTCATACAAATGTAGAATAATCATTATCGTAAAACTTTATGTTAATTTTGATTCTCAAATCATTTGCAGGAGGAGAGACTAAAGTTTTCACATTCTCGTTTTCTGGAACTGGAAATGGGACAGGTAGGTAATTGAGCTTATGTAAAATTATTTTGAAGTGTTATTTTGATCTTATGAAATATAAATCCCTGGTCATACAAATTTAATATTTTTCTTTTTTAAAATATCAAATAGATTAATGATTAGAAATCAACTTTTAAGTGTTTTATTATAGATATCAAATGTTATTTGCTGACCTCAAATTAAAAACAGGGTTTACTAAGTGACGATTTTGTATTTTGATGTAAGTTTGCTAAAATTAAATGTAAATACCAAAATTCTGAAATGCAGAAGACTTTACAACCATGCTCAAGCGAGCTCCAGCATCTGTTAAAATCGCCATGTGCTAATGAGAAGATTTGTGATTTTTATTAACAAATGTTTCAAAGAAAAGTAAGAACAAACAAAATAATTGGCATAGCGCTAAACCACTATGTTTGGTATTTTATTCCAGCTGTTTCAATAGAAACTTGATTTGATATCTAATCTCAGTGCTTACATCCACAACAATAAAACATAGCACATTGTGCATTTATTACTGTTTTCAACTTCAAAAGATTTTTATTTTTCAATCCAAAATCTTTAATAATGTTTTCTTTAATAAAATTAAACCATATAGTCTATGTCAGAAGTGGTTAAATGAGTCATTATTTCCTAAATGAGCTTTTCCTTTATCCTTTAAATTAGTTATTGCTTCTAAAATTTGGTGGTGGTGAACAAAATGAAAATTATATGTTAATTCACAACACCAAAAATATGCTTCAAAGATTTAAAAATTTGCTGCCTAGATAAATCCTTCAAGTCACGAGCATTATTCACTTTATGTCTTTAATATGATTCGTAGTTGTTCAAACTTGTGATGATATAAAGTAACGACTTTTTACAGACACTGTTTTAATATATTTGTCATGTTTGGAAAAAGACAGGAAGACAGATATGTGTGAATAAAACTGCTTGTTAACAGACATTTAAGGAATATGTATATAAAATATAATCTGTTAGGGACAATATAACCTTTTATAAAAAACGTCAAATATAGATTACCAACGATAATTGAAAAACTATATATATATTTAATATTACATTATAAAATTAAAGAAAAAAATGTTTTTGTGAATTGGTGGAATTTCAGGAATGTGTTTTTTTCGAGTAAACAAATAGTTTTATTTAGCTTAAAAAGAGATATCAAATGAGAACTCGTGTACGTTAAAAACATCATTGGTAATGCAGAGAATTAACAACAACATAATGGTCTAAAAAAATTCTTTATTGTACATTAAACACACAACTTCCAATGCATTTCTTATTACATATCACAACTGCAAGCTGGGTCACAGGTCATATATATAATTCCCGGTTATTTTATTCTCGTGATGGTTGCCATAACATCATATTTTAGAACTCGGAAACAAAAATAAAATTGAGCAAATAATTGTACATCAATTGTCCAGATTCAGAATAAAAAATTACACAAAAGGAAAGAAGTGTTTAATATGATATAAACTTGACTTGTGTCATATGTTATTAAATTGCTTTCATGTTGATCATTGTGTGTCAGATTTATAGAATATCAGACGAGTCCTTCCTTTCATATCAAGTTTGTTCACCGAGTGAATAATTTCTATTTGTCAGGAGCCTTGGTGAGTGACAATACGAAATTATATCACGAGGGTCACAAACTAGTAATGAGAAGGGGAACGAGTTTTGTACTTTTAACCCTCTATGCGAACGGAGAGACCATAGGCAAAAAACATGGTGTTATTCCATCAAAAGTGAACTCTTACCTAGATAGGGCAAATACTCAATCAAGAAGTATTTTTTGATAGCTCAATCACCTTGAATGGCGGTCCTAGCTCGATTTGAACCCCCGTTTATACTTGTCAGGGTTTGTTTTTTGGATCCATGAACAAATTTGACCATAATTGGTCCAATTGAGTAGATGGGATTTTCTTAACATATATTTTATAATCTTAAAGGACATGTTGAAAGTATTTAGTCACAGTTTTCAAATCATGTATTGTTTTCTAAGTCATGTTCTCATTTTCAGTTTTTAAAAAAAACCCCAAAACATATAAAGCGTAAGTCCAATTATCGTAATTGTTTTCAAGAAAAACATAATCTTTCACTACCTTTGCATCATTCTAATGATCTCTAAAGTGTTAGTTTATCAGTTCTTGTGAAAGGTCAAAATCATTGCAAATAGGCAAATCCTTACGTGCAACAATTGTGCAAATGACAATCCAGTGAACTCAATTAACATAGAATTTGGTTATATCCATTTAACTATTAACTCATTAACGCCTGGACACGGTTTACGGCTCAACACCTGGGCCTGTCGCCGCTGAAGCTGTTTGCTGCAGCGAGACTGATTAACTCAAGGCACCGGTCATTTAGCGAGAGTTCAGGGGGCTGATATGAATAGAAACTGTCTAGCCATGAACCATACAGTCTCGATAGTTTTATTGTTTTATGATTATTATTAGATCAAACAGGAAATAGAGGGGACTGAACACTGATAACTTTCAGAAACACCACCTGTGATTATTCTTCAATGATTTGTTCTTTATGCTGTTGATTAAGGGGTTTGTTCGTCTCCAATGAAAAGTATATGCTTGGATCTTTATAAGTTACACAATTATATATTACCTTGCGTCAATCTTCATTTAGAAAATGTCTTTTTCAATTTTTAATCGAGTGATTTGATGTTTCCTCTTTTGCAAGTACCAACTATATTTTCTTTCATTATGATTTGACATGCATTTTCATTTGAAAATAGAATTACGACCATGTCTAAAAACTATGTGTAGCAAATAGAACGTTTGGTGTTCCAGCTGTAAATGATAATTTAGCCACGTATTTCACATGAAGATGTTACCTATATTGGACGAGGCCAGATTGTCATTTTTGAATAATCAATATAAATTGTTGGTGCGGTATCAACTCTAAATATGATATCACCACGATCTATGATGTTACAAAATGTGTAAATATTGTAAATAAAACGAAAGTTACCGTCTTTTGTTTGAGCTCAAACGAATAGAAATAGCATATTGGCAAACTAAATAATAAGAACGGCGAGGTGCATGAATCACAGGTGAGGGTTCTGCGTATATTATGAATGTGGGAGTGGCTGTATGAAACTTTTCGGTCCAATGATATTACATTAACTTTTGTTCTACTATTGTTACATGACAAAGAATAGCGGCCTATATACAGGTTCTATTCTACAGGATTGTCATTTCATAGTATAAGAGTTGCCCAAATATAGCGTTACTATGAACAGATTGAATGAATATTCAAACTATTATCAACACTGTAGGGAAAAAGACGCACATATGCGGCTCTCGCTGAATAAGAGGTGCTTTCAATTAACGCACATAAGCGTCTCTCGCTGTGAGAAACTGCTAATTAACGGACGCATATATGCGGCTCTTGCTGTGAGGATCTCATTTTGACGCATACATGTATACGCGGCTGTCGGCATTAATGAGTTAACAACATATGATGAATTAATATTTCAGTTATAGTATAATATTTTCCCTCTAAATATATACATGCACATACCATACATACATACTTAACCTTGCATCAGAAACGTTCACTTTTACAATGAATTATTTCAGGATGAAGGATTTTCAAGATCTTCTCCCCTTTAAAGTCTTGTTTACTCTAGAAAAACTGTCACAAGAAAAAGTTAGTGAAAATCATGTTGAACGAATGCTTGGCATTCTAACTTCACGAGTGTTCAAAATGGTAAGGATTCATTCGTCATTAAATTTTGTATAATCTATATTTTCCCACTATTTTTTAAAAAGTATTTGAAACTAAGTTCCTGAATGGTTACTAACAATGTTTAATAAAAAATGTTTCAGTTTGAAAACTAAACACTTTCTTACTGAACCTTTATAATAAGTATTTTTACAACTGTTTGACCAAAGAGAGAGACCGTATTTCAACGTTAAATTAACGTCAATTTGCTGATGTACTAGAGCGTTAAGTGTTCCCTAATCGCGCTTCGCCAATGTATTTGAATCCACTTGGCTTCTTCCAAATACCCTGATCTCCTTCCAGCAAATGAGACGCATTGCATCAAGCAACATCGGCACAGCCCAGAAGAAAACCACAATGAGTTCCAGATAATAGCTTCAAGCTCCGTACATAATAGTTTGACATATCACCAAAATAATTGTACAAATTGTGACAAAAGCACCAAAGTTGGCATTTATGATCACAACATATGGTGATTATTTGAAATTGGAAGACATTAGAAACAATCTTATACGCTTGAGCCACGTCTTAATTATACAGGGAAACTTTTCAGAATAATTAACAAAAAACATTAATTTAAACTTTTTAAAATCGTTTTGTATTTTTCTTATCTTATCTTCACGTCATACAACATCCTTTAAGCATAATCCATGGCATAATATTCGTGACTATCTTCACCTGTTATCTTTTCAGCCAATTAAATGTCTTTATGCATATAGCTTGAAGCTACTAGCTTGACCTCAACGGAATTTCTCCATACGGGTTGTGCCGCTGTTGCTGAATGCGAGCCGTCTCATTGGCTGGTTAGAAAGCAAGCGTTATGAGAGTTTTATTTGGCTTGAATGAGATCAGTGTATTAGGAAGGAACGAGTCCGAAAAGAACAAAAACGAAGTTTTTTTTCAAACTTAAGTTTGTGTACATACTTAAATTCCTTGATGAATACCGCAATATCAGCCTTGGCATGATACTATATATGTTATACTGTTTCAGCATATGTATTTGTTGTTTATTTTCGTGCTTTTGGACAATGCCAGCACCGTATAAATTTAGTATAACACAGGAAGCTAGTTGAACGTCAGATTTGAATTCTATACCTTCAGCAAGACAATAAAATAGGTTCAACTTCTTACCAAGTCTCAGGAAACCTATTTTCTGACAAAGAGGCTTGTTTTTATGGTAGATGAATTCATCAAGATTTCCAATAAAACCAATAAATAATCTGACAAACATATCAATGTTCGTGGTCTTTGGAGCTGTAGTTAAAAGCTGAGGTATTTGTTCCTGGAGATAATGTTGAGAATATGTGTTATTCTTTCTATGAGTTGCTCTTCTTGTAACTGGTTTATCTGGTCCTGGCCAGTTGCATGTGCTGAATGAATTGCGGATGTTATCACAAGCTCTCTTGTATCCAAAATATTCAACTTCTATATCTACTGCAATCCATCTGCTGAGTGCACCAGGGTTGCTCCCACAATAATAATGAAAGTTGTGAATTACTCACTCTGGTTTTTGATACATTCTTGGCCCCTCATGTTCATTAGAGCAAGAAGCAACTGAATTGTTCCTGTTTAAATGTCCTTGCAGTTGCTGGTTTTCTATAAAAAAAACTGTCGACAAACAAATGTTGTAGAGCATCAGAATCAGCATCTGAATTACAGTTTATCAAATATCTTCTAACATGATTGTACAATGCCATTAAAGGCTGGCATCCGCCACTATACACGGTTTTCGCGTGGCCAGGTTGACCTGAAAAAACTACCCCTTGAGGGAACAAATTTAGGGTACCTATGTTCAAAGTGGAATAAATCAAAATCTTCTTAATGGAAAGTTATCATATTTACAAAATCCTTGATACTTCAAAGAAGGGGAATTCCTAAACATGTTTGATCCAGACTAAAAACTAAAACAGTTCTTTGACTGCATTTACTTCATTATTGTTTCCAAATTGAATTTACTCAGTAAATGTCACGTGACTAGATTCTTATCATTACCATACCAAACAAGTCTGCTAGTGGAGGAAAAGATCCATTCAGAGTGTCAGATTTCACTGCCTTCCCAGCCTGAGTGGGGAAGTCAAAACCTCCCCCATCCCATGTGTCCCCCAAATATTTAGCTTGTAGGGATAAGCTATAGAGACTTATGAGTAAGGTTATAAAAAGATTATTGTAACAGGAAATGGATTTAGACAATTTTGTATAACTTTTGTCAACAATAGTGAAATATTCACTTCAAATACATCCAAACATTGTTAAAAGACTATGATTGTTTTGGATGTTTTTCGCAAACTGTTAACAAATCCTGTTCCCTGTTGGACCTAAAGGAAATTATATAATTAAAGATATCATATAGTGTTTGTCATCTCATTAAATATATACAACTCCATATACTGATAATAATATCAGCTTATCACACAAAATCAAACTTCATGTTTTATAACTAATGGGTTTCTTCTTGATAACTATGCACTGAAACTGAATAGACTACTACGAGCCACAAGTTGTAGTAATGTTTTGTGACCTTTAACCAGCTAAGGCACCGAAAAACCCTGTCAGTCAAGCAGTGATTATATCTTCTGTTTATGGATTCAACCAACCACAGTCAAGATGCAAAAGATAAGAAATCCATGGGGTTTTTTTTAGGTTTGGATCCCGGCCTTTAAACATTTGGAATAGTAATACTTGAATTTCATCGCAACTACATCTCAAACACTCAGCTTATCTATTAGTATTATATTATACTTTTGAGGCTGTAATTACGTTAGACACTTATAAGAACTTGCTTTATGGTATTCATTTATTGCAGTCTGATTAAAATCGACCGTGTTCCGAGGAATAAAAGTTTTTAAATACTAACTTGAACGTACACTATCAAGGGGCTGTACTCTCTACAATGGAGTGAAAGCACCCACCTTGCTCGCACGTTCTGACGTAATCTCAACTAGCCAATCACAATTACACCGACAAAAAAGCTTTTGGTATCAATATGTAGCAGCTATTGTTATTTTAAACAGGATTATGTGATTGGTTTTGTCTGCGCTAAACTCATGTAAGAACGAGCATGGAGGGTGCTTTCAGACTGTTGTGGATAGGAAAGCACCTGGCAGAGGATCCGAAATCCGCTATAGTCAATATTTGAAAACTTGTATTCCTCGAAACACAGTCGATTTTAATCAGACTGTCTTTTCTCGTGTCTAAAAAAGAAGTGAATTTGTACAGTTCTGTAATTTATGTTTATAAAGGTTTGCCATTTTCTTTAGATGCTCATGCACAAAAATAATGAATAATTTCTTAAATTCTTCCGAACCATCAGTGGTAAATTAGGCTTATTTTGTGCTTTTAACACAAAAAGCACAATTCAATGTTTAACTAAGCAGACTCACTATAACGACATTTCATACGCTGAAAAAAATAGCAGGTGGATATAGCCACGCATATCAAGAGGCCAGCCATAAGAGGCATTTGGCCCAAAAGAGATCAAGGCCTCCTTTCTCAAAGCCCAAAGGTGATCAGAAGTCAAAAAAGGCAATCCTAATACAATGTTAAAGAATCGGATTTAAGGTTAGTCTTAGTAAAAAGGTTGCTTTGTGAAGGAGGACCAGGGTATTTCGAAGGAGCTCAAACTTCTTGAAATGGCATTTAAAAAACTTAGAAATAAACCTCATAAGAACCGCAGCTCGATCATATTTCACACCAAAATCAGAGCTGTCCCATTGTAGGAAGTTAGGGGACGAATTAACACACTACTGACTCTGATCGCACCTTGTGTTGAGTAAAGACAACGAAAGCACCACAACAAAGCTGGCAGTTGTGTTTGCGAAATCTTTGTCCATTGTCATGTGAATTCTTACCGTCGTACCTTTGAAACAACATTATATTTTAATAAATATGAATTTTTCGTATCTTTTAAAAATCTATATATCAATACTTTTATAAGACGTATTCAACCAATGACTTGAAACTTTCCACCTTCAGTATAATTTACTTGATAATGTAAAAAATTCATAAACTTACGCGACTATTTGATAATAAACCTTCAAATGCTGTACCATATAATAAAAAAGTATTTTTACAAAAAAAGGATCCCAAATATAGATCTTTCATAAGATAAAGCAACATGCATTAATACGTCAAAAGTATGACAAATAAATCAAATAATAATAATAAATTATACTTGAAGAAATTAACATTGTAGTCTGGTAAGGTAAGGACACTATTTTAACTTTTTGCTAAACATATAAAAGCATATGAAATTTGCGATTTTGACCGGTAAGTGTATCAAATGAGGTTGGCGGTAAGATGTTTCTGGAAGGTCAACTTGCGACATGGGGCATTACGTCAGTGGTAATTTCTTTTATGATCATGGACCGTTTACCAAGGGCCTTTGTAGACTGAGACTAATAGTTGAATAATTCTATAACGTTTGCTGTGCTAGCGATAAAACTTTGGGACCCTGTAAGTTTTCATTATTGACATTGATATATCATTTAATATAAGCATTTCTCTCAAGTTCTAGGAAAAGATGTGGCTCGAAACCCAAGAGACTGTTCTGACATATTGGCAGCTGACAGTACTTCTCGAGATGGTGTCTACACCATCACACCCACAGTTGGATCAGGTGCCATCAATGTGTTCTGTGACATGACCAACAATGGAGGGGGATGGACGGTGAACTAATTTCTAGAATCATGTTTGAACATTTTATAGGCTTCATCATGCAAAATATTTCCCTTGTTTTTATAACGTATTATTTCCATTACAAATGTATGAACATATGTTTAAATTATTGATATTCAAGGTGCTGCTTTTTGTGCTCTTTAGCAAATTCTGTGACTTTAATTGAGAGTTGATGTTTTGTGAATCATGCTTATATTTAAATGGTGTTTTTCTGTTTAAACATGATTTATGATCTGATTTTATTGCGCTACTTGTCAACATCTTACAGGTTATTCAGCGGCGAACTGATGGTTCTGAAGACTTCTTCAGGAATTGGGCCGAATACAAAAAGGGCTTTGGACCGCTTGTTAATGAGTTCTGGCTAGGTACCATAAATCAACTCTATTCATGAAATAACCTGATATATATTGCTATTGTTTGTTAAGAGAATGAAATATAAGAAGCAACTGACCAAACATTGCATTCATGCATCTGGATATTTGTCAATAATATTTGACTAAAAATATTCATTATCCACACAGGACCAATAATATTTTTACCAATGACTATTTTTGATATAGCTAATTTCCCTCTTCAACATAGTAAACTTGTGCACGATGCATAACGCAACAAATACTTTATTATGTTTTTGCTCTGTTAACTCCAGGAAATGACAACATCTACCGCATCACAAACCAGCGTATCTACTCAATCAGGTTTGACATTGAGGATTTCACTAAAGGAAAACGATATGCGTTTTACAAAAAGTTTTTCATTGACGGCGAGGACAAAAAGTACAAGCTCCACGTCAGTGACTACAGTGGAGATGCAGGTAAAATTTATTGTCAGATTGTTAAAAATATAAGGGTAGCAGGACTGTTACAATTAAACTTAAGGTTCTTGCTACAATAAATGAGGATTCCACTAAAAAAACCTTTGTGAATATATTTGATAACGATTTGTATATTTGATATCAACCAGTGTTATTGCTCTGTCTGTTCTTTCCTAAACCCAAGTTGTTTGCTAGAAGATGTACTTAAAGATCCTATATATGCATGCAAGCTGAACGTTGTTAGATTTATTGGGTGCTGTAATTGTAAGAAAGGACTAAAGCTATCATTATTGGGGGCAGTAGTACTTTTTAATTTTGATTTATTTCTGTAAAAATGTTCGCCATAAACATTAGTGTATGTGAAATATATTATTGCCGGTAGGTTAAAACCTTTCATTACTCAACCCAATTATTCGTAATAATAGGGAAATGAAAAAGCATCAGGCAGAAACCATTCGAGGACATTTTTGTGTGAACATCCTTTTAATCATTTGACAGAAAGGATTCACATAACGTAACTATCGTGGAATGATTGATTTCTAGTTGCTTCTTTTGATTTAATACCTTCTTTTGCATTTCGAAACATTAATTTTCGTTTTCGTAAAATAATATTTATTAAAAAACGCTTCTTGAAAGAGGCTGAAATGTCATGGTGATTGATTTAAAGATTGTAATTCTTTTGCTACCAGGAGATGCTCTTTCTTCCGACCACAATGAAATGCCCTTCTCTACTAAAGACCAAGACAATGACATGTACAGGGAAAACTGTGCCCAGCATTATCAAGCGGCATGGTGGTATAATGCTTGTCATCATGTGAATTTGAATGGCCAGTACAACAACACTGACTATGGGAAAGGTATAAACTGGCACACAATCACCGGTCACCACAGGTCTCTGAAGCAAACAACAATGAAGATACGATCGTAAATGGCGTCAATTAGCTGCACAATTAAAGTGTGGGTACTGTTTAATAATAATAATGTGTTCATTTATACAATTGTAAGAACTCATGCATATGAAGCAAGGTTCATATTCCTTATGAAACTAGTAAAATAGAATGTTAAAATTTCAGTCTCTGTTTTTATCGTTTGTCACATCTACAATGAGTTGAAGGAAATAAAATTTTGAAAAAAAAGGACAGGATCGACAGGATGAGGTTATAGACGGAAAGAAAGACATAGTGAGAGATAGACAACAGGTTTGAGAAAGACACAAATTTGGTCTGGCTTCTACCCGTCGACCGGTCCAGCTTGGGTGATCCTAAAGGAGCATATACGCTCCACCTGGCATAGCTCTCGGGGTCTCTGAAGCGCGCAAACCACCACACCACGATATGGTATTGAGTCAAATGGTGGGGTAGAGTTTGAAGACTATTGAAAATATTGATTTCAAGTGTAATTTCAGGCATATATTTATATGGAAACACGTCACGTTTGTGGTCGAGTTTGTAAAGATTATAAGTGACAAAAATTCGAAATTATTGTGCGAAAAGAGTTGGAAAGATTTGTAAATTCATTATCTAAATTCAGAATGTAGAAATGTATCGGTTTTCAAACAAAATCAACGCAAAATGTTCGTTGTCAAACATTGTTAAGTTGGAAGCCACGGCAAGTATAATGGGGGCATTGTTTTGTGTTATTTCCTAACATTTTTAAGACAGAAAGAAGAGAGGTGTGTAAACTTGATGACGACCAGGTTATCTTCGAAAATATTGTGTTTTAATTGCTTCAAATTTCGATTCTTCGAATGCCTGCAAATAATCCAGCAAACTAAACAATTGTATAAAACTTTCGCTTGGATTTTAATCATCATAAGGTGATCACGTTAGGTGTCGCTGCTTCGTTTCACAGGTTTTGTTACCGATGAGAGCAAGGTAGAAAATGGATAGAGTGTATCACGATACATTTTCACCTTGAAATTGAAATTGATTCTACACAATTTGACGTTATTAATTCATTTCAATACTTGAAACTATATTTCAAGAATTAATGGGGGACTTAACCAAATATTTTAATTTTAGAGAAATTGTTTCTGATGACTCAGATAAAGCCATTTCTAAATTATTATTGATCAACTTTTCTTTCAATGTCATTGACACGAATTTAGTCGTTATGTATGCAATAGAAATATCAAGAATATGGTCACTGGTCATGTGCACATTCAAACATTCTGTCGCCGAGAGTAACATCAAGGTAATCAGCGGTTACTAGTTAGTCTTAAGAGTATACCTTTCATAAGTTACTTACAGCACATATTATACTTCTAGATACACAACATTCTATGACAGATATAATGCCGTCACCATGGGCACAATCTTCAAAACGCATTAGGGTACAAAGTATAATCCACCAAAACACTTTTCATAGGGTCGTCTAATAAAAAAGTTATTACGGTTCAAAGTGCGCAAGCTTTTGGCGTCTCTATCAGATAGCCTATCGCTGAATGAACGAATAAAGTTGCCCGAAGTGAGTTGTGACGACAGACACGGAACATGGTGGACGTAAATTGTGAAAGTGAAATAGCCAGTACTAGGACATGATGAATGGAAAAAATGACAAAAGTAGTCAAACGTCACGCATTAGCCAATGAAATAACTTCATTATTCTGAATTCCCTTAACGAAGGACCACATGGGTAATAAATTGAAATTATGAATAGAATGTGTTTCCATATCAATAGTTATTATATATTAGGAATATAAGAATAAGCAAAATGATATCAAGCTTGCATCAGAAACGTTTATTTTGAGAGGTAAACTATTTTAAGTTGAAAGGTTTTCAGTTTTATATTCCAAAAACTTTAAATTCTAAATATTGTACACAAATTGTCTAATGAAATAGTAAGTGAAAACAATGGCAAATGAATACTTATAACATTCAAACTTTATTAGTGTACAAAATAGTGAAATATGCACAACAAAAGCATCTTTTTTCTATTGCTGCGAGTATTATAAGCATAGCTTTATCTTATACAGGACTGATTTTCACAGAACAATATTGTGTTTTCTGATCTGTATGTTCCATCAAAACTTTATTCAATAAGTGGTTACTTGAATGATTATTTGTAAATAAACTACCGCTTTGAAAAGAATAAAAATGATATGACAGGTGATGTTTCATTCATCGTTTGCCATTCCGTGACATATGTGAGTCCCAACGTTAATCTCAAGACTATATGCCTGATTTGTATTAAGTATTCAAAGAAAAACCTGGCAAAGCTATTGGTATTTCACAGATGATGACAGTGATGTTCTCACTATATTGGCTTGAAGACGCTTTGCTTCTGTCTTTGTTCTTATAGAGAGTCTTTGAGAGAGAGAAACACACACAATGTTTTAACATGGATTATTACTTAGTTAGGTAATTAGACTATACCGTTTGCAGATTATTTTAGTCGGCTTTTGTTTAATCATGGATTAATGCTCATGAAAAAAAACCTCACTTGTGCAAATGATACTATTCCCCTTATCTTCATTAATGTTATATGCCCAATTTTCCACAGCAAAATTCAAAAGTACATTTAATTCAGTTCTTATCATTGGATAAAATGAAAGCGGCAAGCCTGTAGTAGATGCTTTATTATTGACCTGAGGGGAAAATGTCAGCTCCTTCACTGTCCAAATGTCTCAATTTCTTTAACTGTTGATTGCAAAATAATCTGTTATTGCATTCATTCCAATACAAGACTCTGTCCAGTTCTTGAAAACCGAATACTTGTTATCCCATTTATCAGAGAAATGACGATTTTCTGCCTTATGTATTCATATATTGATTTCTTTAGAGAACTTGTCATCAACATAAAAAAAATATTTAAATTAAGTTGAGATTTCCATGTGTCATGTTTCTAGTTATACGTTTAGTGAAGTACTTTGATGGTTTTCACAACAACGGATTTTCCATCCGGGTTGTGCCGCTGTTGCTGAATGCGGGTCGTCTCCAAATAGCGATACGATGGTTTTGGCTTGAAACAGATCAGGGTATTGGGAAGGAGCTAGAGCGGATTCATACACGCTGATTTAGCAGGATGGAAGTATTTCTTAGCAATGTATGTTTTAACATTCTATAAATTAATACTAAAATGTTGACAAACCATTCCTTTAGTCTTTTGCGCATACATAACAGTTGAATTAAACAGGAACACTTTTCAGGAAAATTTATGAAAAACATTAATTCAAACTATTTAAAAAATCTTTCGGAAATCATCTTATCTTATTCAAACATCTATTTAAATATTGCAACTTAAGGATGTTCGCTCCTCACCTACTGCGCATGACCAAATTGTCAACTTACAAGTCAAAGTTGCAACAATCAAATAACCTTGAATAATAATGTTCTTATTATTATAACACCAAAATAAAGCCGTAATTTCTCAATTTTGATGATTTCTGATTAAATGTACATCAAAATTATCAAACGTAATAATTTTACGACAACCGTAATGAAGTTACGATAACTGGTTATTACGGCCAATTGCGCATAATAAGTGAACAGTGGGAATAAATAGAGTCTCAAGTTACAGTCGCATGTGTTTACATTCGCCCTCAAGTTAAGTTCCCGGTGTGTACAAGTGTTGAAACATAAGATGTCATGTCACCAAATTGAGGTTATGAAGCTGCCTAAAGTTATTAATGAATGTACAAACCCCGTGAAGCAATGCAACATTTCTCCTTGGCAAACATGGCTAGACACCGCCAAATCGCGACACATGAATTTTCTCAATTCTTTGTTGAAAATGATGGGGGGAATGATCAAGCTTCCCCTTTTATATTCTGCCTGACAGTTGCAGCAAAATAAACAATTCCGCTAAAAACTGAAAACCAAAATAAATTGATAATTATCAAATACATAAAACACATTAAAACTGAATTTATTTGATTTATTCTGATCATGAAATATAATCTGTAATGACATTTATAAATGATAGATTTAAAATGATGAGGATATATTATTTAACCGAAAAGTTATATATATGTTGTTGCCACAAAAAGTAGAAATGATGAATATTAAGAAAAGTTATGATAATGTTTTGCAGGAATTTGGCTGAAATATTGCCCAAGCCCAAGCAGCATTAGACAACTTTCTCATTTGAATAATTCCTTCATTGTTTTAATGTCAGTTTATATTGTTTTAAGTATCATATTATTTATGACAAATCAAGAAGGGAAACTCCTTATTTGACCATTGTCAACAAATAATAAAATAGTAATAAAACCTTTGTATATTTCTGTGTCCATGAATGATAATGTAAATTTAAAATGATGAGAGAGTCAAAAAGGTCTTTGATAATTTTTTTTTTTTTTTTTTTTTTATTCCTGGAAAAATCATACAACATTTGTAGACAATTGAAGCTTAAGTGTGTCACCAGGTTTTTTTTATAGGACACGTGAAGGAAAAACAGAAGATAAAAAGACAAAAATATAGACAAAAATTATACCCCCAAACATGTACGTCAATCACACCTTTTCATACACCAAACACACAAGCTAGATGCTTCTTTCTCAAACTAGAGATTGTAGTAGAAGAAAATATTATATAAGATTTTCATAGAAAGCCCATTTCTGATTGAATTCCAAGTGTTTTGATTTGCTAAAGTGCCTAATCTTTTCTATCTGATAGTAGAATTTGATATCATTTTGAAAATGTTTAATGCAGGGAAGGTTGTTTTGCATTTTACATCTGTATATGTGAAACTTTGCTAATAAAAGTATCAAATCGAAAATATTGTCACTTTTGAAAGTTGGAGAATAGCCAAATAGGATTAGGTCTACAGTTAGCTTTATCTTTAAAGCAAATTGGCATTTTGATTCAACCCATTCTGAGAAATTATTCCAAAAAGAGTTGCTTACTCTACAATCCCAAAGTAGATGTAGTATAGATTCTGGTTCGGACTTACAGAAAGAGCATACTGTGTTATCAACAATATGCATCTTAACTAAGTAGGTGTTAACAGGCAAAATTCTGTGAAGCAGCCTTAAGTGAAACCATCTCAACTTAGGGTCTGGAGTAGTTTTGTGTGCTTGGACAAAAATGTTTGCCCAGTTTGCATTAATTAATAGTTCTTCTTCCCATTTTTCAATACTTTTAGGAGTATCATCACTTTGAGTTAAAACATAATAAAATTTCTTTGAACCTTTTCTACAGGAAAGAAGATTGCTTATTGAAATATTATTATCATTAGTTATTTCCAAATAGGCATCTTTTTCAATACTCAACTGTTTTGAAGTATTTATTTACTGATCTTCTAATGCCATAGAATTCTAAAAAGTTTACCGTAAAATAGTTATCACAAAATTGTTGCAGTGTCATAAAGTTGCCATCAGTATTAATTAAACAATGTATATTAAGTAATTTATGTTCATAAATATTTTTATTGTATAATGATTTTCCATTTATAAAAATATGGCCATTGTACAGTAAGTGTTCTCTAAGGAACTCTTCATAGTTATTTGGTCTAACCTTATGACTGTATTTTGAGAAGGCAAAAAGACAATCTCTCCAGAATAGGTTCTGTGATTTATTGGCAAGCTTTCTTGGGAAATCACTTCCGAGAATGAGTATATCAAGAAAATGTGGAACAATTTTTGTCATTAATCTTTTCCATTTCTTTTCAAAGTCAACATTAACTAATTTCTTTATCCAGATTATTTTCAAAGAGTCAACATAAGCATTAATATCTATCATTCCAAGTCCTCTTTGGGCGATTGGTTTACAAGCAACTGTTCTCTTTATTCTATCTGGTTTGTGATCCCACAAAAACTTGAAAAGAATGGAATTTATCTTTTTAAGGAATTCATCAGGGGGGTTTGGGAGAGAAAGGAAAAGGAAGTTTAGTTTTGAAATGAGCAATGATTTTATTAGTGCAATTTTGCCTATTGGCGTAATAATTCTAGTCATCCATCTCTTAATAGTTTGTTCAATTTTCAAAGATTTTGCTTTTAAAGTTAAGCTTAATCATTTTATCACACTTTGTGGAAAAAATTATGCCAAGAACTCTGAAGGTTTCAGGGTTCCATGCCAGGTTTAAATCGGGTCAAAATTTAATATTGCAATTCTTTTTAGATCCTATCCAGATTACTTGTGTTTTATCAAAGTTTATTTTTAATCCTGAAATCTTTGCAAAAGTGTCAAGAGTGGCTATAGTTGCCTCAAAAGATCTCTTTGAACCGTCTAAGAGAAATTCTCTATCATCTGCATATTGTGCAAGTAAATAATCTACAGTATCAATTGTGAAACCTTTAATATCTTTATTTTTTTTACAAGAATTGAAAGAACTTCAGCACAGAGAAGAAAAATGTAGGGTGATAGTGGGTCACCTTGCCTACAGCCACGACCAACTGGTATCCAAGGAGACATATTTCCATTTACAATTAGACTTGACTTTATATCTTGATAAAGTATTGAAATCCAATGTATGATACTTTCACCAAATCCAAAAAAAATAAGGGTTTTAAATATGAAAGACCAGGAAACAGAACCAAAAGCTTTTTCAAAGTCTACTAGGAGGAGCATGCCAGGTATTTGTCTAGATTCTGTGTGTAAGAGCAAATCATATATCAAACGAAGATTGTCACCAATGTATCTTCCAGACATAAACCCAGTTTGGTCTTCACTAATAATTTGAGGCAGGACTTTATTAAAGCTGTCCGCGATAACGGAAGATAAAAGTTTATAAATAGATTTCAATAGGGTAATAGGGCGCCAATTTTTAATGAATTGTCGGGGTTTTTCTTTTTTGGGGATACAGGTGATAATTCCTTGTTTCTGTGTGATTGACAGATTTCCTTTTAATTAACTATAGTTAATTGATCTAAGTATGAAATCTCCAATATCAATCCAGAACATTTTGAAGAATTCATATGAAAAGCCATCTGAACCTGGACTTTTATTGTTCTTTGATCTTTTAAGAGCTCGTTCTTAGTAATAAATCCTTCAATACCATCAGATTCAGTTTTTTGGAGTTTTGGGACATCATGCTCAGCGAGTAATTCATCAAGGTTAATATCGTCAATAACGTCATCTTTTGAAGCATACAGGTTTTGGTAAAAATCGGTAGCTTCTTTTACGATCTGGATATTATCATTTGCTATAGTTCCATCATTTCTTACTAATTCTTTCATATTTTTACTAATGTAGTTTCTATTTTCAAGATTACAAAAGTACTTGCTTATAGTTTCACCTTCATCTATCCATCTTGCTTTTGATCTGACTAATATGCCATCTAATTTGTTTTCCCCGCAATTGTTGTAGTTCACTTTTCTTAGTTTCTAGAACAGAAGCACTATTTTCATTATAATTTTTTTCTAAAAATTCGATTTCCTCAATTAGTTTATTTTCTTTTTTAATCATTAAAATTGATTTCCCCCTAATTTTCATTAGGAGTGTTTCCATAAAAAGGTGGTCATCAATCTGGAATTGCAAGTTGTTATTAGGGATTTGGTCAATGGCATCCTCAGAGTAAACTGGTAGAGCATATTCTTGTTTAATATCAGATATTACTTGTTTTATTTCTTTAATATATTCATGATCTTGTAACAGGGAGTTGTTGAATTTCCAATAAGTTTTTTTGTGTGTGTTTTTGTCAATATTCATAGTAAAATTTATAAAAGAATGATCTGTTCTGTATCCTGGGTTAATACTAGCATTGGTAACATTACCACACAGATTTTCAGATACAAAAAATGTTTTTAACCTACCCTGTTTTAAAAGTTTGGATCGTCTCCATGTATATTGCCTTAAGTCTTCATTAGTTTCACGCCAAATATCGATAAGGTTTAATTCTCCTATAAGTTCTAATAATTGTTCTCTGCCATTTGGATAATTGACATTTTTATAATTATTGGTATCTTTTTCAGGGTCCAGCACCAAATTAAAGTCTCCACCTAAAATATAGCAAGCATTTCCAAATTCCTTGAATTTTGACAAAATCATTTTGTAAAAGTTAGGTATATCTGTATTTGGGCCATAGGTGTTACCAATGGTCATTCGGTTACCATTTAAGGTAATGTCAATCAAAAGAAAGTTTCCTGAATCATCCTTATATACATGGTGTATCTTATACTCATTATTACAATTCATTAGGAGCGCTACACCTCTAGATTGACTGGAGTGACAGTTAAGAATGACATCATAGCCCCACATAGATCTCACATATTTTTCTTCTTTAAATGTGAAATGAGTATCTTGCAAAAAGTATAGAGAACATCTTTTGGAATGAAGATAGTTGAAAACATCCCTCCTTTTACTTAGATCCCCCAAACCTCGGCAGTTTAAAGATCCAAAACATAGTTTGTTAGCCATAAGCTTGACATGCTAAGAGAAAAACAACATAAGCGACATACATTCATACCTTACGTTCATCAACCAGACCTGCAAAATAAAGGAAAAATAGGTTACACATATCCAGTAGGCGAGTTTGACCAGACAAAGCTGCCTATATTTAATAAACACACTACCTTTGGTATCAGAGCGAAAAGAACGGAAGTGATAGGAACACGGCATGAAACTCCGTACAGCGCAGTGTTCCCTTAGAGTCATGTAAATCGAACACTCTGAACATTGCGCGTATAAACAAAAGAGCGAACCCTTCCTATCAGCTGATCGTGGGAGAAACACAGCAAAAAATATAGTTCGTTATACAAAAAAACATGGTTGTTTTCACAGTTATTTGCGTGAAATAATGAATTTAAATGATTAAAATGTTCAATATTTACAAGGTCTTGTCCTGAGTGAGCAGCGAAATAAAATCTTCGATCCGAAGGGCGACTTTTATGACTTGAAAGTAAGCATAATGAACGGTAACAATTTAGTGGGGAAATGGATCGTTTAGATTGATTGATGGCTTGCCACTGAGAGTCCTTGTCAAAACGATACTGCAATATGACTTCAATACCTTTCTCAAGGATCCTGGTTTGAACTTTGTGAGTTGTACGTAGATCTTTTCCTTTAGCGACCAGTTTGCTTCTAAGCTTTTTCAGTTTTACGGGTAAATCCGTTCGAATAGATTTCTTTTGGTTTCTAAGAAGCGTGAAGTTTTTGAAGCTAGCATTGAACACCTTCTGTCCATCTATCATTGTCAAAAACTTGACAATTACTGGTCCTGGTCCGGAGGACGGCCATGTAGGGTCTGTGCCGAGACGAGGCAGTCGGTGCACGTTTACAAGAAGCATATCTTGTGCGTTGTCAATACCCATGTCTTGGAATAGTTTCCTAGCTGATATCTCCGGGTCGTCTGTAGTAGGGATACCATATATCAGTAGGTTTAACTTCCTGCGGTACAACTCCTGTGTAAGTAGTCGTTTTTCTAGTTCATCACGAAGGCACGATCCGTCATTAGAGATTTTCTTGATTGCCTGTTTGTTAGCCTCAATTTGCGACGAATTAAACTCAACACTTTTCAATATGTCATTCGTAGTGGCTCGAAGCTGCGTGAATTCGTGTCTGAGGGAATCAATTTGACGACCAAGTTCATCAGTGTGCTTTCGTAACGCATCGTCTATGAAAAATTTCAAGTCGGCCGCCATGTTATCGGTTTGGCCCGGGTCGACAACATCATCACCTGAGGCATTTTCAGCTGTTTGCTTGAGTTTGTGTGGTACAGTGTCGACTCTAGACTGTGAATCAGCATAACCCTCATCTTGCTGTTTATTTCGGCTACCCCCTCGCCTTGTACTTGACATGTTACATTTTCTTGAGTAGTCTGCCGCGAGAGAGAAAAAAATCAGCGACCTCTCGCCATGAACACCGTACCGGAAGTCTTTGAGATTAGACATGGACAAATTTATTAACATTGAATTCTCCTTTATCACAATTAGAAGGTTTTCAGTTTTCAGTTTTCAGGATGTCACTTTATTCTTAATTGAATGTATCAAAAAATTTCTTAACAGCTGTGTTAATCTGCCAAATTCTTAACTTGTAAATTAATCATGATGGAAACATCTATAAGCATCATATTTGGCAATTCCAGTTTAAATACATGATTCTTAAAACCCTAACTTAAATTCATAAACACTTGTTGGCAGTTATTTGAGGCTATGGATAATGTTATGTGAGGTGTACAATGTTCTGAAAAACCAGATGACAATAAAAGTCACATCTTTCCTTCAAGATTATTTATCTAATTCAAAAGGAAAAATTATGTTTATCATTGTATGAAATGTTATGGAGATTTAACAATATCAGATGTTTGCCTTTTTAATGAAAAGGAATCAACTCTAATGAGTGTAGTTAACAAATTTATTCATCTTTTCAGATACATGTGTACTTACATTCAATTGGAATAGAGGGTAAACCATTCTTGTCCTGTCCTTGTCAGTTTGTCTGTGAATCTCAGTTGGAGAGTAATATCTTGACACATTCCTACTGGATAACATACAAAAACTAAGTATTTACAGTTGAAAGTTTATGTGTGTACCAGACAAGACACATTTCTTTAGGCATTTTATGTGCGCTTCATGTTGACCAGTTGCTTCCCTTCATGACTTTTACTTGCTGTACCTTTATAAATGTAATGTGATAAAAGAAATAAATTGAATTTTTGTTTTACTTCTATTTTTTATATTATTTTCATGTTGATTTATTGTATATCAATGATATGTATATGAAGAGAAAAAACGTGTCTGATGTATTTTGAATTTTCTCAGAAGTAGATGTTGTTTGAAGAATATGATTTGGATGTATGCATTCAGGTAGATTTGTAGATAATTAGTGGGAGATAGCATATTTTTAGTACAAAAATAGCTTGAATGTTGATACTTTGATTGAAATGTTTCATTACATGTTGTGCCCTGGCGGCTAAAAACCCACACTACCATATATATTTTATACTTTTTTCTAGAAGAAAATTATGTTAACTATAACATATTTACATATGAAAAACAGTTTAATACAGGAACTAATTAAAATGTAAGATTTCTCCGAAAAGGTCATCATTTTCCCATAGACTCCCATGTTGAAACTCTGACTGACAAAGGGATCTTTGTCTTAAAATATCTCGAAAAACCCACACTTACCCCCATTTTTGGGGTGGATATTTAAAGCAAATACACTAAACCTTTGAAAAATATATGTTAGAAAAAAAGTTTAATACTTTAAATTTGAGGAGCGGACATCCTTAAACTACCTTGCAATATTTCAGCATATGAAAACCATGATTGCATGAAAACCATGTTTGTTGTCACAAAATGAGGCGTACGTGTTCTGTAAAGAAGACTCAAAGTGCCACGTGCATGTAAGAATAAAGTTTAGAAATAACTCATTGTTCCAAGTCTGCATGACTTTAGGGCTAGGGTTTAAGAATGGGAGTTAAGGTTAGATTAAGTAGTGTTTGCGTAAGGAGGACCAGGGTCTTGAAGGAGCTTATAGGATTCAAATTTAGGATGGTGTTCCCTGTTAAGAAACTCCATTTTAGCTAACAACCAAGACAGCTAACTTATCATCCAGAGGAGTTGTTATTTTCTCTTAATGTAGGAATTATTCTCAAGTTTTAGAACAAGATGCCACTAAAGAACCAAGAGACTTTTCAGACTTCTTGACCACCACTGGACTCAATACCTTATCGTGGTGTGGTGGTTTGCGTGCTTCAGAGACCCCGAGAGCTATGCCAGCCGGAGCCTACATGCTCCTGGTAGGGACACCCAAGCTGGACAGCTCGATGGGTAGAAGCCAGACCAAATTTGAGTCCTTCTAAAACCTGCTTTCTATCTCTCACTATGCCTTTCTTTCCGTCTCTTCCCTCTTCCTGTCGATCCCTTTTCCCCTGATCTGTCCACTCTCTTTTGGATGCTTGTCATCCACGTGTTTAATAACTGAAATATTGTTCAAAGCACGTTTACCTCCATCTCACTCACTCACTCACAGACATCTTGACAGCTGATAATTCTTCCCGAGTCGGGGTCTACTCCATCACACCAAGTGTAGGATCAGGCTCTGTGTCATGACCAGCAATGGAGGGGTTGGACGGTGAAACTATTTTGGATAGCATAATTTAATGAGTATTAAAATCCAAACACATATCACCTTCTTTTCTTTCTCAGCAAGTTCTTTTTGTTCATTTTATGTTGACTTCAAACTCTTCTGGTTTTGGTAGCCTTGTAAACTTCCAGAAATCAGTTACATTTCCATCCTAGCATTTTTACTTCAGTGGCAAATGTAACAGGAAGCTTTTTTTGCTTTGTCCCAAGCCTTGGCAAGGTGCAAGCCAAAATTATGTCACCAGGTATATTAACTTGATAGGGAGATATATTATGTATCGTTTTACCACCAACCTGTATTTCAATTAAATTTATTGTTTTTCATTATTTAATTGTACTATGCCTATACTAGAATATAGCAATGGATGCATGTGTTTGTAACCACGTCACAGCTTCAAAGGTAATAATAGTGCTGAAACCATTCGATCCAGTCCTGAGTACAAAGCATATGAAAAATATTATCTATATATATGAGAGTTATCGTTCATTTATTGACGTTATTGACATGATAGCTAATCAGCCGCCTTCAAGTGTTATGTAATGTTACTGTTGAAACGCTTTTAAAACGAGTATGTAGTCGCTTTTGTACCCTAGAGTGTTTAATAACTGCAATAGTGTTCAAACACGTTAAATCCAAATTCACTCACCCCTACAGATTACAATTGATGTTAATCTAGCTGCTTCCTTTTGAATGAAATTTGTTTAAAGTGACACCGAGTAGAGTCGAAAGTTGATTTTGTGCTGCAGGCAAAATCGTATGTTTCTATGAGCCCTGTACAACTGCAGATGTCAGTTACATTTTCATTTTGATGTATTGTTTTAGCATTATATATATTAAAATTTTTTCGAAAAGTCATTGAAGTGAGTAAGATTCATATAGCAACACGTTCATTTTACATAATATAGCCAAGGCATTAGTTAAGCATAAGCCAATCTATTCATTTGAAAGTCTTATGACACATACATATCAAAATAACTATTTTTATGACAACCCTTTACGACGTACCACAAAGGTAATGCTAATTGTTTATGAACGCCAATGAATATTAAACAATGTAAGAGATTATATAATAAAATCCTACCTGCTGAGAAATCCACATGAGTGTGAGACAATCTTAACAAATTATGGTTGGATACCCATTGTATATAAAATTATAAGAAGTTACTATATTATTCAGCAATATAAATCAGTACAAATGGAGATGAAGCTAAAGGTTTTTATGCTTAAATTTTAGAAAACGATAAGGGGAGGGATCAAAGAAATGAAATTAAAATGACATTCAGAATGATAGTTTATGAATTAAAATTCAACAATACCTTAATACCATTCTCTTTATTGACCAGCTACAGTCAAAAGTATGAATAATTGTCAAAGGTGAAGTGAGGTGAAATTATATAGGGTTAAAGCCGCTGTTCGAAAAATACTATACAACTTTACAAAATAGAACAAACTAGAAACACTGTCTTCTAAGTTTGAAATAATAAAGTTAAAAGAGATGTTTTGAACAATTTCATGTTTTTAGATCAGCGTTAGAACGGAACTGAATTGCTGTAATATAATTAAATTTAACGCTATCATGAATTTTTTGTTTTATCCAACTTAATCTACAGAAACCAATTATGTTTGAAATAATATTGGATATTTTGAACGCCATTGAAAATCTTTAACGCTGATTCATATCAAACAATGCATCACAGACGTCTTAACCATTGCAACAAGTAAAGGTTCGGACAGTAATGATAATGTATATTCCACCAGGTGATGCTTTTGGTGCCATGAATGGAATTGACTTCAGTACTAAAGACCAGGACAATGACAGATACAGTGGAAACTGTGCCCAATCATATCTAGGAGGATGGTGGTATGGTGCTTGTCATGGTGTGAACCTGAATGGCCAGTCCAACAACACTAACTAATGAAAGGGTATCAACTGGCGTCCGTTCACCACCCACTACTAGTCTCTCAAATACACAGCAATGAAGATAAGACCATAATACAGTGATATATGTAGTACATTGTTAAGATCAACGTATGTAAAATGGTTCAGAGGTTGTTATATATTTCAAGTTAATTATTGGTATGATTTTTAGTATCGAAATTATTCACCTACAAATACTGACTACATCTGAAAATAAGCAACATGCAATTTCCTTACTATGAAACAATAAAACTTACGTGTTCATTTGCCGACTATTTCATATCATGATAAATTCATGATGATTGCTTTAGAAGGATTTATTGTGACACATACACATCAAATACATTCACTTTTTAATTTATTACAAAAGAAAAACAGACATAACATTTTGCAATGAATATAATATAATTCATATTATCTAAACCGTAAATTGAAATGGGTGCAAATACATTGTCCCTTTATGTTAATTTCAATGTATTGGTAACAGGTGCAAGATGACTACACATTGATGCCATTTCGTTTAAGCGCCTGAATAATTCTTAACAACCGTGTAAATAAGTGTGTTACCTTCAACAAGTCAGAAAGTTGAATTTCAGAAAAGTAAGGCGGATCTGGATGTATTTCGCAACCACAGAGCCATGTCTTCATTTAGGCAATAAAGGGGTAGTGCACAAGAGTGTTCTTCTCAGTATCAGGACACCTTTGTCAGCATGCCAAATCTTTTTCCATCAATTTCCGCGGCATTGAAGCATAGTATGTCCCCCCCAAAAAATGATAAATCACATCTCCAAAGACCATTACCATGATTTCGCATGCATTACATGGATTGAATTTTAGTCTCAAACCATACTGATGAATCCATGCTTCATCTCGTACAATTAGTTTGTTGTCCCCCGCCGCAACGCAGAACGGGGGACTAAGAATTCAGCGGCGTCTGTCCGTATGTCCGGATTCTTGTTAACGCGATAACTCATGAAGCTTAGCACCTAGAGTGTTCATATTTGGTGAGAGCTTTCAATGGAGGAAGACTCAGACGCCAGTCGACTTTGGTGACCTTGACATTTTCAAGGTCACCACTTCACAACGTAAGTCCGGAATCTTGTTAACGCGATAACTCATGAAGCTTAACACCTAGAGTGTTCATATTTAGTGACAGCTTTCAATGGAGAAAGACTCAGACGCCAGTCGACTTTGGTGACCTTGACGTCATTTTCAAAGGTCTCCACTTCACCACGTAAGTCCGGAATCTTGTTAACGCGATAACTCATGATGCTTAGCACCTAGAGTGTTCATATTTGGTGACAGCTTTCAATGGAGGAAGACTAAGATGCCAGTCGACTTTGGTGACCTTGACGTCATTTTGAAGGTCACCACGACACTACGTCTGTCTGGATTCTTGTTAACGCGACAACTTGTTAAGCTTTGCACCTAGACTGGTCATATTTAGTGATAGCTTTCAATGGAGGAAGACTCAGACGCCAGTCGACTTTGGTGACCTTGACGTTATTTTCAAGGTCACCACGACACTACGTCCGTCTGGATTCTTGTTAACGCGATAACTCATGAAGCTTAGCACCTAGAGTGTTCATATTTGGTGACAGCCTTCAGTGGAGAAAAAAACCCTGACGCCAGTTGACTTTAATGACCTTGACGTTATTTTCAAGGTCACCATGACACCAAGTACGTCCGGAATCTTGTTAACGCGATAACTCATGAAGCTTAGCACCTAGAGTGTTCATATTTGGTGACAGCTTTCAATAGAGAAAGATTTACACGCCAGTCGACTTTGGTGACCTTGACGTCATTTTCAAGGTCAAAACGACAAACTCGTGCAACTTAGCACCTAGAGTGTTCATATTTGGTGACAGCTTTCAATGGAGAAAGATTAAAATGCCAGTCGACTTTGGTGACCTTGACTTCAATTTTAAGGTCACTACGACACTTTGACCAATTTCTAATACATTGTTAACGTGCACCTAGTGTTCATATTTGTTGACAGCTTTCAATGGCGGAAGACTCAGACGCCAGTCGACTTTGATGACCTTGACCTCATTTTCATGGTCACCATGACACTTTGACCACTGTAATACATTGTTCACGCGATAATATTCATTATGCCAAATATCTCATAACGGCGGGGGACATTGCCATGTTAGTGGCAAACACTTGTTGAAAAGGGTTTCATAAGAGCCTTTCCTCAAGTGACTCGTTCCTTCTTCTAAAAAAAGCTGTAAAATACCTGGGAATCCACTGTAATGACACCTCATGCTGGTTAATATTTTCATGAATTATTTCATCCACAGTTCTGACACTTATCCTGAAATGACGGGCTAATTGGTAAACAGTTTAACCTTGACAGACGTTGTCACAATCTGATTTCCAATCATAGTGAAACTGGCGATAACAGTGTTTTATTACGTTATAAAGTATTACATTCTACCCAAAGAATTTCTTCCATTTGGTTCCATTCTCGCTTCTGCTTACAGGGTTACACTTGTCAGTTAATTGATACTACTGTATAAATTACATGATCAACAAAGCTTCTCCTCATTTGGAACCAGAAATGTGTGATAGCGAAATCTTCAATGAACGTGATTCGTAATAAGTAGGACCAAAAATAATACATGTAGATCATATGTTCAAAAAGGAACATCACTCATTTCATCAAAATCAACTTTGTTGTAATAAACATTTAAAATTGTTAACCATGTTTTGAAATAGCTAGCATCGTTTAGGGAAGACATTCAGACAAGGAGGACATGGTTGATAAACCTGAATTACCAATAGGCTATCTTTCGTAGATGTATGTGGGGAGCAATGGAAGATCGTGTAACAGAATAGCTGTAAAGGCCACGCGCGATATGCAGAAATATGTGGCACAGTGAGAGATTGACAACAGGTTTTAGAAAAACTCAAATTTGGTCTGGCTTCTACCCGTCGACCTGTCAAACTTGGGTGTCCCTACCAGGAGCATGCAAGCTCCGGCTGGCATAGCTCTCGGGGTCTTTGAAGCACGCAAACTACCACACCACGATAAGGTATTGAGTCCAGTGGTGGTGTTGGACATGTAAGACCCTGGTCATACCCTTGTCAAAGTCGATATTAAACTCCATCGTAGGTATATTAAATTATTAAAAGGAGCTGTGAAAAGTCGTTAATTCAACTACATAAACTTCTGATAAAAAGATCCAACAGAGTGTTTAACTGACCAGACGGAATGTTAATGATGCATAGTTTAAAAAGCGGAATTCGTACAGCCAGTGAGAAACTCATCCGAACTCGTCAGACTTCGCCAAGAACTCGTCGGGACTTTGACACTTGACTTATAGGAGTTTGGACCTGGAGCAGAAGCAGCCTCGATGTAACTCCAGTTCGAGAGCTACCGATACAAGAAAGACGACGCCGGACTGACTGTTGGATGCCAGGCTGCCGCATGGGCCGAGCTGATTGTAAATAAACTGTAGTTGCTGATCCAAACTAGGTCTTCTGTCGTCCCTTACTTTTCTACAATTGATCACTTTCTTATTATTCCAAAACAAACTTCAAACTTGTAGTCTACCTCAATTTTGTTTACAATTTGAATGGACTAGCGCACTATTGCATGATTTACAACTACTGCTCGGACAATATCTCTCGATGATGATAACAACCTACACTTAGCTAAGTTTCTATATTAAGTTATTTAGAAAATATGAACGTACTTAGATTAAAAGTGTCAAATATGATTGACTGGAAGGAAACGCAACATTCCACATAAACTATGATGTAGTTTTTTTTAAAATTTTGTTTTCTGCCGGAAAAGCAAACATTGAAGCTTCTATGGTTGATCAAATAATGACCTTATTTTAGTGGCCTTGAAATAGCGTACAATTTGAGTGATACATTCCCTTTAAAGATGGCAACACACTGAGCGTACTTTATGTTTGTGTCTATTTCACAGCATATTGATTTTGTGAAAATTTGTATGTAAAAAGGCCTTAACACATTCATTCAATCATGCTTGCACAACACATGGATAGGAAATATTTGACACAATTGCACAGTTGAGCCTAATTTAGTCTACAGTATTAGTAGTCAGTTATTATAAGCTTTTCAAATAATTAGTAAAAAAACTGATGCAAACGTATGATTAGTAACATATTTTCCTAAAAAAAGGATTAAGTGTAGTAAAAACAGGAATTTGTATTTACACGCAATTATGAAAACACATTAAATATCCATATGTTACATATAAATTACTAGTTCAATCAATTTTGAATAACTATTACATATTTTTTGTACGGCAATTTACATTACCAAAAGCCTCAGAGCATTAATTGTCAAAATTATCCCCTAGTACGTATTTTATGTTTAAAAGCTTAATTTGATTGATTGAATTACATTTGACCTACTTTCTACAATCACATTTCATTATACCTGAAACAGGTAGGTGTTGCATTACAACGAATCCCTAGATTATAAGAGACACAACTATTGACACACCCTACAAAAACCTCATACTTTACCCATTCTCGCAATGAGGCGATCACATCAAAATAGTTGTCTATAAACCTGAATCATATCAAGAAAAGATTTTTGTCACATTTTAGTAACTTACGAATATTAGGAGAATCAGAGAGTTAATTCAAGAGTTGGAGTGAATCAAGTTGCAGTTGTTCATTGTCAGTCAACAATTTTCCTAATCAACCAATAAGAATGGAGAATACAGAGATGCCATAATATATATTCTGCATGAGTCAAAGATAAGTGTTATTTCCCGTAGAATTCACACATCATAGTTCTATGTTTGAAACCCTTTTTTGGGTTAGAATACAAAGATATGTTAAATAAATTAGATAAATGGCCAAGATAAACACATGCGATATTATTATCGATTTCCATTGTACCTTTCCGAATCAAAGGGTTTTCACGATGGAGATTAATATCTCGGAATGACGACTGGCACAGTTGTAAGGTTTATCTTTGTCCTCTGTGAAATATGCCATCGGGGATCAAACTCAACTTCTATGTGTATTCCCAGTCACATATTATAATCAAACCGATCCCAAAAACGACACACTTTATTTGCTAAGAAAAAGACAGACAAAACCCTGAACATATTATAACTAGAACCAAAATAACAATTACTATCACTTGGGTTACGTTGTGTGCTTATGTACAATGGTAATTTATCTTGTGAATATAAACATTAGTGCTTTATATCATCATACCATTACCTGAAAGTTTATGTAGCTTTTGTTGAATATTTTACTTATTACTTACATTTAAAAGTTGGTACCCTGAGGACTGTCACAAGAAAAGACTGAATAAGCTGTGTACCAGGCTGATGGATGAAGAACACAGAGAAGACATCTGTTCCGGATATTGCCTCTATCGTTCACCGGTGCACAGAGTGATATTGCTACATTTACTGCTCACTTCCTACTGTCTTGAAAAAGTGGTAGTTGAAGTGTATCATTGGAAGGATTACACTTCGGTAATCAACTATGTATAAGACTTAGTGCACTTACAGATGTGCCTCTGAAATGAATGGTGTATGTGTTGTTATCTTACGGCAGAGTGTAACCATGGTTTGTAATTGATGTAAATGAAAGACGCGTATCTTAAAAATATATTATATTTCAGCAGATGGTTTTGAGTGTTAGGTAAGATGCTTTTTACAGTTTATACACTGTACTCCACATTGAAGCCCTCACTGCAAAGAGCTAAAGTCACAATCAAACATTTTCTAGTTGATATCATCTTCTAAGTTAATTTCATTCTTATTGTCATTGATTTTTAATTGGATGAATATGATCCTCTTAAAATTATTTGGTGATCAAAGAATTACACTCTTTAATATGTCATTTAAATTCAAATTATTCAAAACCTTCAACCTCGAAATATTTGATGATCTGTTGAAATTAAATCCCATACAATCTGATGAATCATACTAATGCAAATCCTTTGATATGAAACTGAGTTTAAAACTTAAAATGCTATTTGAATAATATGAAGGAACGCTTGAAATAAACTCTGATCAAAGTAATATCATAGAAGAATCTGATTATTTATTAATCAGATCTTGTACTTACATCCTTTCATCACTAATAAATGAAATAATTAAACTAATAATTTTGTTGTTATATGTTAACTTAAAAGCACTATAGCACACCCTTTTTTCGTTTTATAGACTTACGCTTAGATTACGGTCATCTTTTGATGATAGAATCTATCAGCCTCAAGGTACTCTTTCATATGGTACATTTGGAACAAATGTGCGTATTCAAATTTTAAATATATTTAATAAAACTCAAAACAATAATATGGACCGTAACACTAATTCGACTCCCGCGCCGTCTGTCGGACAACCAGGAACTAAAGCGAAACCTATGGATTTCTCTCCCTTGGCATTGCTCGGGGTCGGCACTACAAAAGTCGCTGCAGACAAAACTCGGTCTGGACCAAAATGGCGGTTAATGTTTATGTTTATGGTCGAGCTACGCATCCCTGCAAAATATTCGCCGAATACAAATGCCTTGGGACCAGATGCTGCTCAATAAGGACGAGGTAAACAACGGTGTATTTAGGAAGACGGCAATGCAACGCTGGATCGAAGCGAGAGGCACGATGTCGATGATGACAGACGAAATGTTAGCCCTGACAGTGACAGGTGAGCAAAACTTCAATGTTCCAGTCAATCGTTCATTCACTAAATCTTCCTTGTATGTCATCGCATCAATGAATTAATTTCGTTCTCATGATGAAAAATATTTTCATTATTTTTTTCTGAAATACGAGATCCACGAAGATGAAACACTTCGTCATATTTATTTATTATGAGCAATGTATATCAGAAAATAAACATTGTTTTTTAAAAATCAGGCTTGATTTGTGTACACGAAGCCTATGACCTTAAAAGGCACACTATCTTTGCTCTGATGTCCGTATCCCTACATATATACTTTATAGATTTTCTATATATTGGGATATATTACCTACAACTAAACAAATTACTGTTTCTATCATTAATTACTGTAGATCTAGGCCTATCTATCATTGTTCTTTCAGTGCCAAATAGTCAATACTGCTATTTTCACTACAAATATGAATTATTCCGAATGCTCGTAATTGCACTAAGTCAATTTTATTGATCGATTTGCTTATACTGTTTTCCCCGGAATAAGCATCCCTCTGTCTTTTTTTTCAGACAACCTTTAGCCCCGGGATACAATCGAGACTCCTAGTCGATTCAAAACAAGACTCTTTTCATATTTTGGGAGATAAATCATACAGGACTACAAAACCGTAGGTTTGGAACTCTTAGAAACTGATTTGTTATGCAGGGATTGGGAAAGACACATTTGACAATGGGCCATTTCAGGGCTTTGAGTATTTCTCAGAATTTTGAATGGGCCATTCGGTCGATTCCCCTCAGTATAATGGTAAAATTTATAATTTGAATGGGCAATATTTTCATCCAATGTGCAAAATGGCCCATGGTCCCTGCCTTTCCCTATCCCTGGTTATGGGTTGTGATTGATTGGCTTAGGGCATGGCATTTTATCTGGCGTCTGTTCATCTGTTCATGAACTCTTTACTTTTTAATTTTCTTCAACAGAACATTTGACTCTAGAAATCTGAAATCTGGTTATAACGACTCCTAATTAGGTCCTTAAGGTTCTTGATTTATAGATTTCTTTATCCCTTGACTCCTTACAATGGCCACAACCTAAAGCCTATTTCCATCCTCATCTACCCTATTTTCATCATATTCTTCTGACTTCAGAAGAAAGATATCTTAGAATCTTGAAACATTGTGTGCAGATTCCTTGGATAATTTTTTTTCATAGATTTGGTGACCATGTGACCTTAATAAGCGTCGCTGAGAACACAACCCCAAAACTACATTTTGCTCTTTTTAAAAAGGCCTAGGAAGGTCAAATCCTGTGTACCAACTACCAAGCTCAAATAATTGATTTAGTGGGCCTATTGCAGCTCGTATGGTGATCCCGTGACCATTATTGAAACAAATTGAAGATAGCTTTATGAGCTATAGCGCTGATTGCATTACCTTTACTCCTTAAAAGACTCTCCACATGTTTCAATTCTCAATTTTACTTATTTTTATGAATAAAAGTTTCTTTTACAAACTATGCGCAACCAAAGTCCTACCCTCAGAAATATGATTTCAAGATTATCAATGGCAATACATAGGATTTCTTCCTTTAATCTCTGAAATGAAAAGCAACAAAGTGCCAGCTTTTTAAAACTTAAGTTATGTTAAAGGTGCTATCAACTATTTCAGTAACAGCATCCAAAGAAAATTGTTTTCTGTAAAGAGTCTTAAATTGTTACATTTTTATCTGACATTAGATCTTGATTTGTTGACAGGAATGATGCCTTTCTGAGACATGACTAGTCTCAGTGCACATCATAGAAATAATAATTTGAACACGAAGCAATGGACGTAGTGTCAGAAGTGTCACTTTGGGTATGTTATAGCATTAATTTTTTCAACATTGTTGAGGTTGTGTATTAGTAGCTTGTGTGGAATTTCATTTTTGTCTTTCTATGTCAGTTACAATTGCCAAATGTAAGAAATTAATTTCTGTGGGCCATTCAGGCATTGTACAAAAATGTTACTACTTGGCTAGTAAAAGAAATGTCAAATAAATTTTATAATAACTGAATAAGTTAATATGAGATGCAAATGTTTAAACTCTGAATGCATGTACAGTTTAATGACAAGTTCCTTTTTCTCTATGCACTGAACTGATTGACAAGAATTGGACCTGGACAACCATTGCTCAATTTCTTCTACTATGTTATCAACTTCAGAGCTTTAGTAAGTTAACAATTGCAGAAAGAGTATTGATTCATTCTATTATTGTCAAAAGGATTTAATTATAATGAAGTAACAATACTAAGTCAATTCTGAATAATACTGACTTGTACTACTGTATATTCCCCAGCTTTTATTTACTCAGAGGTATCTAGATTTCAATGATTCTGTCAGTCTGAAATAGTTTCCTGATTGTAATTCAAAATGTATTTGATATGAATTTTTTTTATCAGTATCAACTACCTGATGATATTTATTCTTTTAGGAGTTGCAACTTGCAACTTTGATGGGTAATGGCCAAAAAGCTATACATTAATTTTAAATTCCCTTTAGCTGTTGAAATTACCAATGTGATGTAGCTTTTAGGTAGAAAAAAACCCCAGAATTTGAAATTAAAGCTATCTGCCCTCCTCATTGATTACAAAAGGTTCATATCAATGCATGTCATGTAAAAGTGATCAAACTCAAGGGAGTTTATATAACTGTGCTCACTATCACCTTAATTGCCAGATCACATTTCCATATTAAAATTCTAAATGCATTATTTGTATTTTACAGGTTAACAGTGACTGCATAATCTTTTCCCGAAGAAGGATGTGCACGCCAAGCACCATATGATAATGCAGACAAAACCTTTTATGTGAGAGATGCAGAATATATATGTTCATTGATATTAGTATTCTTTATCATGAATCTTCTTTTTATCAAATCTGGCTGGCCGGTTGGGCTCATGGCATGGCATGGCAACTGGTGTCTGTCTGTCCGTCCATACATTAGTCCGTAAATATTTCGCTCTTTGTACTTCGCATGAACCCCTGCCTTTCAAGAGCTGAAAATGTGTAAACATGTACCTTGGCCTATGGGAATATAAATTGTAGATTTTGTGTTTCTGTGGTCCCAAATAAAGAGCACAAGGGCAACTCCCTAAAGTCAAAATTTTCAATAAAGCCCTAGAAACATAAAATGTAGTGTCAAGACAACTCCCTCATGAAGATTGTATTCATAATAATGTATTTGGTGACCCTGTAGCCCAAATAGGGCCATATTAACCACAAAACCTATTTTCATCTTCTTTACCAGGAGCATTTATCCTTTAAAGCAAAAGATGGTTTACAGACCTCTTGCTTATTGAAATAATTGCTCTTGCCACACCTTGACATTTATAAGAACCACATCAACCACATTATTTACCTGTTGAAATTGGGTCTTTTCTTTTTTAGGTAATGGAATTTAATATTTCAGGTTTTGATGACCTTATGACCCTACAAATAGAGCCTCTTTTCCGCCTTATTATATAAATTGTGTGAATTCTAATGTACTAAAGAGCCAATGGATCTATTTTTGAGTTCTTCCAAAGAATCGCTTGGTTTTCAGAGCTTGACTCATCTGTACAGGGTTTGCTTTGTTGTCATTAAGGAATACAAAGGATTTTTATGAATAATAACGATAATGAATATACATGTGATATGCTATCTCCCTTTAACATCATTGATAGCAAAATGTAACATGTTCAAGTTTTATTGCCTCCAAATGTAAGAATGTAATATGTTTTCATTTTATTTTTTCATGAACCTATTGATCCATTGGCACTAGGCAACCCAAATCTTGTGTACAGGTCCTTTAGCCAATTGGGAGAATAAATTGAAGATTTGGTGATTCTTTCGCCCCAATGAGGGCCTTGGGAGTCATCTCCTCAAGATCAAAAAGCCCATAAAGACAGAAATCTTGTGCAAAGGTACCCTGGCCAAGGGTGATTATGATTTGTGGATTTTGGTGACTCTATGGCCCCAATGAGGGTCATAGAAAAGTATTTCATATTCTCCAGACCCAAAAGCCCTTGAAGGTTGAAATCTTGTGCACATGTTCATTGCATTGTAAACTTTATGACCCACCTGAGGGCCATGGGGCATGCCCTTCATTTCCTATTTCTATTGTTTCATTCTTGTGCTCTGGAAATAAGAGTGTGGCAGGGGCACTAGTTAAGAGTGTTTAACCCTCAGGGCTGTGATAAAATACTTAATGTAAACAAGTAGGATGGCACATGAAATTTCAGATGAGGTAAATAACACGTCTGTGTAGCATAAATGATAATTTTTTTTACAAGACTCTGAAATTCTTATACAGGACCTGGAGGGGCAGAAGAGAGGAAGGGGCTGGAGAGGTATAAAGAGGAAGTGACTAGGAAAAACACCTATTAACTAGTATAAGTATTTAAACACATTTGATATGCAAGAGAAAAGTAATTGTTTTTCCTTTCTCTTACATTAACTTACATTATACATTATCAAAGGTCTTGTTTTGAACCATGCTATGTCTGTTAATAAATATTTTCACAAGAGAGACATTTATTGTTTTGTTTTTCTTACTTCAATTTAGTTAAAGATTACTCTCAATGTCATTTGCAATCTGGCATGTATAGTGATCAATAAGTTTATTATGATAAAGTAAATAGTGTTTATGTTTTAAGATATTTATTTCAAATAGCAGGGAGGGAGGAGGGGTGGCCTTATATATATTAGGTTTGAAAAGAAAACCAACTACAAGTTTTGACATCCAGCAGTGGTGTTCTGATTTCGGTTGTGATATGCTTTTAAAAAATGCAGGAAATGATAGTGTGCAACTGAGTCAACTTTGTACGTTATGTCCTGATTTCCCCACAAGTTTGGTCTGGTCGAGCATTGTCAACAAAGGATTTCTTCACCAAAGCCAATTCACATGAGCTCAATGTCCTGACTATCTCTCATATATGATGACAGTAATTTATTAAGGATTTGGTATTCACACTTCTTCAAATTCAGGCCATTGGTCAAAACATAAGCCATCCTTTGACTTCTCTCAAGTAAACAGGTCATACAGGAAATTGATGGACGCTACAAATTGTATACAATTCACATAAATATGAACTAGAATTGTCTGTTTGTCTCAAACAAATAGCCTTTTTAGAGAAATTTAAAATAACATCCAAAACTGATGTCTGCATTATTTATTTCGCTCAGCCAATTAGTAAGCATTCTCAGCGTATAACTCGAATACATGCTAAATTTATGTTCTCGATTTATTGAGAACGTTAAGTGCCAGTGTGGGAAAGTCAAGTCACCTTGGTTGGTGAATACAAAAGGAGGAAAATATTATACACCCCTCCAGGAACACTACTACTTTAGAATGCTGAAATCGTATGTAGGCGTATTTTGAGAAGCAAGTTATAAGTGCATGTTTTGTGATGGCTCATTGGATATCATTCCCTAAGTCTTCAATCCAAGATAAAAGCAAAAATCATGAAAAAACTGATGAACTACAAAGACGGTAGCTATATATAACCTCTTCCACCAGTATCACCGAGTTTAGAAGGCGACGTCAGGGTATCAAAGAGCCTGTTTTGGCGAAGTAACTGTAGCTACAAAGACAGCAGCTATATTAAAACATTTCTCAGTTTGCATTCTCAATAATTTGGAGAACACATTATCTCAAGATTGTCATTGCCAACAACTAATCAGCTAATTTAAAGTGCCGTTATGAATTAACAACTTATAAATACAAACAGGACATCAGATATACTTTCAAACGAAGGGCGCTTTCATCTTACGTATTGCTGATTGTAACATCAATTAGAACATGCACTATTAGGTTTATATTTCGACATCACGTAGGTTTTTCATTACTATTCCATCTTCTGTGAAAACCTATTGCAATGTTCGAGATGGTAACGGTCAGACCAGTTTATATATCTTTGGAAATGTAATATAACAACGAAATACTTCATGGGGATTTAAAAGCACATCATTCACATATAGATTTTACAAATTTTAGGCCTTGTGATTTTTAAGAGTTCAGTAGGCCCTATACTAGCCTATTTGTTCTTGGCAGTTCCAAAATGAGAAAAGATTTGTAATAATAAGCAATTAAAAAAATCATGTTTCAGTTTCGGTAGGGCATCGTGTTGCATATTTCATCGAAATTATAACATCAATTATAAGATGAATTTCTTGTAAACAGCGATTCAACAAGTGTCGACGATCAACTGATTGACACAAAACCGTATGCGCAATGATTGCAAACCAGTTTGATAATCATCACAACACCGCGTGCGACACTTTCCGATGTGCGGAGCAATTGTTTACATTCCATATATGGCAAATGTAGGCGTATTCCGAGCAATCCGCTACGATGGTTTTATTAACGAATTCAGGTTCATTCTAACGAATAATAAGTATTTTATTTCATCAATAGGAAGCTTAAGTGACTATATATACCCTCGTAAGCCTTAAATTAGCTAGTTTGAGCCCGAAAAACGTGCACTAGTGCCTTTAAGGTTGATTAACGTCTGCTTTGCTAATACTATCTTAATCTGGTTTAGAGAAAAAAAGGTATAAGAAACATATTTTCCAATTTCCTTCATACTTTACAAGAATGAGACTCAAAACTCATAAGTATATTTATAAATCTTTAATTACGAACAAATCAATCATAATATCTTTGAATCTATGAGTCATAATAATCAGAGCACATAAATTCTGAAGAAAACAAGCGCAAACAGGCAGACAGGTACTTATGACAATACTGATAACGTTTAGGCACATTACAGCCAACCTTTTTGAAATCTTAGTAAAGCAAAAAGTGTCAAAACAAAGCACAGCTCCATTCTATCGACGTTTGTGAAACAAATGGTAAATAATGGTATATTTGTTGCATCACTGACACATGTTCAGACATCTTCTGTCAGCCGTTTCACAAGGAAGGCTAAGTAGAGATACCATCCACTTCGATTCATTACTCACCATATTACCTTTAAAACTCTTTCGTAATTAAGGTCAGATATAAAATGAATCATACAACTACATGTTTTACTTCCCCTCTCTTACTGTTAAACTAATGTTGCATGTTCACAATATATATTTCAACTATAACAGTTATTCCCTCTCTTTCAATTAGAAACAGTTTATTTTTAAGTTTTTATATTTTCTGATTTCCTTGGTACAAATTTGAACTTAATTCAAATGGTTCGTAAGAGCCTTTTTTTGCCTCCAGTCGTATTTCTGTAATTCTGCGATTTTGTTTTTGATGAATGTATCTATTTGTAATTCAGAGCAACCACTTTTCAATTGTAGTAATAATAGTTCTATTGTCAAACACTTTCTGCTTTGTTGTGGTAAGTTACGATTTAACTTTTATATGAAAGACAAGAAACATGCTATTTGTTCAATTGTGATAGATTGTTGAATGTTTTGTAGGGATGGTGATCGATTGTCAATGGCAGAAACACTGTATTTGTATGTATTGTAGGGTAAATCAAGTGCCATCTCTTTCTTATTTTTTACAACAAGTTGCTTTATCTAATAGATTTAACCTTTTGGTCTTTTTGAATTTCCTCTGGCAGAAATGGAAATTGAAAATAAGTTGGATTGGAAATTGGCGTAATGAATATCCATGAATAGTGCATCTCATGTACATTTGTATATCTCTCTAGTTACCAATTATTTGTTATCTAACTAAAGTGTTTTCTATCCATGTGTCTTGAGACAAGGATATAGCTCAACTACTATTTGCCATCAAAATCAACTGGCCTGTAATGTTTATTCATTAGAAAAGACCAAACTTGAATACTATCACTATTTATGATTTTTATGTGGTAAGACACTTGTTTAGTAAAAGGGGACCAAGATGCACTGTAATCTAATTATATTGAATACCAATAGGTTTCAGCCATACCTTTATCAAGTATATGATACTTATAATGATGAAAAAAGAAAACGGTGACTCTCAAAGCACAGTGGGATTATTTAAAATTTTCAATAAAACCTAATTTGCTATCCGAGGAAAACACATTAGGTTTTATTGAAAATTTTAGATAATCCCACTGTGCTTTGAGAGTCACTTTTTTTTCCATCCTTATTATGCATGACATAACTAATGTCCATGTTTTCACAACCATATTGGGTTTTTACATGTAAAGCACGGTGGAATATTAGTTTGGGGTTTAATATTGCAAGATGTCACCAGCATATGCGTGTACACCTGACAAGTGTTCTATGATGCAGGTGACACATCCTGTTGAACTAGTAACTCGATCAAACATCTGAGTTTGCACCTTTCTGGTCACAAAATGATGACTTCTGAAACATAAGTATAGCAAGTGCTAAATATCACATAATAGTATACGAATGTTGACAATGCAGATATCAGGTTAAATATTTATCTGACACTTTCAAGTTGTGTTGCACATTGCAAACATGTAATCGTAAACAAGTTACAGGGACCTTTTGCTAAAACTGTTGAGCCCCATGCAAGCATTTTCAAATGTTTCACTAATAAATACTCTTCTCATTATAATCATTGTACATCCGAGCAAGACAACGGGTAAACAATCATGAAGATTTCCTGTCTTTGCTCATTGATGCTACTTCTCCTGCCAGGTTTGTTCTTTTTTAAATGTTATATTTGATGCTTATGTCTGGAGTTAACAACATACAAGACAGCGACCTAATTAATTTATTCTTTATTCCTATGAAATATAGCTCATACAAATGTAGAATAATCATTATCGTAAAACTTTATGTTAATTTTGATTCTCAAAATCATTTGCAGGAGGAGAGACTAAAGTTTTCACATTCTCGTTTTCTGGAACTGGAAATGGGACAGGTAGGTAATTGAGCTTATGTAAAATTATTTGGAAGTATTATTTTTATCTTATGAAATATAATTCCCTGGTCAGACAAATTTAATATGTTTCCTTTTCACAATATCAAATAGATTAATGATTAGCAATCAACTTTTAAGTGTTTTATGATAGATATCAAATGTTATTTGCTTAACTCAAATTAAAAACAGGGTTTACTAAGTGAAGATTTTGTATTTTGATGTAAGTTTGCTAAAATTAAATGTAAATACCAAAATTCTGAAATACAGAAGACTTTACAACCATGCTCAAGCGAGCTCCAGCATCTGTTAAAATCGCCATGTGCTAATGAGAAGATTTGGTTTTAATTAACAAATGTTTTAAAGAAAAGTAAGAACAAACAAAATAATTGGCATAGCGCTAAACCACTATGTTTGGTATTTTATTCCAGTTGTTTCAATAGAAACTTGATTTGATATTTAATCTCAGTGCTTACATCCACAACAATAAAACATAGCACATTGTGCATTTATTACTGTTTTCAACTTCATAAGATTTTTATTTTTCAATCCAAAATCTTTAATAATGTTTTCTTTATGAAAATTAAACTATATAGTCTATGTCAGAACTGGTTAAATGAGTAATTATTTCCTAAATGAGCTTTTCCTTTATCCTTTAAATTAATTATTGTTTCTAAAATTTGGTGGTGGTGAACAAAATGAAAATTATATGTTAAATCACAACACCAAAAATATGCTGCAAAGATTTTCAAATTTGCTGCCTAGATAAATCCTTCAAGTCACAAACATTATTCACTTTATTTCTTAAATATGATTCGTAGTTGTTCAAACTTGTGATGATATAAAGTAACGACTTTTTACAGACACTGTTTTAATATATTTGTCATGTTTGGAAAAAGACAGGAAGACAGATATGTGTGAATAAAACTGCTTGTTAACAGACATCTAAGAAATATGTATAAAAAATATAATCCGTTTGGGGCAATATAACCTTGTATGAAAAACGTCAAATATAGATTACCAACAATAATTGAAAAACTATATATATATTTAATATTACATTATAAAATTAAAGAAAAAAATGTTTTTGTGAATTGGTGGAATTTCAGGAATGTGGCTTTTTCGAGTAAACAAATAGTTTTATTTAGCTTAAAGTGAGATATCAAATGAGAACTCGTGTACGTTAAAAACATCATTGGTAATGCAGAGAGTAAACAACAACATAATGGTTTAAAAAATTTTTTTTTATTGTACATTAAACACACAACTTCCAATGCATTTCTTATTACATATCACAACTACAAGCTGGGTCACAGGTCATATATGTAATTCCCGGTTATTTTATTCTCGTGATTGTTGCCATAACATCATATTTTAGAACTCGGAAACAAAAATAAAATTGAGCAAATAATTGTACATCAATTGTCCAGATTCAGAATAAAAAATGACACAAAAGGAGAAAGAAGTGTTTAATCTGATATAAACTTGACTTGTGTCATATGTTATTAAATTGCTTTCATGTTGATCATTGTGTGTCAGATTTATAGAATATCAGACGAGTCCTTCCTTTCATATCAAGTTTGTTCACCGAGTGAATAATTTCTATTTGTCAGGAGCCTTGGTGAGTGACAATACGAAATTATATCACGAGGGTCACAAACTAGTAATGAAAAGGGGAACTCAAGCAGTGATTATATCTTCTGTTTAAGGATTCAACCAACCACAGTAAAGGTGCAAAAGATAAGAAACCCATGGGGTTTTTTTTAGGTTTGGATCCCGGCCTTTAAACATTTGGAATAGTAATACTTGAATTTCAATGCAACTACATCTCCAACACTCAGCTTATCTATTAGTATTATATTATACTTTTGAGGTTGTAATTACGTTACACCGTTTACATTCTTTCTCTTATAAGAACTTGGCTTTATGGTATCCATTTATTGCAGTCTGATTAAAATCGACCGTGTTCCGAGGAATAAAAGTTTTTAAATACTAACTCTAGTGGGATTTGAACGTACACTATCAATGGGCTGTACTCTCTACAATGGAGTGAAAGCACCCACCTTGCTCGCACGTTCTGACGCAATCTCAACTAGCCAATCACAATTACACCGGCAAAAGCTTTTGGTATCAGTATGTAGCAGCTATTGTTATTTTAAACGGGATTATGTGATTGGCCCGCCAATAACTAGGTTTTGTCTGCGCTAAACTGATGTAGGAACGAGCATGGAGGGTGCTTTCAGACCGTTGTGGATAGGAAAGCACCTGGCAGAGGATCCGAAATCCGCTATAGTCAATATTTAAAAACTTGTATTCCTCGAAACACAGTCGATTTTAATCAGACTGTCTTTTCTCGTGTCTGAAAAAGAAGTAAATTTGTACAGTTCTGTAATTTATGTTTATAAAGGTTTGCTATTTTCTTTAGATGCGCATGCACAAAAATAATAAATAATATCTTAAATTCTTCCGAACCATCAGTGGTAAATTAGGCTTATTTGGTACTTTTAACACAAAAAGCACAATTCAATGTTTAACTAAGCAGCCTCACTATAACGACATTTCATACGCTGAAAAAAATAGCAGGTGGATATAGGCACGCATATCAAGAGGCCAGACATAAGAGGCATTTGGCCCAAAAGAGATCAAGGCCTCCTTTTTCAAAGCCCAAAGGTGATCAGAAGTCAAAAAAGGTAATCCTAATACAATGTTAAAGAATCGGATTTAAGGTTAGTCCTAGTAAAAAGGTTGCTTTGTGAAGGAGGACCAGGGTATTTCGAAGGAGCTAACTTATCATCCAAAGGAGTTGTTATTCTCACTAAATGTAAGCATTGTTCCCAAAGTTTTAGAAAAAGAACCAAGGGACTGTTCTGACATCTTGGCAGCTGAAAAGTCTTCCCGAGACGGGGTCTACGCCATCACGCCAAGTGTAGGATTAGGATCCATCAATGTGTTCTGTGACATGACCAACAATGGAGGGGGATGGACGGTAAAATTGTTTTGATTACACATATCATTTACTTTTCCTTCCTAGCATCTTGTTTTCGGTAATGTTCTGTTGACTTCATAACCTCTCGTTTCTTTTGAGCCCTGTACAATTAAAGCAATTTAGTTACATATTTCTTCCTAGCACCTTCTGCTCATTGACAAATATAAGAGGAAGCTTTTGTTGCTGTGTCCCAAGCATTGTCAAGGTACAAACCAAAATTATGTCACAAAGTATTTCATCTTGAATTGTGGACTTTATGAGATAATAATGTTTTCAAATTTCGATTTAAATTGAGAGCTTCCTCAGTATTTTAACCTTTTTTACCGCTTCAGGTAATTCAGCGACGTACTGATGGTTCTGAAGACTTCTTCAGGAATTGGGCTGATTACAAGAAAGGCTTTGGAGCGCTTGTTAATGAGTTTTGGCTAGGTAGATTTATATAATTTATTGATCATCATAAGA
The DNA here is from genome assembly GCA_921293015.1 of Phorcus lineatus. Taxonomy (NCBI): domain Eukaryota; kingdom Metazoa; phylum Mollusca; class Gastropoda; order Trochida; family Trochidae; genus Phorcus; species Phorcus lineatus. The sequence continues at coordinate 30,168,455 of OV121094.1, read as the reverse complement.
TTTATTAATCTTCCTCTATTAATATATCTTCATTCAATATTTGTTCAAAATAAGATGATTCTTATGTGTCTTTGTACACACTTCATATTTAGTATAGAGCGGTAACATAACTTAAATTTGATAAAACATTTTACTTCACTGGTAGCTATTATTCTACTGCATGCTGATCCAACAGCTGGTTTGTTTCGATTTTGCTTTTTAAATATTCATTCATACCAATAATTTGCGCGATTTATTATGTGTCTGAAGATACGTTCCTTTAACAACAGATAATTTACTTGGATGTTTCCTTGCTATTTTAAGGAAATGACAACATCTACCGCATCGCCAACACCCGTATCTACTCAATCAGGTTTGATATTGAGGATTTCACTAAGGGAAAACGATATGCTTTGTACAAAGAGTTCTACATTGATGGCGAGGACAAAAAGTACAAACTTCATATCCATGATTACAGTGGAAATGCAGGTAAAGGCTTTTTAAATTAGATTTAAAAGAATGACGAGGGGAAAGATCAGATAACAGGGTGATTATGAATATAAGTAAGAATGATAGATAGGCACCAAGTCAAAGTTTGATTCAGGCAATAATGATGATGTTTATTCCTCCAGGCGATGCTTTTACTGCCATTAATGGAATAGACTTCAGTACTAAAGATCATGACAATGACAATGCCAGTATCAGCTGTGCCCAATCATTTCTAGGAGGATGGTGGTATAGTTATTGTCAAACTGTAAACCTGAATGGCGAATACAACAACACTGACTTTGGAAAGGGTATCACCTGGCGTCCTTTCACCACCTACTACGAATCTCTCAAATACACAGCTATTAAGATCAGACCATAACATACTGTTCAATGTAATAATCAAAGTATGTAAAATGGTGTAGAGGTTGTAGTCTATATCAAGTTAATTAAAGGTTTATATCAAGTTAATTTTAGGTGTTTAACTAAGGAGAAAGTCCTTGTGTTGACATGAAAACAGACAGAAAATTTTGTTTCTGTATTCACTGTTGATAGCTAACCAATTGTGGTTTTTGAAGACAGGAGTTTGGGTATGATGTCATATTTCGCAACGGAAATGCAGTTTTCAACCTTCCTCCAATGCATGGATTTGAAACTGAGGCAGGTCATAACTTATTGTAATAGTCTAACTGTAAACGGATGAAGGAGTTGATGAGTGTGCTGAATGTAATTGAATGCTTTAGTAGCAACACTTGAACGTCAAAATTGACTGAATATAAAATATATAATACTGGCTATGATCAAGTTGAATTACATTATGTGTACATTTTGATAACGAGAACATGAAGTTCATTACAAATCAAATTCATTTATTTTCATCATCGTAAAAGATGGAATCATGAGCTGTAAGGCAATACTTTTCTCCAGAGGATCTGAAATAGGCTATTTTCTTGACCTGAAATGTTTCTTATTGCTGCCTGTTGCTCACAGTAGGATTTTTATTGACATACTTAAAGCTGACCCTTGAATGCAATTGACCTATTACTGGTAAAGGTCTATCTTGCTATTCTATAAGTCAAAGAATATTGATTTCGTATATGACAAGTTCTCTATAAATTTTCAGGGCAGGTCATCTGATTATATGCCCCTCGCACGAGTAGAGTACCTAAAGATACTTCCTGGCTTACTCAGTGAAGTGTCTCTCAAAACTCCATTTAAAGGCAAAGTTCAATCACGGTAATCTTTATTTATTGAATTGAATGAAATACTTGTTAATACATAAATATAGAACATGCAAAAAATCTATATTATTGTTGTTATGATACATGATTGTATATTTAAGACCCACCTTTTTCAAATCAATCTTTCCTAAAAAAATAAGGGTTACATGAAGTTTTATGGGTTTTTTTAAAAATTCAGTCTGCTCAAATTTTCTTGAAATGTATAATATATTCTTATAATAATATAATATTAGTAATATACACATCACATTCACATAATCCTAGTCAATTTAAAATGAATAACTGAGAGCATATTTTTGTGTCATTAAGTTTTGAAAATTTTACAAAGAATAAGGCTGTCTTCGTACTGAGATTTCAGTAGATATATTGCGCCATTACTAATTAAAAAAAAAAAAAAAAATTATTTATCGCTTATGCAGAACTTGGCCATGCTAAAGGTAAAGGGAAAGCTTCCTGTATGAAGAAGAGCTTGATTAATTCATCATTGCTTCTCCAATGTGCTTATATGTATTTGTTGACCTCTAACATCCACTGCCCTATCTTATTTGCATTGACCTGTACAACAGATAACCCAGTTTCAGATGAGCAACACTCAATTACTAACATAGAGTGATTGAACCAAAACCATATAAACAAGATAAAAGACTATGATATCAATAAAACATAGATATTGAACGAATAAACATGCTTACAAACAAATCCAGTTCTTCACGCACGGGTCAGTGTGATCTCTTATCAGTAAACAGCCTCGTTGAGAACATCGCGCACATGCTAGTCAACGCCGCAGAATAACTTTCCGAGACAGATAGTACTGACCCAAAACAATACGAAGGATAAACATTGGTTTGAAAGAGCATATAGAAAAAGACGTAAAAAATATCATAAATCAAGGAAACGTTGTAGAAAATGCAAATCTGATCTCAACATAAAAAATCAACGTAGTGAAAAGCGTACAAAACGTGCATAGATAAATATAAAAGATACAGAGATAAATTACAAAACACTTCCCGTTATAAGATTCAAAGGAAACAGATATTTGGAATATCCTGAAAGACAAAACTCGACAAAATAAGTGGTACAACTTTGCCAACTTTGATACCTTTTATTCACATTTTAATACCAAAACTACTATGGATGATGACGATTGTATAGCTAGTGATTTGCATGATGCGGACACTCGGTATGATTTTAAAAGTCTGAATAAAGAAATTGAAATTGACGAAATCATAAAACCAGCAGATCAATTTAAGCGAAATAAAACAGCTGGAATTGACCCTGTTTTAAATGAATAAATGACAGATTGGACTCCGTTATGCTACGAGCTATTTAATCTTATATTGTTATCAGGTAATATCACAGAGATTTGGTTTATCGGACTCGATAATAATAATACAATTAAAGGCTGTAAGCTTTATCCACATTCATTTGGACCCATCACGTTATTGAATTGGCTCAGTAAACTGTTTGCATATAACCTAAATGATAGACTTGCAACATTTCTTGAAACAAATGAAATTCTCACCAAAGCCCAAGCGTATATAAAAACCTTTACTACTTGAAATAACTTCTTTGTCCTTCAAACGTTATTTACTATAAAGACCCTCGCAAGCTATACTGCGATTTTGTAGATTTTACGAAGGCTTTCGACACAGTTTTGTGAACTGGTCTATGGATAAAGCTACTCAAATCTAGTATCCATGGCAGGTTCTATAAAATTATCAAAAACATTAACAGCAATAAAATAATCTGACGTTGAAATCAATAAAAAAAAAACTTTTCCTGCAATTCAGGTGTTCGTCGGGGGTAGAATTTATCACCCCTTTTGTTTTCCATTTTGTTCAATGATATTGAAAATTATCTTTAAGAAAATGGATGTTATGGTGTTAGCGTGGACTCAATTCAATTCAAGCGCTGCTATGAGTAAAATTGATTTTTCTCCTTTACGCTGACGGTACAGTTCTATTCGAGTAGACTCTAAAAGATACACAGAAATCACTTGATTCGTTTGAGAGCTATTGTAAACTGTGCAAATTACTAAGTCAATATCACTAAGACAAAAGTTCTGTTATTCGGTGGGACCAGGAAAGTAAAACCTAATTGTTTTTAACTTATTGCGCTAATAATTATCGAAGTAGTTGATTCATATATTTATCTTGGAATCAAACTTTATCGAAACAAAAGGATAGTTACATCCAGTGTTGAACATGCACCAAAGGTTATGTACAGTGTACATAAAGATCGCGTAATATTGGCAATGTTAGAATCAGCCTGTCTACTTTCAGTTTTCGATACAATGATTCCACCATTTCTAACGCACGATTCGGAAATTTTGGGATACGAAATATTTAATTTGACTGAAAATTTACATTTAAAATATTTGAATTTTATGGTCTAACTTGTTAAAAGCCCACTTTATATAAAGATATTCCAGCGCATGTTATCATTTCGGCATAAACGTACTCTCTTTTGTATGAAAGCCTGCATTCTCATATATATAAATGAGTTTGGATCAAACACCGACAGTATCTTTATGCTGCATCCAGACTTTGTTGAATGACATAGGATTACGTGAGTATTTGTTAACTCTTAGCTGTACCTTACACCTTGGCTAGTCTCCAGAGTTTATCATTTACTTTCTGACCAGTTTTACCAAAACATGGAGAGAAACTTTTGAATGTACCTTTACGGGCATTTTATTTTACAATTGCAAGAGAACGATACATTTTGAACAATATCTAGTTTTAGAAAAATCTATTTAATCCCCTTCCTTAAATTTCGCAATCAAAATCATAGCCTACCCATAGAGACTAACAGGTGATAGGGTATTGCGAGGGAAGAACGCCTATGTAAGTTATGCAACCAAAATGTAATTGAAGATGAGTTTCACTAAATCTTCAATGTAGAGCTCTTCATATTCCGAATATTGCAAATATCCAAATGTCTATTCGCTTTGTAAAATGCTGACCCCTTAATGTACAAACAAAACGGAAAGTATTTCTAGATTTAATACTATCTTACAATTGATGCAAAGAAATATTGCATAAGACGCATGTTCAATGTACATTGTTTGATATATATTGTACCGTTATCCTGCTCTTTTCTCATCGTTGTTTGGGTTTTTGAGTGAATAAAGATTGATTGATTAACTAAGCTTTTAAAATCAGTTGTAATAAATTCTAAAATATTCAAATGAGGAATAAAACCAGACGGATCCTCATTGAAAACCTGTTTCTTGAATATTAAGTTTACGGAATTTATGAAATAACAAGGGCATACAAGAGTAATCAGTAGATAATCCATATATGAAACTATAGAAAATAAATTTATGTTTGAGACACACGTTTCCAAATATATATTTAGAAAGAAATAGAGGTGGGATAAAAATTTCAAGTAATTTCAAATGTATTCAGCTCAAATATAGGGAAAATGTAAAATATGTACGCGAAATTTTTGTTCTACACACAAATAGTAAAGTAAGTTTGCCATTGACTTGAGTTGAATGACCGAAACAATTGTAAATATAAAATTTCAGAGGCTGGCTGAAATTGAGTATGGAAGACATGGAACAGGACTCCAAATCATCTGATAGGTTGATTATGGTACTTTATTCCATTTGATGTATTTAGTCTGAAAGGGATATAACTTTACAAGAGAGAGTTGTTATCTAGAAAATACAACTTCATTCACTTTTTCATAGCTCAGAAATGAAAAGAAACTACTAAAGTAATACAAGATTGTTAAATTGTTAATTGATATGTGTCGATATCATAAGTGAAGTTGAAAGTGAATCTTAGGATTATGTTTTCATAATTTATAAACTTTGAGATAAGGAATGTTGAATAAAAATGGCAAAATAAGTCACCAAAACAAATCGACAACAAATACGAGTTATCGTTAATTTATCAATATTCGCATATCTACATACTCAAAGCATGGAACACGTTATAAGTATACTCCTTGAACGGATATTAAATCAGCACTAAGAAGAAATCTAATACTAAACTGGCCTTGGTAAATCCTTGAGTCGTGACCCTAATCAGAAATACGTGTTACTGGGATTACAATTATTCAAAGTGGATGTACATCGAAAATATTTGTTTGTGTAGTGGCGCCAAAGATATTACAGAAATATCAAAAGTTCAAAGGTATTTGGAATGGCTTTTAACAAATTCCGTACCGAGTTGATGCAGAAGTATTAGCATATTTTTCAAACACGTTATTGCAATATCACAAATTGAAAACAAATGATTAATCAATCGTTACAAAAGAAACGATAATTCCAAAATAAATTACTTTATTATTCTATTTGATATTTTAATATTAGATGTACGAGAATCAATTTGTTAACAGAATCAGTTGTCTTGTCACCTGATAGCTGAGGTGAAATATAATGTCACGGCACAATATCAAATGATAATTTTCTAAATAAAAACCACCACAACTGAAGTTGCAATTTCAGATAATGGACAAATTAATTATCTAAGGAATTTAGTTATAAATGTATTATTTCTTGGAGTATTCGGCCCATTCGTTACATTATCAAAGCATTGACTAGTTTTCTGAAAAAGTGTATATTAGGACCTATTTAGAGTAGAGATCAGGATTTGCAATATTGAAATTTCTTGTATGCCTGTCGGTTTACCAAAGTCACGTTACACCTCTAGAATCATATCTATTTTAAAAAGATAAGGCGGTTTTAATATTTTGGTCCTTATTATAACAACGTTTTTAGAAATTAGTAGAATGACGTAAACGTGATAATATGATGGACTGTTAAGGATTACAATTTCGGATTCTGAACTCTCTTCACCTCTTGCTTTGGGTATGCTTGGTTTTGTCAGATGTGTATAGAGAGTGGGTTTTTTTCAGATCAGTGATTATGGAAGAGCTGTACCTCATCATTCACTGTCTAAAAAATGTTGAAAACTTCGACATACCCATGAGTCTTATAAAGATAGTTAACATTTGATATTTGAGTATTTTCTTTACATGTCATAAAATGAAAATAAATTTGAAATTCCATGATCAGCACATTTGAAGAATAGAAGAACTTTATTTACTATCATTTGACTATGATTTATATACTATTAACTGATTATATTAATATATATTTATACTGTATTTTTTCATACCCTTCAAATCAAGTTCAAATTGATAAATATAAATTGAAAGTGTTTGTCCTCTTGGTGAGTAATACATAATGTTCTTAGCTTAACTCTCTGAATGAAACATTTCAATGACATATTTAAAGCCTCAGGGTACCAAATCAGATGAACCTAAAACAGGGTTTCAGAATATTGATTTTGTTTGTGTCCTGTCCTGTATAGATGCTCGTCAGAGGTCATCTCATCATGCTCACTGGACATGATGAAAGGAGATATTGAAAATGATTGACTGAAGTATGGCAATCTGGCCTACTTGATAAATATAATCAATACCCGTTAATGTCTCTCCATCTAACATCAAATTCAGTAACATGTAACAACGATCTTAAACCAGAAATGTCGAAAAAATATTAAAGAGGACCTAGCCAGTATATAAAGGATACTGACAGGCAAAAACAAGTCCGAAAATGGATATTTTATTTCTTCGTTGAAATAGAAATGACATTGATTTTTCTTCTAATCTCCCAAACACTACTTTACAGATCTATTGCCAAATATATCATATGGTAAAATAGTAACGTAGCTTTCCACAACTTTCAGTATTGGTTGTTTATGTTATACAGGAAACAAACTATTCCTTGACATCATATAGAATTACTTGTAGTTTGGAGATGGAAGCTATCTTTCTACTGCTGAAAGAACAGCAATGGTATTTTTTACTGCGTCAGCTTATTGACTGTAGCCAGACACATTTCAGCATGTGGAATGCCCATCCAACGACTGTCAGACATGATTTTAACATTTAATAATAAACACCGTAAACAGACCTAGGTCATGTATAAGGGTTCTATGTAGCCATGAAATCGATAAAAAAAATATAACCTCTTGTATTGAGAGCAGGTTCAAATAAACAGAGGAGATGGACTAGCAGGCGTCTGACAGATGTTTGGAGACGACATTATATTTTGAAAGTCAAGCGATATTATATAGGAGTTTGTGTGAGAGTTGTTGGGACCGGAAGACAGACTTTCATTATTATTGCAGACATTTCGTTGCAAGTCTGTATGTTGATTCCATGTTATAATAATAATGTCGGTGACTAAATATAAGTATTTCCCGAACGAGACAGGCGAGCATAGTATGACATGGGCACGAATATGAGATTCTGTTTATTACCGAAGTAGCGAAATCAAAGGGAATTATCAAAATACACATCCAAGCATAGGCAGTTTACCATTCACATTTGGAATTTAACGTCATAGGCGAACTGTGACGTCAAAGCATTGTTTATGACGTGATGTCAAAATGACAAAGTGATATTTGGCCCTTAGCCATAGTATTAAAAAAATGAACACAAATATGATTGCCCTCATATGTAGAAATAGATTGTCTTACTCCATGTTATACTCACTAATCTTGGTTTGTTTTGAAAACATATCATGAGAATAAGCAGAAACTTTATAATCATCCGTTTCGGACTTAAGACGCAGCAATACATGAAGAGAGAACTTTATCATCTCTAAAATACACAAGATCCATTCATACAGATTGGAGTTATCATTAGTAATTAAAACAATTGCCGAATTTTAGGATTTAACTTTAAGAAGCTCCATAACATCTTACAACTTGGTGTACTGGCGCCCTTTCTATGTTTCATATTCAAATTGTGTTGCATATTCTATTTTCATTATTGACAACATTCCTGAAGTTTTTGTATGACTTGTTTAGTGAATTGGGAAGTGGGGTAGACCGGCTTTACGGAAGTGACATTTAAATTTATTTATTTGGAGCAAAATAACTGATTAATGCAAAACGATATTTTCTGTTCAAATGCTTAAAATACCTTTTCCAAGGAAACATTTGTGGTAATGGATTTTATTACTTTCGGAACAAAAGTAGAGTAGTAGATTTCTTTCTAAAAATATCCTAATGTTGTATATTGTTAAACTTTGGTATGTTTTATCTATTTATTGAGAAGCCTGGAAAGGGTGAAGCTGCCATTTTTCAACCACATCAACATCTCATGTAATGGTTCTACTGCATTCAGGTTTAGTTTCAAAAGAAATTGGTAAGCTTCTATTTTTCCCATCTCCAAATGGTGCCATTTACATATGCATTTTTTGGTCGAACAATATCAACCAAGTCCTAAACATATATGGTAGGTTAACAGATGTGTTTGCTTGGCCATTCAAAAGTCCTATGATCATGTAGATCTTTGTTGTAGGGTTCTTCTGCAAGTTTCATTTTTTTACATGCTTACTTCTTTTAGAGTTAACAACAACAATGTAACATTGACCATCACAACACGAGTTAGATCAACAAAGGAGTTCTGAAAAAGCCTAAAATATACTTCCTTAGATGGGGAAAAAGGGGAAATGTCCAGTCTATCTTCATAAAAATTCTGTTTGTCTTGAAAGACACTGCAAACTTTCTGATTGTTACAGGAATAGTTGACATTTTGTTTTTGTCTGCTGAGATTACTTATTCATAAGTCAATTTGCAACAGAAATGATTCATTTTGTTTCGTACTTTGTGTTCTAGGGTGGTATTGGTAGAATTGAAGTAGGAAAACACTATGCAGTGCAAATTTGTGGATGATGGAATATGTCTAAAAGGAGAATTTATTTGCTATTATTTCTTTTCGGAATGATTGATATTAATACAACAATTTCTAAGTTTTAGATGTACATGAACAAATAATGCTAAGCTATTATTTCCAATATTTATACTGTACAACTCACTTAGGTCGAAACATTAGCAGTGATTGAACAAAGACATGATTGTCTGTACCTTTTTAGCATATTTTTTGTGTTATCGATAACATTCGTAATGAAATAATTGAGAATTCGGTTTCAGACAGGACTCATAAATCAGGTTTTACAAATGTCTTTTTCTCATTCATTCATTTTTAATACTGCTAAGAAAGCCAACAAATCTAAGTACAATCCCAGCATAGAAATTCTGTGCTTTTACTGTTGTTCATTGGGAATCCTTATTTAGGATTAGGAACATTACCATTAATCATATAATGGATAATGTTTTGGACATGATGAAGCTCGCCGATGATTTTAACATTGATGATGTTGATAAGAATGCAAATGGCTGAGGTCAAGTGCAAAAATTTCTTTTAACAGACTGATAAGTGACGATATTTAATGTGTTGATCACCGACCATTCCAGAAAGCTTCATCCTAATAAACGAAATAGGATAAGATAATCAAAAATATTTAAGGCACTTATTTTATAAATGTCTAGATCAAGTAGTACCTTAACACTGTTGTCGTTGGTTAAACACATATTTTACTGAAAGAATAAACTGAATTTACATGTTTCTTATGGATATTACAGGCAATCTTTTTTATCATTTTAGATGATCCTGTTGGTGAATCGCGAAACAAAAATAACATCATTTTACCTTTCAGTTAATGTTGTCGCCAAGTAAGTTGAACAATACTCAGATACATTTCAGATATCTTTTCACACGGGTGCAAGAATGCATTAAGTATTTCAAATCTCCATAAGAGCCTTTTCATTGATATGATGAATTTTCTATGCCCATCATGACATCTGAGTCATCGCACTTGACAATGTTCATGAGTTCACCACGCATTAGCTAGGAGAGTCATTCATTCATTGAATAGTTCAATAGTTCATGAATATAAGAAGGTTTAAAAACTTTATATATTTCAAGTTTGATCAATTCGTAAAAATATCAAAGGACATTTGTGTATCCGTAGATCAGAAACTCATGTTAACCGTATTCAATCGTTATTTTTGGGAAGTTGAATGGGAAGTTTTTATACATTTGCTGAAATAACGAATGATGCATGAGAAACGTTAATAATATTTTTGAATTTGAAAATTGAAAATAACGTAATGTCACATCATTATCAATGAATCTTCAATGCCATGTCAATACATTGATCAAGATTGTTTAGCATATCTTTATTTCATTGTTACACTTTGTACTAATTATTTAACTTTGAATATTTTAGCAACTTTTCACCTACATGGTTGCACAGGGCCCAGCTGCTACAACACTATCTGGTCTGTGTCCAGGGAATTCGTATGAAGAACTTGATCGGGCTTTGGCATATAATCACATGTGGCTTCAAAACTTCTGACTATGTTCTAACACTGAATGGATTAATGTAAAATGAATAATTGTTATGTTCACGTTATCACTCAATATGTAATTATCCATCAGGAGTAACGCCCCACGAGATCAGTCTTTTCAGGGGTCTGCATGACTTGATTCGAATTGTATGATTGATAAGATGTACTTCTATTACATTTTTTTTCTGGAGGTTGAGAAGCCAGCTGACAGTTGGATATGTATTTTCCTAGAGACAATTTATTTGTATTCCGAGGCTGAACCTATATTAAATGTGATACCTGTATTATTATCATTATCAGAGGAATAAAGATGATGATGAGAAACAGATATACAGATATGCTATATGATGTATTGTAAAGAATTTCATCTTTCACGTTGAAATGCTTTAACAGTTATCATATATATCGTCTTGAAGGCAAAAAGTCCCTCCATGTTTGATTTTAAGGATTAATTTAGTGTGACTTGTAATATTTCGAAAGTCAGTTTTTTGCAGAAGGTATAACACATTCAGACCAAAAAGATTATCTTCCTTTTATTTAAAATCAGTTGTTTACAATATTGATATTAAACAATTTATCTGGTGTTTATACCATAAACAGATAATCTAACATATTGTGAAAGGGAAAATATTGATCACAATATTAACTTTGATTACGTTAAAATAGAAAATTGTGATTTGTCTGTGATTTTTGTGTTTTTTTATTTGATCATAGGTTGGATATTACCATATTCTCCTGTAAATGATGGTTCTATGAGAACAATAACCTATGTTAATTGCAACCCGTTAATGGAATCGGCCAAGAAAGTGGGTTAGGGATGTTTTACAGGATTGAGAGGGTGATATATTGTATTATACTAATGTGAAATTCATGTATTTAAGGGTCAAGTATCCATAAGGATAATTATACTAGTCACTATTGATAGCCAGAGAGACGTTAATGAGATATATGTTACCAATCAATTATTTATGACTTGGCACTCCCATGATGCTTAAATGTTATGACCATTCTTATTTATGCTGAAGATGAGATATAATAGTACATATGACATCGTAAGGTTTGTGCATAAACAGGATAAAGTGAAATTTTGTTCAGCAATATAATAAAATGCTTTGATGGAGAAAAAATAAATCTTTTTTATTACGTTCACTTTTACCAAGATCAAAAATAGTACTCATAAAAATGAAGGGGTTGTTTTCAAGAAATGTTACCTAAATGCTTAGGGAAAAATAGGAATCATCAATAGATTTTTAAGTTTTGACAAAAGTCGTACTAGGCGCATGATTATCATATGTAATTTGAAAATATATGTTAATGAATTAATGGCAGCTGATTCGGCAAATCATGTTCAAACATAAAACGTCTATCATTAACAGGAACACCTTCACATCACAGTATTTAAATATCACCAGACAGATATCAAAGGCACACTTGTATATACGTATCAAAGGAAATATAATTTAATCAGCCGTGACAAGGACTGTGTTACAGAATTGATCTCGTGACAGGTTTGGGGCGTGACCCTTATCAAGAATACATGGTTAACTTATTACAATTATTGAAGGAAAATAGGATATATTCATTTATTTTTGGGCGCCAGAAATATGATAAAACTATTAGTTTAAAAAGACTGTCTGAAAAGAGTATTAAAGTATTAAGTACATTCATGTATCATTCAAAAGAGATACGCGTAAGACGTTTATAAAAAAATGTATTGCTTAACATTAGGAGCAACATTGTTTCAGTCATTTCATTATCTTGTTAATAGCAGCATTCCAATAGCATATTTGAAGCCTGAGATCAAGAAATCAATTGACCCATAAAGGAGTGTCCTCGATGAAAGATTTTGTATGTGCCCTGTCCTGTATAAATAATTTCAGAGGTCATCTCATCATATTTGCCAGCAATGATTAAAGGAGATATTGAAAATGATTGACGGAAATATGTCAACGTAGCTTACTTGATAATAGTAATCATATTCCCTTTAATGTACCTCAATGCTCCATCAATATCACATTCAGTGAACGTAACATGTTACAGAATATTACAGTCTCATGGCAATATGTCTTAAGAGAACTCTTATCAGGGTTAAATTAATAAGTCACGCATTGACGCATAAGTTATATACTAAATTCGGAACATGTCATAGGATTTTAATGTGAAAATGAATTAATATCATTATGCGATTTAGATGCACGTTAGGGTTCCGACAATAACACTTTTCAATAAAAGAAAAGAGAAATAGATTACATGGAGCAACATTTATCTTATTGATGACTTTAATAACTGAGAGCCACTCAAGATGCTTGTGTTAATAAGTTGGATAAATATTGTTAATGGAAAGACCCCCATAGACAAAGCTTTAATGAGTAAAAGATAAATGAAACTTGTCAAGTTGACTTTGCGGCAGCAACTACGACTTAACCAGTATGTATTATCCTTATCCTCCGTTGCTATTCAAATTGAGCATAAATTCTCAAGACATGGGCCCTATTGATTACATATAGGCTGTGTTTAAGTTGAAAATATAAGTGACCAAGGACTGACAATGATACTCTTATTGTTTTTTTAGAAATGTAATATATATCAATGTTATAATATTTGAATACACTACCCTTGACACATCTCAAACTTTAGCTTGAAGCAAATCATATGGACAAATTATGGAAAATATGCGTATTGAACACGTACTATTTGTCTCTCATTTGTTTGTCCTTAACACTTACAATTTAAGATTGCTTTTCTAAATAATGAAATCTTAAAATTTAGGAAAGTCAATATTTAAAAAAAATATTCAATGAACTTGTTTTTAACAAATTTCTAAAAAAAAATTAATTTATGAAAGCAGGCTATATCGAGTCTTTCGTTTTCAATCTTGCATTCGCATTTAATTCTTGCATAAATCGTTTATCGTGAAATTGTTTTCATTGTAGAATGCAGATAGACTTTTACTTACTATTCATCAAATTCGTATCCGAATTAATACTTTACGGTGAATAATAATGATATGAAACGTTTTTTACTAAAACAATCGTTTTAAATAACCGAATGAGTGTGAAGATTAAAATTCAAAATAGGCGTGAGGTATTGATTTTAAGTCAAATAATGTATTGGTTATTAACAAGTTTTCCCTTTTTAAAAAACTCATTAATGATTTACAATGCAACTTTCATCCGAATGAATATATTTATGTTAGAACTGTGCTATTATTCATCCTTACCATCACACGTTCTATTTGGTTATATCACGACAAAATAAACGCATATGGATGCGTTAATAGAGGATACTGAACGACCTTCCATTTAATACTATTTTTATTAAACGAATTAATGATTTAATATAAACGAGTGAAAGCGAGTTTGAAACCAAATCATTAATGAGTTTAATAACAATAGTATTGAATTGAAGGAAGTTTAGTATTCTGTTTATTACTTGATATCATTAATCAAGCATGATTGCCGAAATTGTATTCATCGAGGCATTTCTGCGATTTGGCCGCCATTGTGACGGCGGTGCCAACATTCTGACGTCACATCCACACAATCTTATGACGTCATACCTGCATACAAGTGTAATATCGCCGTACAAATATTACACTGCAGTATATCACACGGCTGAGTAATACTATTCTTTATACTTTCCTTGGATTAAGAAATGTTTAATATTTCATTGATTAAAATCACATCTATATTCTAACGATGACAATAGGTACGCACATTTCCCTAGTGTTTACACATATGATGGTTGGTTTTGACTTAAATAAAATTTCATTTATTCTCGTGAATTTCGGAAGACAATATTTTAAAATGGATACGTTTTTTTGTCTTTCACAGGAATGAGAAACCTTAACCTATAATCAGATAATTGATTATTTAAGTTATTAAAATGGTGGTGGTGATAACATACAAATAAGTAAATGCATTTATGGTACAACCATGTCGACCTTCTTCCCAAAAAATGTATGGCAATTTTGACTCTTCTGAACACCAAAATGGACATAAGGACAAGAAAACCACATGAAGAATAATTCAAGCAACGTCCCGGGCATAATCATTGGCTCTCAGCTTGATCAACAAAATAACCACCGAACAACACAGCAGAACAACAAATAGCGTTTAAAAATAGTACCTAGCACCATACATAGTTCATTAGGTGACTAATAAGGAAATGTCCAGTCTTACTTTATAGAAAATTCTGTTTGTCTAGAAAGTCACTTCAACGTTTGATCGAAGGATGATTTTTAACCAAAATATTTCAGATTTTCATGTTTCTTATTCATTGCCTAATTTGCAACATCAAAGATAGTGTCTTACCTTTTTCTTGAATAGCAAATAATGGATCTACATAAAGAATGACAGTTGTGTTCAAATGCATTGTACACAATTCAATTCTGAAGATACTTGTTTTGAAGAGTATAGTTGGAGAGAATCGGGAATTCATTTTTTTGGTCAGATTTAATTTTTTTAAACATAATTATGATGAAAGCATTAAGGGAAATCGACAGTTTGGCTTTCAACAAAATATATAGATCAGTATATGCAATATCAATTTCTCAATTATTTGCTTCTGAAGCTATGTATAACAACATACATTTAAATTGTTTTTACAGTTTAATGTGGTACAAAATTAATTATGACCCCAACAAAATAACACAATGATAACAGACCTTCTAAAAAAATTCAACATGGGCAAAAGTCTACAGTTACTAATTGCAGATATGTATATATGTAATGCTACATTATAGTTTGCATGTTTAAGGAAACTGCACAAAGTCTAGATGCGACTACATTCATACTTTACTTGAAAAAGGATTCGAAATTGAATAGAAAATCAAGGTTCAAAATTTACCTCGATCAGTTATGAATTTAAATCATACATTTAATGTTCAATATATTGGAATAATATATTTCTAATAGTTCAATATGCATCATTCATACGCTGTGATACATGATTTAATCTCTTTGGTCGACAATATGAATATCTTCCTTCTGTTTGTAGAACAGTACTTAGCATATCTAAAGTGATGTAAAATGATTTAAGACTTATGGATGATGATACCGAAGTTTATCTATAACTTTTAAAACAAACATTGGTTGCTTTTCGTTTTAACCTTACATGTACAGGAGCAGAGATGCTAATATTATCGGTTCCAAACACTCATTAGAAACAATTATCAACGTTGAAGTTGATGTAAGATAAAAACATTTTAAAATCGAAACGATAGGGTCCCGGCAACTTTTACTGCATGCATTTTTGTTTCTGTTCCAGTTTACACTGGAATCATACATCGTTTTCAATTTTCAGTTGACTCCATCAAGATTCAGTGAAATGAAGAGAAGTACTTGTGAAAACAGCGTTAAACCTTCAATGACATTCAACTAATTTTTACCTGAGTTTTTTTTAGTACGTTACATTACAACAGTTTCCTAGGAATACATGGCAATAAGAAGACTTACATGGATATTTGAAGTGCAGTTAAACGTAAATTTGTAGAGCCAGCATTTCTCTGTTCGTACTCAGGTATTTGAATTGGAAACACGAGTTATACATGAGCAGTCCAGGAAACTATCGATAGACTGTAATCAGGGAAAAAATAAATGAATAGGCATTTAAAAAAATTATTAATGATATTGATATTTAAAATATGTTATATGTCAAACGCACTTGATTACTATCTGCATTGTGTTAAATTAGCGTCTTAAGGATACGCTACAAATTATTAGTCTGGTCTTAAAATATACAATACCATATTATGGGAACACTAAATCGAATGAATTAACCATTCAACAGCAGTATTTATTGGACAACAGAAAAAAACAATGCACTTCTTGGTGAAATGACGTATGGGTCAATTGTCCTATATTCGTTCACTAATTCAAAATAGACTGAATACATGCGTTAAAAACTTTCTGATCAGCAAATATTGGTCAAACCGGATGTGGTTCCCTCGTGTAGTGATGCAGACCCTAGCCTAATGTCAAACTGAGTAAGATAGTCTTCTGATGTCTTTTTAATGTCACTCCAGTCCATAACACCACGTCTACACGGTACAACTTCCCGAGCGCAACAAAATGCGTCGTCGGAAAGACGAGTCTTATATGTGTTATATGGTGAGACGTTAATAAAGAATCCGTTTGTCTGCCTGTCGATAGACTTTCTGTCATCGGTAAGACTAGAACCTGCTCATGTCAGCAAAACATATATTTCTACAGTATCGCTTTTGCCAGTGCTGAATAGTCACTTCCCATCTCGATCTGACACGATGGGCTCAAACCAATAATCGATTAAAATGTTCATAATCAGGGTTAAGTAGTATATAAAATACTAAACTCATTGTAATGTCATAGTCTCTTGTGCAACTTGTACAGTCTGTACCTGCTTCAGGCCGCCGAATGCATTAACTAATTTTTTAATATATTGAATTCATCCTTTAGCATATAACATAATCTATAGCATAAAATCATGATCTATCTATGGGATAAGACATTAGCTATACTTTAGTTTTTTAAAAATCCCTATATTCAGCAAAATATAGACATAAAGGAAATGAAGCGCAACATGTTTTCCGCGTTAGGAGAAATCATTATGGGGAAACTTTGAGAAGCCACAAGCAAATAAATATCTCTCTGCAGATATAGATCTCATTTGTATTCAATCATTGTTGGGGGCATTGAATAACACATTGTACGTTTACGGCATTCAATTGCCTTGATGGAAATTATTTGTTAACCCTTGGGAAATCATCATCTGAAATAAGGGACACTATATGCTCTGAACAATGCTGTGGCTTTGTGTGAAATGCATTTTGTTCTTCAAATCTGGCCTCTCTTCACCCAACACCGGTACCTCCAAGGAATCTGGGTTACCTGGTAGGCGTGGAGCTTATTTTATTTTGACAAAAACTAACATGAAGAAAAACGCCTTGAACATGCACTCTCGAGTGGAATGTGGGATGTATTTTTATTAAGCGGTACAACATATGTTTGGATATCTACAGTTGATAACGCAGCATGTTGCATTAAGTTTTTCGAGATCTTGTTCATGCAGTGCCATGCATTTGGCATCTATCAATACCATCATATTACTATGTAGTTTCACAAAGTTTGTTTAACTTATGTTTTGGTGACAAAATATTGAAAACGCACGGGAGTCACTGTATAATCCAAAGGTCAAAACTTAACTGTTATCAATAGGTTCTTCGAACACCCTACAAATTGAACAAAAACACACCAAAATCTACTTTCACTTAGGATTTTCTAAGTACAAGGACTGCAGGTTATCAGTAACAAACAAAATGCAATGGCTTATTCACTGTGATATAATAACAAGACGTTTAAACACGTATTGAGTTACAGAAACATAAAAAAAATTTGAATTAATTCTACATCATTATCCTATAAATTGTTACAGTTAAATAGTAAATAGATTGTTAAAATTATAGTGCATCTTGACTACAACGTTACACATATATATATATAACTAATCTGTTTACGCTGAGGATTTCAAACACTATTTTACGTACGGGACTCAGCTGTTACAAGAGATTTTAGCCTGTGTCCTGGGAATTCGGAAGTAGAACTAGATCAGTCTTGTGGTTCAATCGAACAATGCCTTTCAGCAGATCTTATTTCTCGGATCAAATCTGATTTCCTCCAGTCATTGAAATAGTGTTCTCTGAAAGTGTTGTCTTCAAGTTATCGCTCAATATTCGTTGATTCTATCATTCTATGTTTCAAGTTTACCCCATGTCTTTTTTTGGAATATACTTTAGCATGACTTGTGGTATCTTTCAGGGTGGCTCTTCATGTTTGTTTTACATCTAATAAAGATTCTTTAGTATGTTTTACTTGTCTCTTTACACTTTTCCGTGAGAAGTTATTTTATAAACTTAACTTAGTCATAGTTATGTCAAATGTTTAAATTAGAAATTGTTGTGAATTCATTTTGAATGTAATTGTCCCTATATGAAATATGAAATAAATAATATATATAATAGTCGACATCCTTAACAAAGTGCCAATCACGGCAATTGTGCAATCTAGAAAAAGCAAATGCTCCTATGTTTGAACCATTACCAAAGATGGATTTGGTTAAGTATAACAATTAATAAGCTTTAAATAAAGATTGTGTAGACAGATGCGCATCCTGTCCTAAAAGAGGTAGCTCCGTCATAATATCCTATACAACCTCTCTCCTAATACGGTTTCCCGGTCTATTAAAATAGATTGGATTGGATGCAATTGAAGTTAGCTGTGCAATAAGCTACGCCTTTTTAAAAGTTATCATTCAAAATGACTCAGATATTTCCGTATGCTTTCGGAGAACTAAACTTTATTCGAATATACACTTTGTACTTTGTGTTTTCCTTTTATTGGGAGATCGGCTACGGAGATGCCGTTTAGTTCATTAACAGTTTCCAGATTGGTTCTTTATCAGGTTTTAGAACTGTTTGCTGTTTAATCAGATTCCGTAGGCTCAAGACCTTAAAACCTCAAGTATATGTTATCTACAAGGGTAAATTCGGCTGGATTTCTATTCGGGTTCCACTTTCGTGATTTGCGTTTACAACGTGTGACGGACATCTGATAAGTTCATGGGCACCTACGTTGTGAATTTTCATTGGTGGATGAACGGGTTGAAGGCGGGTCTGAGGATCAAATGACGTTTTGATTGACATTTTGTCTTTGTCTTGCTGTTGAGCGTTGAATTCATTCGCGTATAAAGTAATACAGAACTATTATCAGTATACTGTATGTAAATGTAGCATACCAACCTCTTCATGATATTTCTATTTTACTTTCAGACAAATGTAATATTTGTTTTGTTTTTTCATTACTTTTACATTTTCACCGGAATTACATTTCAGAATCAGTTTCATATTTCTATGTTCACCGTATCTGTCATTCTCGCCCCTGTCAGGTAGCTCCGTTATTAATTTCTATGCAACCTCTGTTTGTAAAACAGCATCATCTCGGGCTTCCGGCCCTTTCCCCTAGTAACAAAATATTTAAGAATTGACTTCAAAATTTATTAAGTTCAAGGAGGTATAAACATAAAAACGGCGTACAAACTGTGTGGAATCCGCGCAGCACCATGTATTTAATCAAATTTGAAGTTAATTCTTATAAATAATTATTAATATAATTGGTGTTTATAAAATATTTTATTGCTCCCAATATAAAAATTTGCTGCAAAAAGATCTACACTTTATACGCTTCCAATACACACTGCAAAACTTTAAGACTTTTACGCACTTGTATAGGTCAAAAGCACAAAATAAGAATTGTTACGAACATACTAGTTCGTCTTCACTTTACATTATATGTAGCAATTAGCCTCATTTTCTTGTCGGCATTCAGGAGAGTCAGAAGGCTGATGAGACTATTCTAGCATGAAATTAAACTTTCTGATTAACAAAATGGAGAACGAAGGGAAATTAGTGTAGAACGGCAAGAATATGTCCAAAATGCTGGCCTTTGAGTTCTGAGATGTTTCTATCAATCTATTGACAATACATAAAATCAAAGTTCATGTTACTTTAATACTTTTGACTTAGATACGAAATTATTTTAGTTTTGAATGTTTCTCATAAATATTCATCCACTTTCCAATAAAATCGCAAAATGCATGTATTGTGGCGCCATCGTTTTGTGTTATGTTAGAAATAATGATGTTATTTACCCAAATATTTAACACCTAAGATGAGATGTGTGTAAACTTGATGATGACTAGGTTATTTTCGAAAATATCAACACGGCAGTAAATTTTCATCATTCAGTAAAATATATTGACTGTTGCACGTACAAAACGGGGAATTCTTTAAAGAAGGAAAAAAAGCAGTAATTACTTCAGAAATAGGTGCCCGATGTCATTTGATTGTGATTTTTAAAAATACATTTTTACAGACTAAAACACAAGTGGCAAAAAAGTATATTGTGTTCAATTCTACAAATATGTATGGGTCGTTTAATATTGCATTCATTCCCTTATTTTTTCATCAGTACACTGTCACTTGAGACTCTTTTTCAGACAACTATTTAATGAGATCTGAAATGACACCATCCTGATATGAAAGCATGGTCAACTTAAATACAGACAGTGCAAGCATGAAAGCTTCATTAGATGTCAATGTCAAACCATGCGGCATTGAGATTGGGAGAGTCCACACAGATCCATGGAAAATACCGTTCAAAATATATCTTGGATAAAATGCTGATAATCTCCTTCTCAGAAAGAATGAAGTTCCATAAAATAACAAAAACATTATATTGCCCACGTTTGTAAATGTAAAACAAGTCGTCATCGGTAACCAATAAAGTATATAGAAGGAATTATAGTCTAGGGAATTATCAATTCTAAAATTAATAATCCATATTGGCTTATGATTCTTTACACGGTATTTATCTTTCTAAGAAGATACATTAATAAACAGCAGAAAAGAATACTAAGAACCTTCATTTATGCTAACAGTTGAGTGTGTTATGGAAATTTGTTTTCGCAATTCGATAAGGTCAAAATGGCAGGCTTCAATGTAAGGGATTACTGAAAGGTCGACATTCCGTTAAAAGTATGTGTCCCTTCATTTCTGGAATGATGCATACAAAGTCCGTTCATTTTGTTTTCAGCATGTTTCAATTTAGTTTTTCCATTGCAGACAGACGTTTCAATGATCCTTATCGTGATTTGCCTCGATTCAAATCAACTTCAAGGGCACTTATTTCTGTCAAATGTGCCAGTTATGAAATGGAAAATATTAAAGGATGATCATTTTTCGCAACACTGTATTGATGTACTGTACTCACTCAGCCAGCTAACACGGATTCGGAATTTTATCCTTGTTATAGACTATCATATCAGAACCATTATATCATTGTATAAATAATACAATTACCCCCATCAACTGACCAAAACTGGGGAAAGTATTTTTTCCATTGACTGTAAAACACACTTTACCTTTCACTCAGCATGTTAAGGTGTTGCATGACAGGTTTACTATCAATATCTCACTAACGGACTTTTTATCATTCTTCTTCCACAAACAAAAAAGATGAGAAAGGTTTACTTTATAGTCGTCTTGCACTTTATACCCTACATTGTTGCCAGGCCAACAAACTACTGTACACCGTTAAAAATTCGCTGATTTATATATATATGGTAATAAAGCAGTGCAACTACCGCCGTGTAATAATAAATAAAATAAAGAAGTTGAAACCCATATAAAACCATATTGCTCGAGGAAAGATATTAAAGCAAATTTGCAACGTGGGAATGTCCTGCCAAGAAGTGTACCTAAATGAATTTCAACGAAGATTTGTTGTAGGTTTTTGTAATGTAAACATTTGGCATTGTCAAAGATGTTGACAGCCCCACATTCATGTTTTTCTTTACTCAAGTATCACAAGGTTTTCGAACAAAGGATACTAAAGATACACTCAAAATACTATCTGACAGTATGACATTCTAACATTGACCTAAAACCTCCAATTTTTCTTGACGAATTTTTTACACATTTTTTTTACATAGTTTCGATTGTCTGTTATGTTATTTGATTTTGAATCGTCACTGAAAATATAAAAAGCCTGAATCATAAGGAAGGAGAATATAATCAATCATTTCCGTCTCTCAATATTTAACCTAACTGCATTTTCCTTTTCCTTCTTTGACAAACAAAAGAGGTGAGTATGGTTCACTATTACAATTTACATTTATTTACATTCCACAATGAACATGCTTGCCGACGGGACCAGAGTTTGTTTTGTCAACATAAGCGTCTCATTGCCGACAGACATCTAGTCCTGGATTTTTCTTGAGGAAATTAAGCGCAGTGAAATCAATTTTTCGGCAGGAATGTGACCTAAAGCTTTCGCTTAGGGCTAGTGATTTAACACTTTTTCCTTCAATCTGCTTTTACGTTGCCTCATTTTATTTATATGGAATAACTAAGAATAAATATTTCAATCTATCCCTAAGAGTAATATACATGAAGTCGAGTTTCAATATGAATTCCATTATTGGCATTGGCATTTTTGTTCCATACATTGATACAATGAACAATATGAACAGGGATTATGGATAAGCGATTTCAATAATGTCTTTGTCAAGTAAGTGAAACATTGAGGAATCTGAGACAGATTGTATACAATAGGTATTCATAAAAAAAATAGGGCTCTATCCTTTTCAAGGATTCTTTAAGCTGAGTTTATTATTATACGGACAGTACAATAACGCCATTTTTACCTATAAAACCACAGTGCAGATATGTACCAGGATAGATACAGTAAGGGCTTTTCCTTTGCCAGAAATCATTTAAAATTGCAAAGTATGTGGATTTTTTTTAGGCACATACATGTTTCAGTATAAAATTAAAACGCATATTGCATGAAAGATTGGTCAAACAGTTTTGTTTATTTCAAGATAAGTACGTTTACTTTTGGTATCTGATCTGAATTGGCAGCCCGGCAACACTTCCGTAAAGTATATAAATTTGTGCAAAAGATTCGCCTCAGTATTCAACCGATGACGTATCCCAAAGGACATTAACCTAGATTTACATTTGCTACTGTGAAAACTTAGTAGAAACTATAATGTGTGTAGAAAATGAATTCTAAAGCTTTGTAAATTTGCAGTTATTTGTAGGAGACAGATAAAGAGTTGACCAATTAGCTTATAGCAATACAAGAAAGTGTAAGAAATAAGCGTTCACGTGTATAAGTATTAAACCGGTAAACGACAATATTATGCATATTATTTTCAGTTCATGAATGGCAATGGGAAAACGATCGCAAAAACATTAAACTGTCATTGTGTTGACGTAAAGAACGAGGACACACGTGTTACAAATGATGTAAATTAGCATTGATTATCTGATTCCTGTTTGAAACTTCAATCACTAAACATAAATAACATTAATTTATTGTTTGAGAGACCTCGAAATTGCTTGAATGAAGCTGTTAAATTGCTGAACAAATAGGCATGGTTTATTATCATGAAATAGAGACGTTCTTAATGTTGTGTTTGAAATGTTCTTTAAATAAATTATTTTAAACCGCTTTTATGGATCATTTAGATCAACTATAAATCTTTTTAATGATATTACATTATCACTTAACGATAGAGGAGCTTAAAAATACAACAAGGTAACAAAGTTCGTGAATTATGTTCATGATGCATTTATGATAAAACTACGTAAGGATTCAGCGCATCATTACACTGAATACAATAGAACAAAGTATTCACATGCATGGTTGAGAACAAAGAAGTATTGATACATCGCTAAGGCAATAATTCAAGTGATTATTTCAGTGATACATTTCGGTGCAATAATAATGATAGCTCTGTTGTACCGTGCATATATCCATGACAGAGCACTGTACATAATTTATCCGTTTTGTGAAAAGCTGACCATAGATTTTGTATATGTCCAAGTCGACAGCGGCTGTCATAAATTTTTCATTGTTGATTGCATGTCAATTTTAAGAATGATAAGTATTTCATTGCACTGATGGAAAGCTAAAGGGAATGTTTATGTGATCATATACCTTAATATAGCTAATTTGAACCGGAAAAGCGTGTACTAGTGCCTTTGAAGTAAGCATTGTCACTTTAAAAGGCATCTAACAAGATAATGGCGTTTACATTATCATCATTACATGCTTGAAGGTTATCTGTTTTATTTGATTGTTCGCTAAATGTAACCATTCGCACTGTTGCACTTACCAAATACTTCTAAGGTAAGAAGCCATACGACACTGTATGCTTTTAACACTAGGGCAAACTGGAGCTAAAATTGTAGAATAAACAAACTCATTCTGAGTTACAACTTTCGTTTAATGAACTGCTCTTGCAGTAATAGAAACACACATTACTATCCTAAGTCTTATAAATAGTGATGATAATAATCACTTCATTAAAACATCATCTGTTACACTACATGATTGTGTAGAGTATGTTGGATATTATTAGACTGAGGGGTATTTTCGTTTTAATTGTAGGATGTCAAAGTTTTGATTTACAAGCTAAAATACATTGTATTCTATGTTCCATTTTGACACTTAATTTTCAATTGATATAAAATATTCTACATAATACCATTTTGAAATGGTTTCGTTTTGCAATTACTTATCCAATTGGTTAAATAATTATCAACGTAATTATAAAACCGTAATGATGTCTTATTTAGCACAATATCAATATAGTTTGCCTGCCCGTTTTAGCCAAAGTGCTTTCTGTTTTATTTGGTTACTTGCCATCTTTCAAGTCATAACCTGTCAAAAAAAAGTAGTAATGAAATTTATCAAAATTGAGATTGGGTTTGACATTCAGGTAGGGAACTTGAACTATTTTATTGATTTAGCTTGCAATCCCCATTCCCTAACTGACGACCCTTCATCTGTAGGAATAATTTGGCCCAAAAAATGTGAAAAATCACCTTGAAGTCAGGACAAAATAACTGAATTGATTATTTTTAGTAAAGAGCTATGACGCCATGATAGTATCAACTAACATGGTACTACTACTTATTCTGCCAACCTCAAATGTTGTATAATGAATATTTATATATATTTTATGATGGTTGTATTCAGCATTTGTTAAACAATGCATTATCAGAATTTAGAAAATCATTTGAATTAGTTAACGTTAATAAATATAATTATTTTGAGTATCAAATACTTTCATATTAAGTTAATATTTATGTGATTCTTATCTATTCAATCTCGGGGCTTTGCCTGTTTAGGAAAATATAAACAGAGTTGTTGAAATAATCATGAATCTGGAAAAGATCAATTGTCTAATAATAATTTCCAACAACTTTCCCACTTTCCAACAATGAATGCTTAAGTTATTCATGTAATGATCATATACGTGCCCTGATTTCACGAAAATGTTTTTAGATTAATACACTGGCTGCTTCAAGGGACTCTGCACTCTTTAAGGTCATCGTGTGATCAATGCCCAGCGTTGAATAGCTCTCCCACAATCACTACAGACCGATTGACAACTTGCAATTGCTTCATAATTATTCAAGTTGCTTCAGTCTGAATCGTTACGCTGGACATCCTCTTTTTAAGTATACGTACAGAGTCCAAAAAAGAGTGAATAATTAGGCTTAAATGTCTTTGTGAAAAGATATATGTATGGAGTACTCTTATCCAGCCATGAATTTATCCTAAATTAACATTGATTTGTTCAAAACACGACCTAAAGTATATAAAATGACCCAATGATACTTGACTTTCACTCAGCATTAATATTCACCATTATTTATTATAAAAATATTTCATATATCCATATAAAAGTAACAGTTGTCCCCACATCATTGGCTCATCAACATTTCAGGTAGAAAATGATGCGTTGTGATGAGTCTTTCATAAGCATTTAATTAATCCTCTTTTTGACATTTAAATGCAGTAATAAAACCACAATTTTTACTAAACCGCATTTAGAAATAAAAAAAAGTCACGGTGGAGTGAAGTATGTTTTTTTGGAAAGATATTGTACAATTTTTTTCATGTTTATTTTCACTTTGCATCCTAACTCCGGTCACCTGAATGGTTTGTTTATCATAAAATTAACTTAGAATGTATCTAATATCGATGAGAAAGAATGCAATTAAATATTAAATCATAGATTACATCATATACTTTTGTTCGATGCAATACAAATAAGCAAAATGAATTGTTTGTATTTGAACTTAAATTTTTGTAGTGTTGATTAATTCACCGATAATCTATAACATTAACAGAAAACATATAAAGCAAGTTCAAGAGGTCGTAGTTGCACTTGATAGAAACTGTTTCCAAACAACTGCTGCACTTCAGAGTTGTTTTTGGAACAAATTAATGTCAATTTCTTGTTAGATTTTCTGTTTATGCTAAGGGCTAAATCTAAATCAAATAAAAGATTGTCCCGTTGTTGGGCAGACTATGTTTGAAATGCTTTTCATTGGCACCACAATACTATAGAAACTTTCAGTTAATAGTTTCTTTCTTCCAGTTCAAAGATGTAAACCCCTTTTCACTAACATCTTAAAAATGTCAGCCATTATTATTATGTATATGAAATATTTCATATTATAAACACACATACAACTTATGACTACAGTTATATGATTGTCATATGTTCTGATTCTTATTGAAATATATAACCAACTCTTAAATGTAAGGCTATATAGATGCATTTCCTTTTTTTTTCAAACATACATTTGCCAATGGGTTTTATCAAAGGTAGATATATATATATATATATATATATATATATATATATATATAATTTCTCTCGATCTAAAAAATATCTTGTGGGATAGATCGTTGTATAAAATGGTAACAGAAGAAAATTTCGTGTATGAATAACTTACATGTATGTCTATTCACAAAAGTCTTGTGAATCAAATGACATTAAACAACAGTGCAGACACATTCCTAACGTTTCAAACGAATCGGACAAGCACTTTGAATCCAGCTTACAAATGCAACAGAATTGATGACAGACGTAATATACCCTTTTGCTTTTATTTATTGAGAGACATCTTGTGAAGACCTTGTACATAAAGAGAATATCACAATATAGATGAAACCAAAGGAGCTAATAAGTACATTTGGATATTGCACGTACATGTTCCATTATTGTATAGTGTCACATGTTGAGTGTTGACACTGATATTTGGGTTAACTTTCAGGATACTAATAATCTCATAGGATATATGAGGCCTATCAATACAATTTTGATAATGATCAAAAAAGTAATGTTTGACCATAGAATAAGACACTCTTAGCTTCGAACGATCCAAGCTGAGATTGCCAAATATTATAACTTAGCCAAATATAATGCCATTGTTAATGACAATGTTTCTATGTTTTATATATTGGGCAATGTGTCACAGGTTGTTCATGTAACCCCATGTACTGTATGTATTGCATCTACCATGTGTAACCAGAAATGCAACAAAATAAAAAGTTCTATAAAAAAGAAATTTTATTCATTGGATGAAATGAAAATTAAGTTTACTCTAACATAGATTTCAATCTTCATCTTTTCTCTTAACCAATATCGTGACTGAATCATTTCCCTGATATCATTTTGAGAATTCAGGTTAAAATGTCCTTTATGATAGGAAGGGTATCGAATTGGATATAACTCGAAGCAAAAATCAATAAAATACTCATTACTTGATTTTGAATGTCAAAAGCCTCTCTCATTGTGGGGGATCCATTCATCTCTCTGTGACCACTTATGATATACAATGTCCCCTCAAGCAAGGACGCCAAAGTCAAAGTACCATTTCTGTAATCATAAGACAACCTCGTTGTCCCGATTTCTCTGAGGCGTTGCAGGTGTTTACAGCAGTAAAAAACTAAAAAGTTCGGACAAACAATTGCACTTCAAATCTCAGGATATCATTGGTTTTAGTGATCACTATACCACTAATCAAAACTGGATCATCAGGAATTTTATTAAAGAAAAGATATAAGCTTTTAACGGCGTAGTTCTCGAACAGACAACAATAATTATTGTCAATTCTTTGGCAATTATTTTGGGGAGCACAGGTAAACCAATTTGCAACTATTGTGAATAAAAAATGAGGAGTATCTAAAGCAGCAGAGCTTTTCTTAGATTATATAAGGCATTCAATGAAAGTGTACAAAGATAATGACTTTAATGGTGTTACTAACAAATCATTTAATACTCATAACTATTGCAATTGTAACCACAAGCCTGAATAGACGGTTAACGGAACAAAATTGATATTTGATCATAGTAAATAATTCATTTTTAAGGGGGCAGTAGCAAGGGGTTTTTTATCACAAGAAAGAGAATTCGCGAGAACAAAATCAAAACTTACAATTGCAAGACAATGTTTATATACAAGATTTTTCTACTTTATTATCAATTGTCCAGTTAATAAATGTTCATAAAGCTTGATGTCAATGGCTTCCATAACAAACATCAATAATACATTAAATAAAACACGCTTGTAGGTACTAAATTATATCGCATGAAGATATGAAATAATGTTACATATAATAAACTTCAAACATCAGTTATTTGAAAATGGAACATGTTCCTAACTATAGTATCATGTATTAATACAAAATATTGTAAATCTGTCATGATAATACTTGCTTTTTTCTTAAATCTCCTAAATCCGAAGTACAAATGAGTCATCCTGAATTCACCTTGGGCGATGAGCGAGAACCAATGTAAACGTGAAAGTTCTTTCAAGGTTTTATCTTAAGAAGTTTTAGCTTTCCCCTTAGGACAAATACAATGTTGATTAGAAGTTATATATTGGGCATTCCCTATATATTGGGCTATCCCTTATCCGAAAGAATGATTTAAAATGACCAAGTCAGCTTCCAGTAACAGTCAACTCAAACATTAATGTCAAATAACGATTACATTATTCACGGGAAGTCTCTGTACTTTTGGTTTTTTTTCCTTTCCAGCATAATTCATGTGAAAATGTGAATTCTAACATGACACGAAAACAAGAATGAAAATACTGCTTTCTTATTGGTTACCAAAATCAATTTTGGAGTGATTATTTCGCTGAAAATAATCTCTAAATATTTACGACTTACGATTTTATTTGTTTATAACTAAATTTAATTTCAAACAGAGCTCGCTTCTTACCGTAACGCGCGGCAATACCGATTCGTCAAGTGAACAGATGAGACGTACGTTATTCTTCAACTTTACAAACTGCTTCCCTTTCCCCCCTCTCATTTACAAGTGAATTTCCAGACAGTGTATTCAACCATGACAAACTATACAGCTTTGGACCGAATCCTGTCGTCTATCTCTCACTATGCCTTTCTTTCCGTCTTTTCCCCTATTCTGTCGATCCCTTTCTCCCTTATCTGTCCACTCTCTTTTGGATGCTTGTCATCCACGTGTTTAATAACTGAAATATTGTTCAAAACTCGTTAAACCCCAACTCACTCACTCACTCACTCGACCGAATGACATTGTTGTTGCGCAAGGCAAATAATTATTTTTCTAATTAGTCATGTTAGAATGGAGATAAATCCATTCTGTTTTTTATTTTGGGGTTGTATGTCGAGCATTTCTCACGACAAATGCACGACATACAACCCCAAAATAAAAAACAGAATGGATTTATCTCCTAATGAATCTGAGATACTAAAACTCTAGATGAAAGTTACTGAGTGCATTTTATACAAATAAGTCATACATTTTTACTTACTGTAAGTTTGTAAGAAGAAAAACATGCTCTTTATTGAGTAGTAAACTTTATCTCCGATACTATTTATAACCATTGTTGATCGCGTATGTAAATACAAGGATTTGTGTCCTAAAAGAAATTGTATGGCTTCACTGCTGTCGGCAGACTTTAAAAGCCACAATTCCGCTGTTTTTACATCATTGTATTAGCATGGTTTTGTCAGTTTTGGTGTCTTAGCAATGTGAGTCAGAGTTTGAAGGTGCTTTATGTGATGTGGTTGACTAAAGCCGTACATTGCTGCAAATGTGCTGTTAAATTTATATCATAGTAGCAGCGTGATGTAAGACAAGCGATCCCATGTTTGTTGAAATTTGAGATGTAAGAATGATTTTTCTTCAGATTCATTTCAACTTCAAGCATTAATATTTTGCTTAATGATGCCTTAAATTCATTTCCTTCAAATGCCAAAATATTTGTCTGAATGTTATGCAAATGTAAGGAAATGATTTCTGTCATCTTAGAATAAAAGTATATTGTAAAACTGGCATTCAAACTTTCGGTGCATATGATTACATGGAAAGGCATCTGAATAAATCAAATACTATATTTCCCAAATCATGAATATTGAAATAAAACCAAATTAAACGGAATTATAGAATCAGTACCCAGTGCTTAATGTCAATGCTTTTAATTCAGGTTCAGCTGTTAAAGATAATGATATATTTTGAAACACTAAATTAAAGGTATATTATATTACACAGCAAGATCAATAGATTTGCCACTACAAGTTCCTCGGTATCAAAGGACTTCAGTGATTGTGAGAGAGATATTCATTTCTGATCTTTGATCACATGTTCACCTTAAAGAGCACACAGTGAACTATGTAAATCTGAAATTACCAAAATGAAATCAGCTCAATGCTAAAAATAAACGCGAATAAATTTCAATATTTATAATTATGGTACCTTGTCTAATGATTGACTTGAAAACAATAATTTTGCGAAATAAAGTCTCCACCCAAAGAATTTTAATACTTCGTCTGATAAGGAAAAGTTGAACAATACGTTAATTAGTTAATTACCTAAATTAAATACCGCCGTATTTCTACGACATGGAATTGAATAGTACTTTGTTGAAATTAGATTGTTTCCAGGGAAGTTCTAACTTATTAATGAATGTATGAAACTACAGACAGAAATGAAGCTTTTGGTCAATACATTTTTTTAGAATGGCAATGTATTTCTCAGTTGAACAAAAACGTCATCCATAAGCCTTTTTCATTCAATTAAATAACAGGTTGATGCTCTTATCCTCAAGCAACCAGGTGTATCACGAAAAACGATGAAGTTAAACAGGGACACAAATATGAAATGAAATATGAATACGAAATGATGTTCGTACAATCTAATTAACCTTGATTTGGAATATTAAATGTCCACATGAATTTTCTCGTATGTGCCCAAAGATTAATCCCACGTTTTGCATGTTTCTGACAGGATTGAAGAATATGCAATAGAGAAACTCTCTTAATGATTTTTAAGCAGATTTACCAGGAGCACTTATCAACATGGATTTTGCTACTGACACAGACATGCTTACTTGACGCTTTGAAATGAGGGTTTCAATTCAAAGAATCTTTTCTTAAACTTGGTTCAATATAGAGCAATCACCACGTTACAAGTTGAATGCATACACTTAAGGTGGTTTTAAGTATCCCTTTTGCCCTGAAAGACTTAACCAATTTTTTTTCGGCTTTTATGTAAGTTATAACTATGAAATATTACGAAGAGTATACCTAAAGAATACAGCCTCAGTTTAGAATAGACATATAGTGGAAATTATTTAGCTTTTACTTTAAATTATTCTCGCTCACATTTAATTTTTATTAGAATTTGAATTGCTGCCTTAGTTTCATGCTCAACCGATGAAAAAATAATTCATCATATACTTACTTATAACTACTGAGGTTTTGCATGTTCGACCCTTTACTTATAAACACCCTGTATCAGCCCTGCATCAGATAACCTCTGTCAGATTGTCGCAAGAGATTAAAGCCCCTCGGTAACGAAGGCTAGATACAACTCGGGAGGACTTAAGATTTGTCATTTTTTGTACATTGGCTCCTCATCAAACTCCTCACATAGCAGCTACGTCTCTCCTCCGTCAAATATGATAACTGCAATCAAATTGATTTAAAAGGTTTTCGATATATTTTAGGCAATTATATCAAATTCAACTTGGATGTCAGGTGTCTAAACTTACATCTGCAACTGTAAATTTTTTCCATTACATGTTGTTCTCAGGAATTGTCTTCAGCTACGTCGTGCAGCAAAATGTTTACACAGATTTGTTTACTTTGGGATTTGTTGCCGCGCTGCCAATCGCAAAAAGATAGAAAGAATAAACATGGTTATCATAATATAAACATGGATGTTCATGCAATATGTGTTTTACACTCAAACAAGCGTGCGTCATCCTGCAATAAAAAACTGGATGTATGTTGTAAAAAATCAACTGTTTTGAATTTGTTTTGTTAAAACAAAAGCTGCCTAAATATCATACGTTCCTTTCAATCGACGTTCGACTTCTTATGGTAATGTTGTATGGTGTTCGTATAGAGGTGTCGTCTATCTTTTCAACAAATGGTTACTTTATCTCAATTGGTTTATGAAAGAAGGTTTTATCCCTCATCGACTAAGTCAAAACAATATGAATAATTGGTGACGTCTCCCGCCCGTCCGTCCCGAAATATGGTACCTTTCCTTCAACATGTCCTCTTCTCACAGGTTTTGCTGAAATATGGAGCATGCCTTTGATGTACATTAGTAATGCGTACATCAAACATTTGGGAAGGGCCAATGAATAGAGTTATATCCTTGACGTAGAGAAAGAAGATCTTTGGAAAATCTCATACTTTCTCAAGGCTGCCACTCAAGGTCAACATATTTTTAATTTCTTTGTCAAATATTTAAATATCAACAATGATATACCCACAGTTTTTTTTCTCACTCTCCTATCTCACCTAGTTGAGATTTCAAAGTGACAATTTTTTAAAAGAGATTTTTAAAAAGAATGACTAAAAAAGGTTGCAAAATTCATAATATACAATAGTTAACTTTTGAAGACACCATATTATCAATTACTTCTATTAATTCGTCTTTGTTTAAACTATGTTGCATTTTAGGTGAGGACATTTCTTTTCATTTATCCTACACCATATGCTTTGAAATTGTTCCCTTTGATTGATTTCAAAGTCGTGATGTAGGTATTTTCTTAACATGAACAGGGCGGGCAACAGATAAACGTAACATAATATATATCCCGATATTTGGCCTTTAGAGAGAATGAAGGGAGTGATATGATTAGATCTCAAAGTATTTGGCAGTCAAATGAAATAAAAATTTGAAAGGCTTCAATAAGTCATTGAATTGCTTCATAAATTTAAGAATTGAATGTCAGTTTTTGTGTTTGTAATGGAAAATGAATGATGTCAAAGCTTCATTCAAACTCACACGTGAACCCACTCCCTAACCTCGCTTGGTTCACAAGAGTTGCGCAAATACACAAACTGACATTCAATTTTTATAATTTTGCCCCTTCTTATAATTTGACAGCGGAGTATTAGACATTTTGTCCTAGCCTCTGAACAAGTAACCTTGTGCAACGAGAAAAATACCCATTGAACATTTTACCACACGTTTACTCCGTGAAATTCATGATATCGCGGAACATCATGAATGCAGCGTACACAGAAATAAAATCCACACAAGGACACAAAATTACTATTATCTGCCTTATAAATAATATCCGTGTTATCCGTATTTGTTCATATATTTTCGCCAAAAAATGCCAAGGTTGTGATTACAATGACAGGACGTTTGCGCCTCCTTTATCAAGAATGGATATTTCGTGAGTGTTTAGTCGGGTTTAGTACACGTCTTGCTTCCCTACAATGATCATTATTTGAAATTTATCTTTCGACTGTCTTAATGCATCTCGTTTTGTTCACTTCAGTTTATAAAGCAACACCTTTCGAGGCGATGCTTATCTAAGAATCATAGAAAATCTTGATTTCATCAAATGATTATATATTTATTTCCATCTCTTCATTTATTAAATAAAGAAAGACATATATATGTTAAGTAAGATTTTATATAAATTCGTCAATAGGGTAGATTCAATGTGGAAACCGAGAAAGTAATTCCGGTAAATGTTCACAGGATCTGTATCGACTAGAAAAGATTCACACAGAATTGAACAATGTTTGTTCATGGGAAATGAATTTTGGATCAAATGACCGTGCTTTCAACCAATCAACATTCAGAATTATGTGTAAACTTTAACGATTTTGATGCTAATCATAGGATTAGTTGTTGCAGAAAATCCCTTGATTCGTTGTAACTCACCGACACAAATATTGGTTTCGACACACTTCTCCCAGTGCTTTTCCAGAAATCATCAAGATTGCAGCTGGTGCCTAAAAATCATGTAACTAAAATCTGTATCTATAGTTCGAGGATTTTAACATATCAAATAAAGAAGTGTTTAAATGGAAAATACGATGAGAGTTGTGTTAACAATAAATCTAATTGTTCAAATGACATTGTTTAGAGTATAAGTTCTTTACGTTCTTTGCTGAAGAAATATTAATATATATATAGGGTCCGCTGCCCTTTGTATTTTTGTATCATCTTTTTTCTTCAGTAATTTTGTTATTGATTTGCTCACGATTCCTTCAGAGAAAGAAGTATCGAAATAACATCAGACTTTTATTTATATGACATAAAGATCGACAATAAATACTGGAGACATAACTGAAGCATTGAAATTCATATGAATTTGCTGGTTGCTTGATGGAGCTTTGATCAATGCACGTAAAATACTTGACTTTATTGTTTGAAAGATCCAAATCCGTTGATGGAAGCTATAAAATATTCTATATGTGCATGTGTGCTACATGGATAATATAAAATAGAAATGATATTCTCTTTAGTTAAGATTGATTAAATCAACTTCATGTGAAAGCAATCACTTTACAACGATAAATCAAAGTTTGAAAGCATATAACGAATATTTTACAATTATATACTTTATGATTGTTTTAAGTCAAATATTATCGGGGAAGTATTAATTGTTCAAAAGCTTATGATTTGCCATTATTTATTACATTTTGACGGTGTAAATGTTTTACCTTTAATTTTAATGTGTTGCGTAAATGTTTGGTTAATCATTTAAACTCTACGATTAAGAAATGCTAAATGGTAGAGGTCACATGGTTATCAGGTGTTTAACATTGTGAAACACTATTAGGAAGAATCCAAAACCTTTACATATGAACAAAATCAGTGCCAAGAAAGCTCTTTGATGAGCAAAACGACTTCAGGTCAGTCAGCAACTCTCAGAGGAATATCACTCTCATCCAGAGGACTTTGGCCACATGTATTGTAACACAAGAAATCACATCACACAAATAATGAAACAAAATGTATCGTTTTGAATGGAAACCTGCAATATCAACCTTAAAAGGTCATAAATATGGTATGGTGATTGGATTATCATGATTTAATTCCTATAAAAAAGGACTTTTATCTCTGGTGCAAAATTCACTAACGAATAGGGATGATACATAGTTTTGACTTTAAGTAAAAATTTAGCATTAGATTACATGTGTTGAAGGTAGTTTGAATAAGGATGAGAAGTAAATGCTTAAAACGCCACAAACTTTGTCTTGTAGAAAGTAAGATTCACTTCATATTGGACATCCCTTCCGGTCAAATTCCCGACTAAAAACTACCTTGATAGTTCACCTCGCCTGAACTTGTCATGTAGTAATGGTTTGTATTGAATCAAGCTTAGGGAACAATTTATCAATATGAGTGCTCATTTCAAACCATAAACTGTATCAATTGCGTAATCGATATCGATTAGTGGCTTTGTTCTAAACCTGAAAATTGGTTATCTATCTCTCAGAGAGTTATTCTTTCACGTTTACTTTCACTCTACTATTGGAAATGTTCAGCAGAATATAACAAAAAAGGCAATTCGCAAGATAGGGCTTTTCACGTATTAGAACAAAACTGATTTTTGTTGAAATGCCATTTGAAAAATACGGCAAGGTTGTTTAAGATCTAGCAATATTCATCCTTGTGAATAACTTTGTTTTGCCTTGACATTCAACGTTTACCATGTTATAGTGTGTTGCCTGAAGATCTTCAAGATCAATGTGTGATTAAAAAGTACTACTTTTTAACATTTGTGCAGTTAGGAAAGACTTAAGAAACAAAAAAGTGTTGACCATACAATGATTTTGCCTTTGTTTGTATACTAAACAAGTATTTACGTTTACGAATCGTATATTACAATCACCTCGAACATCTATTTTTCAGCTTATTTGATAGGCAACAATGGAAAACAAGATCATTTGTATTTTAAATTCAATGAAGGTACTATTATCATATATGCTAAATTCATTCTTGTTCATGTCTTCACTTTTCCCTGATTTCATGTCAATCATATCACGCTAGTGAATCATTCGCTTGCGGGGGCTTTGTGCTTTATAAGGGCAACGCGTGATCAAAGAGCAGTCATGAATAGCTCTCCCACAATCACGGAAGTCCTTTGACATTCAGGAACATGCAGTCATCATTTTATAGATTCCTACTTGCAATGTACATAGTATCCTGTTAGTAGTATCAACATATATCATAACTTCAACTTTGGTTTATCGTTGTAAGGTAAATGCTATGACATTACGTTGATTCATTCGATCTTACCTAAAGAATATATCATTTCTATTTCATATTATCCATGTAGAGCACATGCGTATATAAAATGTTTTATAACTTCCTTCAACGAATTTGGATTTTTTAAACAAGCCTTAATTGCAAGCTAGGATTAAAGACGTTTGTACCAATTCCTTTTATTTTAGTCACATCTCCATATTTATGATGAAGAAAGATGATAATAAAATTATCTATTCCTGGTTTTCAAATGTCTATCTTCGTTTTAATATTCATGGTTAAGAAGAATGCCAAACGTGCAATTTTCTTTATTTCAAGATGTCAAAAGCCATGTCTTTACTTTGTACAGCATGCAAAGAAACTTATTGACATTTATTTACAAAGAATATGAAATAACCAAAACATAACTGTAAAAGAAACATGAAGTTGAAATGGATCTTACGAATGGTGTTCAACATGAGATATCGCTTGTGTGAGATGAGGCAAGATTTTGATGTTGTTACAATTCAATAATAAAACCATTTTGACACAACAATGCTGGTGTATAATGGTAGTGTTAAATTTACAAAGTTGTACATCCTTTTTATTGCAATGTTATAAAGTTTGAAGTTTGATGATAAATTGAATACCTAAATGGAAAACCCTATAATGCCTCGCAAAACTAGCGATGCTTATATTTGACTATTTTTCAATAGTTCACAGGTCATATGTCACGGCGGGGTTATATCCCAGGGGTTATATAAATGGACCGAGAGAGTGTACCTTTTACCCTAGGATGCATCCGTTGATAAAAGAAAAATGAAATGTTTTGAAAATACGTAATTATACACACCCATGTAGACATTGTTAGGGGTATATAAAGCTCCGTGCACCAAAAAGTGTGCCCGGAAGATTTCTGGAAATCTAAATGACTTGAAAATTTAAAATTTGGTATGAGTGTTATATATAGAGGGATTATGTGTCTTTAAGGAGTTAAAACTCCAAGGTGAACAATAATTTTTTTAATTTTGACGAAAACTGGGGACATTTCAGGACTTTCAAATTTGGTGTTGACATGTCTTTTTGTGATTACAACTCTTAGGTTATACTTTCATAAGAAACCTAGAATAAAAACCAAAATCAAATAAAACTACAAGTTCGATGATATATGTGTCATATGTGTTCCACCTTTCAATGTTCCCAACTTAAAATGTTCAACAAAGTTACATCACCTTCTTATTTTTTAAGTGATCCTCAATCATTTATATGATTGACTACACACGTTTTTCAAATAATTAATATTGCAAATTGTAGGCGGGGATATGTGAGATGTGCTCACTTTTGCCT
Source organism: Phorcus lineatus (assembly GCA_921293015.1). Lineage (NCBI taxonomy): Eukaryota > Metazoa > Mollusca > Gastropoda > Trochida > Trochidae > Phorcus > Phorcus lineatus. The sequence continues at coordinate 30,130,279 of OV121094.1, read as the reverse complement.
TGTTTGTGATAATATACTCGATTTCACAAGACATAAATGAACGATGTTACATTGTACCACTCAATAGCTGTTAACAAAATGCTGTTGTAAGAAACGAATCGTTGTAAGCCGTATGAAAGCTATAAAATGGAAATATACAAACAGAAAAAATATACGTTTTATGCTAGGAAGATTTGCCTCATAAGAGAGAAGACAATATGCAAGCAAATGATAGAATCATACTCTGAGGATGATTTCATTGGGAAAACGCTTTGCTTTTGCTTGGTTATTCGCATTTTTTAAATGTTACTATACTGATAAATAAAAGTGATGTTAGTCGTAGTCTAAGTAATTCCATTCTTTCAAGTCAACTAATAAAAAGTGTCTGCCTTTTTCTTTTAAAAGTCACTACTAACGGCACTTTTAACATTTCAAGTTAAAGTAATCAAACAAAAATTCAATAACCATAATAATAAATAAGAAATAATAAGAAACTTGAGAAAATATGTACAGTAATGGCCTCTCCAAAGCAAGGAAAGCGTTTATTTTTTAAGAATTCCAAACATTCTGAATCCCAAAATCATAGGATTATAACGTTTTTGCCATTTATTGTCGAATATTGTTGAAAAAGGAGACGACATTTCAACATCCATTGATCTCCTTAGTTTGCAAAATGAAAGATGTTTTTATTGGTCAAATCAACTTGGTAACACGAATGTTTAATCGACATCAGAACCTTTAGTTTATAACGACAGATGTTATCTATTTATTCAAATAGTGCAATGGTATTGGCCCTTCAAACAAACAACAAATATTTCAAAGATTGGAACATTTATTATTGTGCGCTTAGGTGTATTTATTTAAAGTTTGAGCATTTATATTTAGGAGTTTTGAGAATTCTAAAGTCAGCCATTTAGTGATAGTGATAGGAAAACATAGTCCATTTTCGAATATATCAAGCCTTTTGATATACTTAATCAATGGCTTCATGTCAAACTATCAACATAAAAGGTAAATCTGCACTGTTTTTGACTATGAAATGATGTGTCGGATTTTATAATGAGGGAAAAGCCTGCAATAACCAGAGAGGAATTAGGGCAACATGGTCAAACTATAAATACAGAAATTATTTTGAAACGGATGCTTGAGGGCATGTTATACATTTAGGTGGTTTAAAAGAGATGAATTAATGCCACACATTGAGAGAGGCTTTTGACATTCAAAATCCAATAATAATGTTTTATTGATTTCTGCCTAGAATTGTTATCCTTGTCCTTACATTCCCAAAAGCTTGCCAGTCTTATCATGTAGGATATATTGACTTAAATTTAAGCATGAAGCGTGTTGGGTAGTGGTGTTGTGAGAGGGTGAGTGGAAGGGGAAGTTGGGTGGTTGTTGGGTGGATACAATTTTAATACAATTTGGAAATATTTTCATGTTTCAATGTCCAACGCACGAAACAAACTTTTATTTATTATATATTTATTTCACGTGAGCTTTTTTACAATATTTGATTCATTCACTATAATGTTTCTAAAAAGACATAAAGCTTGACTTTGTGCAAAGCCTGAAGGGGTCATTGAGAAAGTTGTAATATTAGAATAAGTGAGAGTAATCTTTCCTCAATAAAGAAATTGATATCCATAAGAATAGACCATAAATGATAAATAGATAAGTTTTTAAAAAAGGAGATTAAAATCTGGTATCAATATGCTTGGTCTGACCCAACTACGTTTACAAATGAGCTCCTCTTTTACCTATAGCAAAATTAATGTCAAGTTGAAAGACAATCAATTAATGTCAATAAGCTTTCTTTAAAACATTGGTCAATCATTTGTTCACACGGTCAAGTCCTGCATAGGAGTTTAATTTTTTATCTCCTTCCTTCTTTCACATCGATGTCACTGGTAAGTTAAAATGTCGCTTATGTGACATAAAATCTCCACTATTTAAATGTTTTTAACCATTTATCGTTTATGATAGAACTGAGTTTGATGTCACATGTGCAGTCATATTTTGGATATTGTTAAACTAAACATTTTCCTGTGCATTTTTAGTAAATGTCAGACAGAAAGTTTGATGTTCACTCATAAAAAGTCACTGGCATTGGTCAAACTATTGCTTAAAAGTAGACTCATCTCTAAAATCATGATACCATACTCCTCCCACACCTTAACTTTGATATAGAATATTACAGAATAAGAACCATCCTTTTGGACTTTTTAATTAAGGTTAAGATGTCCATGGTAGTAATATGGGTTTCAACAACAATGAAAATATCGTTAATACAAGTAGTAATCGATAAAACGTTCAGTCCATGTTACTGAATGTCAAGGGTCTCCCCTTATTGTGAAAGAGCTCTTCATCACTTGTTCCATCTCATGATGACCTTAAAGAGCACAAAGTCCCCCCAAGCAACCAGTTTATTGATCTAACAACATTTTCGGAAAATGAGGGCGAATACATAAACTATAACCTGACTCACTTAACCATTCAATTATTTCAACTGGATGAGAAAGAGACATATGAATTTACAAAAATTGCAAATTCTCTCCTCTCCCCCTCAACAAAAACGTTGCGCGGGGTATTACGATTGGCACTTTCCGTATGTCCTTTACACATTGTGTCTGGCTAATAACTTTGTAACTCATCAACCATTTCAATTCAAATTGATCATGGAAATTCACATTTATGTAATGACTGGGGATTTGTAAAAAATTGGTAACTAGTCCTGTCCGGCTTATTACTCAATTAACTGATAATCTAATTTTGTTCAAATTTGGGAAGAATATGCACAATTGCATAAAAGTGTGTCATGATTAACAATTTTGAAAATATTTTTTTTTAATTTGCATTTGTTGTGAAAAGTGGTAACTCTATGAAACTGTTTGAAGTCCTGTCCGAATTTTAACTTCTATAGTAATCATCTAATTTTGAGCACATTAGGCAGTGAGATACATATGTAAAATGAAGGTTACTCATTAGGCAGTGAGATACATATGTAAAATGAAGGTTAGTCATGATTAACAATTTTTACAATATTTTTTTACAATACTTTTGAAAACAATTGCCTAATCCTTCAAAATGTAATATGCCTGTGACAGAGTATTTAATTTTCACATTTTGATCGAAGTTGGTATAAGATGCTGAGGTTATGGCATTAATAACAGTTTTGTTTTTGAAGAAAAAGCAAGTTATTTGGATGAAAATTGTAGCGGTTTTTGACAGCTTCATTCAAGCAATTTTGAGGTGGTTTGTTCAATAAAGTCAGGTAATTTATGAGTATTCATCATACCTAAACCAAATATGAAAAAATAAAGCTATTTGACATTTGTATCATTTGTGATCGTTAACTTTCCTGCAGTTCGTTTTACTATTGCCATTCATGAATTAAACATGAAACGCGAAAAAGTGCATCAAATTCCTTCCCTAATTCTTGTATTGTTGAAAGCTAATAGGTCAGTTTTATATCTGTCTGCTACAAGTTACTCCAATTGAACAATAGTTGGTACAACAATGTTATACAATAGATAAAGGGTTAGAATTGCAAGCATATTCGGTTAGATAACAAAATTATATTCAAATTCATTGTAAACAAAAACATCAAATTTATCTTTCTTATCTTTCTGAACAAAGCTTAAATTGGCCAGACGAAACAAACATTTTTTTTTACAAAGTTGTTTACTTTGGTTAGTGTTGCCAAATTCGCAATAAAGACCGGATACAAAAAGTAAACATACTTATCTTAAAATAAACACAGGTTCCTGCAATATGCGTCTTATAATCTAAGAGACATACACGTGCCTGAAAAGAATATTGATATCGATGAAAAAACAACAATTTATTTGAAAATGATCTATGGGAAAGGGAAAGCTCCTAATGTATAAAAAAAACTGTGTTTCATCTCGACCGTGGAGTCTTTAAGGTAAGATCACTATAAAAGCAAAATTGTGTCATTTTTAAAATGAGTTAGACTCAGTGAAGACAATACCACTTTTCTCTGTTTTCTATCAGATCTCCTCTCAGGTATGAAGTTTGTTGAAGTGGCGTTTTTAAAACTGCCCGTATTAAAATAAACTTAGTTCAACTCAATAAAACAGCTTAACTTAACCTTTAGAGGAACAACGACTCTTTGTCTAATCTAAGATTCCTCAATGTATAACTTTCTTGACAAATAAATATAAAACAGAATAAGAATATAAGGAAACTATGTTCAAATAAAAATAATAATATAAAAACAAATAAAAGCAAAATGACCGGCATAGAAGCAGACTAGTGTTTAATCGCTTTCCCTCATCAGATTCCTGTCACCAATGATTCCACTGCTCATTCCTAATTTCTTCAAGATTAAATCCAGTCGTAGATGTCTGTCAGCAATCAGCCACTACTGTTGCCCAGACCAATTCACCTCAAATCTCGATGTCCATGGCATATGTAAATACAGGTAGTTTGTAATGGTAAACCTTTCTCACTTCTTCGTTTCCAGAAGACGAATAAAGGCACGATTTAGTGACGTATTCAGGGAAGGAAATGATCAATTCATTTCTCTTTCTTACGAATCCATCATGCTTAAATCTTTGCCGTATTTGCAGCGATGATTCAAAATCAAATGATGTAAAAGACAATGGAAATGTTAGTCATCAGAACAGGGACGTTCAAGATCATTGCCAGATGTCTTATTATCCCAGTCATCTGTTTTGGTGTATTGAATGTAAAAAAAATCTGGTTTTACTTAAGTACAGAGAAAACATTCAACTTAAAATTGCCAAATCTGTAAAATACAAACATGAAAAAAAAGTTTCTTTCAAATTCATTAGGTACTCGCCTTGGTTGATTATGCCCATATTTCAAATTTGCTTTACTAACTCTCTCCTGGACCAACATACAGTACAGCAATAAATAAACATACCCCGTATCTAGAAACACACTAGAAACGCACTAGATACGCACTAGAAACTTTCTAGAACGTATCTAGAAACTTTCTAGAACGTATCTAGAAACCTTCTAAAACGTATCTAGAAACTTTCTAGAAATTTCTAGAAATTTCGAGTTTTCACTCTTTTCGAAATATTTAAAAATTATAACCTGATTTAAAATCCTCATGTTTACTTTGCCTATTGTGAAATTTTGAACAAGATTGCATCAATAGAAAGAGAGATAATTAATATTGAACTTTAAATCTTCCTCGTTTTAACGCGCCTCTCTGCTGCATAAGGGGCAGTCTATATATAGCGCACGTCGTTTATTAGCACCTCAATGATCGGCGCTAATTAGATCGCTCGTCTTCAAGATGTTTCGACGCATGAAGTTTCTTTTTGTTGTCGTTACAATATAACACTTATATGTTTTATATAACTTTGCAATAAAGCATTAATAAAAGAAGTAATTATAGTTGACATAACTTACATATACATTGCGATTGCCTTTTTATAAATAATTTATGCGAGCTTATGAAGAAAGAGGCATTGGGGACATGTATAAATCTGTCACTACATGAATTATATAATGGTTTAAACATATTTTATTTCATTATATAAATGTCGCTTCTTAAAAAATATACTATTACATAAAGAGTGACGTACATATGGACGAATGAATACATACATACAGTAAACAGTACACTATAGATGCATGATTATGTTTGACACTTTTCAATGAAACAATAAATGTTTACAAACTTATTTCATTCCGCTGAATCTGAATTCCGAAAATCTCTTTGATAAAGTGATAAAATTATGAACAGATTTCAATAGTCCTTGGTTAGCCTCTTGTGAAGAGCCCGGGTGTCCAAATAGAATTGACGACAGATTAAACCCTTTTTGAAAGAAATATGCCTTAAATCTTATGTCATTAACATTTGGACAGGTGATGAAGGAATTTAAGGCGTCTTCAAAATGATAGCCACTATCACATACAGGTCTATTATCACCATAAATCTAGTGAACCGATCTCCTTTAAGATCACTATACACTCAAGTCGAATATAAACAGATTATATAATGAAAGAGAATCCTAGTTGTGATTACTTCAATGTAATCCTTAAAAAGACCTAAAGCCTAAAGAAAACTGCTTAACATATGAAGTTTTTATCATTCAATACTAAAAGGAAATTGCTTACGCTAACCAATTTATAAATGCGAGGTTTTGTAAAAGAAGCATGAAATGTAAGTGTGCCTACAAAAATCGTTTTTTTTATATAATGCGCGAAGTAGAACAATCGTTCCGCAATATAACATTATCACTTGATGGATAAACATTTTATTACATATAAAAACGGCATAGGAATGGTGAACAAGCATGTTAACATGTCAAAACATATTTAAAGACAATGTACTGCAAGTGGCCAAATTAAAATAGTGACGTAAATGATCTAATACGCTAAATTAATAATGTTTATGTTATGTCAACAACATAGAGGCGTACATATATACAAATTTATCTTTAACATGTTTAAAAGACAGCTGCTATGTAAGGTTTGGTTCAGTGTGTATTACAACGCTGTGAATAAAATCGCATTTAAGTTAACTATTTATCAATGAAATTTTAAGGGCAATCTCAGGATGATACAATCGAAGATTGATTTAAAATTTTCATTATTTCATTACTATCGACAGGGGATTCACCTCGCGTGACATGTGTTCCGATATTGGTTTCTGATCATCAATGGATAAGAATCAGAATGACTTGAAAAATGATATTTACAAACCTGGCAGTGACGGTTAACGCATTTACCACTCTTACAGAGAAAGGAGTACCAACGTTCTGTGCCATCATTAATGATATGGGTTTCAACTTTTTTTCTGTACAAACGGTTGTACTGCTTTATCTCTATGTAGATAACGAAACAGGTTATTGTTTCCATTTAGTAGTTTGTTGGTTTGGAAACAAGGTATGGTATGAATTGCAACGCAACTGTAAAGTAAACCATTCTCATCTCTTTCTTTTGTGAAAGAAGAATTAAATGTCATTTAGTCAGATATAGAGAAGGAAATTTGTCATTCACCAATTTATGATATGGGTTGCATATATATTATTTTCACTATGATCTTGCTCCGGCCCTTGAAGGACTTCTTTCCTGGATAATTGTTGGTTTGATTCTACAGCGTTATTTCAAAGAAAAACGGGAAAGATACATAGATATGCTAATGATAAACAGTCTTATCCCTGATTAAGCGCGCATGTTACAACATGATTTTGTTTACAATTAATGGAAAAATATTAAAAGATTAAGACATCAAAAATATTATTTACATTATCGTAAAATTTAGAATTTTTGAAATTGTGAAAACTTAAATGATAGTTGGAATAAACATTTATGATAATAAATCAATTCAGTGTTAAGAAAATATGTATTCATTCATATTCAACCATCACAGTTTACAGAAATGAGTGCCCTAGAATTAGATTTGAATCGAGACAAATCATTTTAATGATCCTTGAAACGTTAGCATTAGAAAAAATAAATTGAAACCTTCTGAACACTAAATGAAAGGAATATGTATGCTTTATTCCAAAAACGAAGTGGAAAACACTGATAATTATGTGTCGATCTTTCAACGAGCACATACATTGGAATTTGTCATTGGAAATGCCAAAAACGTATTTCCATAACAGACTAAAAACTGATCACAAAATGAAAGTTGGTACTTTCCATGAATCTTTGTGGACTGTCCTAATCTCATTGCTGCATGGTTGGGCATTGACATCTAATGAAGCTTTCATGCCGTCTGGAGTTAGATTGACTTTGCTTTTATATCAGAATGGTGGCATCCCAAGTTCATTACACAGTTGTCTGATATAGTCTCAAGTGTATTGGCAAAACAACAAGGGCATTTAAAGATCTGAATTAACTGCAATGCTAACAAATCCATAGTAATTATAAAAAATTGAACAAGAAAATTGCTTTGTTGTTCATTGAATGCATACAGAGATAAACGTATATGTTTTATCTGTTAACAGATTATTAAGATATTGATCCTTGGGCTCTATGGCTCAATAGACCATCAGGATACATGAAAGCGACACAAGGTCATTAAATCTGTGAAATAAATATATAGAACGTCATTCTAGTGCATTTTTTCGTATGATTGAACGAGTAGATGTCACAAAGAGCAAAGAAACAACGAGTTCGCAAAACGAGTTGTTTCTTTGCTCTTTGTGACATCTACGAGTTCAATACAAACGAAAACATTCACAAGAATGACGTTCTATATTTATTATATACCCTTTTTTACCTTTAATTTACTTCAACTAAGCAGAACATGGAAGAGTGTTTACGTGTTGTCTTGACCTAAAGAAATTACTCCGCCAACCCTTTCACGAATTATTTCGTCATCACATTCCTCCACCTATGACGTCACATGGCAATAGAGTTCACACAAAAATTTAGATGAATATTTGAAAAAAACCAGACGCAAGATATTTGTTCACATGTTTAAAATTTCTTTAGTGACACGTGCATATCACTTACATGTATAACACCATTTCATTCGAACAAAATATAAACATTCATAACTTGAAACATTCGCTGACATTCGGCAAATTTCGTTCACAACGTATTCTAACGTGAACATGTGAACACGGAGAGGTGACGTTACAGAACAGTTCAACGAGAGGAAATGACAGTACTGACTCAGAATCTGTATCACTATCAATGATGGCACGTATACGTTTTGGAGGGACATTCATTGAATTTGTTTGTGATGAAAAGTTGAAGTTAATGTGAATATAAACGATCCCCCTTGAATGTTGCTGCCGCTGAATAGACCGGAAGTCACGTTATTAATTTAATTTGTTAATATTTGTATCTATAATTGTGAAACAATGTAAATTTATTCTGATAAAAACACTCAAGGATGTCTGAATCAAATTATGTGCGTTTGTTTGCACTATTGATATGGGGCTTCCCCTGACCTAAATTCTAAAAATAGCTGACATGAAACCTCTCTCGCTGAGAAGGTAGTTCCGTGAGAAGTGCAATACGGAGTGCAATACGGATTGAGGAGTGCAATACGAAATTCATTGTATTTCATTACGTATTACTATCGTAAGATTACATGGGTATGTAATAAAATGTTAAATGGCTAAGTCCTCTGTAGGTAAGATTTCAGGATTCTAGGCTCTTTGGAGATACAAACGACTAAAAACTAAAAACTTATAAAGGTCGAAGCTTTTGTCGTATCCATTAGTGGTCACAGGGTCATCAAAACTAGTACAAACACAAACATATTTCTTAAAGGCTAGAGATTTTGTACAAAATAATTCAGGTTTCTTGGCGATTTCAGGAAATATTTTCTTGACCTTTTGTGCATTTTATCAAGTAACTGGGTAAATCTATTTATTAGAAAATCTTTGACGAGTCCGTACACCAGATTACAATTTTTTAAAACAGTTAGAAGAGGCAGACGAAAGAAAGTTTGTTTAAACCTTGGTTCTGTCGGCCCTAAATAAATCACACAGGTTCACTAAAACTATAAATCAAATCAATAACTATTGAATCTGTAGAAAATATATCAGCTCTCTATGGAAATTTGCATCTGGAGTCGAAAACCAGAATATGTAATCAGGGCGAGGCCATTTGACTTTTTTAACGGCCATAATGTCATCTAACATCAAAACTAGTATTTTCATTACTCAAGGAGTCTTATATTGGATTTTAGCTGAGTGAAGAAGAATTTTTTTAGTGTCAACAAATCTCTTACTTATAATCCATATAAGTCAAGAAATATGTGCACAATATTTCAGCTATCAGGGTCTTTTGCTTCTTGAGAAATAGATGATAATATTGGTACATAATGTATGACCCTCAATGAACCTTATCAGGGTCCTCGGGGTAAGAGAATTTATGAATTAAAATCCGCATCAGCTAATAAATTTCTACGACAGGCGCCGGACTCTGAATTTACAATATCATGTAAGTATATATGTACAAGTAACTATATAACATAAACAAGGTCTGACATAGTCGTGTCTGCACTAGGACCGGAAATGCGAACTGGTATCTGTCTAGGAAGTTTACAGAGGGCAACCGAGCCAGTAAACCATTTCCGGTCCTATTGCAGAGACGACTCTGTCACTAGTGTCAGACCTTGTTTATGTTATATAGCTACATGTTATTGTAAATTCAGAGTCTGGCGCCTTTGGTTTCTACACAACATTCGATTTCCAGAGACAATGATTTTAAAGACGAAAAGTTTCATAACAGACGAACGAAAGGACGGACGCCACAAGTCATGCCATTCTAAAATTCATTTTGCTTTTTCAAGCCTGTTGACAAAGGAAGCAAAAACACAATCATCCCTGCTGTATCATCAATACTAAACTAGTGCCTATGTAATGCATTTATATGAGAAGAATTATCCGTGTTTTTGTTGCATTCATTATATAAGGTAGTCTCCGTCCTTTGTCCAGACACACTTTCCAAAAGTTAGTTTGAAATGATTGGAGAATTCCATACAAGGGTATTTGATCACATGAACTCTTGACAGTTGCCTATGTTGGTAGAGACAGTTTAGGTGGGAGCATGATTCTTCGTGGATGCATCTAAAACAAACACATGCATGTGAGTGATAAGTGAATCCTAAAGACGTGCAGCTTTTAATACTTTTCAAATGATGAACCGCTATTGTTTGAAATTATTGGAACTTTACTACGAACAGTAATATATAAATAGAGTCGTTGTTATTTTTATACTTATAAAATGATATCGTTTGCCATTGCATCAACAACGTTTTAAAATCTTATTTAAACATTTAAAAAATCTATTTTGTTTAACGAATTTCTCTTTAGTTGAGCACAACTGTCTATCATCTGTCAAACGAGTTCGAATCATGTCAACATTCAATTTCCTCACATCGTAATCAATCGATTGATGCCTGTCCCAGACTATTAACGAATGTCAATCTACTATGATCTCAGTTCAATTAATGTTTTTAAAACTTTAATATTATATCAAATAACAATAGAAAAGTCATTGGTTGCAAATGATTTATTAAAGAATTTTGTTCCCCTAAAAGCATTTCACAAGTAACAAAATCCTAATATTCAACTAGGTGCTTAGGTCATAATTGCAATTGCCGTGCACTTCGTTGTGTGGAAAACGATGGGTGGTCTATTTAGCTATGTTCGTGACCAAAAGATCAGAGGAGGAATTTGTCGCGCCATGAACTGCAGAGGTAATAGTCAGATAATGCACATGTATATTTATTTTTGTATCAGTGTACCTTAAATTTAATTTCTCAAAGAAAGATAATGAAAAGGATGTCAACATTCATAGTAAAAATATTAATATACCAGATGAAAATAAATTGAAACTAAATCGCCTTGATTGATAACTGTTTCTCAATAAATGAATGCATACAAGTGAGATATCAAAGGCTTTGTAATTGAATTTGATTGAATATAAGAGTGGTTCGTGTAATCCTCATATAATGGTACTGTCATAAATCTTTTAAATTTCATACCTACGCTAATCACATTTTAGTTCAAACTACCTAGAGAGCCAGTGCATAAAATTTAAACCTGACGTTGCTTATTTAGCTCATCTGGTCTGAAAGACCCGATGGGCTTATGGCATGGCATGGCGTCCGGCGTCCGTCCGTCCGTCCGTCCATCCGTCCATCCGTAAACTTTTCACTTTTTCGACTTCTTCTCCAGAACCAATGACTCTAGAGAGCTGAAATACTCCTTGGCAAATGGGGATTCTAAATTGTAGATTTCGTGACCCCATGACCCCAAATGGGGTCACAAGGGTCAAAACCTTAAAAATCTATTTTAATCTTCTTCTCCAGTAGTTGTGTGTAGACTTCTTGGCCAATGGGGATTCTAAATTGTAGATTTTGTGACCCCATGACCCCAAATGAGGTCACATGGGTCAAAACCTGAAAAACCTATTTTCATCTTCTTCTCCAGTTCCAAAAGGTCTAGAGAGCTGAAAAGGTGTGTGTAGACTCCTTGGCCAACGGGGATTCTAAATTGTAGGTTTGGTGACCCCATGACCCCAAATGGGGTCACAGGGGTCAAAACTTAAAAAACCCAATTTCATCTTTTTCCCTAGTTCCAAAAGGTCTAGAGAGCTGAAAAACTGTGTGAAGACTCCTTGGACACTGGGGATTCCAAATTGTAGGTTTGGTGGCCACTTGACCCCAAATGGGGTCATAGGAGTCAAAACCTTAAAATCCTACTTTCATCTTCTTCTCCAGTTCCAAAAGGTCCTGATAGCTTAATAGTTGTGTGTAGACTCCTTGGACAATGGGGATTCTGAATTGTAGGTTCGGTGACCCCTTGACCCCAAATGGGCAATGGGCCGTTTTTATTTGATTGTGAATAACTTGGACGTTGGGACAGGCTATCTTTCCTACACTGCCCATGACCCCATGGTCTAAACCCAAACACCTATTTCTATCAAAAGTCTGATGAGCTACAGAGCCCATGGCTCTATTTTTACTTAGAGGTATTATTTATAACTTATGGTCAATGATTTTGTCATGTATAGCTAATAAATGTTATAAATCAAGTACATTTTTAAAGCTTTAACTTGTCATGAGTTAATGATTTTTTGGCAATTATATAGAATATTTAATGTTGAATATAAGTTTCATTAACGAAATGTCAAGATGATTGTGTGAATCTTTTTTTTGATACAAGTACAGTGATAATTTGATTCACTATCAACTTAATCATTGTCATTGTTAAGCAAAAGCAAAAAAGGCAAACACATGCGGTAATGCACACTGAAGCACACCAAAAAAAACATTTATACAGAAAATAATTTCCCAAAACAAAATCTTTACTACGCTTTCACTTCAGTGATTTCATCATAAAACAGTGGTTGCCTTGGGGAAAATTGACCTCTTTAAGGCCATCACACAATCAAAGAGCGTAGATGAACAGCTCTCTCACAATCAGGGACAACCCTTGACATTCAGGGAATTTTCTATACTTCTTCTTACAAAATTCATAATCATATTTGAGGTGCTTCCATCCTTATCATTTAATAGTACATCATAGCCTATATTACAATAATGGAAGTCAGAAAAGGTCCCGATCATTCGGTTTATTTAGGTCATATATCAAAATTTACTATTTAGGAGAAATATTGATTGATACAAATTACCTGCTGAAACTTCAAAATAGTTTCCCTGAGGTTATATGCACAGAAATTTTGAATGCCAATTAAGCAATTTTATGACTTGACATGCTTGTAAAAATAATTAACCCTAACATTTCTCAGGAAAATGTAACAGAAAAGAACAGACGTTTTTCATCATCTCTTGCGCGATTTGAAAAGAGAAAATATTAACAAAGAATGCATAATACAGTTTAATAAAGACCAAAATGTACACAAACACCTGGACAATAAACATAAATACTATGCTGTCATCAATCTTCATTAAACAAATACCCGATTGTAGCATGACCTAAATGGCCTCTGTCAAGTACCTTTTATCTCATGATATCTCCTCAAAGGTTGAAAATATTATCATGTTGGAAAAATACGTTCAGAACTGTTAAAATCTATCAAAATTAAAATGCTGAATTGCAAAAAAAACGGTGTAAAATTGATTTTCATATTGTATGTATATGAATTGTTTAATAAGAAACTTATTTATATCTTCTTGTTCCACATATGGCAATGTATAGAGAATATAACATTTTAATTCTACCTATCCAACAAATCTTTCTATAAAAAGGTAATGTATCAACATATTGCAAGTTGAAAGTACTCGAACAATTTATTATCTGTGAGAATATGTACTAAACTGATAAGAGACTCATCACATTATCGATATTCAAGGAACTGTAAAGCAAACCCATATAAAAGACGAAATTGATTTGTTCAAATGTGTAGTAACTCACTCCTTTTCTAATCAATTTCATTGTACAGATATGAAACAAAATATACCTTTCTTAAGTTTTAGTCAATTATATTAAATATAAACGTTAATGCATAAAATCCTACAAGTTATTGGCTGTAAATTTCAAATACCTTGTTTTGCAAATTAGAATGGAGATACATAATGTGTTTGGGATATCTAGGGTTAATCAAATTAGATTTTTTTTAAAATAATTTTTTCAAGTAGGTCAGAAAGACAATGAATTCGGTGCATATTATGATCACGAAGTATTATTAAAAAATTTATTTTACGTTCCCAAGAATTATTTCTACAAGTGGACATGACTTTAAAAATGATGAAATCTACATGATATGAGAATCCATCACTAAAAGCACACAAGGACAATTGGAATAAAAATGGCTATAAAGTAATGACGAAAACAATTGTACGTGGAAGGTTACAAAACTAGAGCCTCTCCCATAGTACCACAAGTCGTGCATGATGAGCTGGACTCAGCTTTGGCCACTTCATAAATCTTCTACCACCATATCAACCGATTTCAGACAATCTTTCAGTTAGTAACTCCCTGGTAACCACTTTTTCAATAATAAACAGACCTCAAAATTGACAGGCCTTGGGAGATCTTTATCATCGTAGTTGACCAGATTTTTTTCAAAAATTTGGAAATAAGGGGTAGATTCGTCATATCTAAAATTCAATTCTTCTGAGGGTATGGTAATCAACGTGCCTCGTGAATACCATGATGTTACATTTTATACGTAATTCAAATGTATAGATTTGGCGTTGTTCAATTATTTTCCATATGTAGAGTTTGATTTCAAAATTGGTGTGATTAATATCTGTTCTTGATTTTTGTTTAAAAAAACGATCATTGTTTGAATCATTATTGAGTAAGCTCTCTGTTCTCTTGAAATATTTGGTGTTACATGAGTAGCAATACATCAATAGTAAAGAATGTCTGGTTTGGTAAAGTTTGACAGGTATACAAGCATAAGTAATGGTTATTATCCAAAATGGTCATTTTTCAAATAGCTTCACAAAAATATATAGAAAATTGTTAAATTGTGTGAAAGTCAGAAATGGAAATTTCATTAGAAGTGAGATGGGAGCTAACCTGGCAACTCCAAACGGAACATTTTACAAAAATAGCAACATGTTGTAAAATTGCGGTGAATTTGAGTGCCTCTGTAAGACAATCTTCTAAGCCCTTATTTGACGTCTGAAACATGAATAAAATATTAACACTTCGTGAAAGACAATATTCGTTCAAGTCAATCTTCAAACTTCCATGTGAAAAAAACCCACAACATTTTGATATTCATTTAGTCTTGCTTATGTTCATCAGTGAGCTAAAACGAATATTTCTTACTAAGACATGATATTTCGGTTTCATTTAAGAACATTTTTTGATCAGCCATTGAAGAAAACTGTCCATCGATATTGAGCTGTTTGCGGTAAAAATTGTTTTTCAACATACCTCATATCTCGAACATAAATGTTGATGTATGTGCTGGTTGAAAGAAAACTCATAGAATCATCTGGGATATTTGTTTTGTTTCTACTTTCGCTTCTGTTTCCATTTTGATAATCTGAAAGTTTATTTTCATGCTAGAATAGTCTCATTAGTCCTATGATTCTTCTGAAAGCAAAAAGCAACTGAGGCGTCTTGTCACTTACAGCTAGGAGTGAAGACTAAACATTATCTTCCTAACAAGTTAAGTGTTTTTGTCATATTTTGTTATTTGAAAGTCTTTTTGTAAACTTTTCATCTTTTCTCAGTATATTATGTTAAAAGTAATAAACTCCGTAACTGTTTCATTATAAAGAGAAAGAAGACATAGAAGTTTCATTTCATTTTTTCTCAGAGAATCTATCATATAAAATATCATTTTGTATTGCAGAAAATTCAAGCAATATTTAAGATAGAACAGAAATATTTATTAAACAGCATACGTTATTCTTCATTTGAAAATTAGTCTCGACTACTGCGTATTTTTCTTGCCATCACAATTTATCAATTGCCTGTAGGTCCCTATTAAACGCCGACATGCATAAGTAAAAGGTATTCATGATCATTCGCTGTTTTCAAGAGTATTTTTCTTCACGACGGCTGGTCTCAAAGCATGCAATGTCAATGTATCGTGTTAATTTAGATGTCACTCTTTTTTCCAACTTAAACACGGTTTATGAAATCAAGGGTCATGTTTAGATTAATTATTTTTTAGGCATTAAAATGAAATTGCAACGGAACATAGGCTTTCTCGGTTTTAAAGATAAAAAAACTAAACGTGAAAAGCTTGTTATCGTCGTTGTGTGCGAGCAATTTACTAGATGAGTTCCATTCATCTTCTATTTATAAAAGGTATTTTTATAACAATATGTGTCTTTCCAATAATATTAATTCAACTTATTGCACTTATTTCCATACTTACATCCTTAGTGGCTCTCGCTTCATTAACGTCATCCGACAGATATCTGGCTCTCCTTTCTTTTTTAGTATAAAGTCATCGTCAGGTCCCTAAAGTGCATTATAATAGCACAAATATACCTTTAAAGTTTCATATCAAAATTTCAATCAACCAAATTTTAGCATCTCAATACTGGATATAATCAAGTCAATCTTCAAGTAAGGCAAATCTGACAAAAACATCAGCCTTACCTATACCCGTTTTCTTACGTATACAAAATTGGATGCTTATGGAGAATTGAGATACATTTAATTGATTACAGGGAACGGGAATTGATTTAATTCATCAAGTAGGCCAGATTGACACATCGCTCAATCACTTTTCATACATCTCCTTTAATCATGGCTAGTGAGTATGATGAGATGACCCCTAACGAGCATTTATACAGGACAGGACACATACAAAATCAATATTCTGACCCTCTTTTACAGGGTCGATTCGTTTCATGATTCTCAGGCTTGAAATATTTCAATCGCTTGCTTCTAGTACACATACACGGTAAATGTTATAACCATATTCAAAATCCAGTGTAAAACATCATTGCACCTCGAGCTGGAATAAATTCGTTCCAAAGCAAAAGAATCTTCCACGGGTACATTAAACATATGTGTTCTCAGTTTAAGTGATCTAATTGACAGAAAAATGTCAAAACATCGTTATTGATTCTTTCTCTGTGCAAATGACATAATATCCTTATCGTTCTTTCAAGAATATACGTTGGTATATTAGAATACATTAAGTTAAGTTAAGTTAAACCTGGAAGGTGGTGCCATCTATAACCCAATAAGGGCGTTCCAAAAATCCAAGTTTTGGATCTGGATCATAACAAATTTTATAACATTTAAAAATATATTACGTAAAAATTATGAACTGGCAAACAGGTTTTCTTGTATTTTGTTTGGATTATGCAATTCACAAAAATCTAAGTTCGAATACTTTTTACATATGACTCCTGGGAATTTTCTTCAGAGAAATTTTTACACAGATTACCAACTACTCACTAGACTTAAATGTTACCTGATCTTTATTTGAAAGGCAAATGTGTTATAATCAACTGATATATTTATCTTGTCTTTACAAATTTGTCTTTTGATTTAAAAAATAAATGATTTTAAAAGACTGTCCATATTTAAGACGTTGTATATTGAACTTGTCTAACGTGATTATTTAAAAAATACAACTTTTTACTTTTAACGATTTACCTGTTAAAATGACACAATGTCATATCTAAAACAACAGCAAAACGACAGTGAGCTAAATGTGAAAACATGGACATCAAATGTAAAATATTAACAGTTGTTTGCCCAACCTTAATTAAGGTAACGTGATTTTGTGCAAATAATTGGATTAATGGACCAACTGAATCACTAACGACATACAAATAGTATGGCAAATCATTCGTATATTGGAAAAAGTAATAATAACATAACGCTCACACGGAAACGATCAAATCAAAACTATGTGATTAGCTTGGATATGACAAAAGCAAAAATGTTGTTCCTAATCGTGAGTTGATTTTTTCAAAAACTTAATTGTATCATGCAAAAAACAAATTTGTTATGTTATATTCTGTTGCCTGCAAGGACATTCTATGTTTGCAATCATTGTTTGAAACAAATGTACTGATCTAAAACATTTTGTGCAATGAAGAAATATTTTCACATTCACAATTTTTTATGACTATATGATTGATTTCTGGCTTTATATTTGAAAATTATTTGCGATGCATCCTATGTTAGATTTACCTTGAACATTTAATTTTGGCAATGTAATATACGACTAGAACTTGGGGGAGGTGGGAAGTCTTCGAATCAATACATTTGCAAGATATATCACCAAAATAGCAGAGTATCCTTATCTGCATCCTTCAGTGACTGACTTTATTAATCTAAGAAAACATCTGCTGCTTTATGTCAAAAGGATATTTGTAACAAGGGAACCATAGAGCTGATAACAGATGTCTGGTTTAATGTCATAAAAAATTACATGAAGGTTTGTCATTATTATTAATGTTGAAGATATTTATTTTAAAATCTAATGTTTTCTGTTTAAACATGGTGGCTCTGTTGGAAAGCAAGTTCTGTCTCTTTCAGCCACATTAGATACAATATATTTGTAAACTTGTGAGATTTTTGTTTAACTATGCCGATATCTTTGTTACAAATCCTGTCTGGCTCACAACCCAAAGGGTGTGTTATAATTGCAAGTTTAAATATACTGATATATGTGATTTTGAGCTTTTGGGATAAGATGGATGACAAGTATGTTGGAAAATAAAGTTAGTGAGCCATGACTAGATCATAAATTGTTATCTTAACTTAATAGAGGAATTCAACAAACAAAAACTTTCATAACTCAAACTTAAGATTTCAATTATTCAGAGCCAAAAATAATAACATCATAACAAAACTGAAATAATGAAGTCTTCCGTGCCTTAACGTTTCTCTATTGGGATTTGAATGTGTTTCATGTGTTTTCCCAGCATGTTTAGATTTCATTATATTTTGATGAAACAGATATACCTATTTTAATCTTTAAAACATTGAACATGACACATAATTCAGAAAAATAACATGATTGAATGTTTGATTTAATATACTCAAAGAAATGTTCTAATTCATAAAATATATGATGCCTCAAGACATTGTGCCAGTTGCAGGGTATATACCTTGACCATGCCAGCTGCTTGTATTTACTGTCACATTACACGCATTAACAGTGTACAAATTTCAAATATAATGGAGTGTAGAAGTGAAGCATACTTATTTTAACTTTGTCTTTTAGAAGTTGTTTATTGTTGAAAATATTTATAATCATCTATCATTTGAACAGACCTTTTTCTTCAATTGAAAAATTTAAATATTTACATTTCTAGTTTTCTTTAGGGTTTTTAGTCGAACAGTTCTTTACTGTGAGATTCAAGAGAGCTAATGAAGAAAACATGTATCTATGTTTTACAACATCCTTTTAAAAAAGTAAAGCGAATGCTTGATGTTTGCTTAAATGTTTAAACATAATCCGAATGTTAAATCATTAAGAAAACACATGAGCAGAGTTTTAAGGAAATGGATGCATTTTACCACTAAAGGTTGTCATTATAAATGTCACATCTGAAAGTAAATAGTCCTCTCGAGGTCCATTCGGATCAAACCCATCACGTCTGGACTCTGGAGGCGTGTGCCTGTAATGGAAAAAGTAGAGTTAACCACATTGTGAACAGAAATCGGTGTGCATTATCACAATATGCTGTAGTGACAAAAACACTATATCAGAGCAAAGTTTGAAATGTTTGTATGAAATAGGTTATTAACTTAAATTAGATAAAGTAACAGTGATATTTCTTTAAACATGTTGAACAATAAATGAAAATATAAAGAACTAACTGAGTGTTAGCAATAAATGTATCCTTTTTAAACCAAAATCATCATAAATTTCATAATTAAGTGTTATGAAAATTAGTTAACTTTCAAGATGCTGAATATTCTACCAGGGCACCTGTTTTTCAAAACACTAACAACTAAGTTAAAACGTTAAAATAGTTTTTTAAATTTGGAAATCAGTTTTAAAATAAATTTATAGTGATTCAACAATTCCTTTTTATTTTACAGTTTGATATCAAGATATCGTAATTGATCAATAGTGCTGTCACGTTGCCTAAATGCCTTTCTCGCAAAATCTGAATTAATTAATATCTTAAAAGTAACACAAGAATAAGCCCTCAATTTGTAGAGTAAGAAATGAAGGAACTTAAACGGATAGTGTTGGGAATGAACATTACAAAGTTCACATGGACATAGGTTTGTGTGACATAGAAAAACACATTCAAATTTTAACTGAAGTCGATCAGAAGAATCCCCTCTACATCTGTTGTTAGCAGAGCATATGCTTATAACTTGTTTACAAACATTTTTTATATAATGTTACCAACGTTTGAAATTGTAACTGGTCAAAATATATAACATCACCTTCTTCATCCTATCTCATTTGTATGACTGACTACATGTTATGAATCTTTTAGTTGTAGCCAAGGCAGTCAAACTACAAGCGTTGGTATGTGAGATGTGCTTACTTTTGCCTTGTTAAATAAGAACTGTGAAAAGTTCTATATTCAACGGTTATTCCCTGTAATTTCAGATCTTTGATACAATGACCAATGAATCATATAACCGTCTTGGATTTTATATAATTTTGTCATTAAAAAAGGTATTATCAAAGAAATTCATTAAAGGTACGAATTATTCTATCATTATTTAACCCACGTTCCATTGTTTAAAAATATCTTATGAAACCCTGTAACTTTAATACATTTTTGTCTATGTTTACAAGTCAAATTTCCACGTTTACGTGAAACATATTTCAAAATTATTATATGTATGCCAATTTTAATTTTCCCCTCAAATAACAACTTTCTTCTGCTGGTTCTGTAAATTTCTATGTTCATTACCTGAAGTTACCTGTGATTTACAATGATGATCAGTAACATACTTCATAAGGAACGTCTTACCTTTTTATCTTTTCATGTGAACAGAAAATAGATGTCATTGTTTTTTTAAGATGTAAAATGAAAAATCTTTTGTCATTTGAGTATTTGCTAAACCATATTATGCTAGCAGTGCATTTTCGTTCAATAAGGAACACTAATTATCACAGACGTAGTATTGCTGACTTAATGTTTAGTATGCAAAGTATATTGAGGTTTTTTTTTCATGTAATCGTGTAACCCTCCTCACGTAATTAATCTATGCTTCTTCTCAATACTGAATTATGTCACCAACGCATGCTCGACTCGTATGTCGATGGCATATTTCTTTGTCGTTTAATTCATCCATTCTTATTATGATGCCTGGTCCTAAACTAACTTCAATCCGTCATTTGTCATTGGTAGTTAAAGAACTGCAATAATGCTGATTACTGTTGTAAGACTTGCTGAAATTGCCTTTTAATTAGCCAAGTTTCTGTCTCACGATAAAGGGATGGGCAAGTGTGCTAGCACGAGTACTTCGATCAAAGACAACACAACACAAGAATTAGATTAATGATGATATGTATTCTCAGAGTGACTGATATGATAATGCTGATCTTGATAGTGCATCCAAGGGGTACCTATCAGAAATTATAAGAGCAGGGTACAGTAGATGTTCACAGCTTGGATGCAGAATCTAGAGAGCTTATAAAATAATGAAAATATTATTTTAATTTAATTGAAGTGGTATATAATGGATGTGATGATAACTACTTACAGGATAGAGAGATAATATAATGATTGAAATATACAATTTGGTTTGCATCAATATGTGCATGTACCCACCCAAATAAGGAATTGTATGAAATTATAATTATTATGTTACTTCCCCCATAAAGTTTCATCACACCCAACCACAGGGAATAAAGTTGCCACCTGATGTAGAGGATAAGGCACATAGTTACCACTAGGCCAAAAGTATACACTGTAACAATTTAAGGAGATATATCATTTATCTCCAAACTGTATAATATGTATAAGGTATAAAACCTAACAATACCGGTATTGTGTAATTTAAATGAATTATTAACCATGAAGGGCACCTGGCCTATACTTATATGGAAAATAATAAGGATGGAGCATGACTGTCTGTTGGTTGATCATACCAATCTATTTGAGACTGGCTCCAACAATATGTACAAACACCCATTAGGTAGAATAACAAGAAACTACCCAAAATGCGGATACCTAACTTTAGTAAAATGAAATATATTAAAATGCAATAATAAGATATTACATAATTAAATTTTACTAAAAGTTGAAGGTAAAAATAGAAAGTGCCTAGAAGTAATACATAAATAGAGGATACTAAACGACCTTCCATTTAATACTATTTTTATTAAACGAGTTAATGATTAAGTATAAAACGAGCGAAAGCGAGTTTGATACCAAATCCTTAACGAGTTTAATAAAAATAGTGTAAAATGGAAGGAAGTTTAGTATTTTGTTTATTACTTGACCTC
This sequence comes from Phorcus lineatus, assembly GCA_921293015.1. NCBI lineage: Eukaryota > Metazoa > Mollusca > Gastropoda > Trochida > Trochidae > Phorcus > Phorcus lineatus. The sequence continues at coordinate 30,107,992 of OV121094.1, read as the reverse complement.
AGTTATCAAGCATTATTACCGAAAGTGTACTGAACGAAGCATTTCCGCGACTAAGCCGCCATTGAGACGTCGGTGCCAAGATTGTGACGTCACAACCACAAAATATTATGACGTCATACGGGGAGCGGTATTACACTAGTTTAATATCGCCGTATAAATATTACACTGTGGTATCTTACACGGGCGAGTAATAATGTATCATTACGATAACAGTGACTTCACATCAAGTGGACAACATAAAGAGTTTACAACAATGTTAATTATGGCTAAATCATTGTGAAAAAACCTCACACTGTATAAATAAATATTGATAACAATAATTAGAGGGATGAGGAAAAACAATGATGGCGTTAATCAAAACATTGTGAAAAAAAACATCACATGATTATATTGTGACAATATATTGCTTGAAAAGCAGATCAAAATAAACAACCGATTTGAATACAAATCTTATGTATTGTGATGAAAAAACAATGAGTGTTAATGCTTAGCCGATGAAATGATTATGATGCATGAGCGCCGATGATATGAGTAATGTGTAGTAATTGTACTATTGGCGAGATAATTGAAATTACTTTTATCAAACTAATTTCTAACATGAGACAGTATTGTAACTTAAACATGATTAAGATGCTTTTGTACCAATCATAAGATAATGTAAACCCAATAATGTATAGGAAGAAACTAAGGATTTCCCTAGTAAAGTTAGACAACTTTAGCAGACGACGGTTTGTTTACCTATAGGGCGCCGCCATCTTTATTACCCATAACCCCTGAAGAAGGTAATCTAAAATAGAGTTGGGGTAGCCTAACAGGGAATCCCTAGCCTAATGGAGCTGCAGTGTTGATTACATGGCTTGAGGGCTTAATTAGTACCACGTGTTGCTGAGACAAAGGAATCAACACTGGTAAATTTGAAATGGATTTGTTGTTATCAACAACTTGTTAGGATTTATTAAAAAAGGAAGAATTTGGAAAAGAGGTACTTTGAATTTTGCAATGCGCAAAATGAATTTTGACTGGCAGATCAAATGATTGAATTATTTCCAAAAGAGAGTAACAATTACATAAATACAATTTCCAGAATGGAAATATTGTTTTTTTGAATTACTGAATGCCATTTTTCTTGTCTTTGGGTGCATAAGGGATTGTGCAACTGAGCAACATCTCCGCACGGCAAGAATATCTTTACAATTTGGAATTAAGCAAAACCCGTTACGCCAGTAAGTAACTAAATATTCACAATGCCCTTCTATGTGAGTGCATGAAATAAAAGCATCACGAGCATATATGAGGAAAAGCATCTTGAATTAGAATCAAATACTAATAGAAAGAAACATACAATTTTGATAAGTTCTTACCTATCAGAAATTATAAGAGCAGGGTACAGTAGATGTTCACAGCTTGGATGCAGAATCTAGAGAGGCCTACTTTGCACTTTCCTGGGCATGAGTTGGTTACCTGACCGTTGCCATTGGTCAGTTTGGCCTAACCTTCCCCCAGTCTATAAGAACCCCTCCAGATCTCTCACTGCCCCAAAGCTTAACATCTGGTATTACCCTGTAAGGGTCACCCTCACCTATTCTACTGACCTCTCTGTTAATTAGTATAAGGGACAGATTTGTGTTAAATTTTATGTATACAAAATACATAATATGGGCCGTTACACTGTCAAGTTACAACACAATGTACTTATACCTTGTAAAATGCCGGCCATGTAGACCGTCTTCTAATCGTTAAGCAAGAACCCATTGATGTTCCACCTTGACTAATGGGAAATATGAAGGGTTGATAGAAATCTAAATTACAGGTTGCTCTAACATAACATAGATAAATAGTTAGAAAAAAAGTATTTTTTGAACCGCCAATATTGTTGTAGACCTCTTGCTTTAGTGCAGCGCCACGGGAACTACTGAATTCGACATTTGCCAAACGTCATACTTACTTATTAATCTTATTTTCAGCTTCATTATGTAGATAGAAGAACACATTACAAGTCTTTGAATGCAAATACTTTGTAGCAGTATTGTCTTTTGACAGTACATAATTCATTAAAAGTGTTTTAATATTGGATCGTGTTTTCAAAAAAACCCTTTTCACTCCCCCCTCCTAAGTCTTTTTTTCTCGGAAATATGTCCCTTTTCACACCTTTGCATAATTGTGTAAAATGGTAGCACACACTCTATGTATAATAAATATTATATGCCTTGAGAATATTATCATTGCATCTATCTCTAGTGAAACATGAACTAATAAATGGTGAGATGCTTTCTTTTTTCTGTTGTATAAATTTACTTGTTAATGGGAATTTAATAATGACCTTCCTGCTCAAACTCTCTATGAAACTTCTGCCAAGGATTGTTGAATTTTCCGGATGTCGATGTTAAGGATGTCCTTTAACAGTACTCTTATATAACATTTTGACTCAAAGAACTGCATTGAATTTCCCTTCAATCTGTAGATGTCTGTTTGAGATGGAAGCAGTTGTTTGCCACACTTCTGATCGACCCATCTATCTTTCCACAGCTGAGTTGACACGGTCTTTTGTAAATACCTCCCCAATTAGGTTATCTGTTCACAAGATAAATATTCTTTAAAATAATCGATAGAAAATGTTCTCATGTTGGTTTTTATTGCCTAATTGTTTGCCACTCTAAACAATGTTTGTAAAGTGGTTAGATGAAGAAATATTTTATAGTTACGCTTATGAGTGCCAAAAGGTTTCCAAAAATAAATATGATATTGAAAATGTCTAATGGATTTGGTGTGCCCTTTTAACGTAAAGAGTTTACCAACTTACCAACAGAGTTTATGCTGTTAGAACACATGAGACAGATAACAGCAGTGGTGGTAAATTTGTCCTATTATTTGAAGTTTGATATACGACAAATCGTGATCACAAATATGTAGCATGTATACTTTTTAAAGCTGCAATGGCTTTACTTACTTGGCCTCTTTCCTTTCTGTTCCCTTTCTCTAATGCCACTATTGTTATATATTATTCAACAATCAATCAATCATGCATCAGTCAGTCCACACACCTTAAATGATTTTCGATGGAAGGGATATAAGTCGAACTCTGTGTGTGCTACACTGAGAGAAACATACACTGTCTAACACTGATTGTGAAAGTTGGTGTCAGTAAAGGCAGAGAAACTGCATCTAGGCAAGAATAATAATGCAAAATGAAAGAGCGGAGCTGTCTTGCTCATATATCATTGCAAGTATAGCAGAAAGATTCAAATTGTAATAAATTATAGTAAAATATTTTTACTTTAAAATTTATTTCATAATAAAACTGTTCCCTGTCAAATTGGTTTTTGGGACAATTGTCTTTGACTTTTCAATTTTGATAACACAAGAAATATATAAATGAGATTCATATGAACCAATATGATTTACAAACATATTCTTTAAACTTTTAATGGATGTAAATTTTAAATTTATGAGTAATTTTGTCGAGACAGTGTTAACATCATGAATATAAAACTATACTGTCAACATCAAGGACGAAGTACAATGGCATGATATTGATGGTCAACATTCAGTAATGATTGTGAGTTTTACCCATAATATCATTCTTACTAAATCTCCTGCATAACGTATATTTGTAAAATAAGGAGTACATTTGCTTTAAACTTCTAACGAATAGGCATATATATGTTCGTTAAATTACATTGAGTGAGTGAGTGAGTGAGTTGGGGTTTAACGTGTTTTGAACAATATTTCAGTTATTATAAACACGTGGATGACAAGCATCCAAAAGAGATTACATTGATACAAGAGAAATAACATCATAATAACAATATTAATACACTTTTGATAAATTAAGCTATATCACTTAAAATACCAATAGATATGTCATTGGGAAAAGGTTTCAGTGCCATTTATACCATGTAAAGTTTATATGCATTATCCACAGATCAAATAAAGAATATGTGTAGAAGTGTTGAGTCAAGTAATCGATCTGATACTCATCTTCTTCTCTTTCGTCAATGTCCTTTAAAGTCTTGGAAGTATTCAATGTAACTTTCATGTGTCGTTGATAAACCTATTTCTTTTGTTATCAGAATTGAAAATGTGTAATTAAACCTTGCTGCAAAGGAATGTCACCAATTACGCAACACAGTCAAAGACAAAGGATGTTGTACTGGTGGAATTAGTTCTTTATATACAATAACGTTTGTTTTCGAAGTAAACGTCTGATTGTTTTTCGTTTTCACGTTTCTTATTGCATGAACACTCCATTTTATAACGACAACAAATAAAAAACATTTGAACCTTTTTGTAACCTTAACTGCAATTATTGAATTCAATAATAACATAAACAATAATAATCAACTTAAACGTTCCAGCTATGTAAACCTTCAGTAAACATTTGTAAAAAGTCTGCACATTAGATTTCAGCATTAGGATTAAGTGTCAAAAGATAGTTATGAAACTGATAAAGTGTCAAAGTTTTATGTGGAACAAAATAAGATGGATTGTAAGAAATGCTCACTGGAGTAACGAGCGTTCATTCCAAAAGCTTAAAGGCGTCCTTTCCAAGAGGAAAGAGGCACCCTTCCACACCTTTCCATAAAGGAAAGAGGCACCCTTCCACACCTTTCCATAGGCTTAAAGAACGCCCTTTCCAAAGCCTCTTTGGAAAGAACGCACGGCAAGGTGACCTTTCCACAGCCTTTAAAACTAATTAGCACCTTACCTGTCTGACCAAGAGTTACGTCCCTTTATTCTGTTTGTCAAATTCGTCATGTTATTGAATACCTTTAGAAGTTTTTGATTAAGTTAACCTATAGTTATTTTTACATTTTGAAAATCTTTATTTTGTTTGAAAGATTGATTCTTAAAAGACATGAAATTTAATTTACCTTTGAAAAAAATTTAAAATGTTTTTCATCGCAATTTTTTAACAAAAGAAGACTTTGTTTTTAAATGATGAATCAAATCCTGCAAATTAGTTTATTGCAGAAATTAAATAAATCATTTTACTATTTAAGGAGTGACTTAAACACATGAAATGAATAAGAGATATAGAGTTTGAAAATTGCATCATTTAAAATTAAAAGATATTCAGAAAATTGTATGAATTTAATCATGGAAAATGTTAATAAACAATTTTTGGCAATGATTATCATTTGTTCGCAATAATTTGTTTGATTTCAAAGGTAAATGGTGACCTTTTTGAAAGTGAAGTTTGAAATATTATCAATGACAAAGTACATACCCGTTTCAATCGTCAGAAAAAGTAATCCATGAATCCTATTAAATTTGGGTACCTTTCCAAATGATCTACTTTTTTCAAGTGACTGTAAGCATGGATAGCATTGCCGAACATTTTCTTCTCATTGGTTGAACGTATATTCTACAAGTTCATTGGTTTATAACGTTTGTCGTTGTTAAGATGTACTAATTAGCTGTGTAATGCCAAGAGTTATGTCAGTATGAACGGATGTTGACATAAGCCGCCATTTACCAAAGGGTCCAAAGCACAGGTGTGGGCCTGCTATTTGAGACAAATAATCTGACAATGAAATTTGACAGGAAATAGATTACATAATAGGCACCTGTTAATTATGACAACATTAGGACCCAACTATGGACAGTATACATTGAATCTGAGCAGTGTCTTGTGATGTGCAATTGCGTCGCCACATTCTAAACTCAGCATGAAGTACATAATTGACAAAACCAGTTTCATAAATAAATATCAAAACTAAAAAAGTGTTTTTATTTTTATTTTTAAATTCCAAGCTTCATAGGTTCAAAATTTAATTGGATCAGGTAAAAACTATTATGCATACAAGAATGTATGAATGAGTTTTTAAAAAGAATATAGAATGTTGATGTAATAAGAGCATTGTGAAGATGACAATATCCCTTGTCAATCATTAAATTTTATATAAAACAACTAAATACAGGATCATATAACGAATATTTGTACTTAAATGTATGACTACATTGATCATGCATGTTTATGATTGTTCGATATGTATTTCGAAAAGATATATATGTCTCATAAATTATCATTACAGGAAAGTAAATTCTAAGGCAACAGCTAGTTCGCCGATCCGTTCGCTGTCCAAATTAAGGAAACATTTAGATATGTGTATGTAAATTGCAACTTACAATGTCATGTATAATTATGGTAAAACTTATGTTATCAACAACAAAGCGTTGATCTAATATTAATTCATTGTTCATGAGCTTAACATAATAAAGAACATCTTAGAAATAGAATTTAGAAACATACAATCTAATGCTATTGTTTGATAATAACAAGCAAAACAGAAAAATCTTATAAAACAGATCCACAAAAATATTTTATTGAATCTTACATATCCCCTATTTCAAATAATGCACCTTAGGCTTTCTGTGAGAAGAATCTCTCATTATAAACAATATACATCTTGTTAATTTGTCTAGCCGACAATCAAGAGTGCCTCTTTGATCTCATAGTGGTAATTAACTGGATGCGTTTAGTGTAGAGGCTGGACCAGAAAGGGGGAGGGGGCGTGAGGGGTGGGGCGTCTGGAAGTGACACTCGCTTGGAAAGATCGTCTGACAGGATTGCTTTCATTGCTATTTGGCGGTCTATGGTATAGTATTCCCGCTATGCCATTGCCGAGACCTGGACTAACGGATTATGAATTGAGTTTCACTTGAATGTCATATATAAAATATAAATTTAGCCAATGATCGAGTTTACAATTTATGATGAAAATATTAGGCTTTTCATTATTACATTAACAGGGCTTATTTCGGAGGTCACGTTTTAATATATCAAACCCAGTAACCACATACTTGAACCAAACCTCTATTGTCCACAAAAGATTTTATAGAAAGCTCAATCGGCTCATACATAGCTTAAAATATAGTTTTATGAACAATTCATTTCTGTTGATAGGTTTGCTCATTCATGAAACGGTATAAGATTGTTTTCTGACAATTCCTATGTTGTATCAATTCTTTTGAAATTAAGGAAATAATTTAAATTTCTGTATCAAGGTTAGAAACGCGGTGTAAAGTAAAATTATCAATAATATCAAGTCACAGAAACGGATGTATGAAAACATATTAATGGATATTTATAATCAACTGACGATACTTTATACATACTGATACTACAATATGTGCACATATCCATTAAAAGTGGTAAATATTGTAAATAAAAACTTCACCTTGCGTATTAACCTCTGTCTAATAAGTAAAATTTGGACTTGCTTCCATGGTGTGCTAACAGTGAAATAAATGGATGGTTTAAGACAATCAACAACGGGTTTCATATCATGTTATAAGATGTCTTACATTTCTTTTATCAACTCTCCATGCTCCAGATCTTCCTTTCTGTGAATGTTCTCTTTGCCGTTCAACAAACGGTTTCATACCATGTGATAATGTCGCATACATTTCACATTCAAGCTCTTGATTTTGTCAAATAATCAAGTGCGCCTCAAGCTCGATTGTAGTGAATGCAAAAAATTAATAGACAAATATCGGACACGTCCAGATGTTTTTGGGCAAATTGACAAAGTATGTTACATTTTCTCTTAATTTGTCTAAAATTTTAAGAGCAAATATATTTCTATATACATGGATATGAGTTCTATACGGTAGTGACATTTTGAGCTACTTAACGAATAGAAACATCCTTAATTCAACACGTTTTATACAAATAAGTAAACGATTTTCGTGATTTCTTCAATTACTAAGATTATTTTGAATTTAATTCACGTTTATAATGACGTGCTTCAGTTGAGCAACAATTTTGAAAATTTTCGCTATGCTTTGTTATTTATAGCACAAGTTCTCACAGGTTTTTTACTTCTCTAATTCGTTGTTATGTTCTGTATACATGTATTGTTTAATTTTGTTATGTTCTGTATCCATGTATTGTTATGTTCTGTATCCATGTATTGTTATGTTCTGTATCCATGTATTGTTTAATTTTGTATTGGTACGGCGTTGAAATTGGCCAAATGACTTGTTCGCCAGTCCAAATTTTGTACGAAATAAAAATATGGTTATTAAACAATCTCATACAAATTGATAATACGGCTTACCTTGCTAAGTAACTACACAGGTCTCTCTGTCAACTCAGAGAGAGGATGTTGCACAATTTTATTACATGGTAATTAACCGTTCGTTACCTTGTCTAGCCGACAATCAAGGATGTCTCTCTGACCGTTACATGACAATAAACTTGATGGGCGTGTGTGAGGGGCAGGGAGAGAGTCAGCAAAAGAAGTGACGTTGTTTGACAACAAAGATTAACGAGATCAAAATAAGAAATTAATTAATTAATAGGGCATATCCTCCCCCAAAGTATAAAGTATACCAATGGTTTCATAAAAATATAATGATATATATACTGTTGTTAGAATTAAAAAAATATGAAATCATAAAATTACACTGTATTCTCGAATGTTGAAAAGGTTGGTTGTTTCAATGAATGTCTTTATTCAACTAGAAAAATTCATGCTTTCGGGCATCCACATGACTACATGTATGTCATGTGAACATTATGTTGGAAAATATCTGCCTGTTAAATTTAAAAGCATGTGGACTGAATTTAGCAATTAACTTTTTTCAACTGAAAACAAGGTTTGATTACCAATAATATTGCTTTAAATCAAATCCTTTAGTATAGAAAAACATGTCTTGGCGAAAATCACAAAATAATATGAAATAATGAAGAGAGGCTTCATAATTAACGCCACAAGAACAGACTGATGTTGGATATATAAAACGTTCATTTTATATTCATTTAGGTCGCTGCATTCAAGTCGAAGAGAGCAATATATTATTTGACAAATTCTGATTCATTTGCAAGTCAAGGTGGCTGTAGATATATGTCTCGTTATTCATAATCTATGTTAGAATATCAGTGATCTATATTTGGTAGGCATTGATCTAACGAAGAGATGTACTTTATACAACAAAATAACCTTGATTTAGACATTATTTATGTCAATCACTTACCTCAGAATGAAGATGGTCTGGCTCATTTGGGTTAGTTCCCTTCAAACTTTCTATCCAACAAATTCATAAACACATTACACTCTTGCTTCTGGAGCGTCAAAATGTAAACGCCCCATTTAAGAATACTTAGTGTAATACTGATGTAGACATCCCCTACTCTTTTCTGGAATGTTCTTCTGTAAATTATTGACAAAGGGTCGTTCACAAGCATTTAGTTAACAGTAATCCTATTTAAAACAACATCAAGATTGACTTATTTATCTAGACCCAAGCTCAGTGCTACTCCGGGATTCTTCTAAAAGCTTTATTATCAAAACAGAAATAACAGATTACACTGCATACCCACTTTACATTAAATAAAGAAGGGTCCTTAACAAGCATTTAGTTAACAATAATCCTATCTAAAACAACATCAAGATCCATCTAGATCCAAGCTCCCTGCTTCTGCAGGGTTCTTAATTTCAAACTTGTTTTCTTATATTAATGGCTATATAGAGCATATGACAAAAGTTTATCATATCAACTGTTTATATATGAAAATAACTTTATGCCTTTTACTTAAAGTGGCTTTATTCTAAGTTAAATTGTTTATTTTATGAAAAGTGGTACCTCATCCAAATTCCTCTACCTTAAAACATAGGTTTCTATGTTCATTAATATGTTTTGACTTGATGCCTCAAGCAAAATATAGAAAAAACAGCATGTTGTTATAAACTCATGGTAAAATTCCGAATATCATTAAATATTTTAGTATCAGAGGAAATCATATGAGATGTGTGTGCTGGTCTTTTTGTTATTATTATTTATTTATTAAGATGTATGTTCATCCTTTTTCGTGCCTCTATGCAAAATGATTTTGTGTGGTCATTCTCTTTCATCTATGTCATCCAGCATTCAATATTATTTTTTACAGTATGTGACTTATTTTCTGAGATCCGCATGGGCAAATTTAGATTTTATTATTGTTATGTTGTTCTGATTTAAGAAAAATTAACAAATGTTACTAAAACAACGAGTTAGCGTCAGATAATACCATTTAGCTTCTCAGACCAATAAAACCTATCAGACTATGACCAGTTGTCAGCTTCAGGTATTGAGCAGGTGTCAAACGTGCTGTACAAACACATGCAGGTGGCTTGTAGACAAGTGACCATGTATCAGTCTGTTTTGTCAGGACGGTGTCTCTCGTGTCTTGAAACAACAGGATACACTGCTTTACCGCATCCTGTTATCCAATGAAATCTGAGAGGTTAGATAAGAAATTAAGAAAATCAAACTAATTTTGCATCGGCTTTCTTTTTCTCATCTGGTCGCCATTATTGTTTGAATGTGATAGCTGGATGTAGAGATTGTGTCGTTTATCTTTTTAGCCACTGATCAGTGATGGGTTTTTGTTCTGTTCTTAAGCTAAAAAGGACTTGGATATTTATGTTATTGTGGATACATTCACTGAAAAGGTACGTTCCACATGTTTAACTGATCAACTAACACATGCATTATTGATTTATGGAAGAAGTATATGCGGCAGCTTTTCATTTTTACCTAACTTAATTTAGCGCTTTGCAAATTCGTTACCTTCAGAGTAATGCACTTTAAGCATGTATTAGTGCGTGGAAAAGTGCCATATAACTATCCATAAAATTATTATAACAATCACGTTATACGTTAAATAACTATAAAGTAAATCCCTTTGATGACCTTTATAGATATGTGAACTATGTTATCCAATTAAATATGATACTGTTTCCTTATATATGCCACTCAACCACTCGATTTAATACATGTTGAACTACTAACTTAATTCAAAATGCTTTTCATTTCACTTTTCTCCTAGTTATTAATTTTAAAATAATCGTTCCACGTCCATGATTAACACAGTTTCATGATCTCGTAATTTCATGGAATCAAATTCATGTTTCAAATAAGAAATAAAAAACCCTTTTCAACCATACTGCTTTGAGAATTGAGAAAAAGATAAAGTGCGATTTTATGCGCGCTTCATTGACTTAATCGATTTGGAAAGATAGGCAACGGAAAGGCGACCTTTCCTTAGTGTGGAAAGGACGCCTTTCAGTTTTTGGCAAGACCGCCTTGCCAAATTTGGAAAGTTATGGAATGAACGCGCGTTACTCCAGTGGCTGTTTCACTCGTGATGCTTGTCTGAACAACTGTGTTCACGTCTATAAATGGTCATTAAGTTCTTTGTTCGTTTCATCCGTTTTACCGTCTGTATGCCCTGTCTGATCTTTTCATTTTCATCGTCAAATGGTTTAGGGTTAGATTTCAGGCTGAGTATATGATTCATTCCCATGATCGTTGACTGCTCTCAAGACGTCAGACTGATTCTGTTGTGCCAGCAGTTTATTGCTTAGCTGTTGTTCCCTTGAAATAGTAATATGAGAGGAGTTAACGATGGCGTCATCATCCTTTGTTGAAGTATTCTAACTTATCTAATCGTTTTCGTTTTATCCACCATAGCCTGTTGTGACGCTGTTGTGGAATTTACGCTATTGTACACCATCCCTCACTCGATGTTAGATTGGTTGTGGGGGGTTAGGGATAAGGTTATTTTCGTCTCATCGTCTCGAACTGGACTTACGAAAACCTGCATCGCATCTCAGCTAAGCCTGTTATGCTTTCGTATTTGGTCAGGTAATCATGCAATTAGCTCTTCATCCTTCACCGCAACTAAATGTATCATTTACAACATATTCATAACTTGTTATGTCATTTATTCTATTTTCCTGTCAGATGCATGTGATCTTTCATGAATACATTAATTTAGATCCATAATTTTCGCATAGATCAAGGACTGTGTACCTTTACCATTTGCATTGTTTGATTTATCCTTTCTGTAGTAGAATATTCTAGCTTAAACTTTTCAAGTAACTCTTTAAGAAGAGAACCTGCCCAGGCACTGCCGTGATGAATTTTTAATTTATACATATACACATTGTACACAACAGATGTATACTCCTCCATAATCATCTCATTTGCTCAAAAACGTATTCTTGGCGATACCCTGCAGCAAACAACATGTTCTTCTCCTTCTTCTACACGTTCCAAAGGATTATTTTCAAAATATTGCCATATTGAGTATATCATTGTCAATATTTTCACCCTTTTTAAAGTGTAGAATTCATTACATCCACTGTCAGTTTTCGCTATCATTGAGGGTCCAGCTTTTCAGGGGGGTGAGTTCAGTGTTCAGTGTGCACATTTAAAACGGAAGTAGTTAATCTGTTTTATCACGTATATAACAATATTAATGCGTTTACATCAGATGATTTTAAACTCAAAGTCAAATGATCAGATGAGAGAAATCTCCGACCCCCTCATAACAGTAACAGTTTGGGATCACAGACATTTAATTCACAGCTGAGATTCCATGAGTGGTGGGACACCATAAAGAGGTTTGTATGTCCATGCAACTGACACGATAACCACAAGGTTATCCCATCAAAAGATTGTAAAGGCGTAATATTTGTTCAACTGTCTAGAACTGAGCAGACTTTATGAACTAATGCTTTTTTCGTTTTTTTGATATATGTGTGACTGGATTGCTTGGCATTTACAAACTATTTTATCTGATAATGTTTTTGGACAGATCTCTATCAACACGACAACTGTCATACTATACAATAATGGAATAAATAAACGCACAGCTTCCAAATATACGTATAAACAACAGCTGTTTTTTGTTACATCAACATCTTTACGTAAACCATCTTTTAAAGATATCTCTCTATAAATAAAAGCAAAAGGGTATATTACATCTGTCAACAACTCTATTTGAATTACTTAACTACATTACATACCTCTGAAAATCTCGTATGTATGATGCGTCTGCAGTCTGGTTAGAATATCATTTCCTTCAGGTAATTTGGATTATTTTCTACAGCTGTCTATCCTACAAGAGATCCTTATTATCAAACCTGATAACTGTTATCATATAATATCATATTTCTACTTTTCTTTTTCAAAAACAAAGGAATGCATAAAAAAGGAATCACACAACACAGAGTAATACAGTTCCAAAAGAAACCACATGAAAATCAAATATCGTTACCTGTACCTTGAATTTTTTTAAACATGAAAATTCGTTATCAAGTAAAAGTTCTGTTTGATATTTCCAACTTGGAACATGACGAAAACAATATTAAAAGGAAATTTAATAGTAGGATGTTGCCAATGAAAATCATTTCAAACATATTGTGTCCAACACCGGGAGAAAGCTTGTATTTGATTTAGATTTGCCCGTAAGCATAAACTGGAAAGCTAACAAGAAATTGACATTGATTTGTTCTAAAATCTCTGAAGTGTACCTGCCTTGAGAAACAGTTTTCCAAGTGCCAATTCGACATCTTAAGGATGATATTTATACTTAACAGCAAAGGAAACGCAACCTTTTTTTTTTGTACGTAACGACTTAGTATATTCTGTTAAATGAAAAAATGCACTTTAACACTAAACCACGCCCTCCAAGATGGTTTTGTTCGTGTAACCGGTTGTTCTAATACATGTCGTCAAAACGCAATAGTTTGCATGTTTTTGTATGTTTTGTATGATTTCTTCGTGTACATGTATTACACAAAAGTTAAAGGAATTCTTGCTGGATGTACGCTTTCATCGCTTTCAATCAATAGTGACATACATATTTGAAATTGCAAACTCTGTCTTATCAAAAAATTGTATCGACTATTATTATGGGTAATCAAATATATTTTCAAGAAAAGGAGGTTCATCATCACGCTACGAAACAAAATGTTAAAATTTCTATAGATATCATTGATTTAAAATGATATGGATAGGGAGGTATGTCAATTTGACCAGAGAATATCATGTTAGTCTTTCTCTAATGTATGCAGTATTTTTTTATATAGAGTAACTAAAATATTAATTGAATCACAACAGAAACCGGATGTTATATTATTTAAAATGTGATAATGATGAAAATAGATTCATTTGAACAAGAAAGGTTGTCCTTAATACTCTCAAATCTGAACATAATGAGTGCCCCTAAGGTCGATTTCAATCAAACCATCACGTTTGGACGCAAGAGATATCTGCTTTTCAAGGAAAAAATTAAGCAAAACACATGTTTAACGGATATGTGAGTTTGGTAAGTTTGTGCTATGTTATGATGCCATGAACAATAAATTATATTTATGTAATGCATCGAAGAATATTTTTACCTAAGAACATGTTTTAGTAATGTGACTCTTGAGTAAGATATTGTTAGCAACGTATCCTTCAGATGAATAAATTGTACATTTCAAGCATCCGGCCGGACATTTGAAAAGTCATTGCCGTTTGGTTTTACACTGACATCTGGTGTAGAGTTCACTGTTTGCACAGTCTGATGTTAAACTGACCATACAATCTCACGATTCATTCAAAGGTTGTCTGCGAGAACGTTTCAGATGTGACACGCGACGCTGAATTCTCTAACTGTCAGGACATCTTGAATTGGAAACGCAATCAAATAAGTTTTATCTTTAAAAACATATATTCTTTTATAGGTATAGGTATTTTAAATAAATTGTTAATTGATAAAAATATCATTTGAATTCATTATATCCAATATACCTTAGATAGATAGTTAGATATAAATGAAAAGTAACCCATGCCTACATATCATCTAAATCAAATACTAACTAATTAAAATGTAACAAAGGTATAATCTCAAATAACGAAGTTTAAATGAATAGATATTGAATCTGAACAGGAACATACTGAACAAATTAAATACTACCTAGGTATTGATGTTCCTATTACGAATAAAACTCCATGATCCATCTCTGAAATAAAACCCTTTCGAATTCCACGACTTTGATTATAGCAGACGAAGTGCTTTGTTTGACTACCGTTTTAGTCATGTTATGATTCCCAATTCGGATGGCTGGAAAAGTATCAATCATGCCATTTGATATAACTATACTGTACCTACTGCCCTGCTTGGATTATCAAAGGCTATATTCGATTCTTAGAACAAATCACGTTTGTGAAATGTGTCTCATGTAAGGTCTTGCACATAAAATCTATATAGTTGTAGGAATATCCCTGAAAGAGCCTGAGCCATCAGCACTCGTCCTCCATCTTGTTTTGAGAGCAAATAACATGAGAAAGGGACTTGTATTTTACTAAGTTAACAACATTACAAATATAAACTATATACGGATAGAATAACCACATGGTTACATATACATTATTATAGAACTAATCAATAATGCATTGTAATGTCGTAGCAAGGCTTTTCACACTCAAAACGGCGGTCACTGCTCGTTTTTATATTCTTTTACGGAGCGTGCGCTCTATGTTAGAATCATGTAATCATGTACCTGTATCAACAGAGATGTCCCCATAAATTTAGTTTCCAAAAAAAAAAGTACCCCCATAGGACTGTCCCTGTAAATGAAGTACAAATGAAATTAACCTCTATTAGAATTCCATTTCATGTCAACATTCAATTTTCTAACATCTAAATCAATGGATTGATGATTGTCAAAGACTTTTAAATAATATTTACCTAAAGGCTCTAAAAAGCTAAATGACACTAAATTATCTATCATGTTGGTGTGTGTGTAAATAGTTTTGTCGATAAAATCTTAAACCAATACGCAAGTTAGGTCATGGTTGAAAACAAACTCTACAATGGTTGAATGTGTTATTTCATTTTGTTATCACATTACCAATAACTTCACACATTGTCAAACCCATACCCAATGTAATAAGAGTCAGCAAATATCATTACCTTGCTTTAACTCTCTTTAATTTGCTTACTGACACACTCTGTTAAGATTTCAAGTTTCATTTGTTAAAAATTGCCAATAGAAATAAAACTTTATTCCTATTGTATTTTATCTAAATGGTACAATACCTCTACAATTGACCCGGTTATCATAGTATCAACATAGTATAATATGTCACGTATCATGCAAAAACTGAAGGCTGCCATTAAAGTGTGAACATCTAGTAACACGTTGTTACGAACTGAAGTTGTGTTGTTTATCTTAACTATCCTTTTCAGAAATCTTTGTATTGATTTTGATTAGAAATATTGTTTTGCATACAGTTAATTTCAAATTCCAAAGAACTGTATATTTCCTTGAGTAAATGTTTGATGCATTTAAAATCTCGATACCTATAATATAATATCAGATCATGACATGATTTTGGCTTGTAAAAGGAAAACATATTGCCAAATCTCAATTTTTTTTAACTCATTCTAAAATAATATATTCAAGGAACTCTAATAAGCTTGTTTAGCAAGTTATACCGATATGTTTTAATTACACACCTTCAACTTCCAACAATACTCGATTAGTATTATCACTAGTTACGTGCCTTTCACGTGTCTGGTCAAACAATGAGTTGGATGAAATTACAATTATCAAGTCCTGAACTCTGAAGCAAGTGATGATTGCTCCCAGAGTAGCCATGCAATAGAAAGGGTAACATACACTGATGGCAGAGATGCAAATTACAGTGACATTGTCAAAGTCTACAGAGTGGTAAATGTGTTAAGCTATAAACTAAGCCTCCATCTTGACAATGGTATCTTCTTATTGAATACGACCTTAATTTACACCTCTCTCCTGTTAATCATTGGAGATAATGCTACATAGCTGTCATCCTTATGGCTATTCATCCTTCGATCTCATGGAGAAAAGCGCTCTAAAAATGAAATATTTATTTATTTATTCATAGTCAATGGCCTTATGGACTACCCTCAAAGCAAATTACGTCATGTTCATAATGTATCATTGTTACATATGTGAAGGCAATGGTTTTATTTCTGCACGCCTATTTTATTCATTTTTATCGATGACCCCTTATCAATAAGTATAAGTGAGTCCACAGCAAACCATAGCAAGTTCTAACTGACGCAAATAACTGTTTTTCACACACAGGCTCCTTACACATAGTAACAGTGATCGATGGATTGAGGTAGATGAAGCTATTATCACACACATCTGAATGCAAATACCTAGTAGCAGTGTTGTTTCCTGACAAAAGATGTATTATTAATAGTGTTTAAACATTTCATCGTGTTTCAATACGAAAAAAATAATCCACCGCCTCCCTTTTCTTCTGTTGAATTCAGGGAAACTAAATCAACACTCGAAAATGGAAATACGTCCCTCTTTTACTCTTTTTTTCGTAAGTCCTTGAACAGGATAACAGAATCTCCCATAATAGTAATACTAATAATAGCGATGAGAATATGACTGTTGCATACATCTCTACAATGTACAATAACTAATGAATGTGAGATGGATCCTTATTTTTGTTAATTGTGAAGGTATATAATGACATTCCTGCTAAAACTCTCGATACAATTTATCTGAAGGATTCGAACTACTGCAGTCTTTCTGGATGTCAAAGTTAAGAATGTCCATTAATACTACTCTAATGGAACACCTCTATCTAAAAGACTGCCTTTCAAATCAAACTGAATTTTCCTGCAATCGGTAGATGTCTGTTTGAGATGGAACCAGTGGTTTGCCACTCTTCTGATCGACCCATTTATCTTTCAATAGCTGAATTGAAATGGTCTTCTGTAAATACCTTCTGCTTTAGGCTTCAAATCTGTCACTTCACAAGATAAATATTCTTCAAAATATTCCATTGAAAATGTCTTCAGGTTCATCGTCATTGCTTTATCCTATGCTTCTTAAACCAATGCTTGTACGAATGTTAGATGAAGGAAGTATTTTATAAAGGAACCCTTTGAAAGCATTTGAGCAATTAGTAAAGTGCTAAAAGTTTTCGATTTGAAAATATTTCACCTACCACATTTTATATACTCTAAATATCGATCCAGTTAACCTATAATTGTAACACAGTCGTCACTCAAAGCCAAAATTTTCATGGACAAAAACAGCCAAGGTAAACTGAACAATTTAAATAACAACCTTAGCACCATGATCACACATTCTATTCGAATCGTTGGCATTTACATGTTTAAGCTGCAATAGCTTTGCTGACTTAGCCTCTAACCTGCCAGTTTAATTTCCGTTATGTCCCGAGCGCAATATCTTGATCAACAATCACACAAACATGATATTCAGTCCACACAACCTAAATGATTATCGATGGAGGGGGAAATAGTTAATCTCTATGTGTTCTAAACTGGGATAAATGTTGCATGAATGTGGATGTGAAATGTGAATGTGAATTGGTTTCACCATAGACAGATAAGCATCATATAGAAAAGAAGAATAATTCAAAATTAAAGCAGCAGTCAGATTCGTTTGTTGCCAAAAATGCAAGTAAAATTGAAAGAATAAACTATTTTATAATGATAGCTATATGTAATATCCTTCCAAAACTAGTTTAATCAGCGACTTACATTTAAGCTTAGTGTTTATTCATATTTGTCCTATTTATATAATGTAAAGTGTAAAGGCAAAACTGTTTGGGACATTCGTCTTTGTTTATTAAATTTTTAATACAGCAATGTTCAAACCTTTTGTTGTAAAATGAGTTTGGCTCACACTATCTGCAATTCATTTCTTACTCGAAGTTTTGTACAATAAAGAATACTTTTGCATTTATCGTATATATTTATGTGCATATATTTATCTATCACCGTTTGGTACCTCGATTGATATGACATTACAAGAAATAACACATAAACATGTGTTTGTGATAAAAGAACTACAACACTTAACAATACGAGATATAATGCTATTGGTTTCACTTCTTTTAAGATTGACAAACAAATAATCAATATCTTGCAATCATGTTAAGAAATACATTTTTTTTTTATATATGAATGTTTATTTGTAATCACGGCCACATGGCCTAAAGTACAATAATCATGTATACATAAGGTCACTGCGCATGGACATTGAAATGATTGCTTACATAGGTAAATTACGTTTAAGATAAATTGCAAGATTTTTTAAGCATTCAACATTCTGTGAAGACATTAGCAAATTATATTTTTCTCGCGTTGGATAGGTATGGAAATAGCCTGGTAACAACATTTTTCTACTTTCGTTATAATATGGACAGACTAACAAAAAGTTAAATTCGTCTTGGATTACGTCATAATTACATTTTGTACATTTCAATAAATCAATATTTACATTTGTATCGTATCGAAATTGCTGTATATTAAGTTTATGGCTCATACATCTAAATTTACACAGAGTTCGAAGTAAATCTCTATCTGAAATAAGCCGTAAGATGTAAAGTTCTGGTTCCAGAATACTCTTGTAAGAGCAATAGTTATGCAAAAATGATGATGAACATAATTTACTATGCCATATTTGATACTGAATATCTTTACATCGTTGTTTAAAACATTGCATAAAAAATGAGGTGTCGCCACAATCTTGGGAGATCCATACATATGAAAAACCAGTCTCCATTAACAAAATCCGAACATGTGACACCCAACTAATACCACCATGGTCGTCATATGATTTGAGCATCAAATAGCAGGCCTTTGGATGGCGACTTGTTTTCATGTTAAGTAATCTGGTCCAATATTTTACACATCTTTGAAAATAATTGATACAAAGTCTTGACCTTCCAACTTCACCAAGTATAGCTGCGTTTGACACAAATTTACTGACACCTAGATAGTTTTTGAAAAAAGAACTTTGTACTTTTTCTATCTTATCTCTTACAGAATAACCCCAAATTTCGGAACCATATAAAAGTATTGGCGCTATTTTTGTATCAAATATTTTGGTTATTACATTCAGCGGGATTTGAGGATACTTGTTGATAAGTTGAAAAATAGGAAAACAGGCCTTTTGGGCTTGACTAGCTAATGTTTCACACGCCTTCGACCACACAAGTCTCGATGAGAACAGTATACCTAGATATTTATAATATGATACAACATTAATCTTTTCTCCATCATATGTCAATTTTTCGTTTTTATTTAGATATCCCCCATTCCTAAATACCACAATGCATGATTTATTCAAGTTTACCCGAAGACCCCATTTATCACAATAACTTTTTAACAAATCAAGTTTCTTCTGCAAACCTATAACAGTGTCATCCAATAATGTTACATCATCAGCAAACAAGATCAACTGAATATCGTCAGTTCCGTCTCTCACAAATATACCTCTTAATCCATAGGTCTTAAATTTTTCTATCAACTCATTGATAAAAAAGATGAACAGCACAGGGCTAAGAATGCAACCCTGGCGAACACCAGCGGAGGTTGTAAATACTTCAGTTTTAAGATTACCAACTCTAACGCATGCAGAAACTTGTTCATACATATTCTTCAAAATATAAAACATCTTACCGTGAACACCCTTCGTTAATAAAAGGTACAATAATTTGTTTCGGTTCACTAGGTCAAATGCCTTCCTAAAATCTATGAATGCGGCATAAAATCTATGTTTCGGCTTCCGCAAATATTTCTGACATAAAGACTGCAGAATAAACATATTGTCTACAGTAGAGTAATCACTGCGAAAACCTGCTTGAGATTCGTGTAGCACTTCATGAATATCAAGCCATATTCGTATCCTGTGTTCTAAGATTGATGAAAATATTTTACCCATAGTGTTTAAAAGTGAAATCCCTCGATAATTATTCGGATCGTGAACATTACCTTTCTTATGCAGAGGAATTATCATCCCTATATTCCAACTCTCTGGGAAGATTCCAGAATCTAATACACAATTGAATAGAATTTCGAGAAAAGGGATAAGAAAGGGGGTATGTTTATAAAATTCAGATGGGATCCCGTCAACGCCTGGAGATTTTCCTGTTTTGAGGAGGTTAATAGCTCTTTCAATTTCATCATTCAAAATAGGTTCTGATAGGAGATCAACATTAAGACATTCTTCACACTCGTCGTATTCATATATATTGAATACATTGAATTTTATCAAAAGATAAAATAAACACAAAAAAATCAAGCTAATATGTTAAGTCAAGTAATACATCGCGAAATTCAAGTTCATTCTCACCCATCAGTGACTTCTAGCCTTCTTTTATATATCGCCAATGACACTTTTTCCTGCTATCAGAGATGAAAATGAAATAGAAAAACCATGCTGACAATTAATTTTATTGATAACACAACATTTGATAAAGGGTTTTGCACTCGAGGTATCAATATTTTCTAAACAAATATGTCTTGTTTCAAATATGAAAAAATCTTTTTAATTTTCAGGACTGGGAAAGTTAATCTCTTTCAAGTTTCTTTCTACCTGGAAACTCAGTATCATTGTTTTGATAGATCAATATGTAAATACGATTTAATCTAAATTGCAGTTTCAACTTTGTTGTGGCTGAACATACTTTGTTTATAGAAATAATGTGCTTTCAATATGTAAACAACGATGGTTATAATTAAATAACACACATGATCTAAGCGTAGTCAAACAGCCATATCATTGTCATATCGGTATATTCTAAAAATATAGTTGGTTTTGTACTTTTGATAAACAAAAGCAACAAACTTCTTTCACAGAGGCCCGTACTGCTGCAAGGTACTTATTTCAGGGTCTGTTTATTTTGAAAGAAGTGATACTGAAATGCTAATCAAGTACAGATGCAGGCATAAACACATTCTCACCTAAGAGTAGATCTGCATGTTTCAACAATATATTAAAAACCAGTTGCCATATATATTCCTGCAGTAGAGATAAATGTCAGCCACTTCGTAAGAACACAAATTCACCCAAGTGTCAAACATTTGCCTCAGTGAAATGCTTCCTGAATCATTATTTTTCTTGTTTTCACTTGAAAGTATGATGTAAACTTTATAAAACTATGGTACTTTAGAGTTCTAGCAGTATTTGTCCAAGCAATAGAAGTCATTATCTCCAAATTTGTTTTAATAAAATAGGTTTAAAGGAATTCACGAAATACCTCATATATCCGAAAGGTTTTACCTTGACTTAAGTAAGTGAGAATGGTCAAACGAGTTTTCAGCAGCATTTTAACCTATTTTAAGCGTGAAAATTACCACCCAAAAGAGTCTTGACAGATAAGTGACTGAACGGAAAGAGAAATACCTTAAACATAGTGGACTAACCTTTGGCCTGTTTAGTTTTGTTGCACCTGCTTGGAACATTGATAATTCCGCTGACGACGCATTTTGGTCACGAAGACAACATATTATCTTTATATCATACTGGAATTAACTTGGAATAAGCGGAACCATTTTAACTTCGAAATTTGCAGATGCTAGAAAAGAAGATTATCTTTAATGAGTGCTGCTATCTCCAACAGAGCATATTTTAAACAGGATACTTTAAGGATGAAAAGAACACGTTATATTTTTCTATTGTTTAATAAAATGAATGCGTAAAAACTATAAACATTGAGAAAGCTAAAACAACTTATGGTAGAGCTTAAACATGTGTCACGTATCTAGACTCAACGTCATAGGATTACGGATTTTGTGTTGACGAACATTTGAATAGCATCTCAGTAATGTGTTACTTTCTGAAAGAGTCATTTTTAGACTTTATTGTTGGTATCGTATTTGTATCCTTCTAATCAATACATAGTTGTGTTCAATACAGGGGCGATAATTGACCTTCTTAGTCAAATATAGTCTTCACGAGAACGATTCCGGTAAGGTATGACAAACTTTTTTCTCTAAAGAGGGATGTGTTGTAAAGTCTACATGGTGTTATACAACACGTTGACGTAAGTGATTGACCCGAATGTAGAGATTCTAGGCTAGGGGGGTAACTTTGGAGGGACACAACTGGGCTCTTTTGAGCGGAATTTGTTTGCAGGAATCGACCCTAAAGGTACAATATGACATTCTTATGAACGTCCAATTGTCAGGAAATGTTTATTGTATGGCTATGCTTTCAATCTGACGTTCAGTGACGTACTAATTTTGCCACTAATTCTTGGCTCACTGATACCCTTTTTTCCATGCAAAATCTACTTACAAAACGACGATTTCCCCCTGGTTGCAAGTACCACATCTTTTTACGCTTACTTTCCCATAATTTTTACTTTTCATGTTTTCTATACAACGTTTTTGCGGAAACGCCTTCAAATGCATATAAAAGAAGCTGGTGACAATTATACGGCAATTACATTTTGGAAGGCAATATAATGGTTGTGTTGTTTTTACCGTTTTTTTAAAAAAAATAAAAATTCCCAAAATCACCAATGCGTTTTTCTAAAAGTATATTTATATTTAAAGGTCTAATGAGAATTTTTAAAAGGATTATGTATACTATATATGTTTACCAATTTCACACATGTAATTAACATGTTTCTAAACTGAAGTACAAAAAAAGTACACACCCAACGATGTTTGGATTCTGATATCATTTTTGACAAAATAGAATTCTCAAATGATTCATCCTAGTATGATAAATAAAAACAACTGAAACACATCGCCCAAATGCAACTGAGGCATATCAGTTGATGGAAAAGTGATTTTTTTCAGAAATCACGACTTACTTGTTTGCACATGAACTGGACAAACTGACAGTGTAAAAAGCCTTATCGGAATGTCATAAGTGTAGGTTTGGAGATTGCCTGGACGTTTGGTTGCACTAGACAACCTGTCATACCACCACTTAATCGCCTTAACCAGACCGCCCAGACATCTGATATCACCAAGATATAACCTTGACCCGCAAACATCGCCTCAACTGCCTGTGCTGGGCGAGGAAAATGAATCGTGATTGGGCAAACGTCGCGATCTTCAGTGGCGAAATTCGATTCAACCTGATCCAAGAAGACGGCAGAGTGAGAGACAGGCTGCAGCATGCGTCCAAGAAGTTGTACCCTATGGCCGTGGCAGCGTCATGGTCTGGGGTAGGATCTGCGGTGATCAGAAGACAGATTTTGTGACAATTCATCAGTCCCTTTCGGCCTTGAGGTACAGGGATTAAGTGTTATAGCCTTTGGTGGTCTCATTCATAGAGATGTACCAGCAAAGGATTATTTTCCAACAGGACAACGCAAGACCACATACCTCTAGGATCACCATGGACTTCCTTATCGAAACTAACATCCAGGTTTTGCCTTGGCCATCACGCTCTCCTGACTTATCACCGATCGAGCATGTATGGGATCCATTTGGAAGACGATATAGAGGTCGCCCACAGCAACCAGGTGCCATACACTACACGAAGAGTTGTAACGAATCCCGAATGACGTCATCCGATGTCTTACCATTTCCATTAGAATACGTGTCTATGCTTGTATTGACTGTAATTGTGGTCACACCCGATACTAACTCCCCTATGTATGAAAATCATACAACGTTATGCCGCCTTATCTGCCAATGTAAATTTCAAAAGATACCCCCAGTGGACACAAGCAGATATAAAGATGTGATGTGTTGAACCAAACACTCCAACATGTCCGTTTAATGTTTGAAAGTGGTCACTATTAAATTTAAATATGTTAAATGCTGGGGCTTGTACTTTACTGTGTGCTTATGTTCAGATCAATAATCTTTTTAGCATTATAAATCAAAATCTGTCGATCTGTCTGTTGCTTAAATAACGTAGGTGTGAAACGTCTTTTGATGATAAAAAAGCACTTATCAATTAAATGTCACTTTTAAAGAATGTGTTAACTTGACTAAAAAACTAAAATGTCAGACTTAATGATATTCCTCACACCTAAACGTGAACATATTCTAACAATAATATTAACTGTCATTAAAAAATGTATATGAGCTTTATCATTTCAAATGTTGATTTAGTATAAATGACTCATAAACTCATATATGAAAATAGATAGAAGTATAAAACAAAGTTAAAGAGAAGTTTTAAAAATTAGTATTTGCACAATCCACTTTCAATGACTTTGTTTTCTTGATGTGTTTATAATCTCAATAAAGCATACAATATGACTACATATAATCATATATTCATATAAACCTTTATGAAAATATCCGGAATTTTATGCAAAATGTTATTCAGAAAATCTTTCTGATTATACATGGTTTGCTGCAAATATGTGTACGGTAAACATCAGTAATAGTCTAATTAAAAACAAACCACTTTGAAAGTGTACACTCTGTTTTATCACAACATTTTCTTTGTAATTATTCATGGTAATCTAATATAGTTTTCTAGATAAGTAGGTCTAGCATCACGCTACACAACAAAATTCCTGGAATGCAAAATCCTGTAACCTTGAAATTCGAAGGCTGTAGACTCAACATTATTTTTGCAGCATCTCGTTAATGTAATTAAAGTATGGTTATTCTTGCTTAAGTGAATTAAACCTTATTACCCTTTCACACAGATGAATTACAAAACATTGGCGGTATTATCATTATTCATTTGATTTTGTTAGTAGACGTGTTCTGTGATCTGTAAGTTACATGGTAAGTTTGAGTGTAGATATCAGTTTTCTTTCACAGCATTTTTACGATTGGCCACAAATGTATCCATGTATACCTCTAATATCTGATGAAATCATATTTTTTTCTATGCCTCTAGATACTCTCCTGAAACGTGCGGTTAGTGTCACAAGAAATATATTAATAGTGTGTGAACTATTATAAACTGTAAATTATAAAAGCATATAGTAATGTCGCATATCTGTTGTTACTATTTTCCCTTAAAAGCTGAAGAATTTTCTTCAATACAACAATTTAAATATTTGCATATATCTGTTTTCTTGAGTCTTTCGTACATAAACTTGACACACAAGATAGTCGAGAGACTAACAGATATGTAAACTTTATAACATGAATGTCTGTAATACTCGTTTGACTTATCTTATTTTGATTCATTACCTCAATGTATTCTTTAAAAGACGTCTTATACAAATTCTGTGGGAAAAAATATTACAATTCGGACCTTTTGTTATTTCAACCAAAGAAAATCATGTTGGTCTGTCTTTTAGACATGTAGTTTTGCTACAAATACAGTAACTAAATGTACCAGTTATTTGAAAACAATTTGAATTTTAAAGTTGAAATGATAAAAGAATATTCAGATGGGAGAAAGAAAATAAATAAATAAGTAAGTTCCTTTAAAAAAGGGTAAGTGGCTTCATAACGTTTGCCTAAATTTTCAAAGAGAAATGGGAGGTTGAATCCTTAAAGCAGAGTTTCTTGAAAACTGATAAAGTTAAATCAGAAAGGGGGTCATTATAACTATAATATCTAAAAGTGCCCTTGAGGTCGATTTTGATAAACTCGATAATTTATTGACACTAGAGAAATCTGCCTGTAATGTAAAAAGATAAACTGAAAAACATGTCTGTAGTCATAATGTGTTGTTCTCTCTAGTCAGTATCTGAGAGCTATAGTTTAAGGTTTGCGTATAAACTATTTTTTAAAATTCAAATATTCATTAATAGTATTTGATTACGTTTGATTGCAAAAAAAAATAAAATGAAAATATGTGTAATACATGATATAGTTACTTTTCTCTTAAGTCTACCTGTTTGTAGGGAGACACTAGAGAAAGATATTGTTGGCAATGTATCCTTCAAATGAGTCAGGTGCACATCTGAAGCATAGTGTCGGGCAGCTTTAATCTCACTGCTGCTTGGTTTAACACTGACAGCTGATGTAGTTTTCATTGTTCGTACAGTCTGGAGTGAAATTGACCATGCAATCTCACGATTCATTCCAAAGTTGTCTGACAGTACGTCTCAAGAGCAACGTGGCGCCAAATCATCTGACTGCCAGGATACCTGAATTTGGAAACACAATCAAATAAGTTTTAACGCATAGTTTTGAGACATAAATTGTTATTTGAATTAATTATGATTCAAATGTATTATCTCCAATTTAAATTAATTTTAAATTTGGAAATTAAAATGTTGCTATTTAATCAAAAGGTAGTAAAATGTAATCACGTTGCCTATATGCCTTCCTCTCAAACATCTGAATCAATTTCTATCTCAATACAAAAAGGAATCATCCCAAAATTTAAAAAATTAGATGCGTAGATTGAGACTGAACAGGAACTTCCTGAACAAATTGAAATTCCAATTACACCTAAAACAATGGAGAAGACAATAATGGTTGTTTTGATTGTTTTATTTAACAATGAAGGTAAAATACGTCATATTAGGAATTATACAATTTTCTGAAAGAAAAAAATCATATTGGTTTTTATCAGAATTACTTCTCAGAATTTCGTAGAGGATGCTTTTGAAATTCTGAACTTAAAACGCCAAACTCGGCTTATTTTATGGAGATTTACGAAAAAACCTATTGATTTCAATGTTTCAAATTTTGACATTAATTTCAAGTTGTTATTCTGCTTGGTGCGAGTGAAACACGGTGACCTTATTTCGGGGAAGGAACACCTGCCAAATTCCAGGATAATGCTTCCTTTCAAAAGTATTACTCATTATTAGGTTGCTAAAAATTTGGTGTGAATTTTACCAATGGAAAGTTGATCTTCCTTTTAACACTTCATGGTCTAATGTTTTCGTATTTGCTCAGCTTGAACTGCCATAGTGTCGCAACACCTTCTTCCTTTGAATGTGATGTTCACCCATTGATAGATTACACATGTTTTTCGCATCATTTCATTAACGTTTTAGAAAGTTAAGGCCTCGCAGATGTCTAATCGTCAACTTATGGGTTATAAGGAGAGATTTCAAATTTATGAAGATACATCAGATCGTCTTACTATTCGACTGTTGCAGTATTTCGGCCGAAACCCTTGATTATGAATGGTTCTATTTTGATTATTACTGCCATAGTTTGATATTTTAGCTGGTTTGTAATTTTACATATTCATCAATTGAAGTTCTGTTTTCAGGTCATTTAGACCACCTGCTATTATGTTTAGCGAGAAGCCGTTGACGTCAATCTAGCTTCGTTTGAAAGGAAACTACGAGGTATAGTTATCACAATTACAATTTAGAGTCGGGAGTAAACAACAGATTACTTAAACGTGGATGCATTGCTAGAAGAGTTGCAAAAAACCACATAGGACCTCCCAATATCGACCTGCACATCTTCCTTCCGCGCAGCTCCACAGCGACCTTCACATTTGCCTAACGTCGCAATTACTTGTGAATCCTGCTTCTGTTTAGTTAAGAGATATAAGATTGCGTGCGTGGGAATATTAAATTGTTGAGATGCTTAGTGATGACAGCTTATAGACTAAAATGGAAAGGGTTGGGGGTCTGTTCAAGTATTGGCTGGAATTAATTGTGACAGTAAAATAGATCGCTTACTGTTAACTGAAAGTGACAATTGGGCGACATATAGAAAGGTTCTCGAAACAATGTTGTTCCCTCATCCTTAAAATGTAGGTGGGAACACTTTCTCATAACAATGAATCTTCTGACAGAACTTGAATAAACAATTTCAAGATATATTTTGCAGATAAAGGGATTTATACTATTATTACCAACCTCCAGT
The DNA here is from genome assembly GCA_921293015.1 of Phorcus lineatus. Classification (NCBI taxonomy): domain Eukaryota; kingdom Metazoa; phylum Mollusca; class Gastropoda; order Trochida; family Trochidae; genus Phorcus; species Phorcus lineatus. Next base: position 30,079,686 of record OV121094.1, on the reverse strand, counting down.
CCAGCTATGATTCCTGATGAGTGTACCTTCAAACATATCAACCATGCCTTGCAATATAACTCCCACTGCCCTGCTATCATTACCAAAGGCTCTCTTCAATAATGTAAACGATCTAAGTTAATTAAGCTGTACGAATGTCCTTTAAATTGAGTACAAATGTAAATCAATTGCGATGAGTTCCATCTCACGTCAACATTCAGTTTTCTCACATTAAATCAATGGATTGATGCATGTCAAAGACTTTAAACTTTGTTTACCAAAAGGTTCAAACGACCAGCTCAATTTAGTTTGATCGCTGTGTAAATAGTTGTCCACGAAAACTATCTGCTCGATGCGAAACAAACACTCACGTCAGGTCAACATTGTCTAACATTCAGAGAAATCCCAAAGTAACCAGATGTAACACAAACACAAACACAAATGCCAGTCAATTTCTTTACGAGTTTAATCTCATGTCAACATTCAATTTTAACATCATTGGACTAAATTTGTGTTTATCAAAACTTTCAAACGACCCTCTCTATTTATTATCATCTGTGTGTTAGGTCATGAATGAAAACACTACAATGATTGCATGTGATATTTCTTTTTTGTTTTCACATGATCAATAACTTCACACATTGTCTTGCACTATCACTTACACTGAAGAAAGCCTTATTGAGCTTGAATAGAAAAGTTGTGTTTTTTGTGAACCATTTATTTCCCTGAGTAAACGTCCTATAGTCCGTTTATAACTAGAATCTAAAATCATATCATGACATAAAATTGGTTTCAGACATGAAAACATAGGGAAAAACCGCAAATACTCTTTCTATGATAATTGGTATATTAAATTATCTCTGAAAAGCATGTTTAGCGAATTTTACTGATAAGTGTTAATTGCACATATTCCTTTCTTATTCTTACAACAATACTTGAGTACATCATTATAACTAGTTACATGCTATTGACATGTGTCACTAAAATAATGAATTCACTAGGACGATAATGACAAAGTCATGCACTCTAAAACGAGTGATAATTGCTCTCACAGTAGCCGTGAAATACAAAGACTTAGTGATGGTTATGATGTGCATTACTTTCACATATGTCAATGACTACAGGCTTGTTAATTTGTCAAGCTATGAACTCAAAGACCCACTTTTGACAAGGGCATCGTTCTTATTGAATACGACCTAAATTTACATCTCTCTCCTGTCAATCATAGGAACTAATATTACATTGCTGCCATCATTAGACCTGAAAGCCAATGTCCACAACTAATTGGTTAATGATTAACCAAACGAAAACTGATTTCCTATTTTATATCTCTTGTCAATTTTTCATAGTTTTCATTAACGTTTTTCATCTATATTGTAAAAGCTTCCTACAATATAGGATATATTGTATAAATATTTTAAGTCAGTAATCCATTTTGTTGATTTGTCGTGTAATATCAAGATTCATGGTTGACTTATGTCTCGATCACCTAGTTCATATGGTACCACGGATACTTTATAACAATAATATTGTATGATAATCAAATCTGTGATTGTTATCGATATAAAGAGATGTAGTTATGTGAGAGAGGTTATCATTATTATATATTTAGACCTTAACGATTAATAACGAGATGTTTTTTAAATAAATATTGAACTGTACAAGGCTTGTAAAGTTCATCAAACCTGACTTACATTTAAACAATTTAACAGAATTGTTAAATGTTAAAATTTTCCTAGCCATATCTAGTCAAAGGATTTAAACCATGAATTCCTTTTAAAGTAAGACCTGTTGTTCCTACCAATACAGTCAATTGTCTTATTTCCACACGCCTCTCTTATTTATTTTTTATCAATGACCCTCATCAATAAGAATAAGTGAGTCCACAGCAAAAGCTAGCAAAGTCTAACAGATGCAACTAATTGATTTTTGTTTACAGAAAGACTTTAAACATAAATATGCTATAGATATAGTAATAATGGTTCATTGGTCAAGGTAGTTGAAGCTATAACAAAATATAATTTTTTTGATACAAATACCTTGTAGCAATATTGTCTCTTGAGTCTTCAAACATGTTATCGTGTTGCAATACAAAACAATAAATTTAACTTTACACAACCCCTGCTCATTGATTTAATTTAAGTTATAACTATCTTCCTGTACAAACTCTATTTCTTTTTAGTTATAGTGGCCTTCCTGCACAAGAACTCTATCTCCCTAAGACTCCACTTGTTGGAGTGACTTTCTGGATGCCAATGTCAAGAATTTCCTTTAACTTTGCTCTATTGAAACACTTCGACCTAATCGACTGCTTTGTAATTCTAACTGAATTTTCCTTCAATTGGTAGATGTCTGTTTCAGATGGAAGCAGTTGTGTGCCACACTTCTGACCGACCCGTCTATCTGTCAACAATTGATATGGTCTTCTGTAAATAGCTTCTCCTTTAGGCTTTGTATCTGTCTTCTTCACAAGGAATATATTCTTCAAAATAATATATCGGAAATCTTTTCAGGTTGGTCTTTAATGTTTGGTTTTATGCTTCTCAATTCAATGTCTAGAAGAATGTTAGATGAGGGAAGCATTATATAAAAGAACACTTAGGAAGTATTTAAATAATGACAGGAGTGCTAAAAGGTTTCGATTAAAAAGAAATTCATTATGTTGAAAGCTACTTCTATCAATGTTTGTTAAATGGGGAAAGTATTATAGAGTAATACTAAAGAAGTTGTTTGAAGCAATTAATGAAGAGCTACAAAATTCAGTAATATTGAAAAATGTCGAAATGATATATTATACCCTTTCGTCAATGTAAAAATACTAAATATATATATATATATATATATATATATATATATATATATATATATATATAAACTATTGATCTTGTTTACCTATAATGAAAACACAGTTGACTCTCAAAGAAAACAGTAGAATAGACAAGAACAGTCATTCTAAACTTGTTGTATTATTAACGTTTGAATAACAATTTTAGCCTAAAGGATCACAAGTGTTATTCGAAGCAGGCACAGTTGTTATTTTCACGTGTTAGCTGCAATGGCTTTACTGACTTGGCTTCTATTCTGTCAGTTTCATTTCCGTCATTTCCCGAGTGCAATATCTCGATCACCGATCACACATAAAATGACATACTGTCCACAGAATCTGAACGATTATTGATGAAAGGAAAATAAGCCAATATCTCTGTGTGCTCTCTCACATACACTGAGATTGGTCTAATACTGATTATGAACGTTCGTGTCAGCAAAGACAGAGAAATATCATCTAGTCAAGAAGATTAATGCAAAACAAAAGGTTGAGCTGTCTTGCTTATCTGTTCAAACAATATGCAAGTATCAAGAAAAAATCAACTTATACCATCAGAAAGATATATCAAAGCCTGGAAATTATTCATCTTTTTTTAATATAAACTGAAGGTGATGTTTACATAATGAGTGCATGCAGGGAGGACATAAATGAGACAGATCAAAGGCAGTTTGTTGGTGGCAGCCATTCAGTTTGATTAAGTTGTAAATCAAGTCATTTTTGTAATTTATCATATCTGTCATTATTTCTAAAACAGTTTAAAACCATGTATTTCGAAATTTGAGAATACTTTTGATTTTAAGTTTTGAAGAATATGTTCAGTACCTTTCACCGATACAAGACATCATTTCAAGAAATAACAATGTTAAACATATTTATGTATTTATGGTAGATTAAACTACACGACTAAGCAAACGAGAGGTATTTCATTGGGAAAAAAGGTTCCAGTGCGTTTACATTAACCAATATATACTCAATAGCTGGCAATGATTTGGTAAAATGCTTTAGATTAATTTAATCAGACAAGGATGGGTGTTCAAAAGCATTCGAACTAATATGTCAAGTCAGGTAATAGATCTGATAGCATATCTCTCTCCCGAAATGCATATTCGCTAATCAACGTCTTCTAGGGTTTCGAAAATGTTACTTTCATGTTATTCTTTCCTGTTATCAGGGTGAAAATGAAATTTAGAAAAACATGCTAAAAAATGAATGTAAGTGATAACGTAACACGTGAGACAAAGGGTTTTAAACAAAATTTTAGCATCCCACTGGAGTTTCATAAAGAGGTTAACTTCATGAAAGTAGGAATTGAAACTGAGAAAAAGAAGATGAGCCAAAAAAATATATTTTGGTCATTTGATAGAGAATTTTTGTAACTAATCACAATACATCAGTAACAAGTGTTGTCACCACATGCCTCAATAACTGCAGCCACTTGGTATACCCCTAACCAGTTTCCACAATTGTTCCATCGGTATCCACTGTCACCCCTCATGAAGAGCCGCCTCCAGTTCCCTCAGGTTTTGTGGAGGAGCATTCCTTCTGAGTACCCGACAGCCAATGATGTCCCAAACATATTCGTTGCCATGCAATTAGTATCACAGCATTATATCCCAGATGTTGGATGACAACACATAAATGATGAGGTCATGCATTATCGTCCGTCCACAAGGGTCCTGTAGGAAATCTGTGGTCATAAAAAGGATCAACAAATTCAGGATCCAGAATCTCCATGATGTACCGAACGCCTATGAGCGAACATTGTAAAGTCACAAAATCCAGAGAAGCCTCCCCAAATCATCACGGCTCCTCAAATGATACTTTTGGCAAAAATGTTCCTGGTGGCAAGACGTGTATTCCTAGTCCATACAATAGGTCTCCCATCAACAGCTTCCGATCCTTAAATACCAAATGCTTGTAGTTGGTTAAAACTGTGCTGGCGGGATTCACGTGCATTTGTCTGCGTTCGTGAGAGATATTTTCCAATAAGTAACAACTTATTTTATCACCAATAGACAACCATCATAAGAATTAAAATTTGGTATACCAACATATACCGATAATTCAGCTATATATACAAGTAAAAATTCCAGTCAAGGGTCACTAGTGACAAAAAGAATTTCAACATAAACGTGAGTCACTCCCTGGTGCATGTGCAAAAATCATTGACGTTGCTTTCATGTAATCTGTCTGCTTTCCGTTATTTGCACTGTGTCAAAGTCAAAGTCAAAGAAGTTTATTGTACTTAAGGCCTCCGGCCCATATACAAGTGATACAATTTTACAGTGGGTACTAACATAATTATTAACATTAAATAGCAGAATTCACAATTCAGTTATTAATTTGTCTCTTAATATAACAGCATGATTTACGAAAAGGGCTAGATTACGTATTACTTTTTCGTTTCTGGAAGACATAATAGAAATAAAGGCAGTTGAAGGGTACTTTGAAAGATAACGGTGTGAAATATACATTTTTCTTAAATCATCATAGTGTGGACAAACGAAAGCAAAGTGGACTTCATCTTCAACAGCAGATTTACATAATGGACATATTCTTAATTTTCTTTCTATCGAAGATCTCCTGCCTGTATTTACAGCTAAGTCTAACAGGCCCAATCGGAAATATACATATGTGCGTCTGATATTTCTTGATGTCAATATAGTAAGATATAATTCTGGTTGGATTAAACGCTTGTGGGATCTGTACAATTGATATCTTGTGCTGTTGTCTAGATTGGAATGCCACTCTTGATAAAACATGCTAACAGATTGTTCTCGAAATTGTTTAAGGAATAGGTTAATATTACCAACTGTTTGATTTAGCCACACAAATCCAAACCCATGAGAAAATAAAAGATTTTTTATATGAGTCACCCATGTTATCTTACCCATATCATCTAAGTGAACAAGCATGTTATAAGCTAGCTTTGGTAGTCTTTGCTCGTGCATTCCAAGGATCCTTAACCAGAATTTTAAACATCTTATTTGTGAATTTATGTATACTGGATATCTACCACATTCACCATAAACCATGCAATTCGGTGTTGCCTGTGCTACATTTAAAAATCGTTTGCATGCTAGAAGGTGTAGTTTCTCAATACATTCATGACGTTGGAACCCCCAAATTTCAGATCCATAGAGCATAATAGGTTGGATTTGTGAATCAAACAATTTAAAATATATTCTCGGATATAAAATCCCAAAGTTGTGGGAAACGTACATAATGTTGATAAGGGCCTTTTTGGCACGTAACTTAAGGTCTAAAACGCTTTGTTTAAAGTTCATAGTGTAGGGAAATATAAGGCCAAGATATTTATACTTATTAACAATCGATACCTGTTTACCATTCAAAAACCATTTTTCTTTAGAGGCGACAGGACCACCCCTTCTAAAAATAACTATGTTCGTTTTTTCAAAGTTAACAGATAATTTCCATTCATTTGTATATATTTCCAGAACATTTAGCTGGTTTTGTAGACCGATAACAGTATCTGAAACAAGAATAACATCATCGGCAAAAAAGAAGAATAAAAATTTCAATCATAGATGGAAACATTTGTACACCATGTTTGCCTAACTGAGTTATATCATAATAAAGTTCGCTTATAAAGAAGGAAAACAATATTGGGCTTAAAATACACCCTTGCCGAACTCCAATTGGACAGTCAAAATAATCGGTCACATCGTCATCACAACGAACACATGATTTGATATTTGAGTACATTGATCTTAAAATAGAATACATTTTCCCTTGTAAACCTGCTCTTCTTAAACATTGCCATAATTTACAACGATCTACAGAATCAAACGCTTTTTTTAAAATCAACAAATGCTACGTAAAGTTTATGTTTACTACGAGATAAACACTTTTGTATTATTGCATAAAGTGTGAATATATGGTCAGTAGTTGAATGCTCATTTCGAAATCCTGCTTGACATTCAGGGATTAAATTTCTTAGATTTGACCAGTTCGAGAGTCTAGTGTTTAGTATAGATGTAAATATTTTACCAATAACACTCATTAGGGATATTCCTCGATAATTATCTGGATTGTCTTTAAGGCCTTTTTTATGTATTGGAACAATAATTGAACGAGACCAGCTCTCTGGAAAGGAACCACTTTCAAATACCCTATTAAAGCACTTTAGTAGGAAAGGTATTAATTGTGACTGAGAGCATTTCATCATCTCTATTATAACATTGTCAGGACCAGGTGATTTTCCCTTCTTTAAGCGATTAATAGCAGTCTTTATCTCATCTTCTGTTATTTGTTGTTCAAGAATCATTTGGTCAATATTGTCAAATTCGTGAGGAGAGATATCATCATCATCGAACGAATAGCTATCAATTTGAAAAATACTATCATTTGAAAAAACGGTCTTAAAATGGGTCATCCATTCACATTTAGAAATATTACTTTTAGGATTTGGTTTACTTTTGAATGAACGAATTTGTTTCCAGAATAAAGTGGGATTGTTGAAAGAATCATTCAGATTTTTCAATCTTTGATAACGTAGGTTAGATTTAAATTTCCTGCAAGAAGCTTTGTATTTGTTTCTCATTTTACAAAAAGGATGTCTGTTATCATCTGATCGTTTACACCGAAAACTTCTTAGTGCTCTTCGAGCATCCCTACGGGCGGTTTTACATTCATCATTTAAGGGGGTTTTACGAGTTTGTTTGAATTTCCTACGTTTTTTCTTCATGCAACTTGCTGAATCTAGTACAATGTCGACAAAATCATCCAAAGCTCCGTTCAGGTCGAACTCAAGTTTCGATAGGAGAAGGTCGATGGTAGACGAGATCTTATCTTTAAGGAACCGTGATGTACTGTCCGCATGCAGCCTGTAAGTACAGATGATAGATTAAATTTGTGTGTTAACGAACCTAGCCAACAGTAGCAATTACACGAAATATCAACAGGGCAGCTTAACATCAATGCATAGTGTCCTGATTAAGACAAGCTTGAATAAGACAGAACATTGAGCTCAAAATCATACCATCATCCCTTAAACATATTTCGTGATGAAAAATAGGAATTTGATTTTCAAGTTATTCATAAAAACACATATTACTTAATTAATGTTTTTACATAGAAAAGAGGTATTTTAGAATCTGAAATGATGAAGAAGAAAACGTTCTTCTGGAAAGTCAACTTCCTTATTGTACGAAATGCGACGTTATCAAGCGACCTTTGCAAATAAAGGCATATATATATATGAAATAGTGTTTTTGCAATCAAGTGGTTTGATATACATATTGCGTTGAGGAGTTGACTATCGATAAGGACTTGTTCTTCTTCCCATAGTTGAAATTTCACAACAATTAAAATATCCATATACATGCAGGTTTTTCAGACATAATTATAATAGAAAGTAATGCCCGTCCGGAAGCCAAAATTAGTGGAAAAAAACCCAAAACATTAGTGAATAAAAACGAATTTCAGTCTTAGTCATCGAACAGTTTATAAATTACTAACAACACACGAACACCTGCGCCTTTACAATATACAAAAAATAGACTTATTCATAAGTAACGAATTTGTTTTTTATGATGGTTATAATAAGGTTAATTAGATTTTAAAAAATGTCCCCAAGGAATGTACTTGTGAGTTATTTTACATTTCATTTACACACAACAGTTTTTTCTGCGGAAATAATGTCCTCGAACTGTAACATAGATAGTAACTGGAAGTCTTAAGGATTGTTATGCCGAGAGACATGTGCCACTCAATAGATAAACTGTTTCATGAAGATATCAAGAAAACCAGATCAATTAACACAAACTAGAAATGAGACACCTGTTTCCATTAACGTTTCATTACAGCATGCAAACAACGTTAGATGATGTGTAGGGCGTATTTAAAGTAATTCGCCTACTATTTCCGATGTACAGTTAGTATGAGCCTCTATAAAAGTTTGGAAAAGTCAGTTTTAGAGGTCCATTTAGATAGTCAACAAATGGGTTGAAACACTGAAATAGTACAAATTCTTGAACTTGTTCAGTTCTGTTGCGGGATTCGAGCCCACACCCTTAGAGTCAAGGGAACACTACCCGCATTGACCATACCAGCAGCTGACAACTCGGCATTTCGCCGCGACAGACCTTGAGCAATGTCCAAAACCGATATTTATGTAATTGTAGCAGCATTCATGCCCATCTGATAGATGTAAAGACAGAACTTATGTAGTCATGACGTATAAGTGAAATCTCACCAAAACGGCTTGTGATTTCATTATGAACTGACAAGAAATATTACGCCTCTGTAAAATTGAATATCACTAAAAAGTTTTGCCGTCAGAGGAACTTGGTTTGTAATGTTTTAACATTTCATAAGTTTTGACTTTTCTGTTAAAATAACAGACTTGAGATTATACTGATAATTATGTTATTGCAATACGTTCATGGGTGGGTCGATTGTCCTTTTTTTGACCATTGAAACATGGAAGGGAAAATTGTGTTTAGGATATCATTTATTCGTTATTTTCTTTAATCAATGACCAAATACTGATATTTTTATTGGTTCTATTCAAAGATAAAGGTTTTGGTCCAAATATATTTCGACTGTTTGAGGAAGGGTTGACACATGCGATTTTTTGCATGCACATTTTTTTCTTACTAACTAATGAAAATGTTACACATTTCAGTATTCATCTGATGAATCATCTCCCCAAACCGTAGACTCTGGACGTTTACCTAAACAATTTATTGAATCAGAGGTGCAGGATCTGCTGACATTTAGTCAAGTTACCAACTAATTTGATAAGGATATCTGTTGAGAATTGATTATGTTTCAGTGATTCCCTGATGAATTGATATATGATATCCAGATGATGTTATGTTGATTGAGGAAGGGTAAGGGTTCATATATATCAGCCGAATCAACTGAGACCTTATGGATTGAAGGATCAAACGCTTATAATTTGTAATTAAGATGTCAAGGCTGATATTAGTTACTGTACAGAAATAACACGTATTCTCTTGTTCAACGTGTTTTTATGTAACAATAAAGAAACAAAAACGGCATTCCAATTATCAACTTTGCTTTTATCCATCCATGATTATCCATATTTGCATTTGCAATTTGCATAGGTGAAGAATTTTACAAATTTTAAAGTAACTGTTGAGATATTGATTAGGTCGTACGAGGTAACAAGTTATAATCAGGGTAATGTGTGATTATGCACGGAATATCCGTTTACGTGAGCTACAGGATTATTTTTAAAGGTTTCATATATCTAATAATACTCATTTATCAATGTCCTAAATTGAAACATCCCTCATAACTAATGATATTATTTCAACTCTAAAAAACAGAATAATCTCCCATAACACTAACATTATCTTTTTTGTATGGAATAAAAAAAAAAGCCGTGTCCATATTGTATTTCTGTTGACCTAATTATATAATTAAGATATAAAATATATACACAACCTAAGAAATACACAAACAAATTATCAATAAGATGGACCTTGTTTCTGTTATGTTACATCATTTGTTTACTGTGAACTTGTAATGACCTTCCTTAACAAGCTCACTAAGAATCTGCTACATTGGATTCAACTTGTTTTCAGGATGTCAATGTTAAGAATTACCTTTACCAGTATACTAATGAAACACTTCCACATAAAAAAACTGCCTTTCAATTTTATCCGAATTTTCCTTCAATCGTTAAGGGTAGATGTCTGTTTGAGATAGTTGCCACACTTCTAATAGACGCCTTTATCTGTCCACAGCTGAGATGAGTCTTTTAAGCTTCGACTCTGACGGTTCACAATACAAATATTCATCAGAAGTTGGTCTTTATTGCTTAGTTCTGAGCTACTCCCATCAATGTTTGAATCAATAGATGAAGGAAGTGTTGTTCGGTAACGAGTAGGAAGTATTATATCAATTACTTGATAAGTAAAAGTAATTTGAAAATATTTGATTGACTTCAAATTTGTCCCTTTCCCGACGTTAAATACGTACACAAATCAGCTAATTATCGATCCATTAAAGCTAAGTTGAACTCTGAAAGAAAACATTATGATAGTCAAGAACAGTTAATGGTTAACTTGTGGTATTATTCAATGCTTAAACAACAACTTTAGCATCATGACCACCAGTTCTATTTGATTACATGTGTAATGAAATGGCTTTACTGACTTGGTCTCTTCACTGTTAGTTTCATTTCCGATATGTCTCGCAGACCGCAATATCTTGATCACACAAGCATGACATGCAGTCCACACAACCTAAATGATTATCGATGGAAGGGAAATTAGCCAATCTCTGTGTGTGCTTAAATTGGGTATACATACAGTAAGGTTTGTCTGACATTGAATGTTGAGGTTCGTGTCAGCAAAGACAGAGACAGAGAAGCATCATCTAGAGTTGTCTGTCAATCAGAATTTAGGCTGTTTCATTGTTTGTCATATGTCATTCGAATGGCGATTAGAAAATTTATTTGTAAAATCAATATTATAAATAACAATATTAATTTGTTTATAATTAATAACGCTACAGCCCAACACAGTACAAGATATATTTCATTGAGAAAAATGGTTGCATTATGTTAAGATCAACTAACATATAATCAATAACTTGTAATGAACTAATGAAATAGATAAGATACCTTATCCAAAGATCAAACGAAGAATGTGCGTTTCAAGACATTTAAACTAATATGTTAAGTCAAGTAATATATCTGATAGGATATCGATCTCCCGAAATGCACGTTCATCCTCACTCATCAATGTCTTCTAGGGTTTCGATAATGCAACTTTTATTTGTTATTGATAACTCGTTTATTTGTTATCGGAGATTAAAAGGCAATTTTTAAAACGTGCTGAAAAGTAAGTCTTATAGACCACGAAACACAATTTGAAACAAATGAAATCAGGGAATTAATCATTTTGTATGTATTTGCTTTGGTTTTGAAACGATAATATCTTTTGATTTTTCACAAGAAGAAAAGATCTAAATCTCTGAAGATTCTTTTTCATGAAACCTTCATGTCAATTGTTTGAGTGATCAATGTGTATGTGGTTAAAGTCCAAAATGAACCTAAAACATTGTCGATAATTTGTGTATATATGATAAGTGTACTTTAAAAAATAATGAGGATTAGAAAAGATTGTAGTTAATATCGATTTATAATAATGATAATAATGGATGGCATTTATAAAGCGCAAATCTCCGAGTGGACTCTTTGCGCTCCTCTCTCACAAACTTGTACATTGAGGATTACAGTTCAAGGGAAAGCTTTTATAAACAATAGTGCTTACAGACACGTTTTAAAAGTTTTGATAGAAGAAGCATGGCGGAGTTCATTTGGCAGAGTATTCCAAACTGAAGCCACTGTACTTGAATGAGCGATCTCCAGCTGACTTTAAGTTGCATTTTGGAATTATTTTTTATTTGGAACGTCAAATAATTTGTGTCACTTGAAACAAACGTGTTTGGTTGTGTACATTCAGTAAACAGTATGCAACAATTAGCTTTGGTGAAGGTCTGCTGTATTGCACTTGTCTTGGCGGTTTGTTTATATAGAGGAAAGTGAAATGCTAAGCAGGAACAGATGCAGGAATAAACACAATCCTCTAACCTTTGAGTAGATATGCATGTTTCAACTATTCCTTAACAATCAGTAGCCAATTGCAAACACATCCCTGCAACGGAGATGAATGTCAGCCACTATGTAAGAATAGCAAATCACAAGCATAAAAAATTCGCCTCAGTGAAATTGTTCATAGATCTTTATTTTCTCTGCCTTTCATGTTTTTATTTCATTTTCAAGTATGCTTTAAAATCTAAAATATTATCAATCGTATAACCATAGCAATCATTAATATAGAGAGACATCCACATTTTGAATGTTTCGTGTGGATATTACCGGTTTACCTAGGTTGAACCTGCTCGGAACACTTATGATTCCGCATTGAGTTACAGAGTAATACAAATATACCTGCTCATCATACTCGTAAACTAGGAGGAAATAATTTGGTATAAACGGAACCATTTTTTCCTTTGGAAAGTTAGATGCTTGAAAAGCAGATAATCTCCTATGTCCGTTTTGGATAAGTTTCTGTAAAAATGTTCGTGGACAGTGGTTTGATCATAGAGCTTTTATATGTATTCCAGATTAAAAAAAACCAGTCCAACGATGCACTGCCTGCACTATTCGATAAAATGTCACCAAAAAATAATTCATAAACGTTGGTCAACAACTAAAATGTCTTACTTATTGCTATTCTCATCCCTCAACAACTGAATATATTTCAACCAGTACATCAATTTTAAATAAACAATTTTTATGAGCTTTTATCATATAAGGAAAAAAACCCAATCAGGATTATTTGATTCCATTTCTCAGTCTTATAACAGATTAACACTGCCGACAAACTCTTCATCAAACATCATTGCTGTTGTCTAAAGATCTCGAATGTTCTTCATGTCAGGACTTAAGAAGGAAATCAATGACACTTTCAAGAATGTCCTTTTAGCAGTACTTTAATGTCATACTTAGGCCAAACGACTGCCTGTCCATGCTAACATTTAATTTCCTACAAGTAAATCAATGAATAGATTCTGTTGGAGATCGATAACCTATGTTTACCAAACCTATCGACTTTCTCTGTCTGTCTACAGAGCCTTTTTAAATCGTTTACTGTACTGGAACTGGTTTTTGAATTTTTAAAATTATAATTTTAATAAATATATATTATTAGTAAAAATGCAAAAATAAGATTCTTATAAACAGAGGCCCAGTTCAATTTACCAAAAATGTTTATACGTAGATAGAATCAGTTTGATATACATATTTCGTTTGTTAACGATTTAGTCAAAATCAATGAAGGGTAAACTATATTCTTATCTCAAGTAGATTCATAAGTGTAGAAGTCTTCAATCAAGTCGATTGTCATGAGTGACGAAGGATTTCAACATAACCGTGCGTCACTCGATGGTACATGTACATGAATCACTGACGTTGCTTTCATGTAATCTATTTGATTTCCGTTATTTGCACTGTAGAAATGCTCCATCAGCGAGCACACAACTGGTACAACCATGACATACTGTCCGCATTCAGCCTTTAATTACAGACGATTAGTTGAATATGTGTGTTTACCAACCTAGCCACAGTAGCAATTACAGGAAAATTTAACTGTATAGCTAAACATCAATGTTTACCGTCCTGATTAAGGCAAACTTGAATAAGACAGAACATTGAGCTCAAAAACATACGATCATACCTTGAAATAATTTCTGTTTAAAAATACGAATCTGGTTTTTAAATTATCCATGAAAAACACATATCACTGAATATTTGTAAATAGAATACAATTGAAATCTCCATATATAGGAACAGTTTTCAGATAGTAATTTAATGGAAAAGAACGGTTGCACAAAAGTCAATATTACTATTTTAAAAACATTGAATACAAAAATAAGTTTATGTCAGGCCTTACATTACCCTATTTGAGTCACTGTAATCGGAAAGTAATCAAATTTATAGCCTTATATTTGATTTATTCAATATGTGAACATCTGCTTGTATTCACTATACAGCAAATATAATTATTCAAAAGTAAGGGGTTTGGGTGCAATGCTACACTGAAGTACAGAGCAGTACGACGTATGGTTTGCTAGTTCCACCCGATGCTCGCAGGTTTCACCGCAATGCATAGCCACAATGGTGTTGCGGGCTTTCTCCCTGCAATAATACTAGCAGCCGTGATATAAGTGAAATAATCACCTCAAAAGAAAGGTGGTATTTGTAGACGATTTTAATGAGATTAATTCATTTTAAAAATGTCCCTAAATAATCTATTTGTGAGTTATTATACATTCCATTGACAAACAACTTCTCAGCAATTTTTCCTACGCAAATAATTTACTTGAACTGTAACCAAGATAGTAATTGGAATTCTTAGGGATTGTTATGCCGAGAGACATGTGCCATTCAATAGATAAACAGTTTCGTGAATTTACTAACAAAACCAGATCAATTTACACAAATTTAAAATGAGACACCTGTTTCCATTAACGTTTCTTTACAACATGTCAACAACGTTAGACGATGTGTAGGGCGTCCTTAAAGAGATTGGCTTTACTATTTCCGATGTACAGCCGATGTATGTGCAATCCCTTTAGATAGTGAAAAAGTGTTTTTTTGGGATCACTTCATCTCAAATAGTACTTTTTCAGGACACTGTTCAATCTGTTGGTAGTGATGACATCGAGGGAGTAGTTCGTTAGGATGTATCAATATTTCAACACTAATTGATAAAATTTACAAATTATCAAGTCTTGAAAACATCAATGTCATGATATTTCCAATGTTGTGATGCCATAGAATTATGAACTCATGACATTGTTGTGTATGGCCTCGTTCTGTCATTCAACTGATGTTAACAGACCATTGCATAAGATATACATCACACTACTGAACTCTCAGATGGAACAATAATTAAAACTTGTATGGTGCCTGAATCTCAAACATTAAACAATGATCCACTGATCTATGCCAATTAAACAATTTAGCAGCTTAACAATTGTTTCTATTTGATATTGAGAAACCGTTATTGTGTTACTATATATTTATTTGCTTTACTATTGTTTGATAGTTACCACTTTTGCCTTTAGACTAACCGTAAGATATTCGTAACAACATTTATTGATGATGGTATGAAACAGTTGTCTGTCTGTTTCACCATCAATTTTCATTACCTCGATTGATTGGTTTAATGGTGATGGGAGATGTTTTCAAAGACGTCTTCCCCTGAAATGTTTGATTAAATGGATTTTTACAACTAGAATATTTCCGACAATGAGTCAACTCTAATCAATTATTATCATAGATAGCATACGGTTTGTAGTGAAGTACTAAATTGTAGTTGGGGAGAAGAGTACTCAAACCGTCAATGATATTCCAAATCCATATGCTTTGATAAAGTTACCAAATCCGTGATATAAGATCAGCTGACATTTAATCAGTCATCAACTAAGCTGATAAGGATATCCGTTGAGAATTGAATCTGTTTCTGAGATTCCCTGATGAATTGATATTTGATATCCAGATGATTTTATGTTGATTGAGGAGGGTCAAGAGGTCATAAATATCAGCCGAATAATCGGAGACCGAAGGATTGAAGGATCAACTGCCAACTGTAGTAGGATCAACTGTATTTGATTAAGTTGTCAACATAGATTTTCATTACTATACGGAACTAAAACGTGTTTTCTTGTTCTACGTTAGGTATGATGTTGTACATTGATATCTCTGAGGTTTTTTCTTTTAACGTTTGAGAAATCGTCATTTGCTTAGCATTTGCATTTTGTATAGATGGAGAAGCTCAAGTACATTCGAGTCTCAATAGGAAACATACTGAATGTTCATTTGAAATAAAATCGATATAGAAAATTACAAAACTTTCATAGTTACCATTGAGGTACCGAGGTAACATGTGAAAGTTATACAAAGCTCGTTACATCAACCTGAGTTACGAGATCATGTTGGTGAATGGTTGAAATGACTGATAACTCACAGTTGTCCTTAACTGAAAAACTGCACATGACGATTGAACGAGTTACGAGATCATGTTGGTGAATGGTTGAAATGACTGATAACTCACAGTTGTCCTTAATTGAAAAACTGCACATGACGATTGAATGAGTTACGAGATCATGTTGGTGAATGGTTGAAATGACTGATAACTCACAGTTGTCCTTAATTGAAAAACTGCACATGACGATTGAATGAGTTACGAGATCATGTTGGGGAATGGTTGATATGACTGATAACTCACAGTTGTCCTTAATTGAAAAACTGCACATGACGATTGAATGAGTTACGAGATCATGTTGGTGAATGGTTGAAATGACTGATAACTCACAGTTGTCCTTAATTGAAAAACTGCACATGACGATTGAATGAGTTACGAGATC
Organism: Phorcus lineatus; assembly: GCA_921293015.1. Classification (NCBI taxonomy): domain Eukaryota; kingdom Metazoa; phylum Mollusca; class Gastropoda; order Trochida; family Trochidae; genus Phorcus; species Phorcus lineatus. The sequence goes on along the minus strand of OV121094.1, from coordinate 30,062,945 downwards.
ATGTTGGGGAATGGTTGATATGACTGATAACTCACAGTTGTCCTTAATTGAAAAACTGCACATGACGATTGAATGAGTAACGAGATCATCTTGGTGAATGGTTGATATGATTGTTAACTCACAGTTGTCCTTAATTGAAAAACTGCACATGACGATTGAAATATGAACAAAATGATTTTACAGCCGATGGATTGAATCGTTACATTAGTTTTGAAAATTAAAGTCAAACAGGGCAACGGAAATCCACGCCTAATACACTCTATAAATATTAATATGCCGCACTTAGATGGCCATACTTTGATTGACAGAACCGCCCGAAGCGATTATAAAGGCCTTACTTTCTGTAATCTAACAAATGAGCCTACTCCTATTTCTCAATCTTGTTATGATAGTAAGGATTCGTTAACGTTCAAGAAAAACTGATTGCCGAGTTTGGATAAGAAAACATGCCATTTTATTGTGCAAGTGTTACATTCTCGTATCCTGGATCATATGTCAATGGTACAAACTCTGGTACTTGTCCTCTCTAAGCCAATCCTGCTACATAAGCGTTATTGAATCCGCTGATCGAGCTCCTTCCATATACCCTGATCTCTTTCGAGCCAAATCCCTCGTACGGCTGGCGCGACTTGGTGTTCTTGGCTGTGCTCACCTGTTATTGTTAAAGCCAATGAAATGTAGTTATCTAAGGAGATTGAAGCTACTCTTTTGAACTAAACGGAATTTCCCATCCGGATAGTGCCGCTGTTGCAGGATGCGAGTCGTCTCATTGGCTGGTTAAATAGCCAGCGATACGAGGCCTTTGGCCTAAAGGATATCAGAGTATATGGAAGGAGCTGGATCAGCGGATTCAATTACGCTGATGTAGCAGGATGGTCGAAGCCTTTCCGGATATGGTATTCACACAGTCCGGGACATCATCTCTAGCACTAACATACCAACAGCTCACTGGGTCTTGACGAAATAAAGGTAAAATTTTTATTTTTTTTTATATTCAGTGACCTACCTATGTATGTGAAGTGGCACGTCGACAAAACCTGGATGCATTATAAAGACATGTCATATTTGATAGTTAACTGTTTTTATGTAACATTGTTTCATATTCGATCACTCTGCATTAGTCAATTTTTGTAAATCGATGCGGAAAGATGCATGGAATTCAGATAACTTTGACCCGCATAGGTAAATTATCTAAATATCTCGGGATCAGTGGTTGAAATTTACTTGAGTTACACCATTGACTTGTGGCTAGAGGGAAATATGGCCATTCCTGTACAAAGATATTATGTTCTATCTCAAATCATTTTGCTTAACGTTTCAATCAGTAATTATTTCGAACATAGACACTTTGAATATTCAGTGAATCAAAGAACCGGAGGACATTGGTGTTCTCTTGAGTTTATTGTACAACAAAATACCATGACATTTATGCTCTGTGTAAAACGTGGTTGCGCATACATAAACAACTTACATATGTGTGACAATGCAAATAGATTGGAAATCATACGATGTTGATAAACAACAAATAAAGCGTTGACAATTAGTCATTTTCATTGTCATTTCACCATGATAATTCGTCAACGTTTTTTGGAAGAGGGGTTTTGTAACTACTTTCGTTTTTCTATGACATTAGTGCATTTCCTATATTTTTTAAGATCTCATTGTGTTATCATAGCCACACGGTTCGTTTACCAAAATTAAATTTCTTTCTTAACACTAAACGGGCTTTGAAATTATGGGCCCATATTTGAACATCAAGTCGTATCAGTATTTGTTAAAGTAAAGGCACAGTGCAGTAAAGCAAACATCTTCTTTCAACTTCAAACCACAAGAAATCGTTTATCGATTATAAAGCACTTTACATTATTGTGCCATAAGCAAAGACAGAAACCACAAATACTTGTAAAAACGCACATAAACCAAATTTCAAAATCACATTCAAATTCGAATAAAAATGAAGGACTGTTTATAAATATTTCTGAGAAGACGAAAAACGGATAATGAATGATAATGATACATTTAAAGCAAATATCAAAGCTTTAAAATAATATAACTGTGACCATGAACTTTAGTTACAAATAAACCAAAGTCAGAAGAGTCTTCGTTTAAGAATAGAGAACTTCGATCATTTTACTGAATAAATCAAACATTTCAAAAGTATCACTACTGCAAATAAAAGATATACCACAATTCTATTTTTAGAACTAAAAGTCAGAAGATCTACATGATGTAGGATGTTATAAGTATCGCAACAAACCGCAAATGTTTATCCCTCTTGATCAGTCACAGTTAAGACCAATATTGCAGCTTTGGTAATTAATACTGCAGACATTGATGAATTTTCCATTGAATGACGACGTTATACAAAGGCACACACATGACAAGGTATTGCAGGAAGTGACGTCATACTTGGTTATTGTTTGTGTAGGAATCCACCTTTTCTCTTAAAGCGAGTCCATTACGATCCTGTGCACATCCGCCATATTTACAGTAAAGCATAAGGAATGTTTCACGGAATTTGGTGCTCATTGAACAATAGAGAACAAAGTTGATAGCATTGTTTATCAATGCCACGATGTCCATTATATCACCAAGTGGAAGGTACACACGATCAAAGAAGTTAATTCGCGTGGCACTGAGAACGATAAGTATACCCTGGGGTAATTCTGTAATGAGGAACAAAACGATGACTGATATTAACATTTTCGTGGTCCGGGAATGCTCTTGAAGTTTTATGTGACTAGATCCGGAAAATTTTAGGAAGCTTTTCCGGAGTTTTATTTTTGAGTGCATTTGGTAGAGAAGAAGGCCTCCGAATATGGAAATCAGCAAGCATGGAACCAGCTTCGCAAGAACTGCGTACATCCACACGTTAGCTAGAACAAGGGGTTCGGTATCGTTGGTGCCGAGTTTTAAACTCTTTAAGACAAAAATAGTTGCGTTGGTTTCGTTGTTTGGTTGTTCAATTTCTTTCATCTCGTTTGTAAGGTAGTTTGGAACCATAAAGATAAGAGAAGTAAGATACACAGCAACAACTAGATATTTTGATTGGTTGATACGCCTTAAGCGTGCCGTCGTAGCTCCAGTTGGTGACCTGATGTGTATGTATCTGACTATTGACAAACTGACACACAGCCATATGGACACTGTATGTGTGACGTTTGTCAAGTTGATATGAAAGAGAAGAAACGTCATCCAGGACTTACTGTTTTTCTCAGGAGTGCTATTACTGGTAGGATTGACGCAGTAGAAGTGAATGGCGAAAGGCACGTATGATGACATTGTGATGATATCCGCGATAGCCAGTCCGGTCAAGATGGTGTTGACCGGTGTCCGCATGTGTTTCCGGGTGAGCACGGTGATATTGAAGATATTGGTGATGATACCCGAGAAACACACGCATAAGCTGGCGTATCCATGGTAACGACCATACACTGTAGAGAGAGTCTTCAGTTCCTCATTCACGTCCGGTGGTCCCTCCATTTTCACCCTGTCCGACGCGGAACATCTCACGTTGTTCTCAAGGAACCTGCAACAAGGATTTGAGCATTAAACGGTAATAAGCATGAAGATCGTGTCTTGAATCAGTGTTGAAAATACTTTAAACAGGGCAGGGCCTGCAGTTTGAAAAGCAAGTCTAGATTTGATGAGTCAGATTAGTAGATTACTAGATTTTGATAGTCGGTTCTGGTAGACTCCTTTCTTTCATTCGTATATGGTATGCATAATCGCCAAGCATATCGGAAATCACACAAGTCAGGTGGGCGGTCTGGTCCCATCTGACCTTATCCAGCAATTGACTGACTACTTACATCTGTTTAAACATTGTGTCCAATAGGAACATTTAGTAAATCATATAATTACTTGTGATTTAAAAGCATTACCCTTAGCAAATGCAAACCTGATGCTCATGTGTATAGACGAGAATCAAATTTCATTTAACAAAATAATGCATGTAAGTGCGAATTTGGAAAAGTTGCAAAACTACATATTCTATTGACGATAGAAATAGTCCTTTTACATTTCACATATAGAGGAATACTTATCATAACATGAAAAAGTTTCGGAAAACCATTAGGCATCAAAATGTTTTTCGTGATAATATAATGCATCGCACTTATTTGAGCACTTACATCTTGGATAATTATCAAATGTAAGAAAAGAGGACGTTTTTCGTTATTTTAATGTTCACTGATTGATAAAACACATTATTTCAATGATAAGATGTTTTTTAAATGGCATTTTCACAGGTTTTGAAAGGAAACTCACGTCCTGTGCTTCTGTAAGTTTATTTCATTTTATGGATTTTCTAAATTACTAATGTTGGTACGAGAGTGCTTATTTGTTTGTTAGTTCACAAAAAATAAATTTTGCAATTACGAGCCTATAGTCATCGTTTCATACATCATTTAAAATGATTTGAATCGGTACATGTTAGAAATAGGTTTCTTTATAATTCGCTTAAAATGAGTAGGTTTAGATAGTATCATATGCTTACATGCAGTTCGAAATTTATCATATGCTGAAATAAATGAAATACACATTCATAATTTGCTGATCTTTCGCAATGCAGGTAATATTTCTGGGCCTACAGAAATAATGTAAGTAGCTTACACTAGTGTTGGTTTGCCTATCTTAGTGCTTCGAGAGCTTTAAAAATCATTCCTACTTGGTCATAAAATGGTTACTGTTCAATTGTAAAGAAAAGTTAAAAAAATGAATACAATTTAGGAACATGGGAAACAGAGGATGAAAGTAGTCCAGATATATATGTTATATGATAACCTTAATTTACTACACAAACATTTCAACAAAATGTGTTTCCTTGCATGTGATCTAAATGTGTAACTAATACACAATACTACGAAATATCACGTATGATGTTCCCTCTCGGTTTGTCAATGTAGACAACATATACATATTGTTAATAAAGAGTAAAAGGTAACTACTCACAATCTAAATAGACCCCTTCAAAAGACCCAACAGACCATTCAATGTATTGGAACCGTAATGAACCCTTTACTATTTGCATATCAACTTAGTTATGAGGCTGTTATATCTCACGCATGCGCACAATGCATTTCATTAAAGCATGTTTTATTGTTAAATCGTTGCATTTGAATAACCTTTAAAAGGTCATCAGTCAATATGGTCCGTTAGAGTTCAGTGAACGGAACACGTGTGCAGGCTTTCAAAGACATTTTATTTGCAAAAGGACTGTTAATCTAACCTTAACTCGCTGCGCTTAACACATTTTCCCGCTTTTACATGATCTGCCTGTCATTTCCATTAATCAAACGAGAGAAAAATGTTTATTTCGATTTTTTTTCAAAGATGCTCTAATGCTTCTATTGATTGCATTGGATGTCCAACATAATGTTTCAAATAGAGCTTCATAAAATGCTTTAATGTTGTTAATTTATTGTAATTCAATTTGCTGGAAATCTATTGATGATGCTAGCATGGTTTCAATATCTGGCAACATCTGAAGTTAGTTATCTGATTGAAATCAAAATTAATTATGATTTTTGAGTATCGCCTTTAACATAAACAGTTTGTCTTTCCGAAACCGTTGCTGTTTGATGTTAAATCTCATATTCAATTACTTTTTGTAATTTATCATTACAAGTGAAAACGAAGGATGTCATAAGGGAAAACATTACGAGCTCAAAGGGATGACCATACGCGTTTCCACCGTACACTGGTACAGGCCGAACGACATAACCAATAATGCCACAAGGGGACGTTTTTCTACCATGACGTCATTATATCGATGACGTCATTTATTTATTCAAACCTATTATTCTACCTGTATTCTTATAAGTTTATGGATTTTTAAAAAAGGATAAATAACATCTAACGTGTAATGGTTTAAGTAAACGTAAATCTACTAAGTCATAATTTGGGAATGTATTTGTTGATGAGCCTATCAATGTCATGGATCAATACTTTCAATTTCACAATAAGTGATAAAAAACTGCAAATTAAATGTATTCAATTACAATGTACTCATATGAGATTGTTTACCAAAAAATAAGTTTTGTATTTACGTCTTGTTGATACCAAAATTATACCAGCTTTAAAATATCGTCAAAACGACGAAGCACTACTAATTCACATATCTTTTAACCGTGAAAGCATAGACGTACGATTTAACACTTCATTTACTGCCTCGGGGAAAGGGCAACACTTGCTTGCTACTTCAATAACGACGTAAAATAGATGAATGGCTTTAACACCTGAATGTACTTCATAACAATATGGTTTATGACAACCGGAAAATTCAAGAATCATTCAACGAAGGTCAGCATTGACTTTTGTCCCGAAGTGTCACTTTTTAGTCCAAGTGAGTTATTAAATGAAATTCTTGTGAACTGAATGAACAACTATTAACTTCTTTTCTCCACATCAATCGTGGTTAATTCAACCATTCACGTGACAGTAATGCCATAAATCCCTATAAAAACTTGCATAGAAATGACAAAGCTCTTATCTTTTAGATCGTAAAAAGAATACTCCTGCAAGGCTTAAAAGAGTGAGAAAATTGTTTGACAGGCCTTTGATCTTATTATGACTTTCATGTGAAAGGGAAATTTGTTTAGATCGTGACATCTTGACTCCTAACAAAACCTTAATAATCTTGTCAACTTGATTTTTAATTTACATCAAATATTTTCATAGTTTTCCAGTGAATCTTGAAATTGGATGTTATAAATGCAAGTTGATAATGTCTTCCCCTTCATTCATTTCCAAAGTGGTTTTTTTTCAGATTTATATTGCAAAAGAATTAACTCACTCTATCAAAGGAAACCTTTATCGAGGCAAATAATCACTGAAGGTCTGAAAATTACATTCAAACGTTTATAAATGTCAGATAACATGTCCCAAGGTAGCCCCCGTCTGAAGAGACATTGTTATCGTTTTCTATAATTATGTGACTGTCATAAATAGTGCGATATTATCCGAATGATAGCCATGAAAACCTCACCAATATATTGACAATCATGTATGTATATTTTGACAGCTTCATTAATGTACATTCTCTTTTTACAAACACCCACATTTCCTCTAAAGAAAATCAACGTCTTGTTACTTAACCCATAACATGGGCTAGTAATGATCCAAGAGGACATTGATGATGAGGTAAGTCCCGTTTAATAAGGTGTTTTATCACAAAACGTATACATCAGAGATCATTATATTTTCATGCTTGATTCTGTCCAAACAGAACAAAAAGGAACTGTAACAGTTGCAAAGTGGATGAAATTCACAATTGTCAAAAAATTAATATCATTGAAATATTCTAATATAAGTTCGTATTTTTAAGTTGAATATCGTTGGCATTTCTTCCATATATTTTTTATAAGTAATCAAGATGAATGTCATTCATAGACATCCACTTTGCCGACCTAAACATATTTTTTCTAAGATTAGCACATCACATGCATTATAAACTATACTGATTCGAAGAGATAGCAATACCTAATGCACAACAAAACTAATCTTATAGATATTTCAGTTAAACTTCTCATTCATAAATAAAGCCAATAGTTCTGTCGTCATCGTAGCTGAAATTGAAGTAGAAATCATTGGGACCGATAAATTCATTCGAGGAGAAAAAGCATTTCGTTTAATTTTACAGGGGCTATATTGATTTAATTTCTCAACATAGCTCAATATAAAACGATTTTACTTAAAAAGATGACTCATTTCAAGCATAATTAATTCCTTAAAAAAATACTATCACCATTCTCTACTTCATAAGTTTCTGTATATACATATATATTGTTTGTCTATTTTCAAAACAATAACTATTATAGGGTGCATTTATAAAATATAACAGAATGGTATCTTTAAATTTCTAAAATGAAGGTGGTATAAAAAATACCGATTGCTGTATAGTCTCGTCAGCCTTTGATTTTTACTAGCTGTATGTTACAATGAATATGTCAATATCAGTGTTTTAATGATACCATATTAGGCCAATTACACATAAAAAAAACGTTTAGGGACGAGTCCGTTGCCAATCTCCATATAAATTACGACGGAAAGTCATGACATAGCCTAGAGAACGGACTATTTAATTGCGGAAACTGAAGTAAATCAGAACTCATCTCGTTCCGGCAAACCGAGAAAGACGTATACGACAGATGTGCTTAATAAAAAGTACAATAAAACCGCCAGATGTGTAGGATTAAGGGTATTTATGAGAACTTAGACTCTTATCTTACGAGTCAGTGCATACTGGTGCAGTCAATATTCCCCTATAAATGAATGTCTTCAGGCGAACATGAAAATGCGAATGGTGAACGTTGTTGATACATTTCACGCCGAGGAGATCCATTTTGTAGATACATTAATAACTTTGATAGCACATGCTGTTGGTTATGAATGCTTATAGTGAATATCGAGGTTGAAATCGGTTACATATTTTGATCCAATGGTAGTAGATTGAATGTCTTCTTATTTTAAATGATAATAAGGTCGAAGTGATATATCAGAGTGTAAACAGTGAGTGATTATCTATCCGTTAATGGTAACATTTTTCAGTTTAAATGTGGACGCTCTCCGATGAACCTGCCATGAAAATCAATAAATTTTCAAATGTTCCTGAGACATTCCGTGTAAACCGATAGTGTGTAATTTTACAAATACTGTCGTAAACAAAAATTTATATGTATTTTTCTAATTCATAATAGCATCATGTATTTTACTAAATTTATGATAAGAATAATTCACATGATTTTATAAGTAAAATACTAGATATCTACATATTTAGTAACCATCAAGCTAACCACTTTCAAGCCTACTTAGAAATATTTGAGCACCACTTGATTCCTTCAGTCACTTAAGATAAATTGGTATATGAACAGATCAAGAAGTCAGGTACACGAAAACGAAGAGGCATTAAGAAAATAATGAGCAGGGCCCCCTTTCACAAAGCCCTGAGGTGATCGTAAGTCCTTAAGGTAACCTTAGTGCAATGTTAAATGATGGGAGTTAAGGTTAACCTTAGTTAAGGTTGCTTTGTGAAAGGACGCCCAGAAGGATAAATCAGTGTCAGAACGTGATAAAAGAAAACACCGAAGTTTTTAATCGTTTACTTATCAACTAATTATACTCATCCTTTTGCTGTTATCTCTTCTTCTCTTTTATTCATTTGATCTATTCAAAGATATCATTGCATAATACAACGTAGTGGAACCCTATCCTGACAGCTCAGTGTTGGACATTGTTTAAACACGGCTATACATACTATTAGATACTTTTATGCAATTGAGTATCCGAAGTAAAGTTCACTTCACTGCTTGTGGTGATAGTACACAGCGTTGTAATCTTTCACATTATACACAAATTGACGTTATGGAGTAAAACAAATCAATGTAGAATATTGTCTAAACAGGATAGTTTGGATTAATTTTAAGTCCATGCCTTAATCATTCCACTGCTTGTGCGAGGGTGATATAAGTCTGGACGAAACTATCGCAGGTTTTTTTAAAATGTTCCTATGTCCTGCAACCAACATGTTCTAAACACGTTGAGGTTCATTGTTATATTCTACGCTCTTCTGACAAATGCAATACCAAACCGGTATGAAACCAATGGCATCACAGACAGCTTAGCGTCTTGTTAGTAAAAGAAAAAACCTAATTGTACTCATTGGGATTACACAAGACATTTACCCTTTTCCGTGCTGTGTGTCGTCAGTCATCTATGTAAGTCACTAAATGTTCATATCTCCCATTACGTCAAAGCTATTTCGACTATGAGAGTTTGCTTTATTCGAATAGTTGCGTAGACTGTTCTTAAGATGATAAATGGGTAATTACTTTGATGTGTTTATGGTGTTTGCTGATGATTAGAAAAAATCATAACCGATCCGATTGCCTTCTCCTTTCATAATCTGGGCGTCCTTTCACAAAGCAACCTTAACTAAGGTTAACCTTAACTCCCATCATTTAACATTGCACTAAGGTTACCTTAAGGACTTACGATCACCTTAGGGCTTTGTGAAAGGGGGCCCTGGTAATTGTTATGATAATAATGTTACGTACAGGTTATAAATCTATTGCACACATTGCACTAATACAAGCTGCTCATGTCCATACATAACAAAGCCATACAGTATAATAAATGATATTATTAAAATATAGACAAAAATGTAACATTATTGTTGGAAGATTGCTGGACGTGAGTAGCAAGGTTGGAAAATATATCTTTTGAGGTACGATTTGAAATAGTAAGTTTGCAAGCTTGGGTTTAGGAGGGTGTGGATTCCACAGTTGCTATTTGTCATTTACTTTGCAAATCAATCAGTCAGCAAATGATAGCCTATTTCACCAATAGATGCCTTAATTGTATCTAGTCAGTAATGATTCATTTTAACTACAATACAGTAGCTTGTGTCTCATTAATTGAGAGGAAGAGCTATATTAAGTATTTGTGAGTAGTGATCTACCTCGAAAAGGTGTAATTAGCGCCGGATGGTATGCCGTTTGTCTCCCCCACCTGTCAGACAGACAGGGTCGGTAATTCAACATACTGTTAAGGTTGTTGTTCAACAGAACAGTTTCATTTCTTTCGTTTGATATTTAATCTTAGTCTTGACATAACTCATTAGCCTTACACACTTAGCGCGGTTCTTTTTCTCCTTTGCTCTAGACATTTAAGGAACACGTCAATCTGATTCCAACATTGTTATATTGGGTCAGGTGCTCTGCAGGATGCGAACTTCCAACAATCAATGCCGGCATTATTTGCAAAATAGTTTGAATTTGAAAATACTTTCCAGTTACACCCAAACCATTTTGCTTAAAACGACCCATAACATGGCAGGTAAATAATGTTGTAGATTCACATCCTCAAGAAAAAACTTATCACAATCTATCGTATTAACCATAGAACATTTTGACATGGCCGTTCTCACAAAGCTACCATATTGAAGTTGCATATTGTTTTACGCAGATCATAATTTAAATAGGGCACATTCATTCATAAGACATCCCATCTTACATGAGCTCGTTAAACTTCCATTCATTCAAAGTTCATTTTATACAGGCTAAGCTACTTAATACCAGTTCTGATATCTTACTTTACAATGGAAATCGAGACGAAATTAATCATTCTGCTTATTTATGAACTATATTATACGAGTTAGCATTGAAAACATGTAAAGTCTTCCTTTACCATATACATGTGTATATCATAATCAAAACATGGGCAACTGATATTGATGATTGAGAAATATCAGTGTCAAGTTACTAAAACTAATGATGAAGAAATACATGTACCGCTGTGAAATAACTTTCTTGTAAATTGATGACTGGTATGGCTTTGAGATTGCTCATTTACTGGCGTGCATTCACTGACACATCACGCAAGCAAAGCGCCTATTGTAAAACCCATGTAAACCGATTTATCTTACGGTTGAGATCGCGCATGTACGGTGTGGTAAAGGATGCCTCATTGAAATGGCGCTAAATAAGTCATATGCTTTGTGAGGCAATCGATAACGTATTCCAGTTTTCGCACAATTTCCTTAGAAATTTCGTCATGCCTTCTCTGTTAGTCGTGTTAAGTGTTAATTATTTGAATAATTACGCTTTTTATCGCGACATGGCAGCCAATGCTCCATTAAAAATCTTATTTATCTTTTCTACTAAGTTTGAGTGTGCTTATACTAGCTTTAGTTATTTATACAATTGAGCGCAATCTTCGGTATCTGTCTAAGAATAAATATTGTTTTTTTTAATGTATGATTAGTGAGGTGGTGTCTTATCATTCCTGTTTGTATAACAATTGAAACCTTGCAATAAGTTTAGCACTACATTGTTAGTTGCGATCATTAGCGATATTACAAATGTGATCGGGGCAAGCGCATTGGTTAGCGCGTCCGTCTTCGGATAAAGACGTCCGTGATTCGAATCCTGCCAGGGGCTCGGCAACTTTCTCTGCACTAGACAACTGTTCTACATGCAGTAAGGTTTGGGTGTAATGGTACACTGAATTTCAGCGCAGTACCGCCCATGGTTATCTAGTTTCAGTCGATGCTCGCAGAAGTGAAATACTCATGAAAACTGCGTTGAACCCCAAATCACCTCACCTCACAGATGGAGTCATTTAGTGAAGGAAGTTTAAGGAAATCAATTTCTCCTGCAGGAATAATTTTGGAAAAACATTATTCAGCATTTTGAAATGTCTTGTTCTATGAAGAAATATTTGAATTGCTACACTGGAATGATTTTACAAACAAAATTTTAACAAAATAACTGTGCAAGGTTTCGAAAATAATTACCATTTACATTGTAGGTATGGTCCACTGAACATTCTATCCTTACAGAAATTATCGTAAAGCAACACTTAAACAAGACAAAGTTGAAAAAGACTTTTCATAGTTTATTTACATAATGTCTTAACTTTTTTTCTTTTTTATAAGAGTCATTTCATATATGTATGTCACGAAAAACAACTGTTAAAAGGGTAATGCAGAAATGCTTCATAAAACAACGACTTACATGTTTTCCAACAGCCCCTATATCATATAACAGGCACGTGATTGCTATATGTATATGCACAATAATGTGTTCTGTAACCCTCTGCCGCTCAGTAGGTAGCGATACATACCTGCTATGACATTTACAAATCTTACATAATCTAACTTATCAGGTTGTTTGTTATAGATTGATAAACGCAGCTGTCATTGTTTAAATCATTACATGTGACTCATAAAAAAATCAATGAGTTTTGTTTCAAGAATTTCTGCTGCGAAGTTTTCGAGGATAAGTTATAAATGAGACTGTTGACTTCCATTTTAATGTATTAGACAAATACCAAATCCTTTGAGAAATGAAGATAAACACTATGCTACAGATGCTAAAGGAGTAGACGCGGCAAATTCAATACGACTTCTTGAGTTAATGACACCAAATCTTCCCATAATGATCATGTTCTCCCTTAACTTTTAGAAAACCTGATATCAAACATAAAAATTACAACTCTTCAGATAACATAAACTGCATTCGTGTAAAGATATATATGAAGCATGTTCTATATTTTATTCAACTGATTTGACTTTTTCAAAGATAACATTGAATCAATAAACTAAAACCTAATGAATAAGTGCTGATATGAAAGTGGTGTCCCGTTAAAGAAAGGCACTGGTCAGAAAAGTCAACACTGATGACCGTTAGTGTTTTTTAGTTGTACATAGAACCTTTGGGCAGGTTCGTTGAGCAGCTGTTATACGTGTAGTAATTTACGTGAAATTGGAATGATTTATCTGCTTACTTACTGATAACGTATTAATGAGCATGATAAGATATAAATCGAAGGAAAAACCTGTTGGAAACATGTCTTTCAAACGAAGGTAATAAGATGGGTCATGTATCTTGCAAGAGACGGTTTCTGTGCTAATTAGGATGGTTTGAAGTACATTTGAAACAATATCCACATCCATTAAACTTTGAATACATTTTCAAGGAACGAAAAATTGCTTGGTATTAGCGTTTACTTCATCGCTCAAAAAAAGATAGTTCACTTCTATCATGAATTCAAGTGATAATGCATGACAAGCTAGCAAAATGCCTTTATGATTTTTTTTGGAACATGCGATTTTGAATAGGAACTGGGGAAACAAGAATTGCATCGAACTTCAATAAAGCAAGACTAGTAAGCTCAACGAACGAAAAAGAATCATTAGCCTTGAACTCCGGAATTATTTATCTTGCGTTAAACGTGTTATTCCTTTTACAATATGAAACTTCGTAGATGACTTTGGATTAAGTCTTAAAGATTGTTTTGTCCTTTAATTTTGGAATATTAATTTTCTTATACAATTATTCACTTTTGGTTATAAGTATATTAGTAGAAAGTCTGTCAACCAAGAAATGAAATTCTTTCACAGCTTCATACTGAACTTTTCAGATATTTAAAGAGAAATTCACTCTTTCAAAACTGAGTGATAAATAAATGACTTAAAGAGCCTTTGGTGGTCATATTTTGATAGAACTTGAACATAGATATTTGTTACAATTCATGGACTTTGCCTTCAATCTCTTTATCTGCTACAACTTGCACTCTTTAATGAAGGAAGTATTTGTCCAAATCTTATAACAATGTCACATATGATATACTTTTGATTCTTCTTAATATATTCGAGTAGAACATCAACATTGTTAAAAGCCAAGAAAGATCGTCTTCAATCCTTATCTATAAGCGATAAGTAGAACTATCTAATGAAGACATTTTCGAAATTAAAGCACTACATGTGTCTAATAAGTGATACATAAAGCAGGTGGTCCTCTGTTTGTAATGTTATATACATATTGAATTTACTCACCTGAAGAAAAGCGTGTGGTGCATATAACCTCCATTTTGCTACCTGTAATCATCCACACAGGTGCCAACTGTTTAAGTAGAGCAAGGTAATAGCCTCCAGTAAAGCACCTGTCCTTCACGTGCTTACCTGAAGCCAGTTCGCTGGCCAATTACTGAATCCTAGAAATGTTCCTGTTGTAACAGGTTTCCCCTTGCCTTATTGGATTTAGCCTACGGGTAAAGTAATTTCCGTGCTTCTTTTATCCAAGCATACAATACACATTTTTTTTCTCTGATCTCAGTTGGTAACTTGGGAGGTGATGTTTGTCTTCAGTTAAGAATAGTATGAATCATTAATAGCTGTTATTTTGGAATGTAATCTCAATACTCTTTGGTTCTTGAAGAGTGATATTGAGAAGTATATTCCTGATCCTTTTCATCTATTCAACACAATAAAGTGAAACCAAAACAAACGTTCCAGATTCATATGAACACAGATGTTATCAGATCAGTACGTTAACCTCATTCCGCAAAGATATAGCCTGTGTAAAACCATTCTTTAAAAAAATGGTAAAACCGTAAGAAGAGTACAAGCGTCTGTGTGGTCCAACGATAAAACGTATCAGTAGTCACGACTCGATAGCTAGTGTCAGTTCCCTATCGATGCCTCACTAGAACGATAGTCTAACACACCCATGCACCGTGGCTCGGTCAATACTTGTTTCTGCATGTTTGTATTGGGATTCATCTCACGCTGCCAATGAGAATAGAGGAGAGTGGTAAATTGCCCAGACTGCGCGTGTAGTTAATGTGAAATATGTCTCTTGTTGCCGTAGCTTATCAAACACTATCAATAACGTGTTCCGCTCCCTGGGCAGGTGTTAATACAATAAGCATGACATGCAAGGCAGATTTAATCAAGTGTGTGAATATGGCATTGTCCTTGTTTGTTATTGATCCAATCTCATAAATGGTCAGTTAACTAGATATACAACCCGAGGGTTATGACCATTAGTCCATTGGAGCAATATATTTGATATTGACATTTTCTTTAATTAGATTACACGCTAGCCGATTTAATTTATGTTGTGTAATTGTTTACACCACCTAAAGTGTTAGGAACAAGCCCTCTGAAAAGTATCGACTACTATTGCTACCTACATGTGTTAACTTATGTGAAGTATGGGGTATTATTAATTCCAAATTCGTATGGAATCATTTTGAGAAGAAATGTATTTATCTTATTCGAATACGATGGATGAGGATTCATGTGATGACGCTATACCAAATGGAAAGACACGTGGAAAGCAGTTATAGAGACAATCCAATGTGTTTACAAATATTTATAGCCAATTGTTAATGTATTTGACAAAATGAAGTTTGAGACTTGTTCTCTTGTTGCAAATACCACGCACTGTGATTTTAATAATAACGCATGGAATTCTTCTCTTTTTTAACATATTCAGAACGTGCAAGCTGCTAGCCAACTTGCCCACCAGGCGGCGTCACTAAGTAAACAAACGGATAACCAACAAGAGGCCTGATCTGTGTCTCTGTGTGTGTTGGTAAGCCATTAGTATGACCAGTGCCAGTGGTTTTCTTTGACTCTGAAAACTTCATTTTGTGTACGATTTTTGACCGTAGATATTTTTAAAAGGTTTTATCATGATTAATTTCCATAGTATTTTAAGACAATAGTTTGCCACATAATGGAATAGTTACTTGATGCACATAACAATTAGATCATCTTTGATTTTAGCATGTAAAATTGGGTCTCAAAATCTGTATCCCCTTATGCTAGGGCCTATCTTAAATGTTAAAAGATAATCAGTTTCTGCCACGAAATATTGATCGTAAATAGCTGATTTGAATTTTGAAACTCAAAAAGATATAATTGAAAACGTCAAACAATATTAATTTCAAAAAATAATTGGCGATTGGGTCGTAGATGAATTGCTGCAACTATTGACATGGTCGGCAACTATTGACGTGATCCAACAAGTTTGAGAGAACAAACTCTAGGATTCTGTTAAACACATATCATATGTTTGAATTCCACATTTCGATTAAATAATCAGACTGCACGTATGATTTCGTGCACAATTAGGCGACTATATTGCCTCTGGTTTGTTCTCACAAGCACATAATGATGTTTATACAACAGGTGCAATTGCTAGCGTAGACATTACACGTTTAATCAATGATTATGAATGGCACTGCAAACTGTGATAAAAAGTCATGTTATTTGATTTTAAAATGTTTCAAATATAGGTTGTGTAAGGATTATATCTGCAATTAAAAACAGAAACAATATAGACTGCTTTTAAGTGATTTTAAAGACATATTTACATAACTTTGCCATAACTTTGCCAACAAATATTTAATATTCAAATGACATTCTTCATTGTTATTAGTCCTGTGAAATGTAATTGAATAAATTCATTTAATGGGCATATATAAAATGGGTGTATTTGATAGAAAAATAGTTCACTTGTCTTTCGATCTTGGTTTAAAGGACAATCAAAGGAACTTACTAGCAAATGCTATCACATGACAAAGGGTAATTAAAATTAAAATTATCCCATGTAATGCAGTGTTTGTATTAAATCAAGTACTTTTAATTATTATTATTACGTTTCCAAAATCATTAAGAGGATTTTATTACGCCCTTATTACAGTGAAATATTTCAAGGGCATTAAGAAATGAAACATATAGTGAAGACAGGATTCAGAACTGGCACGCTTCAATTATCTCTAACCCTAAACTGTAGCATACTCATTTATCAAGTCATCTCAAATCATTTAGAAAACTATCTCCTTCATACTGACCAACTTATATTCAGACAAGCCCTGTAAAGATTCCGATGTTCCTGTCATACTCTGATGATTGAAAAAGGACGACACTTAAACTTAGACCAAGAAGACCGACAATATGCATACTGCCTACGTTTTGGAAAATATAAGATTGAAACCGAATATAATTTTTTGCTTGTATGTGACGCCTACAGAGGCCTAAGAAGAAAATATCTTAAACCTTATTATCATTCTTATCATAGTTATAGTAAATTTATTGAGTTGATGTCTTCCCAGTGTAAACATACCTTCTTATCCTTATCAAAATTTGTATTTTTTGCATTTAAGCGGCATTCAAAAATCAACTGATGTTACTTTATCACAAAATTTGATGTACAGTCTTTAACCATAATGTACACATTGTCTATGCCCTTTGTTTTATGGGCTAAATGGCCTGAAACTTCATGAATATTCACATTCAACAGGATTTTCTTCATCGAAGTGTCGTGAATATCACATTACAGAAGATGTTATCAAGACAAAACTTTCTTTCCTAGTTAGTTATTGATATTTCTTTCAAATATCAACCAAGATAAATGAACCGAAAACTAAGTTTCATCTATCTAGACCAGCGTTCATGTATTTAGATCTATGATATCTATGACGGCAAATGCCTCATATTGTTCAGCCAAAATAATTTCCCTTTTTAAGGAGCCTGAATATTAAATATAGAGCGGTAGGAGGCGTATGTCCTGAGTTATCAGTTTTGCGTAGGAGCTCCACGATTATAAATACGCTAGTGTACAAGGATGAATACATTTGAGTGATTTTTTTAATTTGACGGTGTTGTTATTACTTTTTAAAAGGCAAAATGGATAAATCATACTTCAATTATGATTAAATCCACCATGGCACATCATGACATATCTCACATTATCAAATAGGATCGTAAGAACATATCCTGTATCCGATTATTTCTTTTTAATGACCTTCACCATATATGAGCATGTGTTGCTAAAGTGAATGAGTCATTGCCTATTCATCATTAAACATTCGCATTTGTAAGAAGTCTATGGTTAGAGATCAAATACCACATCTAAATGGGACGGTTTTTTTGTACTTTTGGTCTCATTTACATGTACATTGAATTGAACAGTGACTAACCGTGTGCAGTTTGCAGATGAATGCACCCATATTTTCAGTTCCTGTTAACACATTCCCAATGATAAATAAGATATGCACGTGAAATCAATAATCAACACTCTATGGGGTATAATAGAAATCGATACCGTTATTTAAGAATTTAAATGAACAACTGCATCACTTTTAAAGCGTAAACACAACAATAAAAAGAACTGATCCAAACAATACGTTCCTAAATATATTCATTAACTGGAAATTAGAACGTTTCCAACCATAAAAACTCAGTCATAACCATAATGACTTAACTCAAGCTCTGCGAATACATTTGATATGGAGGATTAAAGTAAAGTGCCTCAGTTGTCATAATAGTGAAACAACACAATAAAACTTTTACAAACAGCAATGAAAGAATATCTGAAAATAATCTACCCGATCAAAATATTTATAAGCAATATCTAATGACATTGATTTATCTTTTTGTTCATATATACATGTACAATTAAGCGATATATGATTACTAAATGATGAATATCATTGTTCAAGTTCTATTTGTTTTTTCCTACAACTTTAACCACACATTTACATTCAATAATGTTATTACTTAAAACGTTTGAAAGCAGCCATACATTGGTATCCTCAAGCGGAAAGACATCGATATCAACATCAATTTCCCCTTTATTATGTTTCTGAAGTAGATTGTTGTACTCCGACATTCTTTAAAAAAATTTCATATTTCAAACATCAATGATATATTACTAAGTGACAATTTGTCTACAAAGACAACATGGATTAAATATTCTCTGAAAGATAACTGTAAAGATGGCAAATACAACTAAATCGACATGACTTTTCAAACAAGGAAGACAAAGAAGCTAAATTCAGAAGCTAAACAGTACAATGGGTCTAAACAAACATTTTACTTTGATTGTTATCAATTGTTATCATCCTCAATATGTGTATGTATGACATCCACGATTTCCCCCTATTTCTATTAATATATATTTGTATTAGTAATGGTAGTCAGAACGCATTCGCAAAATTAGCTAGTGATAGGTTTATCGTGCATCATTTAATGATTAGGGAAAGAGTTTCTATAAAGCTGTATAAATACGAGCCTTACGGATTTTATCTTTCTTGTCTTTATATAAACACAAGTCACTTAATCGTTTTAATCAACATGACTATATTATCCTACTATTAAGGCTGTGGTTCCAGAACTAAGAGTGGATACATCTTAAACAAACAATGTTCATATCATGTGACTTAGTATTACCTTTGTCCATCGAGACCCCCTAAAATTTTATATTGTATCATAAATGCAATTGATATCAGTACTTCACATGTACTTGATGTTCAAAACACCACTGATGTAGATTAAAACCTATGTTATAAATGTTTGTACAATGTTAGTGTTCAAGAGAGTTTGGGTAATGTGGATCTCTGTTTTATAAGAGGAAGTTGCACCATTTTTGAAAAATTCATTACTTGAAAGTTTCTCAAACGAACATTAATCTATGTCAATTATCATATTGAGAGGTTTAAAACACCTAACTGCTCAACTCGATTATCCGTATTTGTAGATGAAGTATTTAAGTATCAAGCGGTTACCATTTGCGGCCATTTTATTGTGATCCCCCATTAATCATTTGAGGTAGGGAAATGAATTCGTATAGATCAGTCGATCTATGTTCGTTTTAAAACTGCCTCTTTTGATTACAATATTTTTATGTTATTGGAAACATTTATTTTCGTGAGTGGGATCACTTTATCCATCTCAGAAAACTAACCTTCAAAAGTGAAAGCATCGCAAGCATATTTAAAGTTCTCTTAAGAGGATGACACATCATTAATGTTCGTATAGTCGTTAACAGAAAGACAACCGGAAGAGTTTTTTCGAATGGCCTGTAATTGGTTAACACATAACAATGCATGACCTTTGTTGAAAAGCAGTGCGTTCCTACTTTAGTCCTGCTACTCATAGCATTTGTATGTCTTCTAAGAAAACGCGTGCTAATTAGAGAATATCAGACCAAAATACGATGCATTATCACACTTAAAATGAACTCAAAAAATAACGCTTTCAGTTCACTCAAGCACACCCTCAATAATTTTTCCATCAAAATCGTACTCATCGTTAAGATGAAAGAAACCGGTATGGTAATGACAACAATATTCGTGGCATATAAAAGTCTTAAAGAGTTGTAATACGGATGTTATGTAAACGTGTGTAATTGTTTATATTCTAATGTGCCAAAAGGGAGAACTAACATATTTTTTAAGATTTATGAAAAAGGAGATGTAACATATATTGACTTGACTGAGAGAGTCGGAATTTGTGTTTTCAACAATATTTCAGATATTCAAAACGTGGATGAAACTCATCGAAGAGAAAAAGATCAAAAGGATGACGTAACAAACGGAAAGAACGGTATGGTTAGAAGAAGAGCGCAGATTTTTCTACGACTTAAACTCTGTCTGGCTCTTAATCGTCGACCTGTCCAGCTATGGTGTCTATACCGTACCAGTAACACGTAAGCACCGAATGACATTGTCTCTGAAGAACCTAAAACACGACACTGTGTCAGGGTATTTGGTGAAATGGTGAAAAGCGACATATTTTTGTAATTGAAGAAAACCTATGTGATTTCAATCTTTTGTTATTTCTCCCCGAAAAAAAGGATTCTTTCTCATCGAGATCACATGTTGTCAACATATGACAAATATGATATTGATGCCTTACACAAGACTGGGTAACAAATGTCTTAAAATGGCAATTTTTTAATCGAAAACTTGACAATGAACTACGACTGTTGTGCCTGTGACAAAAGCTTCAAACGTAATTTTGGAAATGTATTTATGAAAGACAAAAAAATGGGAATGTAAGCAATGTGTCTTGTCATTCTAAATTTGACAACATGAATTGATAAGAGATAATATTTTTTTTATTTTTTATTTTTATTTTTATTTCCCATACGATGCTTACATAATTTGTCCATAAATAATAGACATATCATACATAGATTCAAATATACACATTGTAAACAGGTTCAAATACATAGATATTGCAGGTCTATTATATTACAAGGTTTTCATGTTTTACATTTTGTAGGATTTTTAAGTATCGGTCTGACTCAATGAGTTTAGTAAAGTGTGGAAAGAGGACCAAAATGAAAAGAATTTTGATCGCTTATTATTTGTAAAGGCAATGTATTTACATGCCTGATAATATCTTAATAATTCTTTCTGAATAATTTTAAAATTGAGCTTCTTTCTCTTTCTGCTCATACTGTATACATTTTGTTTCACTAGTAAACAGATAGTATTTAATGGGTTATTATGTTTACCCTTAAAACCAAAAATAATATTTTCTGGTGTTAAATCAATAAATCCTTCAGCCAATTTATCTAGCCATTCTGCCGACTCCCTCCACACTTTTCTCACATGAGTACACTCACACAGTAAGTGAATAATACTTTCAGGTAACTGCTTACAAAAAGAACACAATGTTGAGTCAATATATCCAATCTTATACAAAAAAATATTGGTTGTCAGAATATGCTGAGTTATTTTATACTGAAACCATTTTAGATTAACACTGTGTGTGCATCTATTAGGCATCATATTGATATTCTCCCATTCATTCTGTAGAAACTCCTTGCCAAATATTTCTTCCCATTTCAATTGGCCATTTGATTTATTGAAACTAAATTGACATAATATTTGATACAAATGTTTACTTTTATCAAGTTTTGAAATATTAAATGGAAGAATTGGGAAGGAGGATATGTTTTTCTCCTCAATGAATGTACAGTTTCTCTTTTTAAAGTATTGATATGTTGCACTCTTAATACCTTGGTATGTAAGAAAATCAACAGCAATATCATATTTATCAATAAATTTTTCATGAGACATAATAGTACCAGCTTCGTTCATAATATTTCTTAAATATGTTATTCCCTTTTCTTCCCAATTTCTATAAAATATAGTTTTGCCACCAATCAATATATTACTATTATACCAAAGAGATTGATTCAAAACATTATAGCAGAGATTCACATCCTGGTTACATATTGTTAGATAGTCAGCCCATGCTTTTACAACATCTTGCCAGAATGTATTTGAAATAGCAGGCAATATACAATTGCCAATGTAAGCACCATCTGCAAGCCACAGTCTCTGACTATTCGGAATGTATATCAAATTTAAAACATTTTTACTCCATATGGAACTGCTATATAGCAATCTTTCAATCCAAACAATTTTTTGAGACTTTATAATATTTTTTTAATATTGGAACATTGATTCCTCCATTTTTAGCAGTTGATGTAATAACACTTCTTTTAATTTTGTCTTTCTTTCCCTTCCAAACAAACTCAAAACATCTCTTCTGAAATGACTGAATAACATTATCTGGTGGACTTGGTATTGATAAGAAGAGATGATTTAATTTTGAAAGTAATAAAGATTTTAACACTACATTTCTGCCCATGGGTGTCAGAAGTCTTAATTCCCAGCTTTTCATCTCTCTCTCAATTTTTTCCAGCTTATCTGAATAATTAATATCAACCATTAATTCTAAATCTACATCAAAATTGATACCTAATAATTTAAACTGTGATTGTGTCCAATCAAGTTTGTATTCCTTACAAAGCTTGTATCTTGATCTCTTCTTAGATCCTATCCATATCAATCTAGTTTTTTCAGTATTAACTTTAAGTCCAGAAAACCTTGCAAAAAATGTTAATACGTTGAGTACAGCATAAAGGCTTTTTTCCGTACCATCAAGAGTTAAAGAAGTATCATCTGCAAACTGAGCCAAAATACTTTCAAAATTTCCAATTTTAATACCCTTTATCCTTTTATCTTTTCTAATCATGAGCGCTAAGATTTCTACACATAATATAAATATATATGGTGACACCGGATCTCCTTGCCCACAACCACTTGTTATTTTGAAAAATGAGCTTCCAAATCCATTCACAAGAACACATGATTCAATCTCATTTAGGAGAACAGAGATCCACTTTTGTAGACTTGGTCCAAAATTAAAGAAATTGAGTACATTCTTGATAAAATGTCTATCCACAGAATCAAAGGCTTTCTCAAAGTCAATCATTAACAATAATCCTGAAACTTGGAATGTCTCGGTGCAGTCCATAATATCATAAATAAGTCTAGTAACCTCCCCTATAAACCTACCTGGTACAAATCCTTTTTGATTTTCATTAATAATTGTTGGTAAAATGGGTTTAATCCTTTTTGCAATGACAGCAGATGCGATTTTGTATGAAGTATTGAGCAAGCTTATGGGGCGCCAAGATTTGAGAAACTGTTTTGGTTGAGAGATAATATTACCTTATTCATAGGATTTGGACGTCATCATGTGTATGACATAATCGTATTGTGATGTCATAATCAGATGCAACAAAAGCATTAACGATGTCATGGAGTCAAACTGACAGGACGTTTTGCAAAATATATGGTGAAAATGATATCTCTTAGTGGATATTACTTGATGCACAATATCTCCTATGCAAACCAGCATGCAGATTCTTGAAGCTCTCTTAACACTAAATTGTCGTTAGTAACATTCATAAACATCACCTTACAGCTATCTTAGCACCAAGAGACCGTCGATAATCTAGACCCAGGTTTTGATGATAGATACAATTGATGTATTTACTATCAGTCCTCTGACTCATTCTGAAATACAGATAGTTAGCTTACCTGACTAGCAATGTCGAGCAGGTGGTATCTGTGTAAACAGACTAAGCTTATAACAAATTGTCTTATACTACCAGATGGGATTGTAATCACAAGCACCGTTTCAAATTATTTTACTACAGATTTCCCATATAGACATACTTATCTTGAATTGAAAATTAGACGGATCGAATTTAATAATGTTTGAGTATATATAGAATATATATAACAAGGCATTATGTCCATGGATTTCCTTGAATAATAACATTTTATAACATAGTTCAAGTCTTAATGCACATTGACCTCTAAATCAACTATTTTAACATGCCATTTTCACACTTATTAACTTTAAATTTGGAGATGTAAATATCAAATCTATAACATTTTAATTACATATACCTTTAAAGGTTGCTCATGACTGGCATCGTTACGAACACCTATGCCTTTATGTTAAATCATATTCAATTAGAGACAATTTCGGGAATATCAATGAGTAAGGGAGTAATTGGAACTAACTGCTTAAAACTTCTTAGAGAAAACGCATCAAAGTGTCGCCGTGGGTAACATGAGTTACAAATCAAGGTTTATTTTCTTATTGTCTTAAATGATGATGATAATGTTTACCTCGCTCATCTTTTTTCTGCAACTGGAATACGAAATACACTTTTGTTTGAATAGCTAAGAAAGCATTCAAATTATCACCAGGAATAAGTCTTTCAGAATTTAAGATTTTATAATTGGAAAAGTGTACCTTATATCTGCAATGATGATACAGAGGGGATCGTAACTACATTTCCTCTGTTAAAGGGACGGTTGCAAGCTTTTTTGGTAAACAATGTAATCTCATGAAAACGAAAGTAAATGTTACTAATTGAAAGGCAATCTCTGTTAATCAAAAGAAAATGTTCCCATACGAATGTCACATGTTCGGTTTAGCTTTGGGAATCGATTTCTTAACCTGAAATTATCAAAAGGTGTTCACACTAATATAAAAAGAAAATTCGGTCTGACCATCTGTAGATAATGCATTTGGTATAGACATATATATATTGGGAGGAAAATCGAAGAAACAAAATTTCAAACAAATGTGCCACTGCCCCTTTTAGGTTACAGGTAAAGTTGAATAGTGCAGTCTTGGCACCACCTTGTAGAATGATACATAGAGTTGTTCTACCCTAAGTATCAGGGCCTAGATTTTCGAATCTCTCTTAGTGCTAAGTAGTCGTAAGCCAATGTTAGTGTATGGTACTTACGACGGTCTTAGTGCTGAGAGACCTTCGAAAATCCAGGCAGATAAGTGAAGCAGTGTTGGCTTTGACCTGACAAGGTAAAGGATTCTAGTGAACGTATAGGACTTATCAGGCTCCCTAAATAAATGCACATTCGGTTGAGCATCGCACAACGAATGACAACGCTCCCATGACGATACAAAGCTGCTTAAAACTTAGCAAACCTTAGAAACATAAACACAGCTGAACAAACGCAAGTTGTTTTTCCAAACTGAATAGAAAATGTTTTTTCAATAAACATTTTTAATTTATGTCCCAAGACCTGCTCACCGATTTTACTTCATTTAGTAGAATATCGTTTATAATATTGTAGACAAGTCAAAACATCTTTATTTTCAAAATATCAGTACCTTTTAATCCAAATTAGTTGAACCGAGAAACTCAAGTTGTGTAACTATGACTTCAAATAAAATAAAATATTCGAATTAACTGTTATAGTCGTGTATTTTCAGTCCTTAATATAGACCTTAATAAAGAGACTTCAAACTCACCTTCACTCAATTCTCCCTCTAGTCAGTGCTATATCCACATAACAGACTACTTGTGGTCAGCTGCACAGCAGTTTGAGTGCTTTCAGGAAGACCTCAGTAGCCTGCCACCTGTCTCAACCACGTGCTTTGCTCGTTTTCACTAAGGTAGCCTACTTTAAGAAGTAGGCTTTGGAAAAGGGTTTCTCATATCGGGTTTCATAACATGCGTAGCCTTGGACTGGAAATATTTTCAAGCCATAGCTGCACTTATTGAGTTCACTCAACGGTAAAAGAAAATTCACTACATAAAGTGTACTGCAGTTTAATCAAGAAGGGATGACTGAAGATAACATAAATATATATCATGTATACACAAGCCAACCATCGTAATTTATGAATTTTCAAAAATCATTTTGTCAAGATTCAAAAGAACACGCATTTAGAAATATGTCGTATTGGAATCTCCTACAAAGACAAGATAGCAGATTGACATATGACTCTTTGATGTGTTTTAGTACACCTTTAAGACACCTCTAGGAATTCAAGTCCAAGAATGTACATCATATCGTTAACAACATTTATTTACATAATGTTCAAATTTATAAAGTTTTAACTTAAATCCCAAATATCAAGTTGAAAAACCATCTTTAAACAGCTACTGAGCACCCCTTGTTTCTTAGAAAAGGTAAAACAACGCAGTAGTCCATACGCTGACGTGTAAACATGTGTATACCTATTTATGAAATATAGATTTTAAAATCATCATTATCTGGCAGCAGTGTTTTCTTTAGGCGCTGTTTCATTTGTCGCTGTTAGGATATCATGCTTTGGTTTGATTCAAACCATTTTTAACATTGTATTATATGATGTTTGTCACTCTCGTGCCTACGCTATTACAATTTTATGTATTTTGACATCGTAACTTACATCGGAGATCAGATAACACCTTTCTTACGAAACTTATACCGATATTTATTACTAACAATGCTTTCCCCTCTGGCAACTCATGTAACCGTATAGCTAGTGTCAGTTCTTATCGATGCCTCACTAGAACGATAGTCTAACACACCCATGCACCGTGGCTCGGTCAATACGTGTTTCTGCAGGTTTGTATTTGGATTCGCTCACGCTGATAATGAGAATTTAGAGGAGTCATAAATTGTGTTGACTGAGCGTGTAGTTGATTTGAAATATGTTTCTTGCTGGCTTAGTTAATTAAACACTATCAATTACTTCTTCAATTACTGTGACAGGTGTTAATATAACAAGTATGACTTGTAAGGCAGATTGCAATCAACCATGTGAATATTGCATTGCCATTGTTTGTTGTTACTTCGACCTTAAAAATGGTTAGGGAACAAATTATACAGGGATATGGCCCTATGTCAACTGTTAAAATTATCGTCTACAAGCTTAATTAATTGTTAAATGCTTTAAGTGTAAATTGATTTTTTTTATAATTTACTAAATAGTCACTTGAATATACTTTTGAGCCGAAAACAATACATTACCAATCATTTTTAGCTTATGACAAGCAAGACTCATGAAAACCCTGACGGCAAGGGTACAAGCATCCTCGGTCACCCAGGCTTAATTTTCGATAATATTCACAAATCACCCCTTTGAATTGTCATCAGGGAAATCTGTTCTCACATTACATGTCTTAGAGTCATGTTTTGTTGTCAAATGGAGCGACTTTATACGAGAAGATGGAAATAACTGTTTTTACAAATCCTTCTCAGGAACTTGAAATTGAACTTTGATTGAGTGTGTACACGAAAGTGTAAGAAAAGGGGTAGCAAGTCAAACTCCTGAAGGCAAGACTAAATCGTGTTTAAACAGGTCTTGTGAGAGGCTCACAGGGTCAATAGATGTAGCAGTTACTTTTGCTGGTCATACTAGAGTGAGTATTTGACTACAGAACTTCCTAATGAAAACTCCCAGGGGGTGACAATTGAAGAGCATCGGAACATTGAACCCATTGAATGGGTGCAAGTAAAATCACACTCTTTTTCAGCATATATTGCAACTTCACTGACCACAATCATTATATACACGTATGTCTCAAGGGATGTCGAGAATTGTTATCGCATTAATGACACAGTCACTAATGTTTTGTTCAACAAATCTTTATCTGCGATGATATCTTCACATTATTATTTACAGTTTTTGTAGATATATTTCGCCAATCTATCCTAGCACGGAAACTGCCATAAAGGAAATACTTAGCCGTAAAAGAGCTTCAAAATATCGGCCTGGGGCCATACACGTTTCAATCAGGGAAGACCAACCAGTAATAATCATCAATAAGTAAGAAGAGGATAAAGAGGCTTTCTGTCTAGATACTTCTACGTAAATGTAAAGACTTTGTCAGGGACTCCATCAAGAAGAAGCTGATATGTCCTACGAGACTGATAGTGATTGTTAAGTCCTAGATCGAACACCCCCTTTTACAAAAGCACAATCGCCTTTCCGATGATATCAGTCAGTTTGTTGTCAGTCATGATTAGTTCTCTGTTTGTCCTCTAGAAAACTCTTATTACAACCTATAATTGCAGATATGATTATTTTTTTCATTTTTTCCCATCTATATACAAATTCAAAAATGCATATCAATATAGAAATAAGGAAAAGTGACAGAGTATATTTGAATTATAAAAACAGAACTATTCTTATATATGTGGATGTACATGACAATATTTTAAACATGTCTTGTTTGATAATGCATAGAATAGATTGTGACATGATAACCAGAATTTCATGAATTTTGAATAACTACATTGATAATATGCAGAAAATTTGTCTATGTTACACATGCTGCGAATGTCGTTTCTATGTAAGGGGTGAATATGAACATGATTTAACGTTCACATCACACAGTGAGCTTTTAGTGGAATATTTGAATCATAGCCTTGTAATTCAGAAACTGATATATCGTGCTTCAGTCCTTGTATTATCTCCTTTTTACCAATTTTACATATATAGAGTTTATTACCCGAGCAAGTGTATCCGAGTGTGCATTTTTTGTATTACCCGAGCGAGAGCGAGGATTATACACACATTTCGCACGACTTTCGTAAAAGTCATATGACACACTTCCGAGTGTTATAATTTCTTTATTACCCGATTCTGTTCGATCTAAAACGCATTGAAATTTTCAGAAAACGGTCTCCTTCCTTTGCGACGGCCCGCTACAGTGTGGTCATGAACAATGGTTACATGACGTCACAGACGACGAAATACGGTAACTCGCACTGAAACAATCGTTGCTAGAGAAAAATGATATGTGCACATGTGCTCATATTGAAAATATGTCACCGCTGATGATGAACCACATGGGTAATAATTTGAAATATGACCTTGTTGCCAGTTGTAACGTATTATAAAGATGCAACTTGAAGGGAAACCTGTTAACAAATGGTAAGTCTGTTCGAATAAGACCTTATAATCTTAATCAAATTGCTCTTTTGCAGGGTAAAGCGATAAATATTTTCATTTTTGCTACTTCTTTAGAAACATGTTACACATTGAGAAAGACAAATGGTCAATATCAGCACCAGATGATATGAGGAAACTGCAGCTATGATCAGAGGAAAGATGCATTTATATCTTGCAGATAATACTCTTATAGATAGTGAGGCAAGTAATGAATGAAGTCTAAAGAAAGTTCCTCTTAAAACGTTGAATGAATTTGAAACATGTTAAATTTATAGTTAAACTCAATTATTGTATTTAATAACATAACATGTTACTTTCAAAGCGCCTAAGTTTGATATATTTTACATGAGATATATTCGGATTCAAATATCCGTGATCATGTTGAGAAAACTTTTAAAACTATCAGACATAAACTTTTTTCCCAATTTTGAAATACCTTAAGGTGTAATAAAAAGGCATAAGGTGCTCTTTTGTGCAATCATTGTATTGACCTTTATTGATAAAATAGCCGTAGTAAGTGTCCTAGTGATGATAAATTACGTTTCAGAGTACTTTTATATATCAAGTCAGGTGACATATTGTTACTAACAATATGTCACCTGACTTGATATATAAAAGTCGTTCTTCAAAATCATATACTCATGCGTTTCCTTTTGTGAAAATATGTAAAAAAAACAAATAGTACAATGTGTAATAAAATATGCTAATACAAATAGACATTTATTTATGATATAAATTAATGAATTAATGTTTAACAATTTTGCATTCCGTGTGAGACATATCTTCCTTTAAAATATGAGAATTCATACCAGTACAATGTCAGTTAAAGCATAATTTGGTCACACATACAACATGATTTGCATCCCTGTTAATATCATTCTTTTCTGTGATCGGGTATCTTACAAAGAAGCTCAATTGTATTTAGGTGCATTCAATTCCTATTAGCCAAGAATTTTGTTTACAACTGACAAACAACGTAATCGACTTTCTGCAAATAGAAAAATAGATAAGGATGCTATATCAGGAGTGAAGATGGGTACACTAAGTCTCAACAAACACTAGCTATCGATCACATAGTTACTTTCTTCAACAAGGGTATTTTAGAAATTAATAAAAGATAAATGCCTGCCATAAGAGTTAATTATAACTGAGAATGATAAAGAATATGATTAACCAAATGACACAGTCACCTATCAAATGAAATTATAACACTGTCATATTTTATATTTATCACAATGTTCTCGTTTTGTTCAGGTCTTTCTATGCATTGAAATGAAAAAATAGGGAATTCTTGATTATTATTTACATTAAAAAGGACGACTTTCGTTCAAAAGTAGAGGATAGTTTCTGCAGTCACTCATTCATTGAATTTGTAAGACTTCCAACAAAAAGAGCTAATGAGGACTTGTAAAGTATCAGCACATCACGACATTACAAAAAGAAAACTCCGATAATAGGAAAGAATGACACATTTTAACACTCAAACAAACTTATTTTGTTTCAACAAGTCATAAGATACACTTATTTTTTGCTTACACAATGAAACAAACTATTAGGTTTGTTATACCACTAAACTTTATAGAAAACAAATGTCGACAAGACAATTTTCATTAGCACAACAGAAATGATTAATGAAAACAATATCCTTAAGCTAAATGCAGTTGTTATGAAATTTTTGAGTGATCTTGCCAAAAGGGAAGGAGATATCTGTAAAGTAACACAGGAAATTTTATTAAACCCTGTCGCCCCTCAACCAGAAAGAGAGACACTTCACCAGGTCAAATAGTAAAAGTATCAATCATTCCACAAATTACAGCATAGCATAAGATTTTGTGTTCTTGTCACATACACAATATTATGAGCGTGTAACAATCAAATATTACCCATATGGGCGAGGAGACACAGGTGGATATTTTTTTGATATCCGCACATGTGCTCTTTAGTGATTCTCGACGTTGATTGGTCGGTTACCCTGAGAATGAAATACGATTGGTTGACGGGACTATTTTCACGTTTCATTGATAAATGGAACGTGCCGAACACATGCATCGCCTTTCAAAGAAAAGCGTAGATAGATGAAAATTCTTATACATTTATTACAAGTTAAAATTCTAACACATACAATTTGACACTTAATCAAAATGTTTCGCTATGACTGTAAATTACAAGAATGATAATTTTTATCCCAAGCAAAATACTTGAAAATAGGCGTCGCGTTTGTAAACAAACATGGCTGCCATAAAAATATTCATGAAACATCAAAACATAATCTGAAGATTAACGATACGTTAATGATAACTTAGAATTGATCATAATCATTTCACAACATAATATCACCTAGAATCACATGAAGCTAACGTTTGTTCAAACCATACACTTTTGTCGGTGCAAAAACGTGCAGGTCTGACGGACTCGATCTAGTTCGAACACGCTCGCACAAAACAAACCTTTGCACACCCACGCAGTATGCAGCTTTTTAAAATACTAATACAAATCGAGAAACGCTCCGTACAAATTTTTGGGCAAACGTTTCGTTGTTGTAATTGAATATTTAATTAGTTTAACGAAGGTTCATCGACTACACAATAAGTAATCCGATAAGAGTTATCGTTCTTGATACTGGCAACAAGACGTGATTGAAAGCAACATCCAAGAGAAGAAATGTTGTTCAAACTTCAGATTAGTTGACAATATTGACATACAAACTCGTTTCGATGCTTTCATTATATATTTCTCTTCAAGATATTGCCACTTTTATCTGTTGAAATGTTAAAAAATTGACAGGTTTTTCCAATTTTCATTTCAACACTGTGCGTTCAGCCACTCGCCCGTTAGTAAGTAGCCTAGGTAGTGACGACGCACATTCACATAAGCATAGTCATGCGATAGCTTCTAAGAGTATTTTTGTCATGATCTTAATGTGTCTCAAATATGAAATCATGCTATGTATTATTTGGGGAACAAACTTTCGTCAGTTTCATGGCCTTTTTAAACAGAAGTACATTGCGTAGCGCTGTTGACTAATTTACTTCCTGAGATGTTTGGTTTTTACACGCGTATGAATACGGATCAGCTGATCAATGTCGATCACTACCGTCTCTTAATGACAAGGATTTTCAGTCGTAATTGGTTATTTTAATTGAATATGGGTAATATATAGAATAACCAACTCGGTACGAGTGATTACGGGAAATATCCACTCGTAGAAATAATGTTCAGTCGCTCGCCAAGGCTCGCGACTGTGAACATTATTTCAACTCGTGGATATTTCTCATAATCACTCGTACCTCGTTGGTTATTCTCTAAATATCTACTATGTGATGAAGTTGTAAATCTACAGATCTTGTCGTTTCAAATACGTTTCTCAAATTGCAGCTTCTCATTCGAATGTTTTCTTCCATCTTCCATTGATATTCATTGTAATATATCTGATGATATGATAATCAAATTTTTATTCATCAATCATTGGAAAAATTATCAAAGCCACGGTGAAAACCGGAATAACCAAACATTCAATATCCGTGACACACATTGATGAAACGTTAGATAAGATATAATGTCAATTACGTAACGTCCCATTCGTTTCCATGAAAACGTAGAACAATGTTTCTGAAAGGTTACATGCCATATGAAGCGTTCACAATTTGTAAAGCTTGTCTTTCCATGTTTTAGTCTTCCACGAGTTGAATAATCTGTTTCAGTCTGTCGATATTTCTCGTCTGTTTAAAATTATGATATTTATATCAGTAGATAATGTTTGAGAAAAAATGTTAGACGTAGGAAAGATACACAACATAAACAAAAAGTCATTGAGAGTTGTTGAATGTAATTAATAAATAGCTGGATCGGTTTTCAGCAGCTGTTTCTTAGCTTATGAACTGTATTATCTACCTAATGCAATCAAACTAATTTAATGAGCAACTGAAGTTGTCTGCATGAAGTGGGAGTATGTGTTAACTTACCTTGTAAATACCGATTATATGATAACATAATTTAATAAACTGTGGCTATAGTTGAAGTAAACAACTTCAGAAGGGAGATGCTTAGTGTTGTAATACATGATACATATATACAACTGGAAGAAAGTATTGCAACACCAACTTTTCCTTGATGTCTGCCCCTCTTATGCAGCACTAAAAGTTTCTCCGATGTTTTTCCCTATGTTATTTTTCTTTGTTTCAAACTTTTCCACGAAGTTCTTAACTAAACGAAATAGGACCAATCGAAAGCTTGAGTGAGGAGGCGTTTTCAGTTTCTTTCATAATGCAGTGTCGTCAATAACTATTAACAGTAACTATTATCTTCACTAATGGCAACATGGCCATTAGAATAAAACACTTTCGACTATGAAATTTTACCTTTTAGTAGGGCCAATAAATGACTTTTTTTAAATTGATGAGGTGATAACGACTTTAAAGATTGTTTATATGATTATATTTGTCCATGTTAAATCTTTTACAAACATTTGAAATAGTTCCTTAAAAGGCGAATGTCATGAATTGATATCACAATAGTTAAAATAACAATTGCCGCAATACTCTTATCCAGTTGGAAAAAGATGTTTTTAACATCAAACATGATGTACAGTTCATTGTCTTGTTGAATCGGAACATTCACCAATACATATTTAAATGAAGTTTGACTTTCAGAACCTTACTGGTATTATTTCATGATTCAGAGTTACGTTGTGACAGGTATAAAGTAAGCATAAGATTATTGTAAAAAAATCGGTTAAAAATATGCTTAGTTGACGAACCATAACATTTTCTGGGCATCTGTCTTTATGGTACCACCATTTCTTATAATTTGTATGAAATAAATAACACTTCATTGAAACAGCACATAGATCAGCCTTACGGTTGCAGTTTCAGAAGTTTTACTCAGAAAATATTCATAATTTCTTCCAGGGTCATACGATTCCATTTGATATAAAAAAAAGCTTAATAACGATATCACATCTGCACGTTTCATCATAAATGTTACAGTAATCAATAAATAATCTTTACGTGTATTTTCTGAAACGTTTAGTCACTACACGTGATAACTGTTCCTTTAATTTCAGACATTTAAAGTATATATGAAATAAATGTGTCAATTTAGTTAAAACTTCTTATCATATGCAACAGAAGTAAACGCATGTGTCGAAACAAAGAGTATCAAAGAGAAAGGTTGCACTCCAACCGTCAGTAGTTTACTGTTTTTCTGACTCTTTGTCTCACCAGTTGAATATCAGTTGACAACCATTGAAATCCTCCTGTCAACACTAGTAACACAAACATATAGCTATACCAACAGAGGCATATTTCACATGTTTTTAATGTCAGCGAAGACTGACATTGTTGGCTAGGTGACTCTTATCTCAAAGAAAAGTATGTAAATCGTTCTCACAATGGTGTAATACATACACGTTATGAAGCCGACTTTGGATATTGTAATTATTTCGAACAATCACAACATCAGTGAATCATCTTTGATATGAGATCACGCTGACATTCCAGGTTTTAAAACTCAACTATTTATGAATGATAAATACAAATCATTAAATGGGTAGATAATTTTACATAATGTATATTCGTGTAACACTGAAGCCAAAATACATTTGAGTTTTATTATTGAAACTTCTACCAAAATCATGTGGCATTTACTCATCCATCAGTGGGAAGAAACACTTTGCAATGTTGCTGCAATTTCAACTTTATAATTCTTATATAAACTACGCAGCTGATTACGTGTTTTAGGTTTTAATTATTATTTTTAAAGGACAAGCGTTATCGATTTTTGCAAGCCAAAAATATTCGTTAAATTGAGGTTGTTTACATGACTTGATTTTAATTTATCTAATACTTGCTGTATCATGATCACTGTGACATTGCGAATTAACGTTATTGTTAACACTGATTACTCCGTATGACGGGAAGTTATTGACCACTTTCCGCCGCGAGTAATCTTGGGTTTGGCCTTGCAAATGGCGGCAACTATGGAATTAAACTTTTGAAACGTAGTCTCAAGTCCAGTTCTTCATCAGGATACACTACAAAACCTTAAAAGTTTAGACTCAGCATATTTCTAGCAAGAATTAACTTTACATAAATATTTCTTCTATTCAAGGGTGGTAAGTTGTTTATGCACAATCTTTACGATTATAATAATCTATGGGGGTTATAAACTTATAAACATTGCTTTAATCACCAACACAATGTTTTTTTTGCCTTCACTGCTCAGTTAACCACACTGACAATCTTACATTGTTTGCAAAATGCAGTAAGATTTCAAACGTTAAAACATAAGAGTCATGTAAAGTAAACATGGCTCCAATTTTACAAAATATCTAGTTTCAATCGTGTTCTGATGAACTACAATTAGCATGCATGCAATACCATTGATAAATGTAACTGATTACTTAGTGAAACATCAACCCCTTTGGTAAATGTTTGGTTTTAGATGTAGCAATGGTAACGACTTAGATGCATCTCTTGGCATCAGTGATGCGACAGATCTAGAGTTCCCCGGTCAATAATGCAGCATGCACATTAGTATCTGAATTCAACTCACGCTGCCACTATGGATAAAATGGAATGGTAAATCCACCACACGTACGGGAGCGTATTACGTGCAGCTTTCATGCTCAGGGTCTGATTTCAAACGACTTAAAACTAACACTGTTCATTTTCTGTATCTGAGTCCATTTGTGATTTTAACATAAAGAGAAAACGTAGACCTCTTTTCTGTACCCCACAGTTTACGGAAGAAGCATGCATACACAGTGGTGATAGCTTCGTGTTATATATATGTTGATTCAGTCAACTCCATCTTCGAATTTACGTTAACATATTTACTTTAGATTATGGAGTAAAATCACCCTTGATGTGTGTTTCTGTGATGCCATCTTATCTTTGGAGCATGATATATTTATAATCTTGTGAAATAATGATAAATGCTATTGGATTCAACTTCTGTCAAATAAATTGAAGTAATTGTTAATCCTATATTCCATGTTTCTTGAGGTCTAATGGCCTGGTAAACACTTTTCCCCCTAGAATTGTTTAAAAGATATTAATACGAATTAATTTTAAATGAATGACAACACATGAATGATTATCAACTTCGATTCTGAGATTGAAGACGGATACATGTTATTTCGTTTTACGAAAAAGGAACAATTAAAATTTGTGGTAGTGCCGTTTTACAAAGCATAAATTTACAATATATGTGCGTATATGATATGTGCATTAGCACGTTGAGAAAGGAAGATGATATACCAAAAATGTTCTCACACAATAAACATATCTACCGAAGCAATCTGATAACAACTCGGTACACAGGGAAAACGTAGAGCACATGGTATATTTGCCTGATAACATCTGGAACTCTGCATGTGGTTTTACTTGAAAGGCCTCTGACATATAGATTTGGAGTCAAACATCAGTTGACCTTTCGCTTAAGTGATAGTTAATGGTTCATTGCGCCGATTGGTTTACCATAGATCTATCAGGCGTGTTTTGCAGAATAGAAAGTTAACACCTAACGAGAGAGCCTTATATGTTGCTAAGATAGCCATTGGAGTTAAAAATATTTGTATTAATGACAAAGCTTCTAAAGCATTGCCCATGAGATGTTTCGTTAATGTATATCCCTAATATTGTCTTTAGACTAATCATTTATCGCTTTGATTCCTGGGGGAAATGCCTTTTTTGAGTATTCATGATTGATATCTTATCCGAGAGTCAATGGCAAAAGGAATAGTTCTTAATCATTTCTAATATCCCTATGCATTTATTATGATAACAGTTATCTATGCAGTTATCTAAATTTAGGGTAGTTGCAATAATATTTCTATAGCTTTGACCCTTGAACTGGAGCCTATGAGTTTGCCGTTTCAAATTATGTGTAAATGTCTTGCAAAATCATCTCCTCAAACAATTTTGGCTCAATGTTTCTGAAACTTGAAATACGATTTAGGTATACATCAATGATGCACATATCAATTTTAGGTGATTCCGATAAACTCTACTGGATTTATGGTCCCTAAGGATTATTGTTATTCAGTGCCCTCAAAAACCCCAATGATTCTTGTTGATTCATGTTCATGTTGAAAATGATGTTGATTTAAATGTTGTAAATAATAATATCTTTACACTACAAATGCATTTAAAATGCTTCCTTAGAAGGTAAAGTGTGAATAAAATTGGTCTGTAATATTGTTCAGTCAGAGCACTTTTGTAAGAAGTGAGGCAGTTGAATCCAAAGTGAAGCAGAAAAGATATGTTGGCATGTAAATATGTTCATTCTTGTTAAGGTCACATATACAGTTTCATTTCAATATGATTGAAATAGACAATTTTTCTGTCATTAAAAAGGTAAACGAAAAGACATTTGGATATAAGTGGTTGAAAATGCCGTTTTTAAAGAACTGACGATAGATTAATCATTGTCACAGAAGTGGTGTCAAATTTTAGCGGGAAAGCGAGACACGATATATATTTCAAGAGTTAGTTATTCATAATTTCCTGTTTTTGTGACAGCACATAACTTTACAAAAATCAACTGTTCGGGTAAGATTACACAATAACAAATAATCTCCTAAAGACGCTGACGGAGTAGTGACAAAAAATATTACTGAATATATTTAGTAAAAGAGTATCTTGACATAACAAGCCTTCAAAGTCATAATGAATGTGCAAATGAGCATGGACTTTCCAATTATCCTAAACAGTATAATACGTTATAAACTGAAGTACAAAAGGAAGTACACACCCAAGGATCTTCGTTCTTCAAAAATACAGGACAAACTTTCGAGCATTTAGGATGTTTAATATGAATAGTGAACAACTTTCAAACATTACAAGGGCATGTTGGAGAGTTATGTTCATCACACCATATCTCCATCTCTATTTGTGTCCACTTGGAGTGATATTTTGTAATTAAGTGGACAGATCAGGCGACATTACGTTGTATGTTTTTCATAGATAGTGGAGTTCGTATCAGGTGTGAGCTTCATTACAGTCATTACAGGCATAGACACGTCTTCTCGTGGAAAAGGTAAGACCTCGGATGACATTATTCGGGAAGCGTTGCCACTCTTCGTGTAGTGCTTGCTCCAGCTGTTGTATAGTGACTGGTTGCTGTGGGCGACGTCTTCCCAAATGCTCCCACAAATGCTCAATCGGTGATAAGTTAGATGTGCGTGATGGCCAAGGCAAAACCTTTTTTGTTTAGGAAGTCAATGGTGATCCTGGCGGTATGTGGTCTTGTGTTGTCCTGTTGAAAAATCATCCCTTGCTGGTGCATATGTATGAATGGGATCACCACAGGCTATAACAGTTGTCCATGTATCTCTGGGATGTAAGGATCTGACGAACTGTCAACAAATTGGTCCTCTGATCGCCGCAGATCCCGCCCGAGACCATGATGCTGTCATCATCATAGGGTACAGCGTCTTGGACACATGCTGCATCTTGTCTTTCGCCTCTACGTCTGTATACTCTCACTTTTCCGTCTGCTTTGAACAGTGTGAATCAACTTTCGTCGTTGAAGATCACTCTTGCCCAATCACGATGTTGAAAGTGACACGGTTGAGGCGATGTTCACGAGTCAAGGTCATTCCGCGGAACGGTCGATATGCCGAAATATCGGTAGCTCGAACACGTTTCATGACAGTGTTCCTGCTGATATGGTGCACTAACGTCGTCGATGCCGTTGACGTCATGGTGACGAATCAGTTGCTCAGATGTAGTGTGCGCAGATATCATTCTTCTGCTGGAGTTGTTACCCTCGGTCTTCCGCTTTTAGGACGTTCAGATGTCTGGCGATGAAGGAGTCGAATGTTTGTCTGGTGCAACCAAACGTTCTGGCAATCTTACTGTTCGAAACCCCAACTTGATGAATTTTTATCTTTCTGGTTTTTTTCGTAACACGAGTAGTGAATGATCGATACATTGCTTGTTATACTATAAGCGCATCAAATTCATGTACAAACGAAAATTCATGATTTAAAAAAGACACTTTTCAGTCAGTAGCGTTTGGGCGATATGTTTTCACTGTTTCCATTCGTTACTTTAGAATAAAGCATTAAAAATTACTTTGCCAAAAAATAAATCAGAATACGAAAATCTTTGGGTATGTACGCTCTTTTGTACTTCATTTTATAATAGATTTTCTAAAAATCATGTTAACAGACCTAACAGCTTATGTAACCAGAACCAAACGGAACCATAGAGTAGTGGTGTGGTAATGAATTATTGATGAAGGTTAAGGGCACACAATCAACACTAGCTGTGAGGAGGTTTTGTCTGCGTTATACTTTCAATAGTCAAAGATCAATATACAGTTAAGTTCCTACAGGGCATAGCATAAAGCTTGGAAGTATATTTACAGAAAAAAGGGCATTATAAATGGATCTCTTGGAACAGATATATATTATAATGTAATATATAATATATTAAGATATATTGATAAATACAGTAAAATTTCGGTGGAACCACTTCACTTTTAAAATTAGCATACCTTGATTAATTATGAACGTAGTTGTTAAAAATCTTCTCAAAATGTCAATGACTGACGTTAGGATAATACCTGTAATGATAAATTTCTATTACCAAATTTTGTTACATGATTCCAGAGAGAAACGTTTGAACTGATCTTTTGAATTGCAAATAACGTCAATTTGTCTTTCATTTGGGCAGACATGAAAACAATAAACATAAAAATAATAATAATATGTCCATTTATATAGCGCTAAACTCCACTATGACGTGCTCATAGCGCATACGAGAGTCATGGATCATTGTCACCTTGGTCTAACCCAAGCTGCCGATTAAGCGCTTAAAGGTA
This sequence comes from Phorcus lineatus, assembly GCA_921293015.1. Taxonomy (NCBI): domain Eukaryota; kingdom Metazoa; phylum Mollusca; class Gastropoda; order Trochida; family Trochidae; genus Phorcus; species Phorcus lineatus. The sequence continues at coordinate 30,022,963 of OV121094.1, read as the reverse complement.
ACCTCAAACACAATCTACATCAGGTACCCAATTAGTACTGCTGGGTGAAACGAAGCACATTTTGAATAGAGTCCCTCGCTTAAGGAGACACAACAAGTTTCTCAGATTGTGTCTCAGTGTGGGGCAGGTATTAACCCTTGAACTCTCAGTTAATACAGCAACGATCGATTAACCCACCCATCCGGCGAGCCACGAGAGATGTTGCTGAACTTCACTGATAGCGGTCAACTAAGCTACGCACAGGACCAAGTGCCACCACATAACACTCTTTTTTAACTAAGACACTCATTTATGAGCAAGATATTGCCTGCCAAAATCTGCAGTTTTGAACTTTCACATTAGTGTATTCAGAACACACATATTTAAACATGTTACTGCTACGAGGAAATATTAGCACATTCTCCTATGAATAATGAAATCCTGTACTCAAGATTTGGAAAATGATTTGATTAGGTATGCCTGAAACACTCTTGCCAACTCAATGACATGTTATGGCCACTTTTACAGCATCGTCAACAAGTTAAGTGTATGCTAGCAAGAATCTAATTCCAGTTTCTTATGTCAGCATTTTGACCCTTAATACATAATTTGATTTTGTAAAAAGATGAAAACAACCTTAAATGAAGCATATGTTTGAATAGTACCAATGAGCTCTATATTTGCATCAACAATAGTTTTGAAAGTATTTTAAAATTTCAAACCAAACAATGCAAAAGAAATTTCATTAATGAAAAACGTTTTGTGTAGTTAAGTTTTTTGTATTTCAAAGAACATCGATTAAATCGAATAAAACATACCCTATGGAAGATATGTAAGGGGTTCACTATTATTGTGGAACATATTAAAAGTGGAAAATAACGACCCTTCCATCAGAACATTGTGAACATCTGTCGTCAACTTAGAACATTTATCAATCTGTATATATTCTACGGACAGCTGAAGTAGTCAAATGTCAGGACAGCTGAAGTAGTCAAATGTCAGGACAGCTGAAGTAGTCAAATGTCAAAACATATCGTGTGACTATACGAGTTTCTGAGTTTTATAAGAAAATGAAAATATATATTGATATATGATTTCATATAAAGTGTAATTGTGTTATATTTGGGATCCAACCCTATGTTTTGTCGTATTCGATATTATTAAATACTTATTATTATTATTATTATTATTATTATTATTATAGGAGTATTCAAGATGAATTTGGAATTCTTATATAGCCTTGATAATAACTTATGCAACTAGTATCGTCAGAAACCACAAATATTTTAAAGTAACAGTTTAAAAGGCATGGAAACACTTTTATGGATGTTTAATTTCAAAGTTCAATTTTTTCCAACATGATCATATAAATCTATGTGAAATAAAAATCTTCAGAGGATTTAACACGTGATTTCAACAAGCTAAAATTGCTTAGGTCAATCACATGAGTTTGTGAAAAAATGGATTTGCGAAGATAAACCGAAATTGGTGAAGCCTTCGTAGAGAAGATTGGTTTCAATCAGTTAATGTGTTTCTCTTCGTGAGCCCGTTATATATCCCTAAGAAATCGTGTTACACTGCCTATAAAACTACATGTAGCTCTACCGAAGAGTACAATATACTTGTTGCAAAAGAAATTCTTTTTCATGCTGAAAACTCACCCCTTTCTTCGGCGTTTTCTTCATACTGCATTTTAATCTGCTGTGCAGATGCTTGAGGTCAAGGCAACAATCAGAAATACAATATGCCTTCTGTCAAACCCCTGCACTTTTCTCGTTTACAATAGTTAATGTAAAGCAGTTGCTGTTGGCAAAGGGTTTCCCTGATTCAGATGCAGATTCTCAACAACATGAATTATCTGGTAATAAATGTTAGTTAACGTGACATATTTAGGTTGCATATCAAACACTATCAACTACTACTCAGCTACGACTCTCTTGGCAGTTGTTCATATGATAAGCATGAGGCTACACAATCAAGCATGAGGTAGATTTTAATGTTATATCGTTTTTAAAAAATTGATTTGATCGGAATCTATCATATAATGGGCATTTAAAGAAGTAATCAAAAGGACCCTTCCGAATGTTTCCACAAGAACAGGCGGGATTTACTGACAACAATAAGTGGACTTGCTTTGCGTAGTATATTTTTAATATATGCCATTTTCCATCTTCATTTTCCATTTTCATCTGTGTAAACATGCTTCTATACTCCCTTAATTTGACGTAAAGATAACGTATGAGCCCTTCACAATCTGTGAATCGACTCTTATACCCTCTCAGTTTGATAAATAGTCAAGCTATGAGCCCTTCACAATCTGAGAATCGATTCCTATACCCTCTCAGTGTGATATATAGGCGAGCTGTGAGCCCTTCACAACTCAGAATTGACTCCTATACCCTTTCAGATTAATTAAAGATAAACTGTGAGCCCTTCACAATCTGGGAATCGACCCCTATACCCCCTCAGTTTGACTTATAGGCGAGCGGTGAGCCCTTCACAATCTAGGAATCGGCCCCTATACTCCCTCGGTTTGACATACAGACGAGCTGTGAGCCCTTCACAACCTGAGAATCGATCCCTATACTCCCTCAGTTTGACATTTAGGCGAGATGTGAGCCCTTCACAAGTTGAGAATTAACCGCTATACTCCCTCAGTTTGACATTTAGGCGAGATGTGAGCCCTTCACAATCTGAGAATTAACCCCTATACTCCGTCAGTTTGACATAAAGCCGATCTGTGTGCCCTTCACAATCTGATAATCGACTGCTATACCCTCTCAGTTTAAATAAAGATGAACTGTGAGCCCTTCACAATCTGGGAATCGACCCCTATACCCCCTCAGTTTGATTTATAGGCGAGCGGTGAGCCCTTCACAATCAGGATCGGCCCCTATACTCCCTCAGTTTGACATATAAGCGAGTTGTGAGCTCTTCAGAATCTGAGAATCGATCCTTATACTCCCTCAGTTTGACATATAGGCGAGATGTGTGCCATTCACAATCTGAGAATTAACCCCTATATTTTGTCAGTTTAAATAAAGGTGAGCTATGAGCCCTTCACAATCTAGGAATCGGCCCCTATACTGCAATACAAATATACAAATTCCCAGATTGTGATCATTCCTAGATTGTTCAGGTCGCACAATCTGCAGATTGTTTAAACAATCTTGGAATTCCTAGATTGTGAGCAAACAATCTGCAGATTGTTCGAACAATCTGCAGATTGTAATATACCCCAGATTGTTCGTAACATATATAGCATTGTCCTCGTTTGTTGTGTAACAATCTGACAAATAGTCAATTTACTAGATATTCCAAGAGGGTTGTGGTCATTTAGTCAAATGGTGTTATATTGATAACACAATGGATGATATCCGCACCCAATCATAAATGATTAGCATGTTCTATTTCAAATACATTTAATATAATGAAGGAAGGAATGACACTTGAGTTATTTCTGTTTCTGGTATACTTTTCTGTTTTGTAGTTTGTTCGAATAACAGTTCGTTATAATGAACTTCTTGGTGCAAATATTCGATTCTGCAGAAGCATGTGTCATGACTTCATATACCAAGTGCTCATTAAGCAAAATGATGACATTTATGTATTTCTGAAATATAGTGCTTATGATATTTTGTGAAGTAACTATTTCCGTCAAAATGAGCATTTCGAACATGGACATACAAGGATACAAAAGGGTTCTAACTAATTACTTGTGCAACGATAAAATGAAATAGCAATTCACTACATATGGTAGCAGTTGATTTCTCTTACGGTGACTATAAGAATATCTAAATTATGTTTAAACGCCTTCTCTGACTAAAAAGAACACAGCTTTCCAACAATTTTGGTGTCACACTATATTGAAATATGCGTATTATGTAATAACCATTATAGTTTGAAGTTGAACTATTATTGTAGGATGGCTTCCTAACTAATTCTGCATTTGCATCTATTGTTGTATTCAGTTGATTTGTTTTAACACGCTCTTCTAAAATGCTTTTCAAATTAGAATAAGTGAGGAGTGGTACATGCGGTACATTGTTCAAAGTCAATATATCTTATTACGTTTAGCTGTCTATTGTACAAAAGTATTACCTGTAAGTTAGTTAATGTCAAGGCGCTCTAGAATGTATACTACTATGTATGTCAATTTACTATTTATATAGATGTAAATTTAAGTTTTCATGGTTTATATGTTGAAATTTGGATTACAGGGGTTACATGTAGTGATAATAAGGTTGCCTAATTGTTTTCCCGTTTTCTTTGTTTTAAAAGATCTTCCCTGTTTAACGGACGGGTTTCTGATAAAACATCCAAGATGATGTTTCCAGGGTAGCCTCTGGTTTTTATTATTTCTTCTAGTTATTTTAGGCGCAAGTCTAGAATAGTATGGTCTGTTACTATGGTACATACCCTACGGGCTAGAGAGTAAGGAATGCTATTTTAAAATGGCGGGGGTGACAAGATGTATAGTCTAGGTTTATTAAAGTATATAAGCCTTAACTGTAAATAATATTAAATCATGTTGACGTCGCATTCACTATTTTTTGTCATAGTGGTATGAAATAAACGTCATGAATTACGTCCCTTGCAACCCTTGCACTGGTAATAAAAAAAAAAGAAATAAAGGGTACCGGCTTGCTTTAAGGCACAAATATTCAAATGAAAGAGGTCAATTTCAACATGAAAAACAAAGTTGACAAATTCCAAAGCAAATAAATTGGACAGCCATATAAAACAAAAATCGTGAGCTGTGTAATTGTATTATGACCTTTACAAGACCTTTACACGACCTTTGTTTAAGAAATGTTTATTGGTTTATCTGTCTGACCAGTCTGAATTTTACAACTCCAAGGAGAAAACGACTAATTCGGATTTGTACAAAACACAATGCACCAAAGTGTTATTTAGTGCTCAAACACATGGGGTCTTTTACATGACTTGATGCTCATATTTGTTTTGAAACATTGAATGAATCGTTCAAGACATTCGTTGATTTTGTCATTTGTTTTTTTTCAACGATAGTTTACTTACAAAGTCAGTGAACCGTCAGAAGTGAGGGTTATCATCATATTTAGAAAAAATGGCCAATTTGATATTTACCTTCAACATATATAAATGATAAATATATAATATATTCTTTATACAAAACGTACAATTTCTATACAAGCTGTTAACCAGGTTTCTGCTCATGATAAACCATGATGACAATTTTCTGTCATTATAGTCCGTTTTGTCTATTCTTTCATACAAAAATAAACACATTGAAGATTTCCCTTTTCTTCTCGACAAAAACTAAAACAGTTTTGCAAATAATTTGGTAAATCTGTAAATACAATGGCAAGTGTTTAATGCATTTTTAATCATCTATTGTTTGGACAAAAAAAGTATCAATATTAAAGAATGTTTGTAAACTTTATAATCTTAATTTGAAGTGTTTAAATGAATAGCTTCACTGACATTCTAACTGATTCATGCTTAAACGACATGAATTTCCACATACATTCCAAAATGAAATCCATGAAAACATATCAAAATTTAGATCAAATCGATCAAGATAAGAAACTTCTTACAGCAATTCCCCTTGATCGTACCGCTTTCTCAAAGTAAATTCCTTGGAGATTAACGATGAATCATTTACCTGTAATAACACATACGATAACATCTTTTTCCTAAAGCGAAAAATTAGAAAGTTTCAAGAGGCACCTCTCTCATTATTCCAGGCATTAAATAGAAATTCTTGTTTTGGGATGTAAACAATTTCACTTCTAGCATTACATATGTGAAAAGACATGCTTCTGCGAATAAACATTTTTAAAATGAACAGATGCGCTACACAAACAAGCATTTAGAACCAACTATTGTCATTTAGAGCGTAAAAATCTTTCTGCAGTATGAGCAGCTGTTTCCTGCTACAAGAACTCCCTAATCCTTTTGACGTAATCTGAATCTGATAATATCAACTTAATTTGTCTACATAAAGGAGGAGTTTTATGGCAGAGCACCATGTTTACAGCTATAAAATATATTATATAAACTAAAATAAATATTAATACGGTTCTGTTTACATGGTTACTAATATGAGGCCGTTTACGCTGTTATTAATAGTTTAAATCAGATTAGCATTATAGGAATATGGTTATAAAAATCAGGCTCTTTACGATGTTACAGTTTTAATAAGATTAGGATGATATCAACAGTACCTTATGTTTGTAAAGAGAGAGTAACAATGAAAATACATCTAAATGGAAAGTTATCTGAAAAACATGAACTGAATGTTCAGTTCAATGACTTGCAAGTAAGGACTGTACTGTTTGCCTCTCTATCATAATCACTAACAGATGAAAAATGCAAACTAAAATATATGACTTACTTCAGACTATATATTCCATTGGTTCCAGTTTTAATAGATACAAGCACTCCAATCTGGCTTCATCAAAAGTAACACTCAAGTCAAAAATTATTTTTTCTTTGTGATTTCGACTCCAAAATCTCTACATATTGTAATTCATTTATTATGAACCTACTAGAGGAATCCATTATTTCTTTACAGTTTTAAATTAATGAAAAAAATCATCAATTGGGAATATTACAGTATAACATACAGATGTACAGGATGAATTTAAGTAGACAAAATTTAATGTTTTAAAAAATTCCTTTCATAGATTGTAATAAACTATGATACTTTTTCAACAGTTGTTATCTGTAATATCCAACAAATATCACTAGCGTTCATTTTTCGTATTGTTTCACATAATCAATAAAGATTTATAAGCATATGTCGACAGATGAAGGAAAGAATTGAATATATTCTAAACTCACCTTCGAGAAAGCTTCTCTGCTTAACTCTACCTCCTTATTGCTGACTTCCTGATTCCAGGTGCAACATTAAAAGTGGATTATGACAACATTCAGAGTTTTAACACCCGTCCATTCCACGGGGTCTATGCGCTGCAGATTGTAACTTCAAGTATCGATTGGTAATAGGCTAATTTTGGAAGGAAAAGACGTTCATGGAAGGTTGGCAGACGGTGTTTAAAGTTATTGTTCAAGACCATGAATTACATTTCGAAACATGATTTGTTTCTTTTATAACCTATGATTGGACTTGAGCTATTATGCTTATGTTTATAGTATAATATCGTTTTAGGCAATAGGATTGTAAAATTGACATTATTTTTCAAAATTATCTTGTCTAAGATCAGTTAATGGAAAGGTATCCAATGGCCTATTCGTCAAAAGCAATAATAATTTACATGCTAATTTGTTAAAAATACATTTCAGTCTTATAATGAAATGTTGCCCCTCTTAACATCCCAATTGACATTTTTACAACGTCTCACATAAATTCCAAATCTCCGATAGTGAGATAATTTTATGTGGATCCTTTAAGTGCAAGCAGCCACAGATCGTAAGCATGTATACGGTCCCGATTCGTTACCCCGTTGGTGCAACAGTCGTAAGTAAACCCGTTTACACAGGTGCGAGGACATAAGACATATCCTCGATAAGCATCTGCAACTCGACATGCGGCTTTACTTGGAAGGTTCCTGCCAAATATGTATAGAGTCAGACATCACCTTAGCTATGGCCAACAATACTTTGCAGTGAGATGCTTACTGCCAGTTTTGTAGGGATTAAGGTTTTCTGAAAAAAAAACGTCAAGTAAAATTACCTGTTTTGTGTCAGATAAATCTGAGAAATATAACAAAATGTTGCTTTTTCTCATAAGGTGAGGTGAGTAGGTGCTTAACGCCGCTTTCAAGAGTATTTCACTTATATCGCGGCTGCTAGTATTATTGCAGGGAGAAAGCCCGCAACACCATTGTGGCTATGCATTGCGGTGAAACCTGCGAGCATCGGCTGGAACTAGCGAACCATGGGTGGTACTGCGCTGAATTTCAGTGTAGCATTGCACCCAAACCTGACTGCGTGTAGAACAGTTCTCTACTGCAGACAAAGTTGCCGAGCCCCTGGCGGGATTTGAACCACGGACCTCCTGATCCGAAGCCGAACGCGCTAACCACTGCACTATCCCGCCCCCTTTTTTCTCATAAATTGTTGAGGAAAATATATTGTTCAAAGACTCTCGTGTCACATTAATTCTAACACCCTGTCGTAAGGCGATGATCGGACATATGAGTTGTTAGATCACTTGACTTGTGTTTTTGAAAACATTGAAAACACTTTGCCTTTATATGGACTTTTTAAAAATTTCTTGAAACTATTGGAGCAGAAACTTTAAGGAAAGGGGAAATAAAGTAAGCTCATTGTTGAAACATTGGAGTTTTCGCCGATGCCTATTTAGCCTGAAAAGAGCTGACAAAGTTGCAAGTAAAGTCGCTTATTTCTGTATTCACAGATACTATTACTTTTTCAGTTTCTTTCAACTCATGAAATTGAAAATTTCTTTTTCCAAGCATTTTCTGAAAACATTCACATAAACAAGCATTGTCCCCATTAGTAACAGCATGGTGCTGTCTACACACATCAATGCATAAATGAATTAGTAATATAAAATCTTTTAAATACGTTTATTGCTTTTTCTCAGCATTCTCTAACACCAAATGATTGTATGTGCCAATCATTCTGTCAGTATAAACAGCGGGGGAAAATTAAGCTTGATAAAGTGACGAAATATGGGAATTTAATGATTTGGCACTAATTCAATATGATCATTGCTGCTACAAAGTGATGCATCAATGTCATTGGTTTGGTGAAATTTGAATCTTTGCATGTTTGAAATTGATTGTTTCATACATAATGTGTCGGAAATTGTTATAAAAAGTTATAAGTGAGAAACATTTCACGAAATCAGTATTCAAAGTGTTCTGATTTTGTAACAGGAGAAACCTCTCCAGGCATTGACGAATACAGAAATAATCTTCCTGCAAACTTAGAAGTAACTTATTCGTAATGATAGATACGTTATAGAGATTCATCAACTGTTAACATTAACTGTTTCGTCCTGATAAATTATGCACAAATCGGTTTCAAAAAAACCCTTTCAAGAAAATGGTACATAAGGGTGTAAAATATTACAAGGAATAGCCTACACTTATACAAAGAAATTAACGTTGAAATATCTTGTAAAAATTATATGAAATTATGTAAATAAAGTGTTTGTGCTGCAACGCATTCTGATTGTCGATTTGCCTATTGCGTTTGTAAGAAACATTTCCATTCACTTACCTTCATTTACATATGTATATGAAAATCATTGCCAATAGACCGAGCAGACGAATAAGCTTTTCTGTTTCATTTTGTTTAGAAATCAGCTATCTAAAGTATGCTTCATTTGCTTTTGCATCATATGATGTATGATGTTAGATACAATCAAATCTGCTAACCTTCAGAATACAGTTTGATATGTTTTTTATCAGGCGATTACTCTCTGGGAGGTTACACTGCTGTTTTTTAAGATATCAGATTACTTGTCACATTTGGAAAACGCATACTTATCATTACTTATTTGACATTTATACAATCAGGTTTTTGGCCGTCCATCATATGAAAATGTTTTTACTGAACAAAAGTTTAAAGCAGTAATGTCAATTCATTTTTGTTTTAATTTACTCTTAAATGTTTACTTAAAGTGGCTTTTATACGAATCATGATTTAGTTCATATCGAATGATTGTGATTTCAAATCGATGGGAAAAGAAGTTGTAAGCTGACTCTTTTTTAGAGAATGATAATAGTCACAACCTTTCGTGAGAAACAGAAAGTGGACAAACTGACAGCTTAACACAGGGATGGAAAAAGAATAACATTAGTCAAGAATGAAAGTAAATATGGATTCATTTGTAGTTTGAAGATTCATATGTATAGAGACAAGATTGAACACACTGCAAGTAACAATTTATATAATCAATTCTTGCAATGAAATCATGAAATAAAGCATTGTATGGTATTAAAAGTTTTAAAAAATGAAAATTGATGACAACGAACAGTGCCTGCTCGAAGTCTTCTCTGAATTGCCAATCATCTATGAAAATATACATAAGGAAAAACGTTAAGCACCCCCTAGTTTTTCACCAGTAAGTTTTGTCCGAGAATAAAGAGGACCACATTGCAGGAAAAGTAATTGTATGATATGATAGAATCATAATTTTGCAATTTAAGAACGTAATTTAATTAAGATATCATTTCGGATATTTTGAATAATTGCAGTTATACAAATTGGTTATTTTGAGATCAAAAGGTGAATATGTTCAGAAAGTCAATATTTTTTGTTTTAACGTGTATTATTCCATTATTCCTATTCCACTTATCAAACTTTATTATGAATCTCTTAAGCAAAAGTCACTAGTTACAGCAATATTGACCTCTAAAATCTCATTTTTTGGATAATGACCAATTCATAAAAAGGGTCTAAATGGGGCGGTTTTAACCATAACAACGACTATAAAGCAAAAGGAAGTATAGGGTTACTGAACCAAAGTTAAAGAAGACCACCTTTATTCCAAAATCGTCTGGTTATGGCCATTTTCTAAAAAATTATGGAAAATTCTTATCAAATTTCAAAACCCAATTATGTCCTTATTGTGAAGGATACAAGATTTTTTAAAGTGTAAAATTGTACATGTTAACAAAATTGTTGTTCATGACAACTAACAACAGAATCCACCGCATACTTTTGACAAACGGACGATAGTTATTTTAGGTGAAAAATCAGTACCATTACGTTTTTTATCTTAAGTTCTCAAAATGTCATCATGCATGATGATTTTAAAGATACTAAGTCACGAAAACTGTAGTTTCTATGTCAATCGGATCCATTTAGTCATATTGTTGTATTTTTCTCCACTAGATGCATTTTGCAATTTTAAAAATAGGGGGGTGCTTAACTTTGTTCTCTATGTATATGTAAATAGGAAACATGGACTTTGTCATAACAGTCTATTATGTCGAATATGCAAATTGTGTCATTTTGTTTGGAAGTACTGACAGTTGCTTAACATTAACATTTTAATACTGGTTGGTTCAGTAATGCGAAGCTATAAAGGTGGACATTTTACTAGGCTGATGCGGGGAAGTTACTTAACTTTATTGTTTGAGATTTTTCATAGCAGGCATAAATAACTATTTGTGTTAGTCATATAATAGTGAACATACAAAAAGAAAGTATTTTTCCGTCTCCATCGAATAGGTAAATATTGAATAAATATGCCTCTACCCCTTATCTGAATCTTTTGTAATCAGTAAGGGGAGTTATTTAACAAACGTGCCAAGTTCGTTTAAACAAATCAATTTCACATACTCGTGTGATATCAACTGTTTTTTGGGGAAAATTTGAAGAAATAACATTTTTTAAAAGGTCGTACAGTGCCTTTAAGGGTAGGAGTAAAAATTTTAATGCATCTTTTTACAAGGAGCCCAAATAAAGAAATAAAAATCTTTTTTCTCATAGTAACATATTAATTTGCACGAAAACTTTGCAAGATAAAGAGAAAGGTCATGGTAGGTTATTTAGACACAACAAGATTAATTTTTTACATCACCACATTTTATTTGTTTATTATTCAATATTGACTCCATTTCCACATGTACAACTTGTTTCATCGTCCTTTTCAGTGGTATTCTTGCTTCTTTTAGCTTATGTACATATAAAATGTTTCAGATATTCATTAGAGGAAAATCCTCAATTATCATTAATGTCTTATTTGTAATTAACATTAACAATACTTGTAATTTACATTTAGAAGCATATACTCGTCTCTTTATTCACTACCTTCTGTATTTACTTGTCAGTTGTACACATTTGTGTATCATGTAAATAGTTTATGGACAAGGTTATTCACGCACCTGTGCTTCTCGCGTGTCCATGCCTAGCTTGTGACTAACCCACTTACAGAGCCATAGCTACATTAGTAGATGTTCAAGTGACAGGCTGGCAGCCCCAGTTTCTAATAAATGTAGACAAGTTGTTTTAATGCTTTTGGTGCCAAAATTATTTATGAATACTTTTCATTAACATGTCATGATTTTGTTTAAAAGTGTTATGTGGAAGTATAACTAGCTCATATCCGATTTTATCAAAGTCTGATTAGTCAAAGTTTTTAAGATGTCTAACGTCCAGTTTTACTCGAAGCTAAATGCAGAGAGCCCATTCCGAGATTCTCAACAGCACAAACCTGACAATTTTCATCGACAAACAACAATTGTATAACAATTTTCTGAGAAAAGACTATGAAGTCATTTTACAGATGAATAGAGATGATTAATCAATACTTAAACCGTATTGCATTATGTAATGTTGTGAGTCGCATTAATATTCCTGTAACTATAGTCATTTATCATTACTATTATTAGTCATAAATACAAGCTGTGTTTGAGAGAGCCGTCTGCTGATAGTGAACGAAAGGCACAATAATGCAAAGCTGTTTTAAAATATCTGTTAATGCCATTATTAATGTATTGAAAATAAAAGAGAGGGATGAAGCAAATACTGTGAGACTCTTGATTAAAATGATTGAGTCAAGCAATTTCGTTAGCTTGAAATATCAAAAGGAAATGTGCAAACTTGACTCCCAAAATTAACATTTTAGTAAAAAAAATGCGAAATGTGATTAACATATGAAAAATTGGATTTATCAAAGTACCTCAGTTATATTTACCTATTTAAATGGATACTTACAAAACACTGAGATTGCATGAGTATTTCTGCAGTATTGCTTCGAAATAACATCCATACATTTTCTTTTATAGTTTTGAAAAGAGATTTTCTTTGGAAATAACATAACAGTTTTACCAACACAACAGCTGCGATAATAGACGCCTGACATGTTTATAAAATTATCTTTAATTCTACATGTGGATTTCTTTCAAAGTACATTGTCTTTAGTTGATATGATTCACAAGCGTTTTATGTTTAACGCTAGAGAGTAAAGATTTCTGAAATGCTTACGCCTGACATCATTATCTCTCTTATGCGGGATAAATCCTAACATTTGGAAAAAAGTATTGCATTTCTCTTATGTATATAATAATCAAAGGCGTTCAGGCCTTCTTTCGATTAGCATTTAATTAAACTTAAATCAATATGTAAGGCCCTCAGTCATTGATCAGTCACATGATTAATCCTTTGGCAAGTGATTCCTTACAATGAAAACTTGAATAGGCCCCCATATATACATATATGTACCTTTCGATTGACTGATAATATTTAAATGCAAATTGCTAAGAAAAGGGAGAAAGCAAGTACAATATTCAATGGTTGACACATTGAGTCTGGAAGAGCAACAAGTTAATTTGCTTTTGTGTTGTAGAACCAATATACTTGTATAAACAGGACATAGAACGTAAGTTTTTTTGGACTTTTATAAACTCTTTCATTTGATGAAAAATATTCTTTTCCAAAAGCATTCTCTTAAAACATTCACCTAAACTAGGATTGCCTTCATTAGCAACAGAATGGTGCAGTCTACTGCACACATCAATGTATAAATGAATTAGTAATATGAAATCTTTAGAATACGTTTATTGCTTTTTCTCAGCATTCTCTAACACCAAATGATTGTACGTGCCAATCATTCTGTCAATACTAACAGCGAGATAAAATTAACCTTGATCTAGTAAAAAGTTATTAGAATTTAATGATTTGGCACTTAATTCATTATGGTCGATGCTGCTTCAAAGTGATGTATCACTGTCATTTGAGTGGTGAAATTTAAATCTTTGCTTGTTTGAAATTGATTGTTTAATACAGTAAGTGTCAGAAAAAAATATAACTGAGAAATCAGAGTTCTTATCTTGTATCAGGCATGGACGAATACAGAACAAAGTTAAAAATAACTTATTCGCATTGATAGATTCAAACATATACGTAACAGGGATTTATCAATGGGAAGAGCAACATTAATCATTTTGTCTTTATGAAAGGAAAAGCTGATTTCCAGAAAATAGGCCACATTTTTCAATAAGGTGTACATGGTTTTAAAAAATAGCAGAAAACATTGAACATTGAAAACATTTGTGTTACTTAAGTTGTGTTACTGCATTGGTTGTGATGCAATGCAGTGTAGTACTCGATTTAGTAAATGTACCTAATAGATACCTTTCCATCCATTTACCTTTCCATCAAAATCCTTGCAGACAGAACACGTAAAACCAAAGAGCTCTTCTGTCTTATTTTTTTTTGAAATTAGCTATCTAACGTACTATTCATTTGTTTTTGCATCATATAATTTACTGAATTAGATACAATCGAATCCGTTGACTTTCACAGGGTGTTAAAAGATATTATCAGATGATGAAATGTTAGGAAAAAGCGTACTTATCTCTACTTGTCTGACATTTATACCTTTAGTTCCTTGCTGTCCATCACATGAAAACTATTAAGCAGTATTTTTTGTTTGATTTACACGAAACGTTTACTTAATGTTATTTTCATTTGAAGCACGATTTAGTCAATATTAAATGTTATGTTGATTTGAAGTCAATGGGAAAAGATATGATAAGCTGACACATTTTAGAAAATATAAAACCACAAACTTTGGTGAGTCACAGAACTTTTAAAACTGACAGCTTGACAATGAGACCGAAAATGACTGAACAGTGCAGAGAATGATAGTAAATATACATCCTTTTGTAGTTTGGGAGACTCATACATTAAACATTATACCGGCAAAAACGTACTGTTAATTACAATATATACAAGCCATTTTTGTCATGAAATAAAAGAAAGTTTAAAGCATTGCAAAAATGAAAACTGATAACACACAATGAACAGTGCCTGCTCGAATGCTGTCGATTTACACATTCAATAGTCTCCAATCGATCTAGTTATGAGCTTAGAGGGAATGTCAATAATCATAAAAGCTATTTTTTGAATGCATATACTGACACTAATCAACACAGATGATCACAAGGAAGATCGCAAAAACACATGGAAAGAATGTTCTCTTGAAATTTTAACAAGGCCATTGCCCTTTACTAGTACCGAGTCCTAAGATGAATTTATTCCCCAACATCGTGTTCATAATTCTGTCAAGTATGTGATAAAAACTATATCTTGGAATACGATATAAGTCAATATACCAATCAAAGCGGAAACCATGCAAAAACAGGTGTTATTATTAACACGATCAGCCATAAGTGTAATAAAAAGCAATGTTATTATCAGATCTCAGGTAGGACTCTGATTTTAAGAGGATCCGATGTAAATCTCTTCTGTGAACACAGGGTGAGCATTAATGTCTATTAATGTATCGATTATAACCCAGAGGGTATGAGGAAAGCTCAAGGGATGTGTGAATACGTAAAAGGATGTACTCAAGTCTTGATCATTATCTTAATAAGGCCTGCATGACACCAAAAAAATGGCAATAAGACCCTTGGGGTCTGCTCACGTATGTATTTGCTTTTAACTATTTAAGATTTATTATTCTCGTTAAGCAAGTTTTACAATATCTAATTTATCAATATTTACGGTTACGATGGTAATTTCAATCAGGTATAGATATGAAAATAAAACCTGTCAGCTTTAAGTCAACTTAAAGAGGCATTGACAATTTTTTATACGAATATGTCACAGCAAATTATGTTGGTTTTCTGACCCTTTTTCTGTTTTTAGCACATTTGATGGATCGTTGCAATATTTTCATTGACAGGTAAAGAAGGAACATAGCAATGTGTTTGAGCTGGAACTAAATTTTAATTGATTTCATATAAAATGTCTACCTATAATATTTGGCCTGTATTAGAGCCAAAAACAATATGATAAAGGATAATGTACATATATATTTTTACATTATAGCGTATATTCAGCACATTCGTTTGAGATACTCTATCAATATTTCTTTGGTAAATATCTTACAAGACAATCTATTAAAATCAATTGAATGACGTCTTTAAGGAACGTACTAAGTTCGTATAAACTATAAGAGTCAATTTCACCTACTCAAATTATTCACAGGTGTTCACAGTAAAATAATCGCTTTTTGTATAAACAAAAGTTTATTTGTGAACTTTTAAAACAATTATCTTTTTAAAAACGTAATACAGTGCCTTTAAGAGCTATGAATATAAATAATTTCAATATTATCAAAATCTAAATTAACATAAGTAAGATAATAAATTCCTTTGTACTGTGTGTGTGTGTGTGTGTGTGTGTGTGTGTGTGTGTGTGTTTATTTTGTAAAACAAATGAAAGTGAGCAGGATAAAAACATTCGTCCTTGGTGGCAAGGGTATGGTAAACCAAGTAGATATGTCAACAACAATATATGTCTCCAAACATGTCTTTCAATTTCGATTTAAAGGGACCATAGTATGTTGTTGTGTGCTGTAAGGTAAAATATGTCAAACTTCATAACTCGGTTAATTTGATTAAGAAATAGTGGTTTTGTGAAAATTCCTATGAAGTCAATCTACAGAAAATAATCGTCAAAGTCAAGATTTGAGATCGAAAACCGGACAATATTGTGCACCAATGACTTAAACTTAATTGATGTACAGCAGAAACAACCACATATGTGGTTATATGTGGTTGTGTTATATGTGGTTGTGTTAATTCGGTCGTTAAAAGAAATCATATTTTTTGCATTTTAGAGATTAAGGTAATTTGAAGTTGTCTCAGGACATATGGTATGTTCGTTAAGCAACAATAAAATCATATTTAACATACTTTGGTGGTCAGTTTTAGCTCTTTTCAGGGACACAAAAAGATTAATATACGACATCAACAATTATTTTGTTTATCATTCAGTATTGACTCCATTTCAACCTATACAACTTGGTTCACCGTCCTTCTTGGTGGTTAGATTTGTTCTTTTAGCTAATCTACACACATTTAAAGAATGTCTAAGACATTCATTAGAGCAAAATCATTATCAATTATTATTAATGTCTCATTTGTAATTAAAATTAAACACTCTTGTAATTAAATGATGTATTTACATGTAGAAGCATACATTCGTCTCTTTATTCACTACCTTTTGTGTTTCTTTTGTTAGTCGTACACGTTTGTGTATCATGTAAGTAGTTTATGGATAAGGTCATTCACGCACCTGTGCTTCTCGCGTGTCCATACCTAGCTTGTGATTAACCCAGTTACAGAGACATCGCTACTTTCGTAGATGTTCAACTGACAGATCGACAGCCTCGATCCCTGATAAATGTTAAGCAAGTTTTTGTTAAGAAAAAGTTATGATGCAAAACATATTTGACCCTTTTTCTGCACATATCCGTATTAGTCACCTTATCTTAAGTCTAACTATTGAAAAGTGTTAATATGTATGTAGTTCAATCCCAGTTCAAAAGATCCAAAACAGGACAAACACGCCTACCACTTTATATTGACAAAACAATATAAAAACAATAGAGATTCAAACTGTATGTAAAAAAAAACAATTTAAGAGCATTTCTGTAAGGAATTATGTAATTTTAGGGCATATTTCACTCTAAAATGACAAAAGTGAATTCACAAATAAATGTACAAGAAAAGTTCATCATAATGATTTCAAGAAATCGACCTATAAGATTTTGACATTATATGAATTGAATTAAGATAAAATTTAGTCATTACATTATTTCAGATTAGATTTTTTTCTTATCATGAATAATATGCCAACAGCGAACCAAAGGCAATAAATATAACATAATGATTTTCTGTGAGAGAAGAGCAAAAAGATAATGCCATTGGCATCAAATTTCATTCTTTTTGTTAACAATGTCACGGATATGAACTAAGAAATTTATCATCCTTTAACAAATCATTGATCAAGTAAAGGCTTTAACTTTTAATAACTGTTATTTAACTACCCCTTGAAAGCACAAAGTAAATTGGTTGCCATGATTTAAGTACTATGTCTTATAGTATCAGGCTAATTTTCCTTTCAATTGTCTTTTTATATATGGAATAATTTGCTCATTGGCTTAACATGTATATATAGGTTGTCAAAGGTATATGTAAATTAATCTAAACTCCGGATAAGCTGCTTCTTACAGTTTGTTATTGGTGGATGTTAAAGGTTAGTGTAATAAAAGCAAGTTCTTTCAAATCAAATAATAGCAGACATAATTATTTCGTCAACAATGTTCCACTGATTAAAATGATTGTTTACGATTATTTCTTTTCGATAATATTAGCCCTTGCCCGTAAAAATCTTTCGAAACAAATATTTTAACTGATTTGGGCTTGTGAAACTGACCTATGGTTAAGTTATTTTCTCTTAGAAATGTTTTATGTGATGTTTTATTCAGGGGTAGCTGTCTCTCATGTCGACAGGGACATATCACTGCCACCAGGGAAACCTTCGGCAATAGCATAAAAAGCGTCTCCCGTTCCGTATTAGTCTGGTATATATCATGATTGGCAGTGACCATTGAAAGTCCATCAACCAATGTGTCCTACTCGTATAATTCAAACAGTTGTGAAAGGAAAAGTAATGATTCAGTCGGATTTTCGAAATGTCATGCGATATCTGATTGTTCGATCATCTTTGGGTCAATTCATAATCCGTCTATTGCATGGTCGATGTGCAAAAAACAGACAAAGATGACAGACAAAACACACAAAAAACACATTGAAATTTCTACTGAGTATTGCTACGAAATAACAACCGTACATTTTCTTTTGTTTTTACTATAGACCTTAACAGTCGTAGATGGAATTACATGCAAATAATGAAATTTTATTGATGATTAACAATGACAAATTTTGTCTTTTCATGTCCACTGTTCATGTAATTCAACGACCTTGTTGGAACTAATTTGGCATTTCAATGTAAAAATAAACCTGCACACCAAATTAAATTTCCATAAATGTTTTATTTTTCTATATTCATTTAAGCAAAATGGAATTTTGCATTAGTGGTATTCCATATATCTCTTATCGTCAGATGAAGATATTCAATTGTGGGATGCATACATTTGTTGAATTTCCTTCAGTGACACCCGTGATAAATAATGTCCAATTTGATATCGAAATATATGGGCTCACTGCTGTGGATTGTCCTGTCTGCTGCCGAAAGATGACAGAATATTGGTTCCAGGGAAAGCAGGATGTCTGAGAGCTATTGGTAGAAGGACGGGTCGTCCCAATTCGGTAATAAGCCGTTTAAAAGCCAACCATAGGCAAAGTAATGATTTTAACTACTGCCCAAGATCTGTTAGACAGCGAAAAAGTACGGTGTAAATGTGAAAGCAGGTTACATGAACCTTGAATCGCCTCCCCTATTCTCAGTAGTATGACATCTGTTGTCAACTTTAAAGTATAAATGTTGAAACACAGATTCGTTGCCTTTTTCTCAGAATTCCAAAACACCTAACATTTAACTATCATATTTACCAATCATGCTGTCATCGTGAACAGCGTTTGAAAACTGAGCTTGATAAAGTGAAAAAATATGTGAATTTAATCATTTGGCATACAATCCAATATGATCATTGCTGGTTGAAAAATACCAACTACTGTTGCATCATTGTCACCGAAGTCGTGGAATTTGAATACCTGCCATCTTTGATTGATTATTTAACCAATTATGTATCTGATATCTGAACAAAAGCCAGAAAAAAACCAAAGCATTTCATGAAGTTCTTTTTCCCTCACAAACACTGATAGGTGTCCGCTGATTTCCAAAGTAAAACCGTGACGCGGGACTGTTGACTCAAACGATTTTTCTCAATGAACCTTAGTCTTAGTTGATATGACGGTGGATCTAATTATGTATTTAATATGGTTTCATTATTGTGAATAAGCATTACATGATATATAAAATGCATAATAGGGGCAGAGCGTGAGTCAAAAATGTTTGAAGTGATGGCTATTCCGATTCACAAAATCACAGGCAAGTAGCAACACAATTACAATTTATATCATCTAATACTGACATGAAAACCTAAGGGATGAATTAACCAGTGTGTGTTTACGTGAGCTTAATGAAAAATGAGAACAGACAATAATCACCCTCTGTTTGATCTCATTGACCGCTTTAAACATGTCCTACTCTACATTAACAAATAGTCTAAAGGGATTTACTTCAATCATAAAATATGTTTTAGATCTCAGGTCTATTGATAGTTTTCCCATTCACAAAAACACTGGCAAATATCAACACTCTGCATATAACATTTTATATTTTATCTCACTGCTATGAAACCTCAGGGGAAAATCAACCGATGTGTGGCAATCCGCGCGTTGCGATAACCCAGGAAGACAATATGCTCTCTGTGTGTGATCTCATTGTCCGTTTTAAACAATTCCGATCCTAAATGTGTTAAAATATGCTCTAGATACTGGGTTGATTTGATGAAGTTGATGTGTGAATCAATATAGATTAACCTTATTTTGATAATCATTGATTGCATGTTGACCGTTATCCTTTGATAACATATCTTATTAAGTTATGTTCAATTGTCTATGATTTTTTAAAATAAAACCCTCAGCTTCATGTAAACATAGTTATATCCAGCTTCAGCATGGTTCAAAAACAGAAGAGTTAGCAATTTCTTAATGCCTTTATAATCTTACATATACGACCAACCAATAACACATGAATCTACATGCAAATATATATTCGATAAGGATTAAACAAGTCACATATATGTACGAGATAAGAACATTATAACAAGTCTAATCTATGTGATTGAAAGAAACGAAACATATTTTTGATATTTGTTTTTAGTTTTGACTACTTCCTGAGTACATAAACAAAGGATCTTTTACATGTTTTGGATGCGTTACAGGGAAAACTCAGTTATCTGAGACATCTCGTTTTCAACGTAAATAAAGGATGGTGATAAAAAATGATACTTATTAATGGCAAGTCGTTGATAACAAAATGAAAAATTCAACTGTATGCAAACCCGTGATTGTCTCAAACTCACAATTTACACACTAAATGTATAATTATACCTTTCTCGAAGCAAATGGGTGGATTTGTCATCATTAAGCATGAACTGTATCACCACTTTGACATCCAAGTTCATCGTCTTCCTTAATCTTAAAAGTGATTCATTTGGGAATTTACACTTTCAGTGACCTACCTTTTACAGGCTTTAATTCAAGTTTTAGTAAATTTCTGCTGTAAACCCATTTGCCTATGATGAAAGAAGATTATTGGCAAATATTGGCAAGCACCTGTGCTTCTGACGTGTGTAAATCTAGCTTATGATTAACCAAATTAAGTCACCAACCTTGCTTATGATGATTTTAACCGTCAGAACATTATGCTAATTAATACAAACAATCTCTTATTATTGTTCTTAATGTTCACTGCATAGTATTGTATAAGATACTCCAACTCGTTAGCACTTAGGTTTTCCAATAGCAATTGTTAAACATTCCCATATGTGTAAATGACTTTTACTAAGCCTGATAAATTATATGATGAAATATTGATACGAATATTCTACCTGAACGATTTAGTAATGATTTCGACGCAATAAATGTTTGTATGCAATGGACAAGTAAGTCATCGTTACATTATAGATACTTATGATGCTTATGCTCTTCACACACAGAGCTCTTCTTTTACATAAATGCTTCTTATTTTCTTATCAGTAACTCTCTAAGAAAGTGAACCGCAGCAGAGCAAAGCAGAGGATAAGTTTGCTAAGGAACTTAACATTATGGTAAGTAGACAATGCTGGTAACTTAAGCTTATTTGAAATAACACCCTGAAGCAGTTGAAAATAGTTCGTGACAATCTTTATTATAATCGACATTCTTCCAACATTGTTAGGCAGTAGCGGTGGATAAAAACACCCTTCAATGATTTGAATGAAAGATGTAAACATTTACGAAATTACGAAATATGAATAGAAGCAATAAGATACTAATAAATGGTGTATGCAGAATAACATAGAAAGCTTCTTATTAAAATACAAATGATTGCATTACAGTTATGATTAATGATTATAAAATGAAAAAGTATGAATATCAGACTAATTTACCAGAAAGTTGTTTGTTTACTTTATAACCTACCGGTCCCATCCAAGTTTTCCCCACTGCTCGTGATTGCGAGTAAAACAAGCATGGAAGCTTTGAAATCGTTTGACAGATAAAACATAACATTTAATCATCATGTCAGTTGAGATTAGAATTTCTCCATATTACCATAAAACAAAATATTATTTAGTAGAAAATCCATTTGACGTCAAATCCAATGGCTTTAACAAAATCATCTCCTAATGTGATTTGTCAACGGTTGACCAAAGGCAAAGAAAAGAATTTAATTGATCATGTACAACTGTTTGGAAAGCACCAGCAATACATCCATCTTATATTTTTTTTAACAATGCCAAAAATATGACCTAAGAAAAACAATCGTCTTTTAACAGAATATCGATCACGATAGGTCATTAATCATTTTCATACAACGTTCCCTTGAAATCCATAAATAACCTTTAACAACCTTTGTAAATTGTCTGATTTTGTTTTATTTCCAACGTCTTATGATGTATAAATACGTATAATATTATTAGTAACCTTGTTAAAATGTCTGATTTTTTATTTCCAACGTCTTATCTCCTATATTATTAGTAAAAATCAATTAGTTAACCTTTTTGTAGAGCCTCATTCTCACCTAAAGCTTTCACCTAACTGTTAAATACGACTGCTGTGACGGTAGTTTAGGGCATATCATAGATTTGTGTTAACACCTACATTCCTTGTCATATACAATCAACCTTTAGGATAAACATATTTTCATAGTATGTTTTCGCCAATGCTGATTATAAAAAGGTATGCCGATAGTATGTTACTGTCTTATCATATCATTATGCCAATCTTGTGTAAAAGAGTTAGTCGATTGTATGGAATTAAAGTGAAATAACAATTTTTCTTAGCACACATATCAACAATGTTTTGAGTTATGGTAGTACCTGATATTAAAGTATTTCCCAACAACTTTCCTTATTGCAAAACAATCTATAAGTCGTTTGTTCGTTAATGAGTACGTGTTTAATCAATTAGCCTAAACATATATGCACAAACATTATAATAAATGAAATTTTAATTTGATGTTTGATATTTCAAACTCATAACATAATGTTGGACTATTTTTATATCGTCCTAAGATTAACAGTTCTTCTTATGTATTACTATATATCTTATATCTGAGTAAAGGGATTTCTGAATAAAAAGTCTGGCTGTCTGTTGTTAATATGTACATTATCAGATGAGGTAAACCTTGCTAGGTCCTAAGTACCTCTATCATGGAAATGCTGCTATCTGATGCTTTTATTCAGAAGTAGCTTTCTCATGTCAAGTGTGGACAGGGATCTATCACTGCCACCAGGGAAACCTTCGGTAACAAAAGCATACTCAGCTTTTCCTGATAACTATTAGTCTGGTGTAAATCATGATTGGCAGCGGCTATTGAAGGTCCGGGAATCAATATGTCCTAGTGGTCCCATTCAAACGCTGTGAAAGGAGAAGTGATGACTCAGTCAGTATTTGAGAAATGTCATGAGATGTTTCACTGGTCTGCATCATTGTTTGGTCGTCTTTCGGTCGATTTGTATCCGTCTAACAGATATTCCATTTGTGGTAGGTCCCTTTTAGACAAGAAGTCCAGTAGTTGTGCTAAATTTAAGGGAACGTTTCATGTTTCCTTCTCTTTAAATTTATTTTTTGTCTTTGTTTTAATTACTCTTTGTAGATGGCAATAACTAGATTTACTGTACTGCAAAGATCAGTTCTCTGCTTAGTTTACCAGTTTTTGTCATTGAGAGAACATTCATGATTTTACGGGATTAGAAACTAAATATAGAAAGTAAATGCTTTTATAATAGTATTCTTAGAAGGGATATATTTGTATTATTGGTTATTGTTAAAATGAACATAATCAACGAAGACATAATTATATAAGGATAGAGATTGTATCTGAAGAAAAAGGAAAACTTTTCCCATTCAATCAAAAGTTTAAGCAGTTTTACAATTGCAAGCCTTGGTAACAAACCCCACTGAACACAATTCGGTACACTGACATAGGATTAAGCATTGCAAGTACTTGTTTCTTGCATATTTGACAATTAAACTATATGATAAACGGGCGAAAAGTGGTAATCATATCTGTGTAAAAATGGTCTATGGTAAATTGACAACCTTAAGTAATTACCATCAATTGTTACATTGCATTTACATAACAGTTTTACATGTAAGTGTATATTACTCTTCAAATGCATGATATAAATATGCCAAAAATCAACTTCTTCATGACTATAATTCATTTGTTATAAATGAAATAAAACAAAAGTAAGGCTGGTATTAAAGACATCCATTGTCAAATGATTATTTTGTAGTGAAGACGTAATAGGTAATATTTACACAACGCGAAGAGTATCCAAAACTACAATTCATTAACATTAGAATTTATGGTCACGATTATCAGAAAAAAATATATATCTCTCGGAAGCATGACCACAAAAAGAATCGTTTCTTAAACCATTCTGTTATGACTCCAAAACTGACAAAAGTTAGCAATATAAAAGACGTACAGTCAAAAAGTCATCTATCCTATAGTAAAAGTTATCTCGCTACAGACCTGTATAAATGCCTTCCATCATTACAAGCTCCATATGTTTTCTGTCCACAAGACGCCACACAGGTGCCGCTATAGATGGCATCTTAGATAGAGTTCAATACCTGTATCCCCCGTGGTCGGTATATGCTCTTTCTTGGGTCAAATACAACATGGAGGATGTTTCATTTCCACTTTACACAGGAGTTCACATCATGGACGTGACAATTCCGAATATGCGAAATATCCGGTTTTTAATTGTTACTCTTCCTTTTTCGAAACATTCACTTTTAAAAAAAACCTCTTTGTGACAAAACAAGTACAAAATTAACTAAGAATTGTTGATGGTCACAATTTAGTAACATAATTCATTCCAATATCTTCATCTGACAACGTTCCAGAGAAATATCACACCATACGCGCTATTTGGTGAAGTGAAGAATTGCGGTGCATATGTTCCGATGTTGCATCTGTCAGCATTCAAGACTAAATGGTTCGTGAAAATTTCTCAATCAATGCCTTAGTGGAACTTTACACATTGACTCATTGACTCGATCGATCACTACTGCCACATCTTTTCTATTTGAATTCACCTCACGTCTAAAATGATTCAAAGGAGAGTAGTAAATCGACATGACCTCGCTTTTTGTCGTTGGGCGTACTAACTGCAGACACCATTGTGTTAAATCCTGTGAACAATTCGCCTAGTTATAATGTATTAATAGTATAAAACAAGTCACAATGCTTGTTAAATTTGTTGAACAAACGAAATTAACTACTAAATTCCATCTAGAATAGACGTTTTACTAGCTATTTATAAGTTTCAAAGAGGTGTCATTGATATTTCAGAACAAGTGCAAGCATGTTTTTGCAAACAACTTAGTCCATTACTTAAAAGTATAAACGAAATTCAGCACTTTTTAAACTGAAATACCGAAAAATAATTATATGGATTTTGTCAGAAACACTCGCAACGAATTAGTTGGTAAGCATCGGTTATTATTTTGTAATATATAAATTGTCATGCATGTTGTTAAAAAACTTAATAATATAAACTCTTGTTACCTTTCTTCTGGTGCTTGATCACTTGTCACAGAATTTTTATAACAACTTAAAACAATGTTGTCGGCCCTGTCAGATATAAACATATCAGCACTGCCCTTAGCAATAGCAAAACAATCGTAAATAACCTCTTAATTTTGAAGAAAATTAGCAATAGCTACCGATTTTAGACAAAATGCTCTAATGCCTGACTACAGAGTGGCCAACAGCCGATATTTGCTTACATTGGAACACCGAGAATAAAAAAAAACCTGAAGTGTATTAGGGTTTCCTGCATATACAGTATCATGTTTACACATAACATCTTAAACGTCAACCTTCTGGAGTAAATTCTTTTATTTTCAGATGTTTATCAGAACTTATTTCTGTAATATACCAAATACACACAAACTTATCTTTACTAATGCATGTTCGAGAACACATCAGAGTTCATAGTTGAAAATGTAGCTGTCTACAGACAATACTACTAATGGAAGTGTCATTGTATGTGATGTATGTGTCCTAATGTGATGTCAAAGTGTCACTCACTCCCCTTACAGTCGTTTACACATATTGAGATGTGATAGCAATCCAGCAATCACAACTGTCCCTAAAACACACATATCTGCAGCCCTCCGCTAATCCATACAATCCAAACGTCAATTGCGACTGACATATTCTTAGGTAACAATCACCTGTTACAATCATTTGTAATATTCAAATGATATTGTGTATTTAAACTTCTTTATGGATCTTTATCATTTCTTTCATTACTTTTAACAAAAACCGCCTGTCTTACTCTTTTCATGCCCTAAGATGTTTTGCGAAATGATATTATCACTGTTCACGTTATCACGTTCATCCCCGTTAAACTTAAGATAACACAAATAATAAGATACGAACATCAGATTGTGACTCATCACCTACCTGTTTATAATTTCTATCAATCCATAACCTATTTCTCTACGGTAACAAACAATCAGTTTCGAGTTATGTAAACTCTGTAACATGTTGTTTTCGTTAAATCGTTATCTATATAAAGGTCAATGTTCTGAACATGTCGACAAGAACAATATCGAGTAAACATATATATATGGATACCAGTGTAAAAAACATAAACGGAGACCAAACTTTTATAAAAGAACAAATGTAGTAAACATGCACCTAACTGAAATGAGTGAAATATTGTTACGATGGATCATCAATGATCACAATAATATAAAAGAATATATTCGTTGAATGTTTCATAAAACATAACAAGATTTATATGTTGATCATAATCATAACCTACATGTGTAAAGTCTATAAAACTCGGGAACTACCATTCGGTTATTCCTAATATTCAAGTTTATTTTTAAAATAACTATACTCTTTTTAAAATTGATTTAACTTATCAATACCATAATTTTTCTAACCTTATATTGGCTTTAATGTACCCTTTTAATCATAGACTAAAATGGGCGAGAATGGCAATGAGTTCATTTGTCACATAGCTGTAATCTATCGGTTTAATGGAATACACTTTTCAATCAAGATTTTATTATGTCCTTGCTTGCAATTTGATTGACGGCCTAATTCAATTTCAGTGTCAGATCTCAGCTTTTTTATCTTATAAAGTGTGAAATCTCAAGGACTTGTGTGTTATTTCAATTGAATTTCATTTTCATTCATTGATCATTATGACAGAATTTATCAGATGAATTCCCTGTAGACAATCCAAATTGTTTATTGGATCAAGTGTTTTATACAAATACTGACAAAACACCAATTTATAGCTTTAAGCCTGGTTTATATTTCATAATCAGTAACTGCAAAGAAATTTTCCAAAAAACCAACAAAACTGGAACGGGGCCCTGAGACATGCTGGATGTAATTGGCATATGTATACATGTTTTTGGCATTAAGATGTTATTTAGAGAATGTTTTCTATAAAGAGCACCCCTCTCATGGTTTAAACACATATCATCTGAAGTTTATCATTTCTTAATCTTTGAAAGTGTGACCCCAAAGGCTTCATTCTCTTGTTTTACCAGTGACCATTTCAATGTTGTCATAAAGTGGGACGGAAGAACCAATTATGGTCATTTATGCGATTATATAACATTATCTACGTAAACAGCATAACTACAAAATACTTAAAATTATAGGTATAGTTTTCTTATAATTATTTGTATATTACCAGCAAGCAAGGCGATAAATGAACCCATATCGTATAAGTAGGCAATATTGAAAGAAATTAAGTACTTGTTATCAAACCGTTGAGCTTCTCTTCACTGCTCCACATATCCTAACATGATTATGGATATTTTTCCACTTTCAACTCAGTGGTGCATATAAGGGCGCGTTAAAGCTGTGTACTTAGATAACATGGACTGTCAATTGTAGAGTTGTGTGAAAAAAGGTCTTTAAACTGAGAGTGAAGAGATAGGGAGAGCTTGATGGACTCGAAATGATGGAGGACCGACATGTCAAAAACTCTTTTTTCAAATGGTGAGAGTTTTGCAGTGAAAACAGTCAGGAGATACCACCATAAGAAAAAGAAAATACACAAGTACGCATATGTCAAGGAAATTTGACATTTGATAGGATAACTTTGTTGATATATTTTTGATACTATTGCTGTCAATATACTGATAGAATTGTTACATTATACTTTTTGATTTATGGTACATAAAGCTATGTATGTTTAATGGTTTATAGCATTCTCTTATACTAAAGGTTTGTTAGGAAAACTACTACCGACCAAATGTCGTTACCAGGTAAAAGGTTAACATTAAAAATGTTGAATTCATATTACTATTTACAGTGAAGTATTTCACTAGATGTATCTCAAAATCGAATAATTTTAATTTTTTTTAATTTAATTTATAAAACAGATCAAAGTTGTCATCCTGAAAATGATTACATATTGATTTCTATCGCACATTTGGATATTCTGTTGCGAAAATAAATGTTTTGGTTATTCTGATAACGATGATTCAGAATTGTGCAAAACATCTGTTTCGTATAGTGTAAAACAAAGGTGATCGGTTCTGACGATCACTAATCTTCTTTGATAAACACACTTCCAAAAATGTAAACACAATCACCATACAGTTCTGAAGTTTATTTTCGTAAGAAAAGCTTTGTTGTTTTTCTGGGTATACGTACAAACGCATTATTTTCACGTTAAATGGAACACCTGTTGTTTAACTCTAAAGAATGCCTTTCGACTATCTGTTCTGTATGCATCCTGCACAGGGCCAAATCCCTGAAAGAAGAGTAATCTGTTGCTCCTGCTGCAGTCCCTCGTCATTATGGATTGAACTTTGACACATAATGACTATTTATTTGAATTTGTTCAAAATGAAATATTTGCGCTGGGTTATTCAGATCTCAGTTTCAGAAAAAACGTCGTTTGCATATAATGAAAACAAGTATGATGAAGTAAATTTAATTGCTGGTTTTGAAATAGTGTTTATAAAGAAAAAAGGCAAAACAATCGCTTCAAGCGAAAGCATGCAGATACATCGAAATAAAAATACAGAAAAGGCTGTTTTATCTTATATAAAGAAGTTAAAATGGAACAAAAATAATGTAAAGAAAAATTTAAAAACCCAAGTGTGACTATTATTATCGCAACAAATTTAGAATTTGATGGCAATGTTACATTCTTTAAGGGATCTCTATGCAGACATAAATTCTATTTTTCGGAAAAGTGCGTAACATTATTTCTTTCAAAAATGCCATATTAATCTATTACATAACACTGGCGATTTTTGTCAAAGGATTTTATTAGCAAATAACGTGAGTGGCCTTAAAGTCAGTAGCAAGTTAATCTGATGTTTTCAAAGTACACCAAAATAACAAATTTCCCCGGAGTTCAGAAGAGTTTGCGACCAGTTGGGCAATGAACCCGTATTTTGCACCCAATTATCATGGTTTATTTCCAAAGTACAATTATTCGCTGTTTTGAATGGAAAAGATGCGGTGATTACGAATTGATTATATCGTTAGGAAGACGAGGTGTGTTTACACACCGTTAATGATCAGCTCTCGATGGCGTGCAACAAGCAGGGTGAAGATTTATTTAAAAAGCATCGATTAATATTATAAAGCACTTCTCTTTTCATGTCCTGAAGGACAGGGGGTTTATTGGCTGAAAACATGTTAAGATTTCTGTGAATTCAGAAACGCAATAATCATTACTCCATGGATCAGCGAAATCCATTTGGGAAAAAATAATTGATATTAACATTGAGAGCATGTAAATCAAACATTCGTCTCTTTATTTAAGTACACTAAGTTACAAACAAATGGCGCATTCTCTGTAGTAGATTAGTGTCCTGTATGTGAGATAAAGGATACTTGACATTGATATATTTGGTGACTTTCCCTTATGCGATTTGATAAGCTTAAGAATACCCTTAAAAGAACAATTTTCCAAAAGGATTAGAAGACTTATAATTGAAAATATTTGCCTCAAAATTACAATAAAAAGTCTTTGCTTTCTCATAGTATTTGTTTTGTCTTGTGTACCAAGTCAGCCTATATCTCCGAATATTGTTTTTAAAACTTTCTTAAATGAGAAATACAGCCATCATGGTCTCTGTATACCACTCAAAGAAAGTATATGCGCTATCATCTTGAATTGATATTAAAATTGATGCAATTTATAGATTACCATTACTAGTGAACAGTACAAGTCTTCATACTCTTAGATTTGTTTTAAAACCTCGTTGAATCGTATATTAAATGTTGAATAATTATTTATCTATGCTGATAGGTCAATGTTTCATGAACGTTGAAGCCTATTTTATAGGTATGTATTATGCCATAATTCTATTTCTATATAGTAACTTCAAGTCTTGATACCAAAAACACATATGAATAATTCGTTAAACGATTAAACGTCTCGACTTCAGTCTAATACTGACTTTCCTTATTTATATAAGAAAAACAGGATAATTATTATCTAGTAAAATAGCAATGATTTCAGCAGGCAAAGCCTTTTCAACACGCTTCTGGAAAGATATCTAATCAAATCTCTATATTTCTTAACTCTCAGATTTCAAACTGAGAAAAATGGATTTCTTTAATTTTTCTCAAAAGGATTCAAGGAAGGAACTAATTCAGGCATAGGATGCGTTTGATGCTGAACAATTGATTATTAGAATGAATCTCAAATATAGAATGCCCTTCATATAGTATAGGAACTCCGATTGGAATAAGTATGAATAATATTAATAAGACATGATATTCCATGAACAAATGAAGCAGTTAAATTAGACATAGTTATGTTTATTCATCCAATAGTTGATACTATAATCGAGATTAAATATGACAGATTACTTTTATTTATTTGTTCATTATGTGGATACAAAAATATCATAAAATGTTCTGGTAACACTGATAACCTCAACTTGATTATGGAAAATGCACTAGCTAAAATTAACTTCCTTTTAAACCAACGAGCTTCCAAATGTTATGGACTGATATTAACTTAATAATCGTACTTTTGTCAAGTGCACGTGATTGTGAATGCATATAGATTCGATGTCGTTCATGCAATTAATGTTAACAGCAAACCTCTTTGAGACAATTTCTTGAAACAAGATATAGATAGATAGAAAAAACAAGATATAGATAGATAGAAAAAACTCAAGTAAAATACATTAATGTAGTGAGTTCTATGTCATAAAAAAGAGTATTTTCGTCGCTAGAATTTCCCTCTTAAATACACATGAGTAATGTGAAAAAACAGACATAACTTCATTACACACGACTGTGGAATGAACCATATGCGAATATGCCCGAGAAACGTCCGGAAATAAATGTAGCTAGAATTAGAAATTTGTGGTGAAAATGGTTTATCTTAAATTGAATTCCTGATATATTATCGACAGCACTTACTACTTATATATCCCATTTATAAATCCATGTCCTCAGAAAAGAGATATAATGTGACTAAACTTTCAACTAAACAAGTCCAAATATTTATAAACTAAACTTCTGCAAAAGGTTTTCAAATTACGTTCATTATAAAACTATTTTAACACGATATCCTTATTCATCATAATTATCTTATGACCTTATGGAATTGAAAGGGTTGTCATTGTATTAAAAAACATTTCATCAGTGAAGTAAAATATAGCATTTATGTTTAATTCCCTGATATCGCAATAAAAAATAATTATGATTCGTGATAAGCGACACTACTTACCATTCCATGGGAGTGCATAATTCAGTTAACCATTGTCTTTTCCTTGACATCCTTGTGTGGAGACTTGTCCCTTATTGAAATGTCTTCTATAATCCCCTTGCCTTCACACATAGCCCTTCGAGTTATGGTCAACGGATGAGAATCGTTCCTATCATTACAACGTTCCAAATTGTACATAACAGTCACTCATGGTCATACCACTCCATGATAAAACAAGAATTCGCTCTTCATCCTAAATGTGAATACAAGTATTATTTCCTGATTCACGCAACCAGAGGCACACAATCATTACAACTCGTTATCGGCTTGTTACACGAAACAACAGATGGTGGGATTTCGCTTGAAATGAAACATCACGTTTTCAGTCAAAAAGGAGTGGTCCGTTCGAGTGGATTGATTGATTAAGCGTTTAACTATTGACACCTGTAATTAATGGTGCATTTTAGGAGGGGCAGTTGTTGAGAAAATTTCATATTTAGTTAATGAAACTGTTTGGGATGAAGGCAAATATTTGTTTGAGACGTATCAGAGCTATGAGCTTCTTATATCTGATACTGAAACATTTCCTCATTGTTGCATTAACATGTAACATTATCTGTGTAAATGATGACGAATATGTCATTTTCCTGTTTGATCAATTGTTTGTTTTTTTTTATTTAAAAACAATAATTCTATTGTTGGCCTGATATGCAAAAAACAAACCATGGGAAATTATCATCAATATACAATTATGAGGCAGCTGATTAACATTAAAGATTAAAATTTTTGTTACTTTTGATATGGTTTGGTTTACATGCACGTGAGTAAGGAGGAGATATTTATCTTATTCATTTTAGCATAACAATATACTGCTATTACATACAGTTATTGATATGAATTACTACTGTTTGAATAGGACCACTAACTTTATTTCAAGCCACTGCAGCCTTTTAATTGTAATTTCTCGATTTTTTTTCCTCAAGAAATTTTATTTATGCAAAGTATATAATATTATTCAGGGTTTCAAACATCTAATTACCCAACGTTATACCTACAGGTTATCGCGTATCAAGCTTAAACTGCATACATCCATTGTAGTGTGAACATACTTATCATTTAAATGATTCGTGTAGCTCTACCGATCTTTTTACGCCCGTTTAATGACTCATGTTTGCAATGATAATATGTACATTCAAACAGCACCTGATTCATTGCCAGTTAACAGAAAGCTGCTGTTGATACAATGAACCAAGATCGATTCGATGACGCATCATGCCATACAACATGCAAATATCATTTCGCTAATAAAAATATTCAGAAGCCACACCTATAGAGGCACCTACGCGTAATTTTAAAAAAAAAATTTCCTAAGTTGGCATCCGGAAGTATGATGTTATTATAAACTGTTCGTACATATCACGCGAGGATTAAATTAAATATTTCAGTAAACATTTTAATTGATTATTGTGCTCGATCTCATAAATTCTATGGGTGGTTTTTTCCTTGTGTATTTTTCATACTGCTGATGTTTTAAAACAAAACATAGAGAGAAGCTTTCATTTAACGTTAACTATTAACTATATCAGTATGAGTTAACTGATATTATAGTTCACACATACACAAAGATTGTCTTAAGGTTGTATATTTAATTGAAGACACTTCCACATAACTTGGGCAGTGAGGGAACGATCTGAATCCGAAGGTCTTTTTACGGAACTGGAACGTCAGTGGACATAAGTCGTTTTTAGAGCTACATAAATTTCAATTATCAAACCTTTACAATTCAGTTGTAAACGTACTTTGATATGTTAGGCATTTTGCCCGGATCTGATATGCTCATGCCATTGCTTTAAGGAAATGTTAATGAAGTGTTTCTTTTCATACATCATCTACTAATGGACGTGTCATGGTACGAGATGTTTGTACTCTCATGTGTTGTCAGACTGTCACTAACTATCTCCTGAAGGGCTTACATGTCTTGAGAGGGGTCAGGAAACTATCAACCACAACTCGAACTCCTAAAGTAATAAAAACATCGGCGACTTTTGTTAATATCTACCAGCTATTTGTAAATGACGTAAATGACAGCCCTTGCTGAATTGAGATGATTTGCAATCGAACGAATGTGAAATATATTGTGTGAAATGTCAATTTTTGATAGTCATGTGCATTCATTTTGCACGATTGATAAACTTATAAACTGACTTGCCCAACTCAGAAGAAGCCCAACAGTTACACTTTCTAAAGCTAAGACATAATTTCCCTGTTTGAGTTACAAGTGACCTTGAAATTAATTTTGTCAGGAGTTATTGTTGTTGTGAGTCCTCTGTGTGGATTCAGCTCATCATGGATGGACTAATAAATATCATACAATTATTTTGCCATGCCTTAAGAAAAGTTGACTGATTCCTATACACTGGTTTACTTTTCATCATAGATTGTCTTTTTACTTTCTTGTTCGTCATCCTTTGTCGTCAACATTGACATGCATTCGAGAACTAGTGTATTGTCCCTAATGGCTAAAGATTTGATAGGATCCTGTTAGGCAGAGTCATGGATAATTTGTTTTCTTCAAAAGGAAGATTGTATATTGCAACGGTTTCCTTAAGTGAAATGGCGAAACTTCTAAGTTTAAGGTGTCATATTGCTGTGACCTCATTGAGATCAAAGTTAAAGAAACCTTATGGTAGTTTGTTTGAACAGTTATTCGTTCCTCGAGAGCTCGACGTCTTGTGATTTAATTTTTTTTTATATTTCTTAGGAGGTCTATGACATGTGTTACTTTTCATTTGCTGTTATTTTTTTTTATCTTATCTTATCTTCTTTAACTTAATGAAAATCAAAACGATAC
The DNA here is from genome assembly GCA_921293015.1 of Phorcus lineatus. Classification (NCBI taxonomy): domain Eukaryota; kingdom Metazoa; phylum Mollusca; class Gastropoda; order Trochida; family Trochidae; genus Phorcus; species Phorcus lineatus. The sequence continues at coordinate 29,988,437 of OV121094.1, read as the reverse complement.
CCTTGATGTTGATTAATTGTACTTGCTAGTGAATTGTTTTCCAATATTCATTAACAAAGTTGTTAAAATGGCGAAACTTTGTAAGATAATTATTAATGTACGGAGTGTTATCAAATTGAATATCTCTTCAAAAAGAAGTTTTGAAACTACTACGTGCCAATACCAGCTTTCCGATTGACAGTTTATATAAAACACTGAAGTACCTCAAAGCACTCCTTTTGATTAAAGTGTGAAATCTTAAAGAACATTGGCATTATTCTAATGGCTAAAACACATTTCAAATGATTAATCATTATCTCAGCATAGAATAGACAGATTTCCTTTCGGATAACGTGATTCATACTGAATCTGACAAAGCATTAATCAAAACTTAAATAATTTGTGAATTATTGACATCCCTTAAACAAATAACTTGGTAACAATCCATCTGCATTAATAACGAAATTAACATTGCACAATAATAATATTAAACTATTGATTTGATTTGTAGGCGGTTATAGTTCTCCTATAGAAAATCATCTTGTAATCACGTTCCAGGCACGTTGCATCCAAAAATCAAAAACTAGCTTTGTGCAATAAAAACAGGAATATTGGAAATGAAATAAAGCAGAAATGCATTTGAATAATCAAATAGGAAACTGAATGCTTTAAACGTATCACATAGGTAATCTCATAAATAGCAGTTTTTAGAAACCCAAAACTCAGAAAGCATCTGATTTCGTCGTTGCTGATACCATGCAAAAGTTTATCTATGTAAGGTAACCATTGAATGAAGATCACATTCGGAAAAAGAAGTTGTATTTCAAACTTGTACGGAGATCGTTTGATCTTCACATTTGTATTTGTATTTGTATTCATATGATGAATAGGAGAAGACAAAACCATTTTCAGATCACAAGAGCCTGTCGATGCTAATGTTAAAATTCTCTTTAAATGTGCAATATGAATCGATTACATGTGAAAAAAAAGAAAACTTCTATACAGGGAAACAGTTTTTAAAAATTGGCATTTACAACCAAACGTGAACGTTTCACGTAGCATGTAACTATTCTGCAACCGCTTAAAGACAAGGAATTCAATTGGTTTTACCTTCACTGGACGCTCGATAAAGCGAGCATTTTCATTGGGACAAATACATACATGTATCGTAGGACAGAGTACCATTGCATTCTGTTTATTAGTTCTGTACACTCATTTTCCATTCATATCCATGGGAACTGATATTTCATCATCTTATTTACATAAATATGAATTGAAGATAAGCATTTACAGAACAAAAGAGTAGTTATTAATTTTAGTTATTTATTTAAGAACAGTTTTGGAACGCATTAGGTGGATGATTACATTTTAGGAGGTATCTAAATGAATATGTCATTGGCATACAACCTTGTGTTCATTAGCAAGTGTCGTGGGATTTTGACAACGATTCTACATTACTATTGATCAAGTATTTCAGCATCTTCTTATCTCGATGAGTACAATTATTCGTTGTTGTTCAAGCAACTGAAGAGATGATTGAGAAATAATGATACCTGGGGAAGCCCGAGTGTGTCTAGACGTCAAAAATGACGTTTAAAAATTTAGGACATGTCTGTTGTAAGGAGAATGGTTTTAACAATATTGAAAGTGATTTTTACCCTGACTACTACTGGTTATTTTGTTTGCATTTCATGAAAGCAGTTTGAGAATTTACAACAAACACTATTTTATTTTGTCAATTTAAAAAGTGTTACATGCATATGTTCATCATATAAGAAATATTTTGGAATTTGAGGTCAAATATTCGTAAACCCGACTGAATAGCCTTCACTCCCTGTGAGTATAAAACTCCTTTCATTGGACAATAACTAGTTATAAAAACGTAATAGGTTGACGATTTTGAATGAAGTGAAGTGAATTACCCGTCCAACTCCTAATATAGGTAAGCAGTAGTTCAATCGCTATGTTTAACAAATAAAGGCTATATTTCTCGCCCGTCAGATGGAAAATTGTATACTGAAATTGGTTGATGTGTGAACGTATCAACCCAAAATCATTTAATCATAACTTCTTTCAAAGGTGTTCCTCAAAAACAGGATCTAGCATATAGTCTCCACTCCATCTTAGTGTCAAGAGAAGTTAACATGTACCGCATTCGTGCGAGGACTGACTTCCGGATATTTAAATGGGACTACGAAGTAATACGATTACAGCAAACAAATCCTTTGTAACCTTAAGCAATTCAATTCAAGTTCTTTTTCATTTGCATTCCTAAGACTTCCGTCTGTTTCTTCAAAGTACTTTCTTTGTCGTGATTCAAAGACATTCTCCTTTGATTGTACAGAAAGGAATAAGGAAGGACCTGATAAAGGCTTAGGTTTCCTTTGTTATAGGACCTTGAATACTCAGTTATTTGACAAAGATTTTCATCTATTCATAAAGTCATTAGCAGAAGCAAGCATTTTTACAGTGGTACTAATAGTCTTAAAACAGGATATATAAGGTTTGCTTAAAAACCTGCACTAGTTAATCTTATTTCTACTTTGATTGAACTCACAGATTTTTGCAAGATACTGTATGAACACAATCGAAGATAAACAAGAAAGAAAATTCAAAAGCTGAAAAAACTTAGGGACATAAAATGAAAAACGTTGAGGCACATCAAGGAACGATCATTCGGCAAGAAAGTTGTGCAGTTGAACTTACCAGAGGACGTTATACTTTGTTTCATTGCAGCCTTTCAAAACTATTGAAGTCATTGTTGTTCACGAGAGATTAGATGACTGGTTAATGAACGCGTCATAAGTCAGTGTTCAAATGGCTTAGGTATAGTTGCAGCCAAAATTTCTAAATTTCGCAAACTGAATGTGGCATGGCCACTACCATTGTATTGAACGAGCTAAGTTAATAGTTTAAATAATAAACATTGACTGGAAGTTTTAAAAAATGAGGATAGATTTATTGATATCGCCTTAGTAGATCACACTGTAGGGGGATACTAATTGTTAAAGGTTAATGAATTTACTACCTCAAAAGAACAACATATGTTAGATACATATATAAGATATATTATGTATTGTTGGGAATAACACACGGAGAAACATATTTAACATAATAGTGAAACATATTAAGTAAGTACGAGTACTTACCATGTCACAGAAGTGCAAACATCTTTTAGCCACTGTCCTCTTCGAAGCATCATGTCATGTAAGACATTTTTACATCAAATTGTATATATGATCCTTTTCCTTTTCCCCAATAAGCCCTCTGTTATTTGAGAATCCATTGTGACATTTCAGAAGTTCATAAAGCTTCTTCTAAGCAGAACACTCGTGATCAGGAATATAGAGAATGGTTACCTCATGAATCAACACAAAGCAGGGTTAGCAAGATTTCCTCAAACAATCACCCCTTTAGTGAAACCAAACACTCACGATCAATATCAAATATATGAATAAGATCACTTAACGATTCAACGAAGGATAAAATATGACACGCCCATTAGCTCCCAAAGAACACAAATCACATGTTTGTCTCACTGCGAGAGGCTAACAATAATTTCAAGTTCTTATCGGTTAGTTACACAAAGCAGCAGATTCGATTATTGTAAACAAGCTTCATTTAACATGTTTATTCCTGAGAAGAATCCTATTCACTCGTTTATACAAATAATCAGATAAAACCATATAAAAAACCCCACATACATATACTTTGCGTTAGGTGTAGGATATGGTTAGAAAAAGTCTCCAAGGCCGTTAGGCCTGGGACGAGCCCGCGTGCCAAACTAATGGAGACTTTTTAGGACCATATCTAACTTAAAACTAAGTCCCTTAAAACTATTGGAGGTTGCTGCCCACTGCCATGTTTATGTTAATTAAGTGTTAAAACACATCAACTTCATTAAAAAATCTTCTTATTTTTCTTTCAAGTAAAACATTAATGTGTTCATTTTACTTATTCAATACATTCACCGGGGCGGGATAGCGCAGTGGTTAGCGCATTCGGCTTCGGATCAGGAGGTCCGTGGTTCGAATTCCGCCAGGGGCTCGGCAACTTTATTTGCATTAGAGAACTGTTCTACACGCAGTCAGGTTTGAGTGCAATGCTACACTGAAAGTCAGCGCAGTACCACCCATGGTTCGCTAGTTCCAGCCGATGCTCGCAGGTTTCACCACAATACATAGCCACCATGGTGTTGCGGGCTTTCTCCCTGCAATAATACTAGCAGCCGCGATATAAGTGAAATAATCTTGAAAGCGGCGTTAAACACCAACTCACCTCACCTCACCTCAATACATTCACCACAAAAGATTGGCAACCCTGAATAATCTATTGGAGGTTGGACATTAGTTGAAAACTATTCGAGGGTATCTTCACTTTATTATGTCTATTGGAGACAAAGCAGGAGCAAGATGGAACTAATGTTAACACAACTTAGTTTTCATCTACGTAAGAGGATGTAAAAGCATTCTTATAGGATATTACAGATGAGAAACAGCACAAGTATATCTGCCAAAGGAATGCTTTACATTAGCTATTATGACCTCGGACTAAGTGATTGCATTGCTATACGACCTTGATACCTATTGGTTGAACATCAAAGAGGACCATGAGATATAGCTCAGACACTAAGACCATTTGATGATGAAAGGAGTCATTCAATTAACCTTAAATATAATTAATTGTCATTGGTTTTGAATGATGGAAAGTGGGGTGATTTATTGTAATAATGCACATCTATAATGATAATGAGTCTACATTTTCGAACACTTCAATCAGAGATATCTATCAAAGATCACCAAAGTCTGGTGTTAAAACATAACATAACCTTCTTTCATTCTCTGTTAGTATTGTTTGTTTGTTACTTTGTTAAGAATGTCTTAGTGTTGTTGTCCGCCATCAACTGAGATGTTTCGGAAGCAAATTAAACAATTATACAATAACAGTGCTACATTAAAGTCACATCAACAATCAAGCTGTGCAAGAAGAGGGATGCATCTAAGTAAGCATTTTCACAATTCATCATAATTCAAGTTGCCCAATTGTTATAATGTTTATGCTATTTGAGACAAAGACAAAATGTACATGTTATTTAGTTCGTAAACATATTGATGCATTTCTTCTAAAATACCCCATGACCTCATTACCAGATAATAAATACATATTAATGATATCATAGTGCTTGATTTACGGGCAAACTTACCGAGGTTCGGATACCACTCAAGGTCACCCGAACTTCGGACACATTTAACTGGAAGCTGACACAATGATTTGTGCTATTCCTGTGATTTTTTTTCCAAATGTTCCTCTTCAGTGTCTTATTTTATTCATTTCTCTTTATAAAGATGTAATCGTCGGTACTGTTTGTAATAAAACTCTTGGTTGGAGGTACAATTTACGGGCAAGTAAACAAATGGCCAAATATTTGTTTTAACGTAAATTTAAACTCTCAAGTAAGGAAATGTAGGAAGCGGGAAATACATTAAACCGTATTCATTCAGCATTAAGGAAAACAACCAGATAGTCAAATTCTTCTGAACATTGGTATAAATAATGTGAATATATAAGTAAACATTGAGATTTTGGCCTTAATTCTGACAGATTGACCATAGTTCGGACACTTATTAAAACTTCTTTGTAGGACTTGTAATGTTTTGATCAAACCAAAATAAGTTCAGAAAACATGAGTAAACATGCGACTAATGTCAAAATGATTTGTATTGAAAACATACGGTTCAGCGCTCACAGCGTACTTGCGTCGAAAGTCTACAATGTGATTGTGGCGTTACTATTCTGTAACAACGCATGTGGTACTTTTCGAGAATCATACATCGGAAAACATGCTCTGTATCTACACTTTGTAAAACAATTTAATGTATGGTTTCGAAAAACTACAATATCCTTGTACATCGACTACTCAATACGTGTTTAGAGATGCTTGAAACCTTTTTGATAAATATCAAGCCAGGAATGCATGCGATAGATTAGGTGCGGCTGTCCGAAGTTAGGGCAGAGGTATCCGAACCTCGGACAAACTGATAATTGAAAATAAAACCTTTATTTTTGGTTTACTTTGATCTAATTATGCATTTTGAGATGAAAATGAAATAAAACATTCAGTGTTTGATACTTGTGTTAGTTGGTTATGGCTTTCTTCAGGTAGATATAAATTATACAGACACTCAAAGTATTCCAATCATTACTCAATGAGTAAACATATCCGAACCTCGGTCAGTTTTCCCTAAGTGTTAGAGATAACAATTGTAGATATAACAGTTCATGGGCTTGTATTATGAGTTTTAGATAAATAAGTTTTCTAAGTGCAACTACGTAATGTGCCCTTAACGAAATTACATTTTTGAGTTATGAAACAGTGAGATAAATGTCATCATCTAACCACTTGACACAGCTAATCATTGCTATTTCACAACGATGTATAGCACAAGTAAGTTATGGAATATTAGGTAAAACGAATTCAAGGTAAGTTGGAAATTGCTATGTACTTAAATAATGTACCTCATCGCTAATGGACTTTCCTTTTACAGATTGTTAATGTTTTTCATAAATCGGGAGGAGAATTCAACCAAATAACAATAAAGACTTTATCTATCTAGACTTTTTCGATAGTAACCCGTTCAGTATACACGTATATGGTATGTACCAAAAACCCTTACCTCAATGAGTGGCCAATTCCCGTTATCTTTAAATGGTGACCTTTTGTACTTAGCTAATAATGATTAGCTGCAATAGTGCAGCTTCAAAGATCGGTAATGTGAAGCTTTTAAGCCTTTTCACATTATGGCACTGTGAAATTCCACTGGTTTGCATCATATCCTATGTTTTTACCCCATGTTAAGGAAAGTACCATCATATTTTCAGCAATGATCTACTAAAACCCTATTAATTCATGGATCAACAGTCATGTTATAGCAGTAAGTACGCCTGGTCACGAATGTACGACTCATCGAGACCACGTTTATCTTACTTCGACTACACATAAGGGATGAAATTTAGGCATCGGAATACTTATGACGTTCTTCTTATAAGAACGTGTTGTACTTAGTTTATCATCCAGGAGTACAATTATAGATATCATGCTGATCGTTATATACATGCGGGAAATGGCAAAAAAAAAAATATGCAAGCTGATTAATTTTGTACTAGGACTTGTCAATATATTGATGTATAGTGTAGAAGACGAATTCACTTTTTCTAAAAAAAAGATTTTGACTGGAAGGTTAAATCTAGAAATATGCTTACTTACCAGGGTATTGGAGTGCACAGTTCAAAATCTCTATCGGATATGTCTTCTTCAAGTGGCATCCTGATATTCAATGTACATTTATAAGTTTACTTTAAAACAGATAAAAAAATGATAATCCATTTCCAGTGCCCAATTCTCTCTTCGAAACACTCAGGTATCTGTGTCAGTTTCAAGACGCAAGAATCACATGCGACCAGATGTTTTCTGTTGTTTATGAATAACTTTCTTCACCTGTCGTGAATATAATCCACACTGTTCTTTTACTTGGCGCCTGTGGCAAATTAACGTTTCAAAGCGTCATCATTACTCAACCAACAAAGGACAGAAATCTTTCTACTGAAATTAAGTGTTGCTTTTTTTCTTCAGTGGTTTTAAAGAAGTATTGTGGTGTATTTTCGTCAACTCACTTGTAATGGTAATTGACAATTGAGGTATAAAGGCTCATCAAAGGTGCAATGATTCGTACGACAATTTCCTGATGGGATTTTGTTTTTTATACAAAATAATAAAACAAACATAAAAAGTTGGTTTACAAGCAAGTGTGCAATGAAATAAATGAGTTGTTTTAATTTTCAAAAAATAACGCCCATCTACTCGTAAAAAAACTGATTATGCTGACGATTAAAAAAAGCTTCTTTTGCTCAAAACAATTTATTAAAAAGGTCATTTCTTTGTACATTCTAATACTAATCACAAGTATTATCTTGTTGTTAACTGATACGAAAACATTCATGTCGTTAGTTTTATAACCATATGGTCATTTGTGGGCAATGACCGAAAAATCTCTCATCGGGTAAACGCTAATAGTCATAACGGTATTGATCATCCTGACAATAGACGCCTTACCGTGAAACAGTTAGTATTTCAAGCCGATGGTCTGTTTCTCCGATATTATATATGTTTACCACGGGACGTGCTGTAACGAGTTGAAGCCAAATCCCTGAGAGACTGATCGTCAGTGGTATCAAGCAACGATGTTTTCGAGTTGATCGTACGTCGAAACCTGATTTTGTACGACGTTTGGAAGGTCCATAAGTCTTTCAATACGAAAAATAACAAAAAGGATTCATGCTTAACTATCTTAACATAATATGTGTCTTTTTGTGTTTGTCAAATGTCGTCAATAAATCAACATGACAATGTGGTTCTCGTTATTTCAACACTTTGTTACAATGTCAGTAATATTAGTAAAAATTGTAAAAAGTCACGCTGAAAACATTTTAATTCTTAGTAATTTAAATTTGTAATAATTCAAATCATAAGTTTCCTGAACTTTTCATTGCATTGTAGCTTACATTTAAGTATTTGAAAAGTATAAATTATTGCAAGCCTAGAAAAAAATGGTTAAGGTAAATGTAATAAATGTCTTTGTATCACAATTAAAAGCAGAAAAATATTGGAACAGATTACTGATTTTTGTTACAAGACGGCAAGTATGATATTTCGCGATCACCTAAAACCAAATATCGAAATTTCTTGGTATATTTGTGTTCAACGGTATTTAAATTTGAACAGTTGAAACAAACATTGAACATCCTAGTAAAAACAGTCAATTCCATAAAAACCTTGCAAATATACAACATAGAAAATGTCATGTTTTGTTACATATATTTGATAGGTTCATTACGAGGATAATTACAAGTTTCCGGTTCGTGTGAAGAGATCGGCCATATTTCAAGAAACCCCTTAACCTTTCCGTTAACCCTTTATCATATTTCCAAATATTGATGTAACCTTTCCGCATTTACAATGAGATTTGTGTGCATATAAAGAAAAGATATTACTGATACCAATCACGAAAAAGATTTACGGCAATAAACTTATTTGAACACTAACTCATAACCACAAATCCCCGAATCAAAAAGAAAATTTAATCGATAGTTATAGTGATGTAACGAATGGGTCACATCTTAGTATGAATGATTATGGTTACATAATTTCACATATTAAAACACGTTAAGTAACACTTGTTCCTAAGCTGTTAAAATACAATCATGAAACATCACATCTAGCCTTTATATAAATGAGTCGTTTGCGGTACTTTTTTGCTTTTTGTGTTAATTTGCAAATTTTTAATATAGGGTCAGCAAACAGTATAATATAGTTCATACAAGTAAAATAAACCAGTTACCCTGAACTGAGTAAAAAAAATATTCCATAATACAATAAGTGCATTGTTGACCAAAACTGACCAAATCTCTGCTCAGTACCATCCGTTAAGTTTATGCATTTGGGGATATCATGGTACTTAATAATTCCTCGATAACGAAATCAATGTCAGTTTTTATATTAGTATCGTATCGAAATTGCTGTACATTTAAATTTACACAGAGTTTGTAGTTAGACTCTAATTGAATTTACACAAACACAAATACCTTCCCTTTAATAAATACGTCAAACTCAAAACATGAATGTGGTATTCAATATTAAATATATATCATATACAAAGTATTTGTAAAAATGCAAAATAATTATAAGAGTTATTTTACCAATATATATTTTTCTTTATAATAATCCTAACATGAACATGAAAACAACAGTGTTCATGGAAAAGCAAATGATAAACAGGAGGATCCAGTATACAGATACACCATATGCCTGCAATCTGCTCCATACTGAAATGTTACAAGTGTTCCTTTTTTCTTGCACAAGGGTAGTTAACGTATTCTTCACGTTTAAAATTTTCTTAACAAAATCTTTAATGTTTATTTCGTTTCGTGTTCAGGATTTTTCAAAATGTGTACAGGAATGAGGTGTATCATAAGAAAGATATTTGCTAATCCTTACATATGAATAGTTCAAAACAGAAAACATTATTGAATAAACTCAAATAATTTCGATGAGTGATTACTTCTTTGTTATAATTGCAAAAGGCTTAAGGATCTGAATGGTCTCGAAATAAGCATACTACATTGTGGTAATTAGCAAGTGTCAATTGTTGATCTCGTATCAAAGCGTCCAATTATCTCAATTTATCACGTTGTTTGGCAAATAAAACCAGCAAGGGTTTAGAATTAATGGTATCTGGAGAATCCTGAGTGTGTTTAGATACTGATAATGATGTTCTTAAGACGTGTGTGTTGCAAGGTGTAGGGTTTGTTCCAATAGTGTTATCGATCAATGTTATAATACATGGTTATTTCGGTTGCACGTCAGGAAGATGAGATTGTCAATTGACAACTTGATGAACATACAACTTATGACATAGTCTTCTCGTACGTTCCATGTGTCATGTTGTTCTGACCTCTGGCGGAGTGACCCCGAATTTCGAATTTGAATGGATAATCAATGTCATTTAAAATGAGTTCATATTGACACGGAAAAGCTTTTTCTAAACTTTTCCAAAATGATATACGTTTACATAAGTTGATTTGATATGCATAGTTATATATTTTCTCCATGTGATCCATCACTGAATGCATCAATATGTCGGAAGACTATTCACAGTTGTAAATTAAAACAGCACATCTCACATTCATGGCCAGTTAACTAACTTAATGTTTATCAAGAATAATATTATAACGAATAATGCCATACATTCCTTACATTCACGAATCAAGGCAACATGACTGTAATGATTTACAATTGTCTGAACATCCGAACGTCACATAACTCTTTCATTGTCAGGGTAAAGTCCAAACATCATAAGGGAACCCTTAAATACGTAGACTAGGCAATGAACTTCTCGTTCATGGTTGTATGCTTAGTTTATGTCTTTAGTATCAGCGATATTTCGATTTTAAAAAAAACTAAAGTTCATCATTTATTTTGCAATATGAAACATATTCATGCTGTCATCAATAATTTGAAGTAATTTCAGATCCATATGAATCAATATTCCTTTCCATTCATGCAATTAATATATAAAGTTATCAACTATTAGAAGGTATAAATGAATTGTTTTAAATTTTCTTGGTGTCTTTTCTTAGAATAATGAATTTCTTTGGAACCAAAACCTCTATTTGCCTGGTACTTAAACATTAGTTATCACCTCAAGTTCACGAAGAGTAACTACTTCACTTTGATTTCCTCTATAAGAGTGTGAAAAGTGTGAAAAGCGTATTGATTTTCCAAATTCTATCGATTAAGGATGTCTCTAGTATACCCATAATGAAGCAATGTTAGCATAAATAAATCCCGAGACAGGCTGTAAACCATAACTTGCAGTGAGTTATCATAGTTAGACGAATATACTAAACAAAGCCCAAAGTCTACGGAATTCAAGAAAAGGCCAATCAATTCAACCTCTATTTTCGTTAGCATTCTTGAGACAACCGTCAGGTTCTTCAAAGTAGGTCCTTTGTCACGATTCAAAGACCTTTTCCTTTGATGGAGTTAAAATGAAAAAGGAAGATTTACTTAGGCTTCAGTCGCCTTTGATATGGGATGTTGGGAAAAAGATTTTTTGACAAAGACCTCAAAATCATTCTTCATGAATATGAACTCGAATGAGTATTAAATATTTTGAATTGGAATGAAATGCTATTAATCAAATTTAGCTTCTGAATCAAGCTTATTTGAAGTTTAATTGAAGATAAATGAAATAAAACAAACTCAATAGAAGAAATACCTCCTTCCTCGTTTCTTAACGGTACCTCTCATAATTCACAATTGTAACATAATGATAATGAAACTTTGCATTGTGCATTAAGGAAAAACGCTACTTACAAGCATAACGGCACCATAGCTCATATATCTATTTGCAATTGTTCTGTATTTTCTTGTAAAGAAAACTTCCTGTCACTTTGCTTTTCCGATAAATATTTAGGTTTGGTATTTTACTAAAACCGAGGAATATTTCACACTTTACACTTCATCCAAAACACTCATGATCAATAACAGATATCAATCCAAGACTTCACATATAGCTGATCAAACAAAATGCCTTTTTATGCCGTTAAGAGCACACATCCTTTCTTCTCAGTGCTAGAGGCACACAATTTTCTCAATTTTTTATCGCCTTGTCAAACAAAGCACCAGATTGTTGGATTATTCTTTAGTAAAGAAATATAACGCTTTAAGTGAAAAAATGCCTTATTTTGGCCTGATGGATTAATCCGGTTTCTAAATATTGCCTCCTTTTAATGTAAATCTTAAGATCCCGTAGTTCTGTAGTGTTTAATTACTTCCGTAAGGAAAGCTGGATTTTCTACTTTTAAGTTGTGACAAACGTTCTTAACAAAACAACCTTGATATTTTCTACTCTATATAACATGAATTTAATAGGACGACCTTGAATATAAAACATGCCAATGTATTGATTTCATTGTCAGATTCTTGTTTCATGGATGTCGTGAAACATAATTCCATAATAATGGGGGTCTTGAGACACAGCAAAATGATAGGGAAAGGGGTATCCTATGGTTGAGACAATGTGATCATTTGATCACCAGATCTTCAAGAAGATCATTTAACTATACTGGATATGATATGCGTCCTTGTTAAGCGAACGGGACTAATTGTACCTGATTGCATTGTAATACAATTTCTATAATCAATTCGAACACTGTTTCAGACTGAAACAAGTAGCCTGGTTTAAGACATTACTTATTTTTCATTTACAATGAGTATACAGTTGAGTCACTAGGTGGCTACCGTGTGAACGCTCCAATATCTTCATGATCGCATTCGACTGGGCTGTTTTCCAATCAATAAGTAGTGTACAAATTAAAGTTAAGCTTCAAAATGATATTGTTAGATGTTAATTAAAAGTAATAAATATTTTTTCAAAAATAACTTTTTATAATAGAACAACTAAGCAACTTATGTCATGACCTCTTTACGGGATACTTCAGAAAGAAAAAAACGGTCTTGACACTCAGTCACAATAGCCTAGATAGTAGCATTCTAGTCAATCGATTTCACTTAATCAAAGTATAGATACACACTCACATTGGATTGCAGTAATGATTTGATAAAAAACAATAGAATGATAAAATTCTTCAAAGGCATTTAGAAGTTGGTGTAATCATACTAGACAATTCTTATGGATAACAACTTCTATATTTGATATCTCACGACGTTTCTGGGCTACTTCTTGCCCCTTCTTCAGGTGAATGATGATATGATACAAAGTATGATATATATAGAGATTATTACCCGAGGAAGTGTGTCATATGACTTTTACGAAATGAGTGCGAATTTTTGTATTACCTGAGCGAGAGCGAGGGTTATACACAAGTTCGCACGAGTTTCGTAAAAGTCATATGACACATTTCCGAGGGTTATAATTTCTTTATTACCGATTCTATTTCATTTCAAACACACGGAGAGCGGCCTGCTTTCTTTGCGGCGGCCCGCTTAAGTGACGTCACGAACAATGGTTTGATGACGTCACAGACAACATCATACGGTAACTAGCGCTGAAACAATCGTTGCTAGACAAAAGTGATATGTGCACATGTGCTCATATTGAAAATATGTCATCACTTATGATTAACCATATGGGTAATAAATACATATATTACATGAAGCCAGATAAGTAATTAGAAGTTGTTATCCATAAGAATTGTCAAGTTTTAGAATGATAGTATATGAATACAGAATTAGATTTTCGACTTATGGGACATTTATATGCATGCTATAGTGATAATACATGGTACTAATAACCACACTGTAGAGTTATTATGTGTGAGTCTTCATTAAGTGTTATCCTACAAAAGGATACTAGACCCCTTGAAATCTCAAACACATATTAATTTTTTTTTTAAATATTCACAAACATCCATTTAGATGACAATTCAGCAAATGCCTGAATGATGTTACACATTGAACCTTTCCTGAAAGTAGCCCCGTGACGTTTACATTTATGTTCAATAAAACAAGACCAAGGTACGTCCTTGAGTGGTTAATTCCTATTATCTAAAACTGATGACAAATTCGTGACTCGTGGCTCTTTTGGTAAAGTGGTGGGCTGTAATAATGCAGCTTCAAAGGGTTGTCTTATGAAGGTCAAAGAGTATATACATTAGGCACTATTTAACGATTATTGTGACTTAGCATGTTTTTGGAGAAACTTTGAGAGCGAATGTTATTATTGTATGATGTCAAGAAACTTGAACCGAACGAAACTTGAAGTAGCCATGATCACGGGTTTTCAACTAAGAAGAAACTTCACTTAACTCTATCTACGTAACTATAGGTGAAAAGCATTATAAGCAGCAAACAACTGAACTGGTATAAAATGATAATATTCAGAGAACAAATATTCAAGGCGGTAAAATGGTACTTTACGAAACACTAGATACAGTTTGAAGCGTCATGACGCAAAATACATATTAGCACATTAAAGTGGTCAGTATAGTGTTAAGAATCGTATGAACAATGTTTCAGTTTTATGTCTTTAAACAGGGATGAATATTTATCAGAAGTTAAAATTTAGTCAAAATCCAACGAACTGTTACTGAAATAATATATTCATTGATCGTTAGTATGATATCCTGAATAGCCATATTCGATTGGTGAACACTTTTCGGTAATCAATCGTTTTGTCACTAGCTGTGGTTGAGACCTTCTTATCTTTAAAAAATGTCCCTATTATATCTTGTGCGAGATTCGACTGAGGTTAAACAAGGAAATTATCTTTCGTCTACACCTCTAACAGTAACTACCATTTCACAGAATGAAATATATTATTTGAAAACCGATCTATCCAACAAACTTCGACACTAAATATTCAAAAACAAACGTCCCTCTTTTTCCAGGCTAACATAGTCATAAGAGCCAGGTAGCGGGTTTAATTCTCTAAAAGATAATGGATACTCAATGGCATTTGTCTTTCAAACCAGTTTTGATTATTGTGGTGATATATAATAAACATGGTTTTCGACAAATATCTCTTTCTATTCAATTTACTATATATTTCAATGGTAGTTACATTAGTAAACTAAAGTAATGCAATTATTAGCTATTATACATGACTATTGTACCATCATTTTAAAGAGTATAAATATAAGATATCAGGACTGATGCTTGATAACATTTTATTCCACTGATAAATCCGAGAATTTGGCTGCTGTTTATATAATAAAAAAGAGTATATAGTTCTAATTCATAAGGTAAACTCTGACACCCATGATTTTATTTGCCGCTTAAGTATCGGTTGTGCCATATATAAGACGATCCACCAAATTGCTTCATATAAGAGTTTCTGATTATTTGAGGCCAATGACCGACACCATGTTCAGTGGCAAACACTTAAGCACCGATTAATGAAGAAATAATGATGTTGATCATCCTGGGAACATAGTCCTAAGCAAATAATAGAAAGCACTTCAACCGATGGTCTCTTCTAATTATATTCTACATCCACAAGACAGGACGTGGGGTAGTGAAACGAAGCAAATAATCAGGTATTCGATTTTTCGAAGAATCTATTTATGAAAAAAAACATCATAACACAAAATCGGCCAATTTTAAAAATCTATTTAACAATTGAATTTGTTTATTTTGAAAGCAAAGATAGATGTGATTAACACCTTGGTGGAAAACTGTTTTGAAATTACATATGTTTTTATTGCCAGGGTAAAATAGGTACTGTTACCCAAATGCGACGAACTACGAAAATAGTACCTTGATAGCAAACCCCCAGACCAGTGTTCTAAAGTATCATTTCCATTCATACAAAATCGTAAGTTCTCTAACTGCTCGAGCAGTGTGATTTTAAGCTTAAGTGTCTTCAGATATCTTGATTAAAAACTTCAATCTAAAATGACTATAGAAAGTTAATACATTTTAATTTATTTCATTGATGTGTAAATAAAAGAAGTTCTTCCTCTTCTTCTTTCTTAAAATGCGTCCAATAAGTCCATCTAAATATTTACGGCTAGTCTCCTGTAACATCCTTTGAAATACTAAAACCCTAAACAGGCGAATGAAGATCAAAGTTTTATCTCTCATTCCTTATCTATACAATATATTTATCATTACAAATGCACCTTTGCTTTTTTGGGCAAATTATCATCTCCAACTGTGGGAGTGTAGAACATAACATTGATTTAAATTGTAGTGCACTGATAAGAGATAACTACAGTATGTTCAACAAAACTGTCAATGAGAAACTAATGTATCACTTTATTTGATAAAACTTGATATGATCTTTCAAGGAAAAAGTTACACACAAATCATCCTAATTTCTACTACAACTTACAAAGAAGCGGATGAATATAAATTATAGTAGGGATAATATTCATAACCATATACAAGAACACACAGAAATATGTAACACCTGACAAATTGAACATTAGAGTAGTTATAGCTAACCGCTAAACTGGTTACTGCCAATTATCATCTCATTTGTAAATGTATATCAAAATACCTTGGATCTGTAAATAGTGATAATGAATGGCCGCTTATTATGTTTATGTAATAACGAGTATTGATTTTAAGCAAAGTGAGATAAATTGATATGGAAATGCTTCTGTTGCAAGAGAACACTGAAATGTGTTACCAAATCGATCAATGAATTTGTGAAACGTCAAATGAAAAGAGATGACTTATACTTGAGATCCTTATAAGTAAGTTATATTTTAAATTCAAAGCAAAATGCTACAAAATAAAAATGAAAATCATATTCACTTAACCTTATCATATCAGTTTTCAAATTCAATATCGACAACATTCTAATCCTGATTAACTGAAAATCAATTTCCAGAATTTGGCGTAATTTGAAAAAAATCAATAACAAATGTTAAATTAAAGATATCTCTTCTTCGTTCGTTTTTCGCGACTGTCAAACGGATTTTCCTTATTTTAGTCACTAGAGTTGTTCCGTCTTACGAGTATGACCTTGCGGATAAGAAAGAATAATCTCCGGCATCTACCGTTTCGTTATCCTGTGATCAATTAACATTTATTTACAATAGACATTAACATTAACGTTTACAAGGGTAAATAAAAGATATTAATGTTCGTAAAATGACATAGAAAACAGGATCAAGTATCACTTTTTGCATATATTTTTCAAGAGAGGAAGAAGTCCGATGGCGCCAAATCTGGGTAGTAAGGTAAAGCGGACGTATGATGGATGTTTGTGGGGAATTGGCATGTCCACGGTTTGCTTTGGTTTTTGGTTTCAGAGTCAAAGAGATGTATCCGCATATGTATGTTCACCAATCGTTTCAGGAAAATTATCCTTGTCTGCCTTGAATCGAAACAAAAGTTCCTTTGAAATGTCCAGGCGTTTCTGTTTCTGGACACCAGTTAACATTTTTTGCAGCCATCATGCAGAGAGCTTGCTGGTATGTCATTATTATGTCAATATGGCGTATACCGACCCAAAAATAAGACTCAGCAACTCTGTCTTCAGGCATCATGTCGCGAACAGCATTAACTTGAAAATACTGGTCGAGGTTCTTGCCCGACCAAACCTGGCATCATCTTCAACACCCTGCCGGCCACGTTTAAATTAAAGCAACCCACCTGGTAACTGAAGCGATCATGTCTTAATAAATTTCCTGTGCAGACATTTTTTTCCTTTACAAATATTTGAGGACTGCACGCTTTTCCAAATTATTAAATTTTCCAGTTTCTTCAATCCTATCAATGCGCTCTTGAATGTAGTATCTCGAAAACTACTGTAGGGAGGGTTGCAATATTTTTTCACTACCTTCAGAAAAGATTGCTTTCCAGGTTTATAGATAATTTGGAAGTAGTGGATTGTTACATCAAGCTTATTATACGAACTTCTTGATTTAGTTGGTCAAGTTAAATTTGTTCTCAGAAAATAAGATATCATTGACACATAATTTGATATTGATTTTGAGGTGTTCATCTTTATCATGATATTTCCCCAATAAGACACCTCTTAAACAAGAACACAATGCAAGTTATTTGTCAATAAATGTCATTTAATTTAAGCGTTTTGATATTCCATCTTTCAGTTGTGGCATTTTGTCTTTGAGACATTCAATTATAAATATTTTCACAGCAAATATAACCTTTACTCGCTATGTGTTTTTCTTAGAGCCAAAATATTTACACTAAAAGCCTCTTTTGCTAGACATATCATCTTGATTATATCACAACTGAGAAAGGAAATGCGTCGGGATAAATCTGAGGACATCAATACGAGATTGAGTTTGTAAACAACTAGACTTTGCAAAACTTCATTCAGTCTTTTGATGCACAACAAAGAAAACATTACCATAAGCAGTTACAGTTGGCAATAGTGTTAAATGTGGAATGCTATCAAAGCCAAGGGAATAACAATTCACTATTTTCTTACCGTCAAAGGATCAGCTCAGTCTTGATTAAAATATATGTTATTCAGTTGACAAAGAACATTATATTCATATTAACATTCTAAATAATCATTAAATATCTATTAATCACTAAAATAAATTACACTAAAAATCAACGTACGGATAATATTTTCAGTTATTTCAGTAAAGGCAATCTATCTATACGGATTTAACTTTGTAAAATGTAGCATATTTAGATGAAAACCGGACTGTGGCGCGGACAGATGACTCAAATGTGTTTTTGGAACAATTTACAGAAGACATGTTAATGCTTGGTTATGTTAAGAGGATAACATATTTTGTATACAAGCAAATAGGACGTATGATTTGAACATTTGATACAGCCGTTTTTCGATCATCATTGAAAACAATAAAATATTATAATTTTGGCTTTTAACTGATGAAAATGCAAGTTTCGCGATATGAGGTGACCTATTCGCAGGACATAGGGTATCTTGGCTATTAATGAAGCAACATAAAAAAAATATGAAACATAATTTGTGCAATTTAACGTTATCATCTACCGTATTTCAATTAGAACAAGTTTTGATAAATTGAAAAATCTTACTATTACAAAGTATATATACATTGCGATTAAACCTAAAAACTGGCTCGGAAAAGAGAACATTGAAGGTACTGTACCGATATGATAACAATATTTCTGCAGTTAATAATGTTACGTTTTTCAATCTTGTTAATACATTTGCCCATCAAAATTGAATAGTCATTGTTTAAATGAACATACTTTCCATGATGATCAGCATATGTTAAACTTACTCTCAAATTAATTTACATGATGATTATCAATAAGAACACAATTAATTCAGGTAATATAAAGCACAAAAACGTATTACAACAAACGACGTCGACTTAAAAATATCAATGTCCACTTCGAAAGGAATGGCTCTTTATTGTTTCTGCCAATGAATTAGACGAAATGCAAATAATGAGTTATATTCCATGTAGCTGCTAAGTATGAAATCACTTGCCATTGGTTTTCTACTAATCGTCACTGTAAACAAGTCTTTGAAGCTGCCTTTTTATGTTCAATGGATATAAGAAATTCAATTACTTCATTGAATGGCTAATGTCTATCATTTATAAGTAATTACCAATGGGTGACTTTAGACTTTATTGTTAGCCCTGTGATGTGCAACTGTGGAACTTCAAAGAAGAGCATAGTGCAGGTTAAAGACAGCGATTATCTCGTCACACAATAAACAGAGCATTGGGACGATGCATTCCTATTGGACTAAGTGTGAATTAGATCGTGTCAGTAGATTGACTGATACATGCCAAACAATCACGACCATAGCATGGAAATACAAAGATGTACCCTGTTGGGTAGCTTAAATATTTAAAAAATAGCGTTATATGCTAAATATGTAGTATATGTAATTAACCATTGAACTTTGACAATCAATTTTCAGAGATTTGTACCGTCGTTAACTTCCTATAAATGTTAGCTGTCATTGCGAAAATCACACTTATTCCAAATGACATTGTTTCTAATGTAAGATATTTATTTTCATTTACTCTGAATGATTTACCTCATTTAACCGTTTTTTTGCATGTTTTACCAACACCTGTTTGTAAAATGATATCAAGAGTCACGAAGCGCTTTAAAGGACTCAGTTGGTAACATATGTTAAGTGTCATATATCATATGCACACCTTTCAAGATAAATTCATAATTTGCAACATATGCACAACATGAAACAGATTGCATCTAACGCGTGATACTTTTTAATCCCGATTGATTTATCGTGTAATTATCATGACAAGTAACTTATACTTCATGTATAAGTTCTTTGTAAAGATGCAAATTTGAAATATGCAATGTTCAACTTCTTAATTCATATGAACGAGTTATTTTAGGACTGTATAAAGATATAGGAATCATCAAAAAGATCCAAAAGTCTTTAAATCAAGTTGTGCATTTGAAGAAGGAACAGTGGATTTTAAAAAAAACCGTTAAAGCTTTGAGATTGAAAATAACAAGTTACAACCCTTAAAACAAATAGCCTATTTTGAGTATTTATATTCCATAAATAATAGATACCAATTACGATACTGATTTGCTAATTCACTATCATCGATAAGTAATGACATATGCGTGTCTGAAGGCCTTAGAGTCAGGGTCTGGCAACATCAAAGAAAGATAGTGCTCATTACAGAAAGTGATTAGGTTGTCCATTAGGATACCATTAGGGCATTGCGTTCACATCATCACTAAATTGATACAATAACATTGTGTTATCTTGGAACAAAAACTATGTGTGTGATATTCATTAAATACAATAACACAATTAGAGGATAAAAGTAAAGACAATTTTTTTTTTTTGATAAACAACTTCTTTATTCTGTGGAGGCGACGTTTCGACATAGATTCTAATGTCACTTGCTTGACAACGACATTAGAATCTATGTCGAAACGTCGCCTCCACAGAATAAAGAAGTTGTTTATCCATAAAAATTGTCTTTACTTTTCATATCATCAACTTCTAGAATGCCAATCAAAGAAATCAGAGGATAGTTTGATATAACTATAATTGACTGCATTGGCGTTTAATTTTCTATTGTGGATGATTAATCAACCTCATCAAATTAAACATATATCTTCTTAAGATACACGAGTTTGATCGTAAGACATAAGAAAACAGCATGCCAAACAAAACAAGTTTTTTAAAAAACAAATTTCTAGGACATATAAATTCACAGATCGAAGAAAAAATAAATAATTTCTAAAATTCAAAAGCTGAAAAAAATAACTTAGAAACGTAACATGAGTAAGTTATACTTTTTCAAATACAAAAAGACTTTTAACAAAGAGTCCACACTGGAAATTATGCATCTATATACTAAACGTCCACAAACCAATTATTTGTGTCATCGCTGGCTACGAGGAAGCCCTTTTTCGTATTCATCAAGAACAAATAGAGTATGCCCAAAGCATGATAAAATACAATTAGACATCATAATGAATCATAGTGGTTTCTACCCTTACATCCTGAAGGGTTCCAATAATATCAAAAAGAGGAACATTTTATAAGAGCAGTGTTACTATTGTATTTTTCTTGCGTTTAATATTACAATAACATTCTATTAAGACAGTCCATGTGTTGTGGATTTTTTTCCACCAATCTCGGAATACATTTATTCAAAATTTAATACAGTTGCGTCATTTTCATTTTCCCTTTACATTATAGCTTCTTATCACTGCATCATGCCAATCAAAATATAGTGAAAGTACAAAATGTTCTGATTAAAACACAATCGTTTTTAAAAAGAGTGATGTTTAATGACACATATTTGTCATAATATTATCAAACGTTTTTTTAAATCAAACTGTCAAAGGATTTCTGTATTGTTTTAAAGAAATTTTTTTCTTGTATCGTACTTTAGCAAAATTTAGAATTTTCAGTATCTATATAGGAATTTCACCTGTATTTTTCTTGCTTCGTGAAATATATATCACCTCTGTATCACTAACGAGAAGATTTACACTTTGTTTAACTTAAGTCAACGACCCATTGTCTTTTCAAAGATTTATTGGTTCGAGATACTCTAGTATACCTAGAATGAAAGTTAACATTTACATGTACAGGCAATGTGTAAACCAAAACTTGCAGGGACTTGCAGTTAGACTATACAGAAAAAGGAGTTTAGTAAACAAAGTCAAGAGCCTTGTAACGTATCAATAGGCAAATCAATTCAGCATATATATTCATCATTTTTTATACAACCTTCTCTTCCTTCAAAGTAGCTTAACGACTCAAAGACAGTTTCCTTGGTAGTGTTAAAATTAATACGATAGGAACTTATTTAGGCGTAGGTCTCCTTTGAGACGATGGAAATAATGTTCTTGAACAAATGCCTCAAAACCATTCTTGTCAGAGAAAATATGAACCCGAGTCAGTATTAATTAGATATTTTGAATTTGACAAGTTGTCAATCTGCTATCATTAAAATCAGTGGCAGAATGAAACATCTAATATTTTTTTAAAATAAAATAAACATAAGGGAGTAGAAAATTTGAAAAAGAATGTGCCTACTTATTTTTTGTGCAAACATATGTCAGACTTGTATTCTAAATATAACTCAATTTTGCTTAGTGGAAATCAACTTGGCCTTTTTTGAAGCAAATATATTACTTTTAACTATATGTGCAATGAGTGAGGATTACATTGACAACAAGTATTGTACTATGTAGAAGTAAAGTTACCAAAATTAATTTAACATACACACCTGATCGTATGAATTGAGAAATTACTTTTGAAACAATACTTTCAATGGTAGAAATGTATATAATAAATAGGATACATAACTCGTTCCCTTTTTATATCAAGTTTATGCCCCTCGTGAAGCAATTTTGGGTTTCCCTGTTCAAGGCTCGGGACAAAGCAAAGTTATTTCACTCGGTACATAAACTATATGAAAGGGGAACTTAGTAGATATCCTGTAAATATTGTCACTTCTCATGAAAGATGTGGTCACGAACATGATGAAGATATTATTTCACTGATAAAGATATTATTTCACTGATAAATCCCAGTATTGTTTTGTGATGATAAAACACAGAATAACCATTGCAATCGTTAATATATGGAGCCCCTTGTACTTAAGTTCTGCCTTTTAGGCGATGATCCCAGTATATGATTACAAAGAAGAAAAACAAACATCATCTTCGAGCAAAATTATTAGGTCATTTGAGGCCGATAACCGAAAATATGTTCATATGGTAAACACTTCAGCACAAATTAATCAAGAAATAATGATGTTGACCATCCTGGGAATAGAGTCCTTAGCTGATCACTGTAAGCACTTCAACCGGATGGTCTGTTCTAATTATAGTGTACATGCATAACATAGGATCTTTAGAGTGATCGCAAAAAAACAGGAGACAATTTTTTTTAAAGAATCTTTTTATGAAAAACACATAATTACGCAAAATCTGCTATTTTTAAAAATCTACAAAAACAATTTATTTAATATGTTGAAAGCAAAGATAGGTATGATCAACACCTTGGTGTACTACTGTTTTAAATTCTAATCTGAAATCTGAAATTTAGTAGCCTGACGAAAATAGGTATTGTTAGTCAAATGCCATGGATTGCTATCTTCTTTATTACACTTCAGACATTGAATGGAGAAAACATTACCTTGATAGCAAACGGAAAGTATCTAAAGTATCATTTGCATTCATACACAGGCATAAGTTCTCTCACTGCTCAACCAGTATGCTTTTAAGCTTCAGTTTCATTTGATATTTTCAATTACTGGAGCACTTTGATTCAAAAATGACTTTTAAAATTCATCTGTATCAAATTTAAAACAAATAATATTCAAAACAGATGAACGATTTAAAGTACACGTTTGAATCCATTTAACCATCTGCCTCTTCATATACCTTATCCATAAAATCTATTTGTAATTACCGATGTTTTTTGCAAATTATCAGGTCTAACTGTAGGAATGTGGTACATCACTGATGATAACTAACTTTGAGAACTAACATGCCGGTAAGTGTAAATATTGAAAATGAAATGACTGCTAATTCTGTTTATGTAATAACAAGTATTGATTTCAAGCAAAGTGTGATAAATTGATATGGAAATACTTTTGTTGCAAGAGAATATTGAAACCTGTTACCAAATAGATCAATGAACCCGTTAAATGGCAAACACAAATTGATAACCGCTTGATAAATTTAAAGTATTTTGTTTGCACAATACCCTTTTATATTTTTCATTCAAAGCAAACCGTTTCAAAATAACACAAACCCATTCCCTGAACCTTATTATATTAATTGTCAAACTCAATATTGACATATACCCTACAGCCAATGATTAATTGGAATACATTATTTCCTCGTTATCAACTTTTGCGAATGTCAACAGGACTAACTCATTTTTATATACGAGTTGTTTTTTCTGATGTATCTTACGGTCTGATCCTACCGCTTCGTTATCAAGTAATCGATCTGACAGAATAACTTACAATAGATGTTTGGTTGGTCAAAAAACATATTTTTTCAGGAGAGAAAATATCATATATTTTTTTATATTGATTCTATGGTTAAAGACTTTCCTGTGCTTTATGACAATACCCCCAAAAAGACCGCTCTTTAATTTCATAAGAACAGATGCTGATATATACTTTTATGTTAATGTTGCTGCATGTGTTTCACTATCCAAATATTTCATATATAATGACAATTCTTATATTTGGTCTGTTGAACGAAGGTTTGTTGAATGTTAATGAAGTATAACATATAAAATACGATGATACATTATTACAAGCCTATACATTTACACTAAATGCCTTTTGCAGAAAATATCTTGTTAATCACATCACGACTGAAAAAGGAAATACGTCAGCATACATCTAACAGCATCAAATATCAGATTTAGTTTGTAAACAACATTGCTATGCAAAAGTAATATTTCAGTCTTTGACGCAATACAAAGAAATTGTTACCATGTGCAGTTACATTTCTCAAAAGTCATTAAGTATCTAATGATTACAAAATATTTCACACTTTCACACAAATATTTTACTTAGGGATTATAGATTTATATTATTAACATACAAGTCCAACTGTGTAACAACTACTATGATCAAGTAAAATCGAGTTACTGTTATGATGCATTTATTCATTTAGACCAACAATGCAACATGAACTTCTTTGTGGTAATTATAAGCATTTAGTTTTGTGATAAACTGAAGTACTACGTTAAGAGGACACACAATATTTGTGCAGCTTATTAATTTTACGTTCGCTTATGTTATTAATGCTCTTTACAAAAGCATAAGCACGATGAAAGATAAATAAGTACAAATCTAATAGTATGAAGCATGAAGCATATTTGATTACAATCATTACTATATAGTAATTACGCAAAATATCAATATCTACTTAAAAATAATAACTTTTCTGGCGATCATTGAGACGAAAAGCAAATAATGAGTTATGTTTGATGACGACTGTAAGAAATCTGTTGCCATTGGACTTCTGATAGCCCACACTGTAAACGAGTCTTTGAAGTCGATTGTTTATGTTTAATAAATATAAGAGACTCAATTACTTCCTTGAATGGCTAATGCCTATCATCTATAAGTAATTACTACTTCGTGACTTAAACCTTTGTTGTTAGCCCGATGACCTACCACTGTGGAACTTCAAAGAAGAGTATAGCACAGGTTATAGACAGCAATTATCTCGTCACACAATGAACATTGCGTTGGGACAATGTATTTGTTTTACACTAAGTGTGAACTGGAAGTTGTAATTATATTGAATGATATACAATACACACTCATGAACCAAACCTGTATACGTCTTACTGCTATCTATACAGTTCTATGATTTGAGTCTTACTGTAAGACGTTCACCACATGTTACATAGATAAATGTCATAGTTATAGATAAATATAGATATATGAATATGCAGAAAATCTAGTTGAAGATTGAACATGCTGTTATCTGCTCTCTTTTAAAGTTTCCTTCTTATATATATATATATATATATATATATATATATACTAGAATTTTGAATGCATTAAATCACTTCTTTCATATATATATATATGACATTATTTCTAAACCTTTTCCTAACACCTGCGTGTAATCTGATATCACCAGTCAAGAGTCACTCGTCCTAATAGTAACATATTGGTAACATATGTAGCATATATGTATGTCGGGTGTCGTATATCATTTGCACACATATCAAGATATTTATTATTTGCAACATATGAATCATACGAAACAAACATCTAACACGTGATCATCCTGATTGATGATTGACTTTTAAAAGTTTATTCACTGTCATGAGAAGTAATTTACACTAGAATTTATTTGTAATGATGCGATCTTAAATCACACATCTTAAATCCTTAATGTGTGAACAAACTAGTTTTCATATGTTAAAGCTATAAGAGTGCAGTGTATTGATAAAAAACATTTTAAACTTACGATTGTCAATAAAAGGTTACAAACTCTACATCTACAAGTAATCTACTTTGAAGTAAATACCTATTTCAGATACCCAATTACTCTCCTGATTTGCTAATTCTTATTATCTATAGGTAATGACCTCTGCCTGTTTGATGTCTGGGACTGGCAACATCAAACAAAAAAGTGCTGATCACAGACAGTGATTATGATGTCTGAAAACAGAGAAATTTGGGGCAATATTCGATTTATAATAATTCACATAATCAATGAATTGATATCCTAAACTAGGAAACCTAAACTAGAATTTCGAATGCATTACATCACTTCTTTCAGCACTGAATAAGAACAAATTGATTCTGTGATTAAAACGTTTTGTACCAACTTTATTTCCTTATCATTAAAACCTAATTGGTTTAAAATGCTTCTGTTATTAACTGAAACGGGAACAAAGTATTAGGCCACTGATACTATTGACATTTCTTACGGATGTTTTCACCAATATCTGAATACATTTATTATTATTCAAAATCAAACGTAGATACATTAAAAACATTCCCTTGTTTTATTCTTTTCATTATTTAATGAAATCAATCATTGTGATTAGCCAGATTCATAAAATAAAGTGAAAGTAGGAAAAATAATAATGAAACCACACTCGTTTCAAATTGAAAATACCTAATAACATGTAGGAGTCATAATATTACCTACCCTTTTCAAAGTATACTGTTTTCATAATATAAGTTCTTAAATGGTTCTTGTATTGTTTAAAAAAACACACTTTTTTCTGGTGTCACATTTAAAGTAATCATTTATTCCTTATTAATATGCAGCAACACCTTTATTTTGCAGCTTTGTAAAGTATGAATCCCCTTAGTATTATTAGTGATTTAACTTCACTTTGTTTACATTCACAACAGTTAAGTCAACGATATCTTGTCTTTTCAAAATGCATTGACTTTAAAGTGAGATGAGGTGAACGATTCAAATTTCTTATATCACGGCTGCTGGTATTATTGTAGGGAGAAAGCCCGCAACAACATTGTGGCTATGTGTTGCGTAGAAACCTTCAAGGTTGTCTGGAACTAGCGAACCATTGGTGGTACTGCGCCGGAATTATGTGTAGCATTGCACCCAAACCACACTGCATGTAGAACAGATCTCTACAGCACACAGGGTTGCCAAGCCTTTGCCTTCATTGAACGCTTGACATCTTGATCCAAAGCTGACCACGTATTGATTAGATATACTTTACTATACATACAATCAAAGTTAAAATACATTTACATGTACCTCCGAACAGAGTGTAAACCATCACTTGCAGCGAGTTATTGAAGTTAATCTAGACAGTGATGCCAATACAGTGAACTAAGCAAAAGTCTGCGGAAACTAGGAAAAGGCAAATCATTTCAGCCTATATTCGTTCTTGAGACAGCTTTCTCTTCTTTCACAGAAGCTTCCTTGTCATGATTTGAAGACACTTTCCTTTGGTTGATACAACTGGCTATGGGTAGATCGTATTTAGCTTAAATTATCCTTTGAATTGAAATACAACATTCTTGTAATTATGTAAAAAAAACATGTAATTATTGTTGAGCCAGTACTAGATACATACTATGAATTGGACAGGGTATTCATTTGCTTTTATTCAAATAAGTAACAGAATCGGCCATATCATAAATTCTTTTTAAAAAAATGAAAAATAGGTAGGAGATTTTAAAGTTTCATGATCAAGAACATGTACCATTTAAAAACTCAACATAAGACTGATGAAACAATATATATCCTCTTTTATCCCGCTGAGAACAGAAGTTCCTTTTCTCACTGCCAGAGGCACAAAATCATTTCAACTCGATATATCCTTGTAACAAAACACCAGATTGTTGGAGTATTCTTAAGAAAAGAAATATAGTGCTGTCATCCAGAAAGATGTCCTTCCGGCCTGATAGAGCAATAAAGTTTCTAAAAATTGCCACCTGCAGTTTATTCAACCTCTAAAGGGTCTGTGAATTTTGGAGCTTTAATTTACCTTCTTTTAGAGGGTTTTGAGGGTTTCCAAGAAGTTGGAATGACGATAATGACAATAATATACAAATAACAACTTCTTTTTTCATTGTATACGTTGTTACCTTTGCTTGAGAACGCCACAAAAATATGTCGAAACGTCGCATACAGTGAATAAAGCTGTTGTTTTCCATGTGTTCCTTGTCATTAATTTACCTATCGTAGGAAAGGTAGAGTTCTATGAAATTTAAGGGCAAGCTACTTTTAAGTTGTGACGATGTGATTAGACGACCTTATATGCTAATTAACTAATTAATTAATTGTGTAGCTTTCATTGCGAGACTCTTGTTTGTTTGAATTAGGGTGTGAAACATTTAAATTACACGCAAATGAAGGTTCTAAGACAGATATAGCAACATATTAGGGAAAAGGGTATCTAATTATGGTGTTGCCACTGTTGTCATTTGATCACCTGATCATCAAGAAGATCATTTCGCTATCATTTGACTATCAAATAGTTGAGTAAGTGAGGATTATATTGTCAACAAGAATATTGCAAAATAGCAGTTAAGTTTAAAAAACGTAAATGACATACAAACGTAAATATATACAAAGCCAATGGGCTTGATACTCAATCCAAAATTGCGATATAGCAACAAAATAATTCATCAATATATATTAACTGAAATAAAGGGAGCTTATTTAAATCGAAATCATCCAATAAGAAAAAGGGTACTTACAATAAGTCATATTTTACATTGTACATTAACATATCCTTTTGTGATTTTATATATCTTTGAAATAGTTCACATGATTATTCATTGAGACAATCAACGTAATTAATGAAAAAGGGACATATTAGATATCGAGGTGAGTTTACTTAATTTCCAAATAGATATGAATTTAATAATTCCTTGATGTTACATCTGAGTACCTATCTGTCGCTTTAAGATACTAACAGCATTCAACATTCAACATTCCTGCAAAGGAGAGAAGAAACATTCTTTTCACATTCAAATTTTAGAAAAAACTTCCCGAATCTGACCAACAGAGATTCCCAATCTCAATAATAAATAAACTGTGCCCTTAATGTATTAGCTTTGCCATGTAGAAGATGGTCAAAGTAAAAAATAACAAAGGACAAAATTAAGCATTATTTTAGAGTTTCTAATCATTACTTCATTAGGGGTCAATGACCAAAAAGACTATCACGTGGTAAGCAAACACCAATTAATGAAGAATTAATGATTTTTGCCACCTTGGGAATAAAGTTCATATCTGATAACCGTAAGTACTTCAACCGAATGGGCTGTACTAATCATATCGTACATGTAGTGAACTGCTGCAAATAAACAGGAGAGATAGATAATTGATTTTTCTAAGAATCTATTTATGAAAAAGAATCATCATTTCATAAAATATTTCATTTGCAGAAATGTACGAATCAATTACATACTGAACGCCTAACGCCTTTGTGAACTACAACATTGAAATACCTATTATTTCATTGCCAGGCGAACATATATATTGTACGCTATAGGCCACTAATTTCAGATATCATTACCTCGATTGAAAACCCCTCGACCTGTGGTCTAAGTTATTAATTGCATTCGTAAGCCATGAATGCTCTTACTGGTCAAGCATTATGAGTGTAAGCCTTATCAGATATCGTTAGCTACAGGAGCCATCTAAAATGACTTTTTATAAAGTAAATTGTATCATACTTGTGGTATAATTTCCTACAAGGAATGGAAAATTCAAATGAATCAATATTACTCATGATCACAGTATGCTCTTTGTGGTCAGAGCTCTGTCGTCCAGCCATGTTATTTGCTTTTCCATCTGCAACTATAGTACCGTAAAGAGAAAGGTGTAATGATACATTTAAAAACAAATTAAACTTGGTTATCTTAATGTGACAGCAAAGCCAACAAATTTTACGAAGTTCTGTAGAATGAAGCTGGGGCTGAATATTTGAAATTTATTAATGGGGGGGTGGGGGGGGGAGGGGAGAGAGAAAACCAATAAGCTTCCTTGTGTTTCTTATTCATTTAATCTATGAGTAATTCCGACGCGTTTATGCTGTTTTGGGCAAGTTATAAGATCCAACTGTGGTACTGTTGGACATAACATTGCCTATCTTTTGGGTCATTGACAACAGATAATTAGGAAATGCATAACAACTACTGAGACGAAAATTTTACTTTATCAATTTGTTTTAAACTACTGTTGGTTATCATATATTTGTTTCAGTTGTAAGGTAATGTCAATGTGAATTGTGGGGGATGTTTAATTACCGATAATGAGATGATCGCTAGTTTGGTTTGTATACTTAGAAGTATTGATTTCAAGCAAACGACATTAAATTGATATTTAAATACTTTGGTTTCATATTGAACCCTGTTACCAAATCGATCAATGAATTCATGAAATGTCAAACGCAAAGAGATAACCACTAGATAGTAGTGATGACACAAGGTTCGTTTGCATATTTCTCTCTTATGTGCAATTTTTAAAAGGCCTAAAAATCACTCACTTAGGCTAATTATATCCGCCGTCAAACTCAATAATGGTAAAACATGTACCCCGGTTTACTGAAAATCTATTTTCCTGTAACTGGTTTTCTACTTAATTTGACAAAACTGAACAGCCAGATTAGATGACAACTCATCCTCTTCATTCGTTTCGGCGAATGTCAAACGATTTTCCACATAAGAATATATTCTTCTGATGTGTTTCATGTCATCAACAGTTATTCTCAGAACAGAATATTTCGTTGACTCAAAATTTGACATCAATTTTGAGGTTTGCATAAAAGACATTTTCCCAAACAGGCAGCTCAACAATGTCAAGTAGAACAGATATTTACAGACCTAATCTTGTTCAATTTAGAACCACATTGTGTGTCTCTTAATGAACTATTATGACATTTGCTCGATTTAAAAAAAATAATTTCCTTTCTAATTTGTTAACATGTATGTATATGCTCACATCCCACTATATTGTTACCATTGCCTGAGAACGACACAAGGATCTGTGTCGAAACGTCGCATTTTATGAATAAAGAAGTTGTTATGCATATATTTCTTGTCATTATTGTCATTCCAACTTCTAAAGTGGCTCTAAAAGAAGCTTTAATAAACTATCTTTTATTCTTTTGATGCTGATCTGGAAATCATTAATTGATGAACTAATACCATTAGGATAATGTACTGATATTGTGTCAGGCTGAAACGTTCAATGCTATGGCTAATTATTAACTTGTTATTCCCTGACCATAAAATAGAAGGTTTGTATCAACATAGGTCCTTTAGGAATATTTACTCTCTCCTTTGTGCCATTCTCTCTTTGAGACATTCAATAATAAATATTTTCACAGCAAATTTAACTTTATTGGCTATATTCTCTGCTAAAAGCCTCAATATTTACACTAAATGCCTTTTTGCAGGACACATAATCTTAATGAAATCATAACTGGAAGAGGAAATGCGTCAGCATACATCTGACAGCATCAAATATGAGATCGAGTTTGTAAACATCGTCGCTTGCAAAAAGTATTATTTCAATTTTTTGACGCAATACTAAGAAAATATCATGAAGTTACATTTGGCAATGGCATTTATGTATATAGTCATCAAAGGCAAGGGGATTAGACTTCTTCTAACTTCTGAGGATCAACCAAAACTTGATTGAAAATATTTGTTAATTTGTGGACAAGATTATTGTATGCATAGAGAAATTGTACTCAAAGTTTAGGAAAATACGTTTACTTTCTTGATTATAGAATTTCAGGTTAACATACATATTGAACTGTGTACAAAAGTAGTAGTTAAAATCGAGTAATTCTTTTAAAATTAAGTTCAACAATCCAACTTAAACTTCTTCGTGGTTAGCACTTCGTTGGTTGATAAACTTAAAGGTTTAATCTATTAAAAATAAATTATGTAAAGTATCGTTTTATGCTACTAGTCCCAATAGCCTTTAAAGATCTTAAAAATTTTCATTCTAATTTGAAATACTTTGGACATAACGAAAAGTGCGAGAATTCAATGTCCGTATCTACATCTTTTCAAATACACGGTCGATAGGTTTTAATTTAACAAAACATCCTGCTATTAGATATCATATATATATATAATATTTATATGTAATTTTGGTGAGACCAAGAAACGATGGCTGTATTAAAAAAAATATTGCCCTGCACTGAGATGCCATAAAGTACTTCTGCAGTTTAATCATGCTATATCATATTGCAACATGTTCTCTTCAAATATGAATGATCATTTTCTAAATGAAAAATACTTTCTGAAATTAGAATATTAAAACTTATGTAAATCCTGATTTAGCCAAACGAAAGGAGAACTGGTGATATAAATCACAAATATCAAATAATAAAATGGAAAATATTATTTCAAACGGTTAATGTAAAAAGGAACAAAGTAAATTCATTAAACATGAAGCATATTAACTTATTGGTATAGACGACGTCGCCAGGAACATTAAGATTAATGCCAACTCAGAAAAAAAAATTCTAATGAGACGAAAAGCAAATAATGAGTTATCTCAGATGTAACTGGACAACTAGGGTAGGAAATCATTTGCCTTCCGCTATCCCAAACTGTAAACAAGTCTTTGAAGTCGACTGTTTATGTTCAATAAATACAACAAACTAAATTACGTCCTTGAATGGCTAATGACTATCATTTTAAAGTAATTAACCGTACGTGACTTTAGACTTATTGTTAGCCCGATAATCTGCAACTATAGATCTTCAGTACAGGTTGCAGATAAGCTCGTCAACCATTAAACATAGCATTGGGACGAGGTATTCTCAAAGGACTAAGTGTGAACTAGATCGTGTAATTAGATTGAAAGCTATATAGTTCAGAATCACGACCCAAGCATGAAAAAACATTACAGTTATCTATAAAGCTCTATAATTTCGGATAGCTTAAATGTTTTAATATAGAGCTTTATGGTGAATTTGTAAAAAAAATTACTTGTCCACTGACCAATCAATTTAAGAGATTTGACCTGTTAAGTTCTTGCCAATATCACCTGCTATAGTGTTAATCCAAATGATATTATTTCAATTGTAATATTTTTTACCCTTACAACCTTTCAGCGGCTTTTGGGTATATCGTTTCCCAACACCTGTTTGAACTATGGAATCATCAGTTAAGAGTCACCAAGCGCTTAAGAGGACTCTGTTGGTAACATATGTTGAGTGCCGTATATCAGTTTCACACATTTCAAGGTAATATTAATAATTTACATCATATGCATAAAACGTAACAGAATGCATCCAAAACTTAATGATTCTTAATCCTGATTAATTCAGATTTATTCTCTATCCTGTAATTAAAATAATTTAAACCAAATTTGCAAGTTATTTGTAAAGCCATTGGAAAATTATAAATGCTCCACAATTTGATTAATTAAATTTGTTATGTACAAGTAATGTTTGGGACTATGATTTATAAAAATATAGGAAACTTCAAAAAGATCCAAAAGTCTGTATATCGAGTAAGGCTACTTGAGAAGGAACAATTTTGTATTTATACAAAACCATTTTAACCTTGAGATTGAGAGCAACTAATTACAAACTATATAATTACAAGTAGCCTACTCTGAGGTAGATTAATTCCATATATATTCCATGTATTTAAGATACCCAATTACGATACTGATTTGCTAATTCTTATTATCGAATGAAGTAATGACCTCTGCGTGTCTGAAGGCCTTAGAGTCAGGGACTGGGAACATCAAAGAAAGATAGTGCTCATTAGAGAAAGTGATTAGGTTGTCTGAAAATAAAGAAAACATTAGGCCAAAGTGTTTACATTATCACTGAATTGATACAATGCCATTGTGTTATCATGGAACACTGAACTAGAAATATGTTTGGACAATTTAGTGGATATTTTGATACCTCCCTGGGCCCAGATTTTCGAAGCTCTCTTAGTGCTAAGATAGTCGTAAGTCAATGCTAATGTATGGCACTTACGACTATCTTAGCACTAAGAGAGCTTCGAAAATCCAGTCCCAGGACTGAAACTGTTGGAGCACTGGCGTTTGAAGTTCCATTGAATCAATCTTATCTAATAAACACATGTTATTTCAAGATATATAAGCTTGTTCATAATATATAAAGAAACATGTTTGTTTCTTTCTTTATATATTATGAACAAACATGTGTTTGTTTGTTTCCGTGTTTTTACAAAGACGTGTGCATTCACAGCTCGAACAAAAGTGATTTGAAAAGATTTGACAGATCAGGGATAAAAGGGATCCAAAGGCGAGGGACAAGACGGAAGGAAAGTGAGAGTGAGGGAAAGACAGAGGGCTTTAAAATATCTCAAATTTGGTCTGACTTTTTGACTGTCAAGCTTTTTTTTACCTTACCAGGAGCTGCTTAGATCTCGGGGTCTCTGAATTACGCCATCCCCCGAACCACGATTAGTAATGAGGCAAGTGAAGGACAAAGGCAAAAAGTAGAATTGCCAATTATCGAGGTGATAATAATAAGTATTGTGTCATCAATATGTTTTTCTTTCTCACATGAAAATTGACTTTTTATATTGATCCCCAATTGGATATATGCACGCATATACCAAACGTCTACCAACTAT
This sequence comes from Phorcus lineatus, assembly GCA_921293015.1. Taxonomy (NCBI): domain Eukaryota; kingdom Metazoa; phylum Mollusca; class Gastropoda; order Trochida; family Trochidae; genus Phorcus; species Phorcus lineatus. The sequence continues at coordinate 29,953,361 of OV121094.1, read as the reverse complement.
GTTATTTGTTTTATCCATGGCTTCTCAACAAAACGAGGAAGTGCTCTGGTAGTATCGATTAAGAACAAAGTAAGCCCTAAGCATGACAACATAGCATTAGCCATCGTAATGTACCATAGTGGATTATACCCTTACACCTTGAAGGCTTCCGTTAATATCTTAACAGCATCATATGATAACAGCTCTGTTACTTGGCATCTTACTCCAATACATGATACATTAATGACCATCTAAAGCAGACCATTCTCTAATGATTTTTGTCCAAAACAAAGTATATTTAAAAGGAAAATTTCTTGTTCAATGTTATTGAAAAATCTATATAGATAAAATGTTTATTCTAAGATGAAAAAAGTTAAAAAATATCTTGTGCCAAGTGTATTTCCTTGATATAAACACCCTTATTAGTGGATATTTAAACTTTAAACAAACATAGTAGATAAATCCATGATATTGAAAGAAGTGTTACAAAATGTTTGAATAAAAGTAAATAAGTATTTCAGGTATCAAAACTCAATATATAGCAGAAAACTCAATCTGTATGCTTATCAGTACATCAACAAGAAAGGCAACACACGGCGACAATTACCTTTATATATATATGCGCTATGTAGATGTGTTAAATCAAAATCAGATTTTGCTCCTACCTTAATGGTCCATAAAAACAAGACATTCTTGGATATGTCATTTACAAATTTCAAGTCTTCGTCCGAACACAACAATGTATGTGTATTGATATGTCCTTTTCTGTTCCAATGTGTGTTGAGTAACATAATACACTTGCTTAATCAGTCGATACGCATGTCATTGGTTAATGAGCTGTTGCGGTAACATGTGGTGCTTTGTTTCTGTGCTCGCCCTGTCACCCTATATCATCAATCTTTACTTAACGACCATCGGGAATTAAACAAGTATCAATGATCGTGAAGATGAGGTGAGGTGATATTGGGTTTAACGCCGCTTTCAAGAATTTTTCACTTATATCGCGGCTGCTAGTATTAGTGCAGGGAGAAAGCCCGCAACACCATAATAGCTATGCATTGCACGTGAAACCTGCGAGCATCGGCTGGAAATAGCGAACCATGGGTGGTATTTCGCTGAAATTCAATGTAGCATTGCACCCAAACCTTACTGCGTGTAGAACAGTTTTCTATTGCAGACAAAGTTGCCAAGCCCCTGGCGGGATCCGAACCACGGACCTCTTGACCCGAAGCCGAACGCGCTAACCACTGCGCTATCCCGCCCTCAATGATCATGAACAAATCACCCGCAAAACATTTGCAATGTTTTCATACAACCTTGATGTAATGTTTCAAATTTTCTTATAGATAAAGGAATCAACAACGCGATAGATACACGTCTTTGACAGAGTTGAATGTCATGTGGACTACTAAAAAATCTGATCTTTCCTATTAAAACTAATATAAAAATAAAAATGAGTAAGGTCTTGTGTTGATCGCCGAAAACTTCAGGTACTTCCGAATCGTTCTCAATCTTCTTACCGAGATCACTCAAGTCATTTTTCCCATTTAAATATGTTACAAAACAAGATCTTACACGGCTAGAATACAGAAACATGAGTTGCTGCAATCAAAGATAGGCTAAGGTGTAAAACAACTGATGTATCATGCGGAAATAACGTTATTGTACGTTGAGGGTCGAATGACTGACATTCCGTGTCAAGAGTTGTCTATACGTTATGTATACTTCCTTAACTGACTAGGACAAGAAAACAATGATAAGGACATATTAAGTATGTTCAACAACTTATTTAGAATGATTATTTGCCATATCATGATGTACGTACGCAGAAGTTACAATTGTTTCACCAAGGAAAATAAAACGTTCATGTATCTGCTTGATAGTTTCGGAGGACATAAAAAATGTAACGTTATTAAATAGACAGAACATGTGCATATCCAATCTTTACAGTACAGAAAACAAGCACAGGTAACAACATTTAGTATTTGAACGAAAGTTGATTAAAAGATATTCTAAGTAATATTTCATTTCACTTTTGTAATATCTTATAAAACCATCATCATTAATCATTACTTTACATGTACAGATTACCATTTCTCTACGATGAGCTCCGATACCAACCATATATGTTATGAACTACAAGCATTCCTTTTCCGTCTTTAAGATTGTCTTCAAGTACGGATGTAGATCGCCTCTGGGTATAACGCTAGATATAATCGAATTTTAAAACCTAGTATCGATGAAAAGTGATTCTTAAATTATGACACATTAATCGATATTATAATGGGCTAAAATGTACATTATATGAGCTGCCATTAGTTGCTGCACGTAGCCAATGAGGAAAATACTATCTTCTTGCAGTCACACACATTTACAGAGCAGCTGTGTATCTACAGCGCTTTTTCATGTAAATACAGACCCAAAGCATGATAACCCTAAGCAGGTGGTACAAAACATTAACCAATCCATTAATCATTCATCATGTCGTAATATGATACCAAATTGTTTCTCCCCAAGTCATCTTGACAATCAACGTACATCCCTTGAAGCTTCGCAGTTATCCTCTTTAGCCGTGGGATATTTGAATCTTTTGTGAAAAAGTACCCTTTTTACCTTTTTCCCCCTTAGCTGTCAATGTTGAAAATGAGGACTTTAAGGCGAGAGGAATGGTAGAGGGTAGCAAATGTTCTTACAAACGTTACCCTGACAATTGTTTTCATAATGCAACATTTAGAATAAAACCATATAAAAAAATTAAAGTCAACATACTTATTTTGAAATGGAAATAGAATTTGTAAAATGAAATGAGGGATTATATGTCATACGTTGGTTATTTTATGGATAATCATGTAAAACTGGTATAATATGTTTTTGTAACTTTATATTTCTTTAATAGTTTTACTTATTCTATTGGCATATGGAGATAATGTAATAGCATCAGTATGTAGAAAGAGTAAAATTATCAATGTGTCTGTAGCTAATTCTAGGAACATACAAAAATTGATGAAGTGTTGGTGTGAAGAACTTGTACAAAGATGCTTCCGAGTGTTTCGAGCGATCATGTAAGTACGAACGTCCTGTTTTCAGGTACCCAAGTTACCAGCAATATGGATGAAGTGCTTGTGCTCAGAAAAATAACAGTTTCTTCACCTGAACGCCCTTTTAGTGTTCGCATAGATCAACTTATGCCAATGACAATATTAAATATGTCAATCAATCTGTAAGTAAATTTTTACATTCATATGAACTATTTCATACATGTACTCTAACAATAAGTGTTAAAATTGCAGCCATATAAATACAAACTCTAACTGTTTTATCAAACAAACTCTTCTTTTGAAATCTTACAAACAACTTTCAATATTTCAAATATTTGAGTAAATAATCGAAATTTGATAAAGATAAGAAAAGTTGCATATGTTTGGATCAACCCGCTTTGTTTAAATCATCATGCCAACTTAAAATTTGTTTAACTTAAAATCCTTTTATTGATAGCGCAGTGAAAGAAAGGGGACTCTAACATCCAAGATCCTTGTGATTCAAAACCTGTTATGTTTCAATTAACAGTTATAAATTCGTTTTAACAGTGTTGCACGCATATTGCTTTAAATGTGTCTCAACTATCATTTTTTTCATCTGGAGAGCTGTCAAGGGGAAATCAACCTGACGACAGCTCCATTAGTGAATGTATCATCTTTCCCTGCAACGTGTCAACAGATAACCCATATTGCTCTGCACACTTGAGCGATCGTTTTAACACTTTAACAAGAAATATCGTGTAGCTGGTTATTGATGGTGTTTCCATTGCGTGCACAACACGCCGACTGACAGAATACATTGAAAGTCTGCGCTTTGGCTATGTAGTTTACCATCAGTAATCTCCCTTTATCCAGTTCTTCATCGCATCAGCAAACTTGTCTTTGTACTCCTGCTTATCGGTATCTCTTGCATGATTTAACTCTTTTCAAAATTGAAATAAATCTGTGGAATTTTGAGGAATTTACACAGAAAGCAGGGTTCCCTGCTTTTGAAATCCATCGTAAGCATTCCACAAGCGAAGAACCTTGACATTAACATTTAGAAAAATATTTGACGATTATAAAAAAAAAATCAAGCAAAAAAGTCGACACATGTCGTATTTTTTCCTCTTTCCTTCTTGAAAACGCATTATCCTTTTTTTCTACGCCATAATATTTTATTTCCTCATACACTTACTTGTCTTAACAGCCTGCTTTTTCCAACCTTGTAAGAGCGAAGCGTCGACAAATATAATCGTGTCGATACGAAGAAAAGTTTTCAAAATTCTCTAAAGCCTGTCTGATGTTTTTCAAGGTTTTGTGACATAAAAACTGAATAACTTGAACCCCCCTAAACCCCTTTTAGATCCGCCACTGTCCAGATATTTGAACCTTTCTTTGAAAGCATAAACGCATTCCATATGCACTGACATCCGAGACAGCATTGAAACATCAAAGTAGTTATGTAGCTGAACTTTCTATATCCATGTAGAGGAATTGGTATGTTTGAATCGCTAACACATCAATGCTACATCATACTGATATATATTTAGGAAATTAAACACCTTAGATATAGAAAACAATTATTAATTCAAACTCATAGTTTGTCTGCAGTCATAAGTTTATAGAAAACTCTAACTTAAACAGTTAATATAATGAAAACGCTTTTCACATAAAAGTTATTAAAGACACGCCCACTCGTGATTGGTTGTCTTATTGCAGGTGGAACAGGTTCCATAAACACCGTCAGAGAACTCACTACGACGTATGTTATCGCCATGAGCAAAATATTTGGTGGTGAGAAAAAGAGCGCTGTAAAATAGATTTGTTATTTAACATTATTATCATGAAGCTTTTGGATATGGATGGTATTAAGTATAATTACATCCCACACATCTTAATAGTGCAGGGATAAAAATATTATCCGTTGCCTTTAGTCATGACATTATAAACACTCAAGTGGCGGATAGCATATCAGAAATCAATTTGATCAAAAACGACATCTAACAGCTCCAGTGGCATGTATAACATATGGATAAACCACTCAAAATGTAGCGTCCTATTTCAATTACAGAACGAGGAACACATTATCTGACTAAAAGTGGCGAACAGATGGAAACTTGTCACTTACAATAGACGTGTACAGTTTACATGTTTATTGGTTCTTTATTAATGGGAAAATTCTGGAATTTCAGGAATTCTGTACAATGCTTTTAAAATATCACTTGACCTGAGTTAATTTCTAATCGCCTTTCTAAAGTTGCATCTTTATCCCTTAAATGCCAAATGTATGACATTTTCTTGTGTTCGATTCTGAATTAAAACCGACCATAAAAATTTTAAGAGTCGAAGTTCTGAGTCCCATTTACATGTATTTGAGTTAAATAACATACTAAGCAATACCAAACTATATTTATGGTTGTATATGTTATAAATATGTTTGCAAAATTACGTTTGAGTCATTGACGCGCGCCATTTTCCGGTTTTCGATCATAAATCTTGACTTTTACCCTGTTTAGTGTCACTATGCTAGATATCAGATATTACTATGACTCATACAATTTAGCTCATCAGGATGAAATGACTGATGGGCTTATGGCAGAACAAGGCATCCTTCTGTACGCCAATACGTAAACTTTGCAAACTTTCGAGGCGAGGTGAAGTGATTTGGGGTTTACCACCGCTTACAAGACTATTTCACTTATATCACGGCTGCTACTATTCTTGCAGGGAGGAAGCCTGCAACACGAAAAACTATCGACTCATTCTCCAGATCAACTGGACTCAAACCTGAAATCAAACTCAAACCTTCTGTAGCAGTATGCACTTTAAAACATATCTTCATTTCCTTCTTCAGAACTAAAGGCCATAGAAGACTTACATTTTGTGTACAGATACTCAGCCGAAATAAAGATTAACTGCAGATTTTGTACTGTGTTGCCAAAAAGAGGCTTTGGGGTCAATGTCCTAAAAACCTATTATTATCATCTTCTACAAAAAGGCCAACAGGCTGAAATATTAGCCAAAGGGATTATGGATTGTACATTTGGTTACTCTGTTGCCCAAAATGAGGGCCCAATGATTTCGCGTTGGAATTCATCCAGTCATTTTAACAACTGGTTCGAGAAGGTTGTTGAATTTTTTTCTTCATAAGCAGAATCCCAAACAATATAACAAGAAACAGTAAATGTGATATCAACACGAGTTAATATTATGTACATTTAAGCGTTTGGTTTATATCTTTTAATAAAGGATAGTTCTTTGATGTTCCTCAGTTTTTCATTCTCTGTGCACATTTTATAGATAGGACAGATTGTAAACTGGGGAATACTTCATCTATGTGCGCACTAAGTGGGATACATCTATAATTTCCATAGATTTTTGTTGTTTATGTACCTACACTCTTGTTGTAAGAACATCCCCTGTTTGGCCAATATATTCTTCTCCAACGCATTTTATAACATGTATTAAGTTTCTTGAAAAGATTGACAGGCAAATAAAAATTTGGTCGGCTCGTACGTTTAACTCTTATGGCAGAAGTACTGCTTTCAAATCACTGCTACTACCGAAGCTTAACCATTTATTCCAATCTTTGTAAAATCCAAGATAATGCATCATTGACTGCAAAACTTCTCCCTGTATGGATATCGTTACATGTACACAACTGTTGAAAAGAATTGCGACTTTGTGTGTTTATAAATAAAGCTGCCATGAACAAAATAAAGAGATTTCAGTCTTCTTGGGTATAACTTACGGAGATTTCTTTAACCCCTGAACATGAACCTCTAAATCCTGATGAGCTACAGAGTAATTGGCAAACAAAGAGTAACTGTTTGCCAACATGTCATGAGAAATAACGATTGTATTATTTGCGAATAATCTGGTCACAGCTGAAGCTGAAGCTCTAACTAGGATATAACATATCTTATGTAAGGCAAACACACTTTGCGAAGTAACAAAGCAATCTAATAATCAGTAAATCCATTAAAAACAACTATGCACTAACGTCATTAAGTGATATTACTGATGCCAAAATCCTCTAGACCGTACGTCAACACGATTTAACGTTCCTGACAATCAGAGAGAGCATGAACGGAATATAAACATGTACATATTTCAGTGTAGTGATTAGTGCGCTTGTATCTGTCATCGGATGAACTGTTGATAGGGAATACTTACAAATAATGTAATAACATGTTAACTTCATGCATACTTGTGAATAATGTAAATACCTACAACTTTGCAACATGTAGACTTCACTGCCTAAAAGAGGAACTCAATGGTAAAGATGGACGGATGATGACGTAGTTTTAAGTAAGGCATGTCTAACTAAGTATGCTAAAGAAAAAATAAACATCGTTCAGATTTGAAAGTTACAGACGTTTTAAGGGTATTTTTAAATCGGGACAAAGCTTTCAGATTACATAGTTAACACGTCTGTGTTTTTGCACCGTACAAAAGTCGATACGTTTTACGAACGGAATAAAACATGACATCACAGCATGTTGTTGGCAACTGTTTTCCCTTGGGGATATTGTTTATGCTTTAGCACGCATACCAAATGAATCGTTGTCGAACACGGACCTTTCTAAATGGAGTATTCATGAAAAATGCATTTGAAACAGTACAATCGCCGATTTGAGTAAATATCGAAAGTCAACGGAATTGGTAAGCGACCTGTCCTATGGGCTTTCAAAAACAGAGAGAAGATGCAATGCACCACATGTATGTATATTTGCTCAACGTAGTATAAAAACAAACACAGTGAAAAAAATAAAACCATGATAGAAACCAAATGGTTTTCTAAAGTAAGTTATTTTTGTGAATGATCGATATGAACCAATTGATATTAATCATTTCATTATCACTGTTTTACATGAAATCAAGTTGAAGAATAAGAAAACGAAATAAAAGAATGATTAAATCTAAATGAAAGCTTGAAGTTTTGTTTCAAAATCGATAGTTCGTAACTTCAAACCAGTTTTTAAAATAGTTGAATCGTGAAATGTGTTTGAGAACAAGTAACCTCGCGGTAGTAAGGGCGTCTTAAAGTTGCTAAGATGTGCCACCATCCAATTTCCTTGAACGCATTAGAAGCATATTCAATTATTATATTAATTGAAACGTAAAACTCTGAAGGCGTTTTAATCTGTATAAGAAAACGGCTGTGATTCTCTTAATTTTTAAAATTAAATGTCTAAACGAAATGATACAGTTGAATATGACCTACTCTAAGAAAAGACAAGGAGTTTTCATGATCCATTTCGAACACATGTCAGACATCATTGCAATCTTTACATATCAAATTCAAGATACATATCATAAGTCTATAATGAATTCTTAGACGCATTTTAAGCACCATACTACTTAAATCACATCAATGTAAAGCCTTTATATTTTGAATTAGAAAGTGAAGTCTGACAAAATCTTCGACAATGATGGAACGAGCCTTGGATCATTTATTTGATGACAGGAAAGTCTCTATAACGGTCTCCTTCAGCCCGATAGACACGAACATCTTTCTCGAGAAGAAACCTTCGGCATCACTTATCTACTTAAGAAATGTCAATATTTTCCCCACTCACTGTCAATATAAAACCCTTCTGACGATGTCCAGACGGTAACAATCTAAATATTCAATTTGTATTTTTCTCCAACACCTACCTCATGTAGACGATTGCGGATTCCGTAATCCAACACATTCTGGTATCTATCTAGTCCGTATCCTAACGCGAAAGCTTGTAATTTCTGACACTAGACCTCACGCTGAATATGGAAAGTTCTTGTCAAGGCATCGTTATTGTCACTGTTGTAAATGCTTCGGTCAACTGCAGTAGCCGGGGCAAGAATAATCACTATGTGGCAAGCTCAAAGTGGCTAGTTGATTTCGTGTAATTGACATTTATGGTGCGAAAGCACGAGTAGGTAGTGTGGAACGTGGTTAAAATAGGACAAGGACATTCATCTGACACAACTTTCGGGTGAAATATTTTCATTAAAAATATGAATTCAGATCTATAGAAGTTTTTAAATTTTAACAATCAAATGGTACAGGATAAAAATGGTAATCAAAGAAGATCATGCTAGTTAATTCGTCACGGTGCGTGAGTGAGTTGGAATTTAACGTTTTCACCAATAGTTTCGGTCTTTCTACACGTTGTGGTAAATCATGATAGAGTGGGTAGATCAATAAGAAAAACCATGAATGGGATAAAATAAAGGCGGAAAGAAAGTTAGAGAGATAGACAACAGGTTTAACAATGATTAAAAATGTTCTGGCATCTATCCTTCGACCTGTCCAGCTTGGGTTCCCTGATGAGGAGCATTTTAGCTGCTGCTAGCATGTCGCTCAGGGTCACTGATGAAGCCGAACCACCAAATCGTGATATGTCTTTGAGTCATGTGGTGGCGTTCATCACATAAAACATTTTATAATGATCATTTCATCATTGGTTACCTTTAAAAGGTTGATCATCAAAAACACAAATATATAAAGATGTTTAAGCCAATTAAAGTACAGCGCAAGTTTGTTCTCACAAATCACTTAGGCCAACTTGCCACAGAAAGATAAGACCTTTGAATAACAATATAACAAATCAGGCTTACGGTTCCCTCAAAGAACATAAATTCTAGGGTAAAACATTTATATATACAAATGATGATGTATTAGGCCACCTCTGGTATATTCAAATACATTTTGATATTTTGTTAAAATTTCTCACTTCATAGAACATGATAGAACACATACGTCATGTAGTATATTATTGCATGTTGCTTAAAACAGATAGCATATTCAATTAGGTCATAAGATACCAGAAAAGGAACGTTTTGTCACAAACCTGACAATACATGCGTTCCATACTTGATTACGTAAGGCATGTTTTTCATAATAGTACATACATGTCATGTGATTAATCCCAGAAAGCGTATGGCATGTGATACAGAGCACGAATGCTGATCTTACTATGGTACAACCTTTAAACGTGTTGCGCCATCTTTTTCTTTTTCATTATAAAGGGTCAACGAAAAGTTGCTTACATTAATGAATATGCTAGAGGATTCAACCATGTGATTTTATCACATATCACCATGTCTTTACACACAGGGTACATACATCATGCCGTTCATCATATAATGCATATGTGATGCGTTTGAACATGGAATGCATGAAGTGTTTGATCACTGTATTATAAGTTATATCATGCATCCAGCAACAAATTAATAAGGCATGCATTTCATCTTGCAAAAATAAGACCTGGGTTTCATCAGAAAACAGGCAGGGCATGTAACACATAATCCATTGAGTTCGTCACGCTTTGGTCATAGAGAGAGAGAGAGAGAGAGAGACAGAGAGAGAGAGAGAGAGAGAGAGAGAGAGAGAGACAGCGACACAGACAGACAGAGAGACAGAGAGAGAGAGAGAGAGAGAGAGAGAGAGAGAATGAATTAGACGTAAGCCATAAATTCATCACACACATGACCATCATAGAAGGTAAAAGGAAGAATTATTCATATATCAAATACACCGAGTGCTGTTGCAAAGAACACAAGAACATTCCATGCAATTCAACTTGTTACACTTTGGAAATGGGTTACTTCTCTAAGAAGAAACCAGCCTTTTTAACCATAGAGCACATATATTTTGTTCATCGCCACACGAAATGTCATTCGTAATAAAAAGACTTTGAGAAAACATAAAATAAAACTCTTTGTACATTTCATACACTTAGAATTCTTTTGTTTTACTTATTTGCTCATGGTAAATATGTTGTTTTCGAACGAAAATTGCTTCTGCCATAAAAAAAGAAAATCTTAACTTGTCAAGGTGCTAGAGCTCACATCAGTTACTATTACAATTAGAAACAAAAACATGATAACAAGATCCACGTGGAGATTGTAAGTGTCAGCTTTGCTTAAAACACTCGCATAAAAGACAACAAACGGTCAACAAAAAGGCGAATCGATGCCATAGACCAAACTTTAACAATAGAACTTTAGAAACACTTGGAGGGATATTATTTATTTAGAAGGATAACTAAACTTTGAACAGCATTAAAGGATTATAAGTCTTAAACTTCTCAAATTGACAATAAGCGTTTGAAAGTTTGTGGTTCAAGATTCCAACTTACTGCCCTCCGACTGTAAGCATAGCGAATATAACCATCGGCCACTGAGCACTGAAAGAAAATGGCAACCAGAATTTAGACTGTTATTAGCTGTTCGTCATTCGTTATTTGCTGTTCCGTCTTTCATATTTTGTTGATATCTGAATGGCAAAAAGCAAATTAATTTGCCGTTCGACTTTCGTAATTTGCTGAATAAATATGAAAGTTTATTTGCTCTTTGTCATTCAGATATAAGCAAAATATGAAAGACGGAACAGCAAAGAAATGTGCTATTCGTCATTCAGATATCAACAAATATGAAAGACAAAAAGCAAAGAAATTTGCTATTTGTCATTTGAATGACGAATGAGAAACAGCAAATAACTGTCTAGATTCTGGTCGCTAAATAAAGGGAATGGCGGTTTCTCTGAGAAACCTGTGTTTATCAATAGAAATAACACGTTGAAAACACTAGTAGTATGATCTGTGCGTGGAAATTTGATTTCTGGGCTGTCAGTTACATCGACATGCGTGAAGAATTGACGATCACGTGCATGGACGATTCCATTTCAAATGTGTGATAAGGTTGTGTCCCATATCTGAAATTGCTACATATTTCATAAATAGCTAAATATTTCGTATGGAAACCATACATGTAATGTCTTAATGACAGTTTATTGTTTCGTGAAGTCATGCATAGTTTAAGATAGACAATGCTTTTTGGATTATCGAGTCGTAAAAAATAATCAACTCGCTCCTCCTCGAATATTTTAACGAATCCACTCCTCTTGCATTCGCAATTACAGAAACTGAAGGAAAGAAGGAATGACGAGATTGCTGTCTGTAATAGTTTTATATCATTGCCACTTTATCCCAATCTTAATATAACTCTAAGTGACTTTATTTCGGCATAACTTATTTTAAATCTTTATAGATAGAAATACTAAAAATCTGGACGGTTTGTGAGATATGGCTGTTGTTGAATAGCTGCAATCCTGTAGTTAAAGCCTAAGTGAACAAAAACTGAAAACAATAATACACATGGCGATGATATGTGTTTAAATGTAAATGATCATTGTGAAAAGTTTAAGGGAAAAGTTCAGATTTGTTTGTCCTATTCAAATATTTGTATTAAAATGTCATTTATTTATGACTGTATTGATTAAATTACGTCGGGTATCTCCTCTTTATAATTGGCATTTCATTTTTATTGGCAGTTTAAAATATATGTCTTTATTTCTTTACATAAGAGTTTGGCTACGAAATAAAAAAAATTGCCTTTTATTAAGTTCATGCAATACTTAGCAAACTTTGAAATTGGAAGAATCTAGGATGCGTTTTTACTCTCCCTTAGTCATTTATAAAACTTCCTCACACAAGAAAAATGCCAAAAGCATTATATAATCTCGTGTTATCTTTCAGAAACATAGATTATTTTCTCAGGTCATTTTAACCAAGAACTCCAACTGCAAAGTAACCTTATTATTAAGGAGTGGGAATTAGCGTGTAAAAAACTCTCCTTTAGACTAGGGAATGGAATTGAGCGTGTAGCGTCTATCTCAGTCTCTTGATTATGCAGCGTAGTTATCAGTTTTTTCTAAAGATATCATAAAAAATTACCTTCCCATCGGTGACCAAATTATGCTGTTATAGTACAGTATTACTTGGCGCCTAAAGACAAAAAAAGTAATTTTTTACCAACGAAATAATATGTGAAAAGGAAAGACAATTGGAGAAATGAATAGGTATTTTGTGTGTTTTTTTATAATTGCTATATCACATAAGCCGTGCTGTGTCAAATATGTTTAAATTTTTCAAACTCACAAAGTAATCCATTCCTTTCAGTTGCCCACGAAACTACAAACTATCTTCAAACAACGACTGACTGACAACGTTCAGATGGATCGTATAAAAGTACATTCAGAAGAAGGAATGTTCAAAAGATAATTTTCAGAACATGCTAGCTTAAACATACGAAACAAATCAGTACTATCCTTGTAAAGAACAATTAGAACAGACATTTATATGCCGCCCCCCCCCCCCCCCCCCCCCCCCCCCCACACACACACACACTTAGCAATTAACACGTGCGTGTTCTGTTTTCATGTAAGAAACGTGTGGCAGGAAAATGAGTTTATTGAACCGACGTGTTTCTATTCTACATACCAGACTAAAATGTTTGCTTTCTAAATACCAAGGTAATGGATTGACTACCAGATTCTCCGCAAAAACAAAACCATTTGTATTCAGTTAGCATTCGGTCACTATGTAAAGCCAACGTTTTTATTTATATTTCCTCTTAATGTGTTGTTTTAACAGCAATTCAATATGTTTTCAATATTTGTTGTAAACAAGCATACAATAACACTGTGCTATTTACTGGGAAATCAACATAACAAATACTGAACGAATACGGCTCATGAACAAATATTTGACACACAAATGCTTAATCAATTGGCTTGGCCAATGTTTGAGCTATTGCAAGAGACATTTAATTTAACCAAAGATATACAAAGTTATTAGGAAAAAGTATCAGACTTTATCTTCCTCTTTTTCCAAAACAAACAATTTGATGAAATCATGTGTTAGTTCAAGACAATGATATCTTTCAACATTGGATAGGAAATAAAATTATCTCAATCCTTTTAGAAGTTTATCAACATTATGCATCAACCACTGTAAGAGTAGCTTAAGATCTATGATTATTCACCAAGAAAGTAGGATCATGTTTGACAATTTTACTATTCAATGGGTTCTTTCGACAAACTTTTATCTTTTCATTAGGAGCATTTTCAAAGTGAGACATACAGAATACTAAACGGAGTCCCGTTTCTTAACATATTTATGAAATGAGTGTGTGGTTTGGTAAATAACGAACGAAAGCGAGGTAATACTGATAGAATTCATGATTTTCATAAACATGTTATGAAAATTGACTCTGAATATTATGATGTCAAGTCAATAAGTCAACACGCTATGTTACTGAACAATGTGTAATAACATTGTAGATGTTTTTTACAAACAACAATAACTTCAACGGTTGAAGATTACAAGTTTTCTCTCCGTAGTAAGAAATGTCCTATAGACAATAATTTCACTGTTATTATATCGTTTTACGTATGGCATAATAAAGAGTTCAAGCTTTCACATCATAATTGTAGTGGGCGTGCTTGACGAGCAGAAAGCTCAATATAATTTGACAAGTATATGGTATTTTGCAGTACCTTATCCGAAATTTCAAATGTCATTTCATCAAGGACGTGAAACATTGAGAATATAACTCGCTTTCGTTTGCTTAATGCTAAAGGATCAAATTTCCCATAATAAGACAAAGCATAAAATTGATATCATAATAATTACTTTGGTTTCAACTGCACAGTCATCCATCTTATTATCATGTTTTTCTACTGCAAGGTATTTAAAATGCTATTTTAATCTTATACGTTTTACTTGTGAAAGATGCATCTACACAATATAGTTATACATGTAATACCATTTTGACAGCTTTAGGATTATATATTGTATACATTTACGCAGTTGTATGATAACTAAAGTGAACGTATTTTTTAGGCATTCAACTTATATTCAGAATCAAGCAAGTACCCTTTATGCTTACCATCACATTTTACATCAAACCGTTCCATAAATATTCAAAGGCTTTACGATAAATAGAATGTTTGGTATGAATTTCATGTGTCAAAATGTCAAACAATACAGCCAGTTTCATGTAGTAAAAAGAACCTAGCATTTAGATATGAGTATATACCTTTAGAATGAAATGCGGGTAACCAGTGGGTCAGTCTTTAACTTCATGGAGAAAAGTCATTGATATATATGTATTAGATTATAAGAATTATAAGAAAAATCACTTGAAACTGCGTAGAAAATTCGTTCAGCAGAAAAAATATGATGAAAGCGTAAAAGTATCATATCTCAATGCAATCACGCACAGTTTGACCTAAATTCGCAATCTCACGGGATCTCGAATATCATAAGAAAATACAACAGCCCTGTTTTCAGGAAATAATCCAGGGTTTTGCGAACCCTTGTTAATACTCGTTAATACTCGTATGATAATATTCGTAGTTTACAAAATCTTCTAGATTCAGAGCCAGGTTTCAAACTGCAGTACATAAGTTCCAACTAC